>CM056051.1:500159636-500759636 GCA_029574335.1 Rana kukunoris | reverse complement strand
GTTTCTAACAATACGACTTTCCACAGGGGTTCCCCAGCTTTATTTAGAAAAAAAATTGTTATACGTGGTTGCCAAGGCTTTCTGCTGCTCCTTGGTCTGATTTGTCAGATTAGAGAGTTATCCACAGAGAAGTATTACTGTGCATCCTTATATGTGTATGGGGGACCACCCAGGTATTTCTCCCATTCAGGCTAAAGGGATTCAATTTGTTTCTTCTTTTGTCAAGTTTATTTTGTGTTAAATTGGAAATGTAAGGGTATAGAATACAGTAGTACTTACACCTTTATACAACAACTTGCACAGATGTGTTCCCTGGTGTAAAGTACTTACAAATGGTTTGGGGGCAATGCAGCATTGTTAAAGGTGATTTCCAGGTATTGATATCCATATGTGATTTCCAGGTATGAATATTTTATACATAGATTGGTACTGTTTGGATCAATGTAACAATGCATATACCATACCTGGTCAATCCCTCCGTAGACTTGAAATCACTGTAGTTTGAAGGAATTTGGGGGCCCCAAGCAAAATGGGGGACCCCCAAGCACCCCTTCCAGCATGCAAAGCCTACGTTAGCGATACACAATTTTTTTTTTCTATTCTTACCTCCCCTTCTTTTCTGTAGGCTGTCGATGTAGCATGGTCGAGCTCCTCGTTCCCCTGCCTCTTCCCCAGTCCCCTATCAGATGGTGCCCGGGCCGGGCACCGTGCGGTACAGGATATTCAGTTTCCTGTCTTCCCGGCCAGACTGAAAGGAAGTGAGCACTCCGTGTGCACTTCCTGTCAGTCCGACCGGGAATAGGAAACTGAATCTCCTGTACCACGCGCGGTACCTGGCCGGACTGACAGGACTCCAGGTGGAAGGAAGAGGAGCTCAGACACACTACATCCTGGGAAGGGGAAGTTGGGGGCCCCAGGTCAGCTCGGGGCCCCAAGCAATTGTTTGTTTTTGCCTGTCCTGTAGCGACGAGCCTGGTGATCTCCACTAGCTTCTGGGTCCTGTGCTGAGCAGCTGCCCTGCTGCTTACTTAACATGTTTTGTTTTTTTTGACCGTGGTGTGTGAACACACGCCACCCAATGCAAAAAAAAAAGTGACCACCAAAAAAGTGAAACACAAAACGTGCACAGGGTGTACACATAGTCCTCCTCCAAAGAGAAAGGACCCTACCCTGATCCCCGGGGCGTTAGGCTCCAGACGGGGACTGGGGTACTTCACATGGTCCATCTGGCCGAAACCTGACAGACCCTGTTTGCTGGAAGGTCTGCGGAAACAGACCAACCCAAGCACTAGATGGGGCTTCCCTGAATGGAGAGCCCAAGAGAGAGGGCGAACGAAGCTAGAAGGACATATCCACACACTCCCAAGACTTTCAGGGCAGGCCCGATCACCTACACCCTACCAGTCAAACGTGAAAAAGTGTATAACAACAAAAAAGAGAAAGTGACAGAACAAACACACAAATAAAGTGGGGGCAAGGAAGTAAAGGAGAAGTGAAAGGTGCCATTGTGCATTACAAAGGCTGGCCCTTCAGCCAGGAATAAAAAATTCCTCTGGTCCTAGTCAAAAGGCTTGGCCCTAGAAGCAGGTGTGAAAAAAGTGCAGTGACCTTGATGCCATAACTCAAAGTGACCCTCGCTCACAGTGAGATTACGGCACCCCTGGACTGCCACTCAAGGTGCACATGCATCAGGCTTTTTTCGGAACCCGGCCTTCGTCCAGACCAGTGCAGCCCCCATCCCCACCAGGAGTACCCTTCCAACTTTCTCAGGGGGAACCTATTGCCGGCCTCCAAGTTCGACAGTCTATTCGATATTCCAATCGCACACGTTCCTGGTAAAGTGGCTCATAAAAATGGTGGGTGCTGAAACAATTACCAGTTAGGTCCTGGAGACATCAAACATATTCGCCAGCACACCTCGGATCGTCCAATTACTTCCAAAAAAGTTTTATTGCAGAAAAATCACATCACAAAAGTGCAACGATCACATGCCTGATGAAGGGGTCCTGCGTGACCACAAAACATTGCACTTTTGTGATGTGATTTTTCTGCAATAAAACTTTTTTGGACGTAATTGTACAATCTGAGGTGTGCTGGCGAATATTTATCAATTCCAAGTCCGTTGGGATGCTCCGCGTTTGGTTTGCACCGATACTAACCATCTAGGTACCGTTACACCAGAGGATTTGCATAGCCACCACCCCAACCTCCACCATTATCAGGGCAGTAACACATCGCCTCCTCTTGGCAATTGATAAGAACTGATACTACGCTTGCTCTTAGCCAAAAGGCTGACAAGCTTACTGAACATTTTTTTTTTTTTTTTATTGAAAAGCCTGTGGCGTGCAAAACACAACCCAAAAACTTCACCCGGTGCAGGAAAAAATGTGCACACACATAAAGAGTGAAACACAAAAAACTGCGATGGGTGCCATCGTCAATTGGTCCTCCGCAAAGGACCCAGCTCTGATCCCCCGGGGCGTTAGGCTCCAGACAGGGAAAAGAGTTATTAGAGTCCTAGCAGCCAAAACCACTAGGACCCCCTATGGCCCATGCAGCCGAAGCCACATGGCCAAACATCCTCGGAGGGACTGCCGAGACAGAACCCTCCTCGGTGAGGCTCCCCCGAAGGGAGACCCCATGAGAGCAGGTGAACTAAGCCAGAAGGCCATGTCCACCTACTCCCAAGACTTTCAGAGCCAGCCCGAGGACCAGCACCCTACTCGCCACACATACCGTGCTCCAACCAAAAAAAAGTGACAAACAAGACAAACAGGGGGTAACAAAAAAAGAAAGTGGGGGAAAAGGAAGGTGGGAATGGTGAGTGGAAAGTGGCCATTGTGCAATACAATGGCCGGCCCTCCGGCCAGGAACAAAAATTCCTCTGGTCCTAGCCAAAAGGCTCGGCCCTAGAGGCAGGTGCTAAAAAGGTGTATGTGGAGATCAGTGACCTAAGGTGCCACACGTTGAGTGCCCCTCAACACTCAGTGCAATGTATGGCACCCCTGGACTGCCACTCCAGGGGCACTATCTCCACAGGCTTTTCAACGGACCCTGACCCCCGGTCCGGACCAGCAGCACCCTTCCCAGCCAGGAAGGTAGGAGAAGAGGTTGGGGAGAGCCAGCCGCAGCCAACTACTACCCACAACCCCCAGCTCTCCCACCTAATTACATTCGGGAAGTACTACCCGCCTCTCCCCGAAGGGATTAGCAAGGGTTCCCTCACCGAACAACTGACTGGGGCAGACACCACCAGATCCAGGCCAAAGGCCAGGGGCCCAGCCCTTCAGCTTCGACCTCATGCCTCTCTGCCCCGATCAGAAGGCTTTCGCCTCTACGCCAATAGGCTTTGCGTCCACCGACTGCCATCCCTTTCCCCCTCGCCGAGTACTGGGGACAGTCGGTTTAGCGCCACCTATTGTCAACTGATAAGAACAGATACTACACTTGATCTTAGCCAAAAGGCCGAGAAGCGAGACGCTTACTGAACATATGAGGTCGCTCAATGAATGCAAATTGTTCTCTAATTGGTCGAGGTAGAGATTGTAACACCACTGCTCCGCCACTCCACCTCATCCAATTCATTGAGAAAATGTAAAACGATCTCTGAATGCTGCCTATGCTGAGCAGGCGACCTCTAGCAGCCACTTGGTACAGGAATCAGAAGCTAGTGGAGATCGTGGTAGTAGCGGTGCCTACTTTAGTGATTTCTAGCTTCAATGGGCAGGCATGGTATGTGCATAGTTATATTGGTCCATACTACCCTTTATGCAAATGTATAGTTATTTGTAAGTGAGTAGGAGAAGGGCTTGTATTGATGGGGTTTGTGGTTAAACTGATGTTTGTATTTGCTGTGCCATACTGCTGGTAGATCCATTTTCCAGACTGTAATAGAAAGTTCTCCTTTCCAAAGTTACGTATGGTTTGGGTGCCTTGAGTTTCCCCCGTGTACATTGTTTGATAAGAAAGACCTCCTATGTATGGTCAGCTCTGTTTTATACCACCGAGGTCATACGCCTTGTCATGCATTTACATAGATATCACATGTGATGTGTACCGGTATATGTTGCACTGTGCACATTTGTGTGTATGTTCAATTTCCTTGTGATGTATGTGAATATTTTCTGTGTTTATATTTTAGCTGGAGAAGGTCCTACAGCAGGGAGACATTGGGGATTGCTGTGAGCCGTACATGGTCTTAAAAGAGAGTGACGGCATCAAGGTAAGAAAAGATTTATTGCAAGGTCTATGTGGTGCATGGCAAAGTGTAGACAACCTGGAAAAGACTGCAAGAAAAGGAGAGCAGGAATACTAAAGCTCAGCTGAAGCCTCACACTTTTTATCTCTTTATAATCCACCATATTTAAAATAAATAAAAACAAAAATTCTTAGGAAAAGTTTTAGGACAATAGTACGAACATTCTTTTTCCTTTTATCATTTGATTTTGAAATAAATGGACTTTACCAAATGAAAACCACATTTATGTACCGTTATGCCGCATACACACGACCGTTTTTCGGGATGTCAATTCTTTTTAATGTCATTAAAAACGATCGTGTGTGGGCTCCAGAGCATATTTCACAACGTTTTCACGACGTATAAAATCGCCATTAACCACTTGCTTACTGGGCACATAAACCCCCTTCGTGCCCAGGCGAAATTTCAGCTTCCGGCACTACTGCTTCGCTTTAACTGACATTTGCGCGGTCGTGCTACGAGGCTCCCAAACAAAATTGACGTCCTTTTTTCCCCACAAATAGAGCTTTCTTTTGGTGGTATTTGATCGCCCGTGCAGTTTTTATTTTTTGCGCTAAAAACTTGTTGCTATAATAAATATCCCAATTTTTTTTTTTAAAACAATTTTTTTTCTCAGTTAAAGTGGATGTAAACCCAAAAAAAATATATATTTTTTTGATGTCACAATGTAGAGTATAATATTTCCTATCATTTGTGCCCAGTCTTGCCACACAGAGTTAATCCAGCGCTGAGTAATCCTCTTTCATGTTCAGTGAAAACGAACAGCCTTCCAGATAAAACCCTGCTTAAATCAAAAAGTCCGGAATCTCTCTTCTTGCTTTGAGTGACAGGTTATTTACAAATATAGCTAGGACATGTTTATCATATGTTATGTTTTGTTTATCATAACATGAGGTGATATAACATCATAACACATCCTAGTAATATACAATGAACTTTGGATCACCTCTTGTTATGATAAACATGTCCACGCTATATTTGTAAATAACCTGTTACTGAAAGCAAAAACAGAGAAACGGACTTAACCTAATTTGGCAGGTTTTTATCTGAAGTCCGGTTAATTTGCACTGGACTTTAAAAGAGGATTACTCAGCGCTGGATTAACTCTGTGTGGCAAGACTGGGCACAGATGATAGAAAATGTTATACTCTACATTGTGACATCAAAAAAAAAAAATGTTTTTTTGGGGTTTACATCCACTTTAAGGCCGATACGTATTCTTCTATAAAATCGCAATAAGCGACTGCTTTGCGCAAAAGTTATAGCGCCTACAAAATAGGGGACAGAATTATGATTTTTTTTTTTTACTAGTAATGGCGGCGATCTGCGATTTTTTTTTTTGGGACTACGACATTACGACGGACACATCGGACACTTTTGACACATTTTTGGGACCATTCACATTTATACAGCAACCAGTGCTATAAATATGCACTAATTACTGTATAAATGTGACTGGCATTAAAGGGGTTTACACTAGGGGGTGAGGAAGGGGTTAAATGTATTCCCTGGGTGTGTTCTAACTGTGTGGGGGGAGGGGGGTGACTGGGGGAGCTGACCGATGCTGTGTCCCTATGTACAAGGGAAACAACATCTGTCTCCTCTCCCTGACAGGACCTGGAGCTCTGTGTTTACACACAGAGCTCCACGTCCCTGCTCTGTCACTGCCGATTGCGTGTACCTGCCGGACACCGGGGCCGCCGGGTACACGCATCGAATCCTCAGCGATGCGACTGCACTGTTTTTCCCCGCTGCGCTCCACCCAGTGACGCCCGCGGGGAATTATAATAACATGACGTCCAAAGACGTGATCCCGGCACTTCAGGTCTGCGCTGTTGACGTCTTTTGTCCATAGCGCGGATCTGAAGTGGTTAAAAATGTAGAACATGCTCTAAATTTTCACGTCGTTTTTAACATCGTAAAAAAATGGTCGTATGTGGACTTTAACAACGTGAAAAAACTGGGCATTCTCAGAAGCAAGTTATGAGACGGGAGCGCTCGTTCTAGTAAAACTAGCGTTCGTAATGGTGATGGCAAATTTGTCAAGCTGTAACAGACTGAAAAGCGCAAATCGTCTCTCACCAAATTTTTACTAACACGCGGTCACACGAAATCAGCAAAAGCAGCCCCAAGGCTGGCGCCATTTGAATAGAACTTCCCCTTTATAGTGCCGTCATACGCGTTGTACGTCACCGCGCTTTGTTAGAGCATTTTTTTTCAAGATCGTGTGTAGGCAAGGCTGGCTTAACAATAATCAGGTTGAAAAAAACATTTTAAACTAGACCATTAAAAACGTCCGTGCATACGTGACATAAGAAATGTGTTAGTTTGAAAAAATTTCAATTCTACGTCACTGTGGTTGAAAGCGAATGTCGATTTTGACCTAGTATTGATTAGAAAAATGAATGAAACTTTCTTGGAGCCTTCTTTCATACAAAATTCTACCCATCTGTGGGCAACAAATAAAGAAAACATAATATAGTATATAAATGTGCAGCACAAGTCATATTTTAATTGAATGTTATTAAAAATTACCTTTTATTCTCAATTTGTAGCTCTGTCATTTTCTGAAAGTGCAATATGGCTACCAGGAGGTGTTCTGTACACATAATGTGTACAGAACGCCCCCACCCCATAAACATAATTTCCTGCTTGTGTAATTGGCTCAACAATTTTCCCAGAAGTTTAGAAGTTTACACCAAAATACAAATCAGATTTTGGGCATCCCCTGCAACAAAAATGTCATTTTTCGTGAGATACTTCCAATAGGAAATCACGGCTAAAGGGATGCAAGCCCAGCAGATTTCCTCATTCGAGCTTTGCAGGTGAACAGCTGATTGATAATTATGCTTCAATAATGTTTATTGAAGTTTCTCCAAAATTTTACAAAACAAGGTAGAAAATTCTCGGCTTTACATTGCATGGTATACAACACAGTCAGGGAGTTTGTAAGCATCAGACCCGTAATCCGCCATGCCCACCACCCAAGGGTTTCCCTTGATCTAAAACCGGAATGCATTTGCCTCCCACTTGGACGAACCAACTCCCCAACAAACTTTCCGGGGGAGTCAGGCTCCTCCCACAGCGTGGAAGCCTCCTGTATCAACCCAAATTGTCAATGGTTCACGAGGATAAAAAGAAAACATTAAAACCCAACAATGCCAGAGTTGAGATCTGGCAAGTAAAAAAAATAAAAATACAAAAAACAAGAGTCAAGGAGGATATAACAATAAAAAGAAAAGGTAAAGAAGAAAGAAAGAGAAAGCTGATTGATAATTATGAAACCACTCCCATTAGACTCACTTTCCCACATGGACACAGATAAACACACAGGGATTTATTTAGAATAACAAAAAGTAGGAATCTGCAGCAAAGTTTGTTAAAAACCTTGCAATGTACATAGATCATCCAGAGGGGGGAAGGTTCTTTTCTCAACAAATGTGGAGTTACACTTTAAGGCTTGGGTACACACGGGTTCAACAGAATCTGTCCAACATTCGGACAGTGTGTACAGATGTCTTTCTGTCGAAGGGACATGCTGGAAAAGCAGCATTCAATCAGAGCTCATAGTCGATGACTGCGAGCGCTGATCAATGTGTTTTGGTGGGTAGGTTCCCCCGTGGCCTGTTCCCCCTGTCGGAACACAAAGGCACAGCAGGGGAGATCTCTGCACTAACATTGCATGTTTAGTACGGCGATCTGTCACGTACAAAAAACTTTACGTGTGTACCAGGCTTAACTCTGTCACCTAATTGATTGTATAATCGTATGGAGAGACCTTGCACTACTGATGTAACAGGAAATTAGAAGTAAGATGAAAATAGAGGTTGTTGGACTTTAAACTAACAGCCTGCAACCTGGCTGCCTATCTTTTTCTATGACTTAATTTGGGTCTTAAGAAATCCTGTTATAGCTGGTATTTTTATGGAACTTTTAGAGTTGCACCAACCAGTCTGGAGTCACATCTTTGACTGTAGACAGGTTAAAGGGGTTGTTCTATGCATTAAGGTGAAAAACCTTCTGTAGTGCTGCAGCCCCCGTTTTACTTGAAAGCTGTCATCTTCCATCCGGAAACGAACACACCAGCTCTAGCTGGTGTCTCGTGTCCTGATTGGATAGATTGATAGCAGCGCAGCCATTATTTCCTGCTGCAGTCAATCAAATCCAATGACGCGGTGCAAGGCTGCGCGGCCGAGTCCTGCATTCTGTGTGTATGGACACAGATGTAGGACTCGGGAGTGCGCCTGCACAGGTGTCCACCGTAGGAGAGCGTTTCTCCAACGTGGACACTCAATTCTGGGAGGAAACGCCAGTGCCGTTGATGGACCCCAGAAGAGGGGCCACTCTGTGCAAACAAACTGCACAGTGGAGGTATGTGACATTTGGAAAAAAAGGGACTTTATTACATGTCAAGACCCATTTTCTGTTCCTTTAAGCGAAATAGGTGCAGATGTATGAAGGTTTTATTGAAAGGAAAATGGTTGCTGGTACTTGAATAAATGTGCCCTGAGATGAATTTAGGGGCTGCCATTGCTGACCCCCCGCTGAAAATGTCAGTCACCTTGCTGTGCCTAAAATACTGGAAAAGGCATGCAGAAAATTAAAGTGGGAGCAAATTGAAAATTCACTATCTCTTTGCTTGCTTTGGGTCCGTGCCTTGGGAAGTATTAAAGCCAAAACATCAGCATGACAGCCAGACAATTAGCATACCCATCATATGATGCATGACGAGTACTATTTCAATTTGCCACACATATATGTGCTGGTGGGTAGTGTTTGCATCTGTTAAATAAGGGCATTTGTTTTTTTTGTAAGGAGGATTGGACATCATGAACTTCAATACTTCAAATGTCGGTGAAATACCAAGTGTGCAAGGAGACACATCTGCTATTTAATATCATTGCAAATTCTTCTTAGGAAACTCATGCCATATGCGGGTAAATGTAGCAGCTAATGGCCTAGCACCAAGCAATAGAAATATCAGTTCATACCTGGGCCCCTTAGTAATTAGTAATAGACCCTACAAGAAGAGACAGGCCAGCAGCTGTACAGTGTGAAAGGCCCACATGGTGCAGCTATTACCGACATGAATGTTGTGTCTCATAAACATTTCTTTTAGTTGAGATTCATCTATGCCGATCTATAAACATCGCATTCTGCAGACTTTTCACTTACTGTGAAAGTCCTCCTCCTCTCTCTGTAGGCCATAGGCAAACAAAATCACGTAGCAATGTCTTTTTTTTATTTTTTTTTATTCAAAAAAATATTGTACAGCGGAGCAAAAAGATTAAAACTAACATTTTGTTACAGTGAGCCAATTTGGCAAAAATTAAAGTGATTGTAAAGTTAGAATGCATTCTATACATTAAGATAAAAAGCCTTCTGTGTGCAGCAGCCCCCCTAATTCTGACCGGAGCCCCATCTCTGTCCAGTGATGTCCACCAGTGTCTGGACCGTCTGGGACTCTCCCTCCTGATTGGTGCCATTGGCTCCCACTGCAGTAAATCAAAGACAGTTAGCCAATCTCGAGAGAGAGAGGGGGCAGGCCGAATCGCAGCTCCATGCCTGAATGGACACACAGAGCTTCAGCTCAGCTTGGGTGCCCCCCCGTAGCAAGCTGCTCGCTCTGGGGGCACTTAACAGAGAAAAGAGACCCGAGAAGAGGAGGATCCGTTGTGCTCTGTGCAAATCCAGCAGGTAAGTATAACATGTTTTTTGTTATTTTATTTTATTTTTTTCAAATATATTTTTTATTCATTTTGAATTTGGGGAAGGCAAAGTTCAATGACATAGAGTGATTGTGGACAATTCCACATAGATAACGTACAGTATTTGGGTCAGTTAAATGAAGGATCAACGTCTTATTTAGTAATACAATAATAGGCATGTCCACGAAAAGAAAAAATTATTTGTTGTTGGGTGGAAAACGGTGCAAAATCTCCACAGAAAGAGGCCTGAACAGCCCGATTCCACCATTTTCTTATGTACAGTGCCTTGAGAAAATATTCGGCCCCCTTGAACTTTGCAACTTTTTGCCACATTTTGGGCTTCAAACATAAAGATATAAAACTGTATTTTTTTGTGAAGAATCAACAACAAGTGGGACACAATCATGAAGTGGAACAAAATGTATTGGATTTTTCCACCTTTTTTAACAAATAAAAAACTAAAAAATTGGGCATGCAAAATTATTCAGCCCCTTTACTTTCAGTGCAGCAAACTCTCTCCAGAAGTTCAGTGAGGATCTCTGAATGATCCAATGTTGACCTAAATGACTAATGATGATAAATAGAATCCACCTTTGTGTAATTAAGTCTCCGTATAAATGCACCTGCACTGTGATAGTCTCAGAGGTCCGTTTAATGCGCAGAGAGCATCATGAAGAACAAGGAACACACCAGGCAGGTCCGAGATACTGTTTTGGAGAAGTTTAAAGCCGGATTTGGATACAAAAATATTTCCCAAGCTTTAAACATCCCAAGGAGCACTGTGCAAGCGATAATATTGAAATGGAAGGAGTATCAGACCACTGCAAATCTACGAAGACCTGGCCGTCCCTCTAAACTTTCAGCTCATACAAGGAGAAGACTGATCAAAGATGCAGCCAAGAGGTGCATGATCACTCTGGATGAACTGCAGAGATCTACAGCTGAGGTGGGAGACTCTGTCCATAGGACAACAATCAGTCGTATACTGCACAAATCTGGCCTTTATGGAAGAGTGGCAAGAAGAAAGCCATTTCTTAAAGATATCCATAAAAAGTGTTGTTTAAAGTTTGCCACAAGCCACCTGGGAGACACACCAAACATGTGGAAGAAGGTGCTCTGGTCAGATAAAACCAAAATCGAACTTTTTGGCAACAATACAAAACTTTATGTTTGGCGTAAATTAGCAACACAGCTCATCACCCTGAACACACCATCCCCACTGTGAAACATGGTGGTGGCAGCATCATGGTTTGGGCCTGCTTTTCTTCAGCAGGGACAGGGAAGATGGTTAAAATTGATGGGAAGATGGATGGAGCCAAATACAGGACCATTCTGGAAGAAAACCTGATGGAGTCTGCAAAAGACCGGAGACTGGGACGGTGATTTGTCTTCCAACAAGACAATGATCCAATACATAAAGCAAAATCTACAATGGAATGGTTCACAAATAAACATATCCAGGTGTTAGAATGGCCAAGTCAAAGTCCAGACCTGAATCCAATTGAGAATCTGTGGAAAGAACTGAAAACTGCTGTTCACAAATGCTCTCCATCCAACCTCACTGAGCTCAAGCTGTTTTGCAAGGAGGAATGGGCAAAAATGTCAGTCTCTCGATGTGCAAAACTGATAGAGACACCCCAAGCGACTTACAGCTGTAATCGCAGCAAAAGGTGGCGCTACCAAGTATTAACTTAAGGGGGCTGAATAATTTTGCACGCCCAATTTTTCAGTTTTTTTATTTGTTAAAATTTTTTGAAATATCAAATAAATTTCGTTCCACTTCATGATTATGTCCCACTTGTTGATTCTTCACCAAAAATTACAGTTTTAAATCTTTATGTTTGAAGCCTGAAATGTGGCAAAAGGTCGCAAAGTTCAAGGGGGCCAAATCCTTTAGCAAGGCACTGTATTCCAAGGAACAGAAGAAAAGGAAAAAATGGCTCTAATAAAGTAGGGAAAGGAAAATCGGAGGAGGTGGTTAGGAGAGAATAAGTATGGAAAGGATCAAGGGGGGGGGGAAGAGCGAGGAGCGGTGGGGTTTGCTGCCCCCCACCCCCAAAAAATACCATCAACCTAGAGGACCACCGGGCACTTTCCTGGAGGCCTAAGCAATGGCTTTGTTATTTTTATAGAAAAAACAAAACAAAACAAGACAAGTTGTCACTGTACATTGTGGGATGCATGTTAAACCAGTGGTCATCAACCCTGTCCTCAGGGCCCACTAACAGGCCAGGTTTGCAAGATAACTGAAATACATCACAGGTGAGATTTTCTGCTTAGTGATTGCAGTATTCCAGTCTGCATCTCCCCAAGGTAATACATAAAACCTGGCCTGTTAGTGGGCCAGGAGGACAGGGATGATGACCACTGCTTTAAATTGTCATGCCCCTGTGACCAGGTTGAGGAAAATTAAGTTTTCACATATATTCTTAACAAGCAGCAAATGAGTACTTACTGACCTCTGTAGATGCAGGCACTGTGAAGTAATTCATCCTCAAAGTCACAGCAGCAGTCTTTCTTTCATCAGCCAAGATCCCTCTGCTCTTTCTTCTAGAGCACATGCTCTGTGTTTAAAGGGTCACTAAAGGATTTTTTTTTAGCTAAATAGCTTCCTTTACCCTAATGCAGTCCTGGTTTCATGTCCTCATTGTTCATTTTTGCTGTAATCCTTCTCTGTTCTGCACACTTCCTGGTTGTCTGTTTCCTTATGAAAAAAGTACTGGGAGCTTCTCTCTGTGGTCTCTAATCAAGGAGGTGTGATTACTGTGTGTCTAAAACCCCTCAGAACCAATCGGTTTCATTTTAAAAACAAACACTGCCCTGTATTGGCTCTGTGTCTCTGTACTTTACACAAGCATGAAACTAGATGAAAAATGAAACTGAAACTGCAGGCACATTATATGATTGATTTGTATCTATTTGTAATCATTTTTAAAAGGAATCCGTTAACTATTATGTCTCTATACCCTGTAATTAGTCATTTCAGCAAAAAAAAAAAGAAGGCCGACGAGTCTTTGCTGATGGTTGTCAGAACGGTATTGGAAGAAGGAGCTGATGATTTATAGTTGAAAGTGGCAGCATAGGGAATTTAAGCTGCGTTTTCACTACTTCACTAGGATTGGGAGCTGAGCTGCGGAAGTCACTCATGTTAAGGAAGTTGGAGGGAAAGCTGAGCTGCTTACTAATGAGCATTGTTTTCTTTTATGTCCCCAGAACAAGGAAAAGGTGGACAAACTGAGGGCCCAATCTGAACAGTTCTGCTCCCGGCTGGGTCGGTATCGCATGCCCTTTGCTTGGACTGCCATTCACCTAATGAATATTGTGAACAGCATGGGGACAGCTGGTGGGGACTCGGACTCTGAGGGTGGTAAGAAATAACCAGAAGTTTATTTTTTATTTTTTATGAATAGTAAAAAACACAGCATGATTTTTTTCAGTGCCGGATTTCATGATATCTGTGATTCCCAGTTTATGTAGTCATAGATCTGCCTAGTGATGGAACTATATGTGGCAATGATGGCAGACTCAAGCAGGAACACGGAGATTTCTGTATATTCATAGGCTGTCTATAGACAATGGTCTCATCAAGAATAAGAAATTATATACCAGCTTGAGGGATATGAAAACCTCTATCCTACGTTTTGATATTGTACAATAATCCACAAGGACACTCAAACTGATGTACCACATCTATTGTGCTACAGTGAATGAAGGCTCTAATTTGGACATTTTGTAGAACTTTCAGAATCAAAATACTTTTTCTCATCCATTGGGGTATACAAGACGTCTTTGGCCTTTTAATGCTGCCTACATGAGGATTAGACACTGGCAAATAAAAGATCTGTAGGCCAGCCCAGGATACCCACTACTGGCATGCCTTAATATTTTGCTAGTGTCCTGGAAGAATGCATGTCTATTCTGCAGCACTGCTTTGTTAAATGATGAAAAAAAAATTGCAAGCACCTTTTTTTTTTTTTCTACATATTTTTTTCCAACTAAGATTCTTCTCTGTATCACTGCTGGAGCTTTGACTCTTCAATTGCAACTTCCTGGTGCATTCATCCCCAGCCTGGCTTTTGGAGTATTGTGTCCGGACCCCCACTAGACATTTTGTAGACAGACTGGAAATTACCCTTATGCCGCGTACACACGATCACTTTATGTGATGAAAAAAAACGACGTTTTTGAAACTTCACTTTTCAAAGACGATGTTGCCTACACACCATCGTTTTTTCACAAAAAGCGAGGTTACGTTCACCACTCTTTTCCATTGAAGCTTGCTTCATAACTAGCTTCTGGGCATGCGCGGGTTGAAAGACGTCATTTTAAACAACGTTTTTTGCTACACACGGTGACTTTTTGTGAACCAAAAAACGACGTTTTGAAAAACGACACATAAAATTTGAAGCACGCTTACATTTTTTTGTCGTTTTTTACAAGACATAAAACGACGGTTTCCCCTACACACGGTCAATGAAATTGACGTTTTTAAAAACGTAATTTTTTTTCATCACATAAAGTGATCGTGTGTACGCGGCATTAGGCACTGGGGCTTGCAAAGGATGCTTTCCAACCTAGAAAAAGTTTATAAGTACTATTCCTCCCTCTGATACCAATGATGGGGCACTGTTCCTCACACTGATAGCAATGATGGAGCACTATTCCTCCCACTAATAGCAATGATGGAGCACTATTCCTCCCACTGATGGCAATGATGGGGCACTATTCCTCCCACTGATGGCAATGATGGGGCACTATTCCTCCCACTGATGGCAATGATGGGGCACTATTCCTTCCACTGATGGCAATGGTGGGGCACTATTCCTCCCACTGATGGCAGTGATGTGGCACTATTCCTCCCACTAATGGCAATGATGGAGCACTATTCCTCCCACTGATGGCAGTGATGTGGCACTATTCCTCCCACTAATGGCAATGATGGAGCACTATTCCTCCCACTGATAGCAATGATAGAGCACTATTCCTCCCACTGATGGCAATGATGAGGCACTATTCCTCCCACTGATAGCAATGATGGGGCACTATTCCTCCCACTGATGGCAATGATGGGGCACTATTCCTCCCACTGATGGCAATGATGGGGCACTATTCCTCCCACTGATGGCAATGATGGGGCACTATTCCTCCCACTGATGGCAATGATGGGGCACTATTCCTCCCACTGATGGCAATGATGGGGCACTATTCCTCCCACTGATGGCAATGATGGGGCACTATTCCTTCCACTGATGGCAATGATGGGGCACTATTCCTCCCACTGATGGCAATGATCGGGCACTATTCCTCCCACTGATAGCAATGATAGAGCACTATTCCTCCCACTGATGGCAGTGATGTGGCACTATTCCTCCCACTAATGGCAATGATGGAGCACTATTCCTCCCACTGATAGCAATGATAGAGCACTATTCCTCCCACTGATGGCAATGATGGGGCACTATTCCTCCCACTGATAGCAATGATGGGGCACTATTCCTCCCACTGATGGCAATGATGGGGCACTATTCCTCCCACTGATGGCAATGATGGGGCACTATTCCTCCCACTGATGGCAATGATAGGCCACTATTCCTCCCACCGATGGCAGTGATCGAGCACTATTCCTCTAACTGATAGCAATGATGGAGCACTATTCCTCCCACTGATGGCAATGATGGGGCACTATTCCTCCAAATGATGGCAATGATAGGCCACTATTCCTCCCACTGATGGCAATGATAGGCCACTATTCCTCCCACCGATGGCAGTGATCGGGCACTATTCCTCCCACTGATAGCAATGATAGAGCACTATTCCTCCCACTGATGGCAGTGATGTGGCACTATTCCTCCCACTGATGGCAGTGATGTGGCACTATTCCTCCCACTGATGGCAGTGATGTGGCACTATTCCTCCCACTGATGGCAGTGATGTGGCACTATTCCTCCCACTGATGGCAATGATGGAGCACTATTCCTCCCACTGATAGCAATGATGGGGCACTATTCCTCCCACTGATGGCAATGATGGGGCACTATTCCTCCAAATGATATCAATGATAGGCCACTATTCCTCCCACCGATGGCAGTGATCGAGCACTATTCCTCTAACTGATAGCAATGATGGAGCACTATTCCTCCCACTGATGGCAATGATGGGGCACTATTCCTCCAAATGATGGCAATGATAGGCCACTATTCCTCCCACCGATGGCAGTGATCGGGCACTATTCCTCCCACTGATAGCAATGATAGAGCACTATTCCTCCCACTGATGGCAGTAATGTGGCACTATTCCTCCCACTGATGGCAATGATGGAGCACTATTCCTCCCACTGATAGCAATGATGGGGCACTATTCCTCCCACTGATGGCAATGATGGGGCACTATTCCTCCAAATGATATCAATGATAGGCCACTATTCCTCCCACCGATGGCAGTGATCGGGCACTATTCCTCCCACTGATAGCAATGATAGAGCACTATTCCTCCCACTGATGGCAATGATGGAGCACTATTCCTCCCACTGATGGCAATACTGGGGCACTATTCCTCCCACTGATAGCAATGATGGAGCACCTTCCCTCCCACTGATTGCAATGATGGGGCACTATTCCTCCCACTGATGGCAATGATGGAGCACTTTTCCTCCCACTGATGGCAATGATGGGGCACTATTTCTCCCACTGATGGCAATGATGGGGCACTTTTTCTCCCACTGATGGCAATGATGGGGTACTATTTCTCCCACTGATGGCAATGATGGGGTACTATTTCTCCCACTGATGGCAATGATGGGGCACTATTGCTTCCACTGATGGCAATGATGGGGCACTATTGCTTCCACTGATGGAAATGATGGGGCACTATTGCTCCCACTGATGGCAATGATGGGGCACTATTCCTCCCACTGATGGCAATGATGGGGCACTATTCCTCCCACTGATGGCAATGATGGGGCACTATTGCTCTCACTGATGGCAATGATGGGGCACTATTGCTCTCACTGATGGCAATGATGGGGCACTATTGCTCTCACTGATGGCAACAATGGGGCGCTATTGCTCCCACTGAGGTCAATGTTGGGCCATAATCTTCCTCCTACTGACCACAGGTACTATGCAACGGAACACCACACCTGAGGCAATGTTTACTCCAACTGATGCCAGTTTCTACCTCCACTGGCCACAATCCAGCCCCACCCCTAAAGTCTGAAGGACAGCCCTTTGTTTGGAAAGTTTAGAGACCCCTGATGTAGGTAATGCTTTTATGAAAAGAAAAAAACGATATGTGATCTTTGTCCGTTGTTTTATCTGACTTCGGTCATGTAGGACGTAAAAACATTGTTCCCTTTTTCTCTGTGGGAAAGCATTTCATTGTAAAAAAAAAAAAGTTTCAGGGATTTTCCACTGACCCATTCATTATCAGTTGCAAGGGAGCCCCTTCACTGCCTACCACAAGCATTTCTCAGATTGCTCATAGATTTATGCATGGTATGTACACTGGCATCTTATGACCCCCCCCCCCCCCCCCCCCCCCCCCGCCTTTTAACAAGGGAGTAATACTGACTTTTATTAAGAATTTGACAATTTTGAAAAATGGTCTGGTGTGTATGAAGGTATAAATAGACTCGGCCATGTTCCACAATGTGTTGAAATCATTTTTATCAGTTTACGGTAAAAATCAGTATATCAGCGCCTCCTTTAAAACATGAAAGAGACGGCATCACTGCCAAGTATTCATCAATTGTTCAGCTCAAGGGATTGTTTACCAGCGTTGACGGGTCTCACAACTCCTACAGATCTACAAGTTTATCAGAAAGCACGAGCAGCTTGAAGTAGGTCAAATGCCTGTCAGGGCACGGGTCCTAATGGAGTGCAGACACCTGCAATGTGTTTCGACCCTGACCTGACTGACTGTGTTCCACCCATTTATTTATGTTTGTCTGTGCTGCATGCCCTAATCTCATAGGGCCAGATTCAGGTAGAGTTACGCTGGCGTATCAGTGATTCGCCAGCATAACTCTCACTTTGAGCTGGCTTATCTGTTTTCTGTAGTCAGAAAACAAGATACGCCGGGATTGAGTTCAGATACGAGCGGCGTAATTGAATTTCGCCGTCGTATCGGAACTGCAATTTGAAAACGGGTGCTCGGGGCGTTCCCGCTGATTTACGCCAAAAATATGTAAATCAGCGAGAGACGGAAATTCACGATCGTACGCTGGCCCGACACAGTGACTTTCCGACGTTTCCGTAAGCGATACACGGCTTAAAGAAAAACATGCCCCCTAGGTGGAGTATCCTATGTTATGTATGGCCGTCGTCATCGCGTCAAATTTAAAAAGTTTTGCGTTGTTTGCGTAAAACGTCCGTGAATGGGGATTGACGTCATTGACGTTCACTGACAGAATTTGGAGCATGCGCACTGACAGTCGACGCATGCGCAGTACGTTCGCCGCGGGATCGCGCCTAGTTTAAATAATACACGCCCCCTACCCGCCCAATTTGAATTCCGCCGGCTCATTTTCGCTAAGCCGCCGCAACTTTAGGAGCAAGTGCTATGTGAATAACAGTATTTGCTCCAAAAGTTTCAGCGGAGTAACGTAAATGACAAACGTTACTCCAACATAAAGATCCGCTCTCCTACCTGAATCTGGCCCATAGTGTTCAGAATGCACAATTTTTATTTATTTTGTTGCTTGTAAATACCTTTATTTTGTAGTCCTCCATTACTTCCTCCTCCTTATTAGCCTAGGCTATTAAGTCACAAGGCTATTTGCAAGGGTTTCTGGGATAGGCATCATGTTTCCCAGTAGTCCTTGCAAACCTGAATGAAACCTATTACATTGCTTGTGCAGCACTGAGCATGTGCGAGATATGCAAAGCTGAAATCCAGGAAGTCATACAGTCTGGCTTCATGATGCCCACACTTAAGATGGCCACGGTCTATTTCTAGATTATAAACAAAATGCTGTAACAACCTAACAAAACGGACCTTAGTTTACAGACTAACTTTACTAGAATACATTAAGCTTGTGTATTACAGGGGTATTTATATTTAAAAAGTGAAATTGTGGGTGGAACTCCCCTTTAAGTAATACAGTATCCAACAAACCATATGAAAATAATACTCCTGGTCATACAGACTACAACACAAAGGCCACACATAGACTCAACAGATCTAAAGAGGCATAGATACGGAGAACAATGCAACAATGGTGAGAGGGTAACGGAATATGATTGTAGCTCATTTTGAGTGATCAATCGTAAGCCCTATCAAAAAAGATAGCGATCTTTTCTACGTCACTCTATAACCCTTAATGTCCCTAGTTTGTGACAATGGTGACTGATTTTTGTTTATTTTTTTCCATCAGCATGAACATTGCTATCTCCCAGGACAGTGGTCTCCAAACTGTGGTTCGGGGGCTGGATGTGGCCATTTTCTTGTCTTTATCCAGCCCTTGCGACACAATTCCTCTCACTGATACAAGACACTATTCTGCCAACTGACAACAATGGGGCACTATTCCTCCTAATGATACCAACTATTATCCCCGCTAATGCCAAATGTGGCGATGTTTACTCCAATTTCCACTCCCGCTGGTCACAGTTTGGCCCCTCTAAAGTCTGAAGTGCAGTAAACTGGCCCTTTGTTTAAAAAGTTTGGAGACCCCTGTTCCAGGAAAACTGATCTTAAAATGGGATTGACCCTAAAAAATAGTGCCGAGTAGGATTTTTATGACAAGAGAACCAAGTTGGTCTCTTTTGACATCACTGCTTCTCCCTGCCTGTTGACACCACTGTATGCTGTGATGATTTGACTCCCATGCACATGCAAGGGAGTGAAGTCACCGCAGCCCAGCCAATCAAGTGGCCAAACAGTCTGAACCTGGAAGGAATACGGAAAGGATGGAGGCGTCCATGACCAGTCTGAGCACTGACAGCATGGCGCTCATTTTGCAGGCAAGTCTGCCATAATGTGCGTATACAGTGCCTTGAGAAAGTATTCATACCCCTTGAAATTTCCCACATTTTGTCATGTTACAAACAAAAACTTAAATGTATTTTATTGGTATTTTATGTGATAGACCAACACAAACTGGCACATAATTGTGAAGTGGAAGGAAAATAATAAATGG
Organism: Rana kukunoris; assembly: GCA_029574335.1. Lineage (NCBI taxonomy): Eukaryota > Metazoa > Chordata > Amphibia > Anura > Ranidae > Rana > Rana kukunoris. Next base: position 500,739,532 of record CM056051.1, on the reverse strand, counting down.
TTTTCAACATCTTTTTTACAAATAAATATCTGAAAAGTGTGCCGTGCATTTGTATTCCAACCCTTTATTTTGATAACCCTAACTAAAATTGAATGGAATGGAAAGACACCTAATTAGTAAATAGAGTCCGCATGTGTGTAATTTAATCGCAGTATAAATGCAGTTGTTCTGTGAAGCCCTGAGAGGTTTGTTAGAGAACCTTAGTGAACAAACAGCATCACAAAGGCCAAGGAACACACCAGACAGGTCAGGGTAAAGTTGTGAAGAAGTTCAAGGCAAGGCAGGGTTGGGTTATAAAAAAAAAATATCCCAAGCTTTGAACATCTCACAGAGCTCTGTTCAATCCATCATTTGAAAATGGAAAGAGTATGGCACAACTGCAAACCTACCAAGACATGGCCGTCAATCTAAACTGATAGGCCGGGCAAGGAGAGCATTAATCAGAGAAGCAGCCATGAGGCCCATGGGAACTCTGGAGGAGCTGCAGAGATCCACAGCTCAGGGGGAAGAATCTGTCCACAGGACAATTATTAGTTGTGCACTCCACAAATCTGCCCTTTATGGAAGAGTGGCAAGAAGAAAGCCATTGTTGAAAGAAAGCCATAGAAAGTCCAGTTTGCAGTTTGCAAGAAGCCATGTGGGGGACACAGCAAACATGTGAAAGAAGGTGCTCTGGTTACATGACACCAAAATTGAACTTTTTGGCCTAAAAGCAAAATGCTATGTGTGGCGGAAAACTAACAAGGCACATCACCCTGAACACACCATCCCCACTGTGAAACATGGTGGAGACAGCATCATATTGTGGGAACATTAAAAAAAATGCAAAGTTTAAGCCCTGGTTCACACTGGGCTGCGGGAGTGAAATTGCGCGATTTCAGCTGAACTTGCGCGATTTCACTGCCTCTGGCAGTCCCGATTTCGCCGCGAATTAGGAGACATCTGTGCAGATGTCAATGTAAATCGCGTCCTGAAATCGCAAAAAGTAATACAGGAAATACTATTTGAAATCGGTGCAGCGCCGCAGATTGGGACGGTGTCATTGCCGGCAATTTCTGCCGATTTGAGATGCGATTTCACATGTGAAATCGCATCTCAAATCGAACTAAATCGCACCCAGTGTGAACCTGGGCTAATTCTGCTTTAAGATATACCCACTTTGTAAGGTTAGCACTGTAGCAGGGATCAGAGATCATTTAATATCTTGGTTAGAAAGGCAGATTGTATAAAGCAGGGGTAGGCAACCTAGGACCCTCCAGCTGTTTTGGAACTACATTTCCCATGAGGCATTGCAAGGCTGGCAGTTAGTTTCTTCTGGAGGCATGATGGGACTTGTAGTTCTGCAACAGCTAGAGGGCCCCATGTTGCATTCCCCTTGCATAAAGGGATTTAGCTAATTCTAATCATTTATTTGCAAGCATGAATATATTACAAGACAACTTGAAGCTGTTTTCAACTAAGGAGCGTGCATTATTATAGACTGGGTTTAGGGTTATATATTGACAGAACCGAAAAAATTGAATGTATATTTAGGCAGTGATCCACTATCTATCATGTTTTGACTAAAAGGATATTCAGGTGAGCGGCCTTTTCTACCGCTATGGCCATGGCTACATCGGTAAACACTGGCCTGATTTTGTTAGAGTGATGAAAGGTTCTGGGCACCGGGCCTGCAGTATTTTATCCCACTATAGCTCAGGATTAGAAAGTCTAATAGGGCTTTTTTTTTTAGGGCTTTTTTTGCTCGGTCCAATTAGTTACCTAAGGTCTGGCTGTGTATAGCAGTAGAAAACAATGATTGCATATTAGTCTATGGCGCTTAAGGTAACCACAATCTGATTCTCCCCCTGGTTTCCACAGAACGAAAAGGCACATGGAACGAGAGGAAGAGGAAAGCCTTTGAGCGGCTCAGTGTTGGGGAGGAAGTTTGTGGGTTTAACACTTTCCGACCAGCGACTCTCACCGTCACCAACTTCTTTAAACAGGTGAGATGTGTGTGGGAGATGAAACCAGTTGTACGCAACAATTAAACTGGGAGGAGGTTAACGCTTACTGGTAATTCAATCTGGTTTGACATTACTACATTGAAATGATATTACAAGGCTGGTAGACTGTCTTGGTACCACATCATTATAATTGAAGGAAACCATATTATTTTCAGGAATTTTAAGGTACCACTCACTATAGACAGTTAAAGGGGTTGTAAAGGGACAATTTTTTTTTTCCTAAATAGCTTCCTTTACCTTAGTGCAGTCCTCCTTCACTTACCTCGTTCTTCCATTTTGCTTTTAAATGTCCTTATTTCTTCTGAGAAATCCTCACTTCCTGTTCTTCTGTCTGTAACGCCACACAGTAATGCAAGGCTTTCTCCCTGGTGTGGAGTGTCATGCTCGCCCCCTCCCTTCCACTACAGGAGAGTCACCCACTAACATACAGCTCCTTTCTCTATCTGCAACGTAGAGAGCGTCCTGACTCTCCTGTAGCCCAAGGGAGGGGGCGACCGCGACACTCCACAACAGGGAGAAAGTCTTGCATTACTGTGTGTAGTTACAGACAGAAGAACAGGAAGTGAGGATTTCTCAGAAGAAATAAGGACATTTAAAAGCAAAATGGAAGGATGAGGTAAGTGAAGAAGGACTGCACTAATGTAAAGGAAGCTATTTAGGAAAAAAAAAAGTTGTATCTTTACAACCCCTTTTAAAGAGGAGTTCTGCTGGAAAAAAAAAAAAAAATTAAAAGTCAGCAGCTATAAATACTGCAGCTGCTGACTTTTAATATTGGGACACTTGCCTGTCATGGGCACCCACGATATCAGCACCCGAAGCCGATCTGTCTCTCGGGTGGAGGCGCCGGCATGCGCGAATCCCACTGGTCCCTGCCGTCTTCTGGGACCTGTGTGTCGGAGTAGGCACCTGACGTGGCGTAGGTCACCGCGGTGATCTATGCCCGGAAGTGGGAGCAAATACTTGGATTACACAGGTATCTGCTCCCCCGTCACCCCTGAAAGGTGCCAAATGTGACACTGGAGGGGGAGAGGATTCCAGAAAGCGGAAGAACCATTTCTGGGTGGAACGCCACTTTAATGGGGTTGATTTACTAAAACAGGAAAGTGCAAATACTGGTGCACCTCTGCATAGAAACCAATCAGCTTCCAGGTTTTATTTTGTCAAAGTTTATTAGAACACTCTAAGGCCATGTACACACGATCGGCCCAAACCGATGAGAATGGTCCTACGGATCGTTTTCATCGGTTCACTGCTGAAGTGGCCTGATGGTCTGATGTGCGTACACACCATCGGTTCAAAATCCGATCAGGCCAGAACACGGTGACGTAGAACACGAAGACGAGCTGAAAAAACGAAGTTTAATGCTTCAAAGCATGCGTCGACTCTTTTCTGAGCATGCGCGGGTTTTTGGTCCGATGCTTTTGCGTACGAACCATCGGTTTGGTCCGATGGTCAGGCGTCCATCGGACAGATTTTAAAGCAAGTTTTAAAACTGGTCCGACGGACAACGGTCCGATGGGCCGTACACACGCCCGGTTTGGACCAATGAAACTGGCCTTAAGGCCAGTTTCACAGGACAAAACCGGTCGTGTGTATGCGGCCTAAGAAGCTGATTGGAAGCTGATTGGCTACAATGCACAGCTGCACCGGATTATGCAGGTTTGGGTGTTCTCACCCATGTTAATGTGAACGGCCATATTAGCAGTGGGATCCGGTTAATAAAAGGTCCTTTTTCAAATGTTAGGTTTTGGGTAAACTTTGTTTGATTTGCATGAATAGGAGTATTGTAACGGTCACCACCGTTTACGACCTTCCATCCAACCATGACAAGCTTATCTGACACACTGCGACAATCTTACATACATGATCCATTCCATTTCCCATAATCAAGACGAGACTCTGCTCTGTACTTGTTTCCAAATGTATGAACACTTTAATGGTTTCTTCTCAGCTTTTTATACAGTACAAGATGTTACAGTTAACCACAGGACAATGCAATCTCCACCCCCCTCATCACACACTATGGCTAATTCTCTAGCAGACATTTCGGCACCGATGTATTTAGCATGACTTAACTACTGCCTCGGAGAGAATGAGATTCCTGTAGATAATGACATCAATACAAAATACTGTCACACAATGATTTCCCTTCAAGCCATATCTTTAGACAGACGACTGTCTCTAAAGGGAAGGTTCTTACACCTGGGCGTCAATACATTCCGAAACATATTTGACATGCTAATTCATTACATCTGAATGGAGACTGCTAACTTGAAGTACAATACACAGTCTTTTAAGTGTAAACACAGGGCTTTGAAACAGTTTTATCGCACAATGAAAAGGTCTTTTAGGAGCCGATGCAATTAACACCTTTTCAACAAATGAAATGTCTTTCACAAGTCGGGCCACTTAGCATTTTAACCACTTAAGACCCGGACCAATATGCTGCCAAATGACCAAAGGGGTTTTTGCGATTCGGCACTGCGTCGCTTTAACAGACAATTGCGCGGTCGTGCGACATGGCTCCCTAACAAAATTTGCGTCCTTTTCTTCCCACAAATAGAGCTTTCTTTTGGTGGTATTTGATCGCCTCTGCGATTTTTATTTTTTGCGCTATAAACAAAAATAGAGCGACAATTTTGAAAAAAATGCAATATATTTTACATTTTGCTATAATAAATATCCCCCCAAAAATATATAAAATTATTTTTTTTTCCTCAGTTTAGGCCGATACGTATTCTTCTACCTATTTTTGATAAAAAAAATCGCAATAAGCGTTTATCGGTTAGTTTTCGCAAAATGTATAGCGTTTACAAAAAAAGGGATAGTTTTATTGCATTTTTATAATTTTTTTTTTTTTACTACTATTTTGCGCTATATACAAAAATAGAGCGACATTTTTGAAAAAAAATCAATATTTTTTAATTTTTGTTATAAGAAAAATCAAATAAACTAAATTTTAGTCAAACATTTAGGCCAAAATTTATTTAGCCACATGTCTTTAGTAAAAAAAAATCGCAATAAAAAAAAAATTAGCTACCTAGCGGGAACAGCGACACTAATACAGCGATCAGAAAAATGATCGCTTAGTGACGCTGGCAATAGGGAGTGAAAGGGTTAACTAGGGCAGTGATCAAGGGGTTAAAACTTTATTAGGGGGGGGGTACAGGGCTACCCTGAACCTAACACTAACTGACTTTTACACTGCCTGTCACACTGACACTAAATACAGTAATCATAATCATACATGTATGATTACTGCATTCAGTGACACTGTGACAGGGGGGAGGGGGGAGCGATCGCGGGGGTTAAATGTGTTTTTTGTGTAGTGTAGGTGCAGTGTAGTGTTGTGCAGACTTACTTGTGTTGTGATCTCTCCTCAGCGGTGGTTGAAAAAACCACCGAGGGAGAGATCACGTCGCTTCCTCCTTCCTGTGTTTACACAGGAGGAGGAAGTGCACTGCAGGGGGAGCGCGCGCATTGGCTGAGAGCGATCCGGAGGGGGCGGACAAAAACGAATAGCCGCCCCCTCTTGTCGGATCGCTCCTGCAGCCGCGCGGACCGCCTGTACGGGGGGGGGGGGGGGGGGGGGCGGTCCGATCGGACCCCCGATCCCCCCCAAGGCACCAACGTATATATACGTTGATGTGCCTGTCGGTGCCATTCTGCCGACGTAAATGTACATGCGGCGGTCCTTAAGTGGTTAAAAGCCTATTATACAGAGGGATGAGTCACTGTCTTGTTGACCTGGTCTCAAGTCAACATGAACCACTTTGTAATATTTCCAGTATCCTGCCATATGAAGTATCAATAATGTCCTATCTTATGTAATACATGAATTATGATCCTATTAGCCACCCTATGCCTACAAGGACACAGGGTGGACGAAACCCAGGAGTTATTAGTGTCCCTGGAACAGGAGTATCTCTCATCCTTCCAAAGTCTATGGTTGTCACGGTTCAATCCGTTACAAGTATTATCTCTATTGGGGCTCAAAGTGATTGCAAAGTCTCGTTTATAAAAAATAAAAAAAAAGATGTTATACTTACCTGCTCTGTGCAGGTGCTTTTGCACAGAGCAGCCCGGATCCTCCTGACAAGCATTATAATCCCTCTCCACTCCATCCAAAAAAAGTTTTCCACTTTTCCTTTTCCAGTGCAGATTTACATTTTGTTGGTGGCGAGGAAATAACGCACTTCTTCTCTTAGTTGTTCATTTGGGTGACTGTCTCAATGTCTTTTACAGGAAGGGGACCGAATGAGTGATGAAGATCTCTACAAGGTCTTGGCTGACATGAAGAGACCATCAACGGCATTACGCAGATTACGACCAGTCACAGGTATAGCTCATGTGCACAGGTACTTTGCAGGAATGTATGGATGGTTGCAGCACACTTCTACTCTTCATTGCTTCTCCAGCAGGATACAAAGTAATAGCAACACAGGCAGCCCCATGGTTACAAATAAGACAGGTTCTGTAGATTTGTTCTGAAGTTGAATTTGTATGTAGGGCCGAAACAACTAATCGATTAATCGACAACTAAGTTATGTGGTTTGAAAACCGTAGAATACAGCTGGTAAGTGATGTACTGTATCTCCTTGCTCTTTGTCCCGTGATCGGTGCTGATGTTGACACCCCCTTGTGACGTAACAAGTCACATGGGGTGTTTCAGGAAGTTGTGAATGGGCCTGTACTCTCGCAGGACTGCAGGGCAATGGTGCAGAGAGTTGATGACGCAGGCACGGCATCTTTGTAAATGGACTGATGGCACACAAAGCATGCCTTGAATTGGCGCCAATGTGAGCATGCATCGGTAACATCATGAAAATGAACATCACCCGATTTCTGCACAGAGACAAGGGTTAGGCTGAATGTAAACACAGCACCGTGTATATTGTTTCTAAATGATTTTAAAGGAGGAAAGTCATAATGTAGAGTTTACTACCGCTTTAAAGCGTGGAAATAAGGTTAGAATTATGATAACAAGTATTTTAGAGTGAAGGTCTGCTTCCACTTCCTGTCTGGTGAAAAGGTTGTTTCCAGGAATCTTTCAGTTTTCTATTGCTCTATACCTCCCAGGTGCTGATTTTCACTCACTTCTGTTTGGTTAAAGGTTGTCCCCACTGCTTTGTGAAATTACATTGAAAATTATTAACCACTTAAGACCCGGACCTTTAGGCAGCTAAAGGACCCGGCCAGGTTTTGCGTTTCGGCACTGCGTCGATTTAACTGACAATTGCGCCGTCGTGCAACGTGGCTCCCAAACAAAGTTGGCGTCCTTTTTTTCCCACAAATAGAGCTTTCTTTTGGTGGTATTTGATCACCTCTGCGGTTTTTATTTTTTGCACTATAAACAAAAATAGAGCGACAATTTTGAAAAAAATGCAATATATTTTACTTTTTGCTATAATAAATATCCCCAAAAAATATATATATAAAAAAAAAATGTTTTTCCTCAGTTTAGGCCGACACGTATTCTTCTACCTATTTTTGGTTAAAAAAAAACGCAATAAGCATTTATCGGTTGGTTTGTGCAAAATGTATAGTGTTTACAATATAGGGGATAGTTTTATTACATTTTTAATCAGCGATTTTTTTTTTTTTTTTTTTTGTAACTGCGACATTATGGCGGACACATCAGACAATTTTGACAAATTTTTGGGACCATTGGCATTTTCACAGCAAAAAATGCATTTAAAATGCACTGTTTATTGTGAAAATGACAATTGCAGTTGAAGGGGTTATGTGTGACCTCATTTGTGTTATTAACTGTAGGGGTGTGTGGCTGTAGGTGTGACGTCATTGATTGTGATTCTCTATGTAAGGGAACACACAATCAATGCGGGCGCCACAGTGAAGAACGAGGAAGCCGTGTTTACACACGGCTCTCCCCGTTCTTCAGCTCCGGGGACCGATCGCCGGACTCCAGCGGCGATCGGTTCCGTGAGTCCCGCGGTCCCGGAGCTTCGGACCGGGTCGCGTGCACGCGCCCCCCGGCTGGGCTTAGAGGGCCACGTACAGGTACGTGGATGTGCCCAGCCATGCCATTCTGCCGACGTATATCAGCGTGAAGGGGTCCTTAAGTGGTTAAACTGAAAAAGGTTGTCCCCAAAACAGAAAGCGAGTGAAAAGGGTGAAATCTTTCAATTGGGACACCTGTCAAAACTTTCGATACAATAGGGCAGTGATGGTGAACCTTGGCACCCCAGATGTTTTGGAACTACATATGCCATGATGCTCATGCGCTTTGCAGTGTAGATGTGCATCATGGGAAATGTAGTTCCAAAACATCTGGGGTGCCAAGGTTCACCATCACTGCCCTATCGTATCGAAAGTTTTGACTATAAATAAAATAACATACCAAATATTATTATAGGGAATGGTTAAAACCCCTACCGAGACTTTTTATTGGCCTGGAAAAGATTAAATCTTTCAAAAGCGAATTATATATAATTCTATAAATATATTCATTTTTTTAATACTAAACTTTTTTTTTGTAGCCCATCTAAAAATTGACGTCTCTCCCGCTCCTGAGATGCCACAGTTTTGCCTCTCCCCAGAGCTTCGTCACGTGAAGCCATACCCCGACCCACGTGTCCGTCCTACCAAAGAGGTCCTGGAATTCCCCCCACGGGATGTCTTCTCCCCCTACACCTCCTACAGGTGAGATTTTCATCCTGTAACATTCTAACCATTCTGCATGCTATTCAGAATTTATAGACTGTAAATATTTAAAGATGATATCCAGGCATTCAGCTTCTTTGTAAAAAGTGAAGACACACTATGAGGTAATTCCAAGGAGCTGCAAGACATCTCCTGAACTTATCTCCATTATTTTCATCTGACTGTTCTTTTGCACTCCTGGAAGACGGCTGTAGTTGTACTTTCAGGAGCCCAGCGCTTTTATGTTTCAGGTTTTAGCATTTTCAATAGACCCCATGCAGCTGCTATGCCGGCCTATCCCCTCCTCCTGCTCAAACACAGAAGCCTTTGCATTATGTGAATTAATTTCTAAAATACAAAGGCTTCTCTAAATAGGCATCAGAGAGGAGGGGCGGGCATAGCTGCTCTGTCTGCCCTCTTGCAGGGTCTATGTATGCTCCAGCAGAGCCATAAATCTGTCAGATATAAATAATAGAGATAAGTTCAGGCGATGTCATGCACCTCCTTGGTCTTAACTCATAGTGTGCATGCACCTTTTAAAAGGTGGCTGAATTTCTGGAATTCAGATTGAAAGTTTATGCTGATGTTACCAAATGTATGTTACTTTCCCTTAACCACCCTGAGCTTGGAACATTGTAGCGATCCCTTTACATAATAGGCTGTTATGTATGAATGAGGTGTCACCTGACAGTTCATAGCTAACCACCGCAGTTCTCTACTACAGCTGCCTACTATAAGGGTGACCCTGCACGTGTGTAATGTCACCAGAGTATGATTCCAGGGCCACTAACCCCACCATCTTTCCAGGTGCTGGAATCCCTCCTGCCACACCATATCATTCATCTGATGTCCCTACTTGTAGAGAGTAGGGACTCCAGGTCATTCATGTGCATCGCAGTCCTTATAAAAGCCTTTACTATATATAAACAAGATATACGTGGCAGCCAAGTTCTCAGAACAGCCCAACAATGGCAGGTATGCTGGTGCACGAAAATGTCAAAATTCCAGCGAATTGTTCCTGTGCAGTCTTGTTGATTGAACGAGATGTGTGTGCGCTCATTGCCTGATGGGACGGGACAAGCGCTTTCATATACGTAAACTTACAAGAACAATGTTAAACATTTACATTTTCTCTGTTGTGGAGTATAAACAGGAGAGAGCGCAGATATTTTTCCTATAGCACTTGACAAGGCCTCTATGTTTATACAAGTGCTACTACGGCTTAGGAACAATCTTATAACTATTTTTTATTTCCTTGAGGCTAATCTGTACTTTACCGGGTGTTTTATCTCTATGAAATCACTTATCTAGTATTGACTGGGCTCCTAGACCATGCCAGATATTATCACCATGTACATTCAAGTCTGCCAGGTACACACTATGAGAAAATCAGACGGGGGAGCAGGGCCGTCTTAATAGCATCATGGGCCCCTGGGCAAAGTAATGCTCTGGGGCCCCTAGAATGGAGACAGTGCAGGTAAACAGACATCAAGTAGGTAGGAGGCAGACAAGCGTCGCTCCACATTTACTACATGAACAGTCATTCTGTACAGCAAAGAAACAGTGGGGAAAACAGTACATACATAAAGTAACAAAGCTGTCCTGTGCACAGGGCCGCCATCAGGAATTTTGGGGCCCCTTACACAGCTTCAGGCATGGGCCCCCTGGAGCAGAGAACGGGGGGGGGGGGGTGCTGCCGCATGAAATTGAGAAGCGGGGGGCTGCTGCCGCGAATTGAGAAGCGGGGGGGGGGGGCCCTTTTAAAAAAAAAGAGAAATATATATAATAAAGGGGGGTAGCCATCCGGGGCCCTGGGGACCTCTGTGCCCTTTAATATAAAGAAAAAAAGGTGGTTGCCAACTGGGGACCCGGGGACGTTAATTTTTTTTTTATAAAAGGAAATTACAAAAAAAGGGGGCTTTCCATTCAGGACCTCTGGGCCCTTTAATAAAAAGAAACCTCTGGGCCCTTTAAAAAAAAAAAGACAGAAAGAAAAAAATATATATATAAAAAAAGAAATAAACATTTATATATAAAAAAAAAAACAAGGGGGTTGCCGGACCTCTGGGCCCTTTAACTACTTGAGATCCGCGCTACAGCCGAATGACGGCTCTAGCGCAGATCTAAATTGTCAACAAGCCGTCAATTGACGGCTTGTCACTAGCTGTTTCCCGGCGCGCGCTCCAGAGCGCGCTGCGGGGAAACACTGTGTTGCCCCTGTCCCTTGGACACAGCCAATCACAGATCGCCGCGAACGGCCAATCAGAGTGGCCGTTTGCGATGCGATCTGTGCGGCCAATGAGAGATGATCTCATTGATCATCTCTCATTGCCGTTTTACATAGAGACAGCGTCCTGTCTCTGGAGAGCAGGAGACGGATCTGTGTCTCTTGTACATAGAGACACAGATCGGTCACCTCCCCAGTCACCCCCCCTCCCCCCACAGTTAGAACACTATGCAGGGAATACATTTAACCCCTACCTCACCCCCTAGTGTTAACCCCTTCAATGCCAGTCACATTTATACTGTAATTAGTGCATATTTATAGCACCAATCGCAGTATAGATGTGAATGGCACCAAAAATGTGTCAAAAGTGTCCGATGTGTCCGCCATAACGTCGCAGTCACAATAAAAATCGCAGATCGCCGCCATTTCTAATAAAAAAAAAAAAAAACTAATAATTCTGTCCCCTATTTTGTAGGCACTATAAATTTTGCGCAAACCAGACGCTTATTGCGATTTTTTTTAATTTTTTTTTTACCAAAAATATGTAGAAGAATACGCATCGCCCTAAACTGAGAAAAAAAACGTTTTTTTTTTTTTAATTGGGATATTTATTACAGCAACAAGTAAAAAATATTGTTTTTTGTTCAAAATTGTCGCTCTTTTTTGTTTATAGCGCAAAAAATAAAAACGGCAGAGGTGATCAAATACCACCAAAAGAAAGCTCTACTTGTGGGGAAAAAAGGGCGTCAATTTTGTTTGGGAGCCACGTCGCATGACCGCGCAATTGTCAGTTAAAGCGACGCAGTGCCGTAAGCTGAAATATCACCTGGGCAGGAGGGGGGTATAAGTGCCCAGTAAGCAAGTGGTTAATAAAAAAATATATATATAAAAAATATATAAACAAAAATAAAAAATACAATTATAAAAAAAGGAGGTTTGCCAAATGGGGCCCTGGGGACCTCTGAGCCCTTTAATAAAAATACATCTATATATTAAAAAAAAGAAATAAAATAATATAAAAAAGTAAAAAAAAATTATAAAAAAGGAGGATTGTCATCCGGGGGCCCTGGGGACCTCTGGGCCCTTTAATAATAATAATAATAATTATATAATATATATATATATATTTTTTTTTTTTATAAAAAAAGGGAGGTTGTCATCTGGGGCCCTGGAAAAAAAATTAAATAAAAATATATTAAAAAAATATATTTTTTTATAAAAAAATATATTTTTTTTAATAAAAAATAAAATAAAAAAGAGGGGGTTGCCCTCTGGGGCCCTGGTGGCCTACGGGCCCCTAGACCCCTAAAAAAATGGCCCTTTAATAAAAAAATTAAATACAAATATATTAAAAAAATCTATATATTTTTTAATAGAAAATAAATAAAAAAAGGGGGGGGTGCCATCCGGTGCCCTGGGGGCCTCTGGGCCCCTGTGGACCTCCGGACCTCTAAAAAAATAAAATAAAAAAATTGGCCCTTTAATAAAAAATAAAATAAAAATATATTAAAAAAAATATATATATATTTTTTTATAAAAAAAAAGAAAAAAAGGGCTTGCCATCTGGGGCCCTGGTGGCCTCCGGGCCCCTGGGGACCTCTAAAAAAATAAAAGAAAAAAAATTGGCCCTTTAATAAAAAATAATAAAAAAAATATATTTTTTTTGGTGGTTCCCATCCGGGCCCCTTACAGGTGTAATGCCTGTACCCCCCTGATGGCGGCCCTGCCTGTGCATATAATATATCAGCTAGATTGATGCCTCCCCAGTACTCTGACCCCTCTGCGCACTAGATATCCCCCCAGTACTCTGACCCCTCTAAACCCTAGATATTCCCCCAGCACTCTGACCCCTCTACACCCCAGATACCCCCCCCCCCAGCACTCTGACCCCTCTACACACCAGAAATCCCCCAGCACTCTGACCCCTCTATACCCCAGATATCCCCCCAGCACTCTGACCCCTCTACACCCCAGATACCCCCTCAGCACTCTGACCCCAGCTACCCCCCCAGCACTCTGACTCCTCTACACCCCAGCTACCCCCCCAGCACTCTGACCCCTCTACACCCCAGCTATCCCCCCAGCACTCTGACCTCTCTAAATCGCTAATGTCCCCTCATCACTCTGACCCCTCTACACCCTAGATATTCCCCCCAACACTGTAACCATATAATGAATGAATGAGAAGTTTATATAGTGCGGCACCCTCGAACTGAATCGCCTCTGGGCGCTTGTTGTTTCTGTCTCTCTGGTCATCAAAAGAGCAGAGTTTTTATCTGTCTTGAAACTCAGGTGGTTTTCTTCCAATCGAATGCTGGTTGGTAAAGCGTTCCATAGTCTGGGACCCTGGAACGCAAACCTTCTTTCTCCTTTGGACTTGTATTTGGCTTTGGGTATCTTGACCAGTTTTTGGTTGGTGGATCGCAGAACGCGATTGGAATTGTGGGCTTCTATCTTTTCGCATAGGTATTGCGGGGCCTTCCCATGGATGCACTTATGAGTCAGACAGAGTGCTTTGAAAGCTATTCTGTCTTTTACTGGCAGCCAGTGGAGGGATCTCAACGACGGTGAGATTGATTCCCATGTTTTTTTCCCAGTCACAAGTCTGGCGGCCGTATTCTGAACGACTTGCAGACGAGCGATTTGGTACTTAGGGAGTCCGAGGTAAAGGGCATTTGCATAGTCCAGTCTGGAGTTCACAATTGTTCCCACCACGGCTGCTACGTCTTCTTTGGGGATAAAAGGAATAAGTCTGCGTAGTAGGCGTAGCAGATGGTGAGATCCGCTGACTACTGATCCTATTTGTGCGTCCATTGTCATGTGGGTGTCGAAAATGACTCCGAGACTTTTGACTTTGGCGCTAGGGGCGATGATCTGGTCCAAAATGGGCGGGGGTTTCCAAGTAGTTGCCAGTTGACTCTTGCGACTGGCCTGAAACAGAAGAAGTTCTGTTTTGGAGTTGTTGAGTTTAAGATAACTCTTGGTCATCCAGTTTTCTATCAAAGAGAGACAATTCTCTAAACTGGGGTGATGATCCTTTTTATTGCAGATGCGAAAGTATAGTTGTGTGTCGTCTGCGTATGAATGATAAAGTAGTTGTTGGTTACTGATGATTTCAAAGAGCGGACGAAGATAAATGTTGAATATACCATAAGATACCCCTTGTATTGTGATCCCACTACTGCCCTGATACCCCCTACACTGTGGCCTCTCTACAAGTGCAAGGGCCCTCCATGAAGCTGGGGCCCTGGTGGGGAGCACATTTGAAGCAATCATTCTGGTTGAAAAAAAGGATGTTCCAGGCCATGGGTGCTCAACCTGTAGCCTTCCAGCTGTTGCGTAACTACAGGTCCCATTAAGCATGGCAAGGCTGATACTTACAAGCATGACTCCCACAGGCAGAGGGTATGATGGGACTTGTGGTTCCAAAACAGCTGGAAGGTAACAGGTTGAGCACCTATGCCAGTGATAGTGAACCTTGGCACCGCAGATGTTTTGGAACTACATTTCCCATGATGCTCATGCACTCTGCCTTGTAGTTGAGCATCATGGGAAACATAGTTCCAAAACATCTGGGGTGCGAAGGTTCACCATCACTGACCTATGCTCTAGTGCAGGGGTCTCTAAACTTTCTAAACAGAGGGCCAGTTTACGGTCCTTCAGTCTTTAGGGGGGCCAGCCTAGGGCCATTGGGAGTAAAAAATAACCAGATGACCAGCGGGAGTAAATAATACCATATCTTTGGTGACAGTGGGAGGACTAGTGCCCCATCGTTGGTGTTAATGGAAAGAATTGATGGTGTCAGTTGGAGGGATAGTACCCCATTGGTGTCAGCAACAAGAATTATGCCCCATTTAAATTGGATGGAATAATGCCCCAAGGGCCACATTAAGGCAAGTAAAGGGCCACATCCAGCCCAGGGCCGCAGTTTGGAGACCCCTACTCTAGTGCATGGGTCGCCAACCAGTGTCCCGAGGATTACAGGTTGCCGACCCGTCATACCACAGCATCAGTGGTGTGAATGAAGCTGGTGGTAGAGGAAGAAAGCGGCTGTAAAGCAGAGCTCCATAAGCTGATGCTTCCTCTACAGCGCCGGCTTTTGCCACAGGTGTAGTCTATGGTAAAGTTCAGCTAATCCGCAGGATAGACACTGGTGCACTATGCTGCTCCCACGGTGTGGGTAAATCGCAGCACATCAGTGTGAAAGCAGTCTCATGCCCTTTTCACACGATCAGCCCCACCAAATGGGACCCTCAATTCACCTCTATAGAGCGACAGATGTCTGTTTTAGGCCCGCTTACCTCCAATCCGAAAATCGGAAGGGAATTCATGCCCCTTTCATCTGGGCGGATCGGAGGGCTTATAGAGTAGCGGTGACCTGGCATCCGCCCGCTCCACTTATTGTGGCTTACGATTAGATATTTGCATAACTCCTCCCAGGAGCCAGCCCACTGCTTGCATCAGGTCTAAGTGCCCAGGCACACCCAGCACACCCTGTGCGCACGCCTATGATGGGAAGTGCAAAATATGAGCAGATTACGCTTCAGCTTTAAATTCTTGCTACTTGAATCATGATGTGGATATAAGAGGAAACGAAAGGAAAATAAGCACGCACTGTTTTAATTGGTTAATCAAAAACCAGAACCTCAAAACGTCTGTTTCAGAATGAGAAATTCAGGTGCGTGTTTTCCAGCTCTCAGAGCGTATACCTTCAACCTTGAGTTAAACATTTCCCCAGTCCCCTCCTCACCTCCCTTGGGGCGAAACCGCAGCGCTGGATACTGGAATCTTCTGGCATGCAGGAACATTTTCTATCCGTAGAGTTTACCATTGTTGGCAAAGATGGCAGTAGGCCAAGAAACAAAACTGTGTTATTAAAGGGAAAAAAAGGATTTGAGTCCATTGTTTTATATCTTTTTTTTTTAAAGGGGCTGTAAAGGTACAATTTGTTTTAGTGCAGTCCTCCTTCACTTACCTCATCCTTCCATTTTGCTTTTAAATGTCCTTATTTCTTCTGAGAAATCCTCACTTCCTGTTCTTCTGTCTGTAACTCCACACAGTAATGCAAGGCTTTCTCCCTGGTGTGGAGTGTCACCCTCGCCCTCTCCCTTGGACTACAGGAGAGTCGGGACGCTTTCTACGTTGCAGATAGAGAAAGGAGCTGTGTGTTAGTGAGCGTCCTGACTCTCCTGTAGTCCAAGGGAGGGGCGAGCACGACACTCCACACCAGGGAGAAAGCCTTGCATTACTGTGTGGAGTTAGACAGAAGAACAGGAAGTGAGGATTTCTCAGAAGAAATAAGGACATTGAAAAGCAAAATGGAAGGACGAGGTAAGTGAAGGAGGACTGAACTAAGGTAGCTATTTAGGGGGAAAAAAATTGTACCTTTACAACTCCTTTAAAATGTATTTACATGCACAAAATCTGTGGAAAAACAAATAAACTATTACATGACAAAGGGATAGCAATGTGTGGTCATGTCTGGGCTCCAGAACAACTGGCCCGATCTGGGTGTTCCTATAGGTACCAGGTACAGCCCTAAAGTATGGGTATTAATATGCCTACAAAGGCAATCATGAATCATAGTTGGCAGCATCTAAAGGGTCATCTGGCAACTTTGTACATATTTTTTTTTATTTATTAAAAATGTTCATAACTATAAAATATATATATATAGAATGTTAAAAAGTGGGCAGGTAAATATGAAATATTACATAGGAATAGCAGGATCCAACCAATGGGTAGAGCGCTCAGCTCTTATTGACATGCTGTACAGTCCGAGCCAGGGAATTATTAGTCTTGTGTTAACATTTTATTTGATATATTTTTTTTTAGAAAGCATTAATTTAAAAATGTTCAGTGTTAAAAAAAAAAAAAAAAAGATCAAAAGGGCCGTTTCACAACTAACATAGTAGGATACATTTTGTACTCCAACTGCATAGAGAAGGGAGAAGGGGGCTTTAGGAGCGGTGTATTCAATGCTCCTAAAGTGCTGCAAAGAAGCTGCTTGTAGGACTTTTTTTGACGCCCTGCCAGCACAGCACCTCAGTGTGAAAGCACTCAGGCTTTCACATTGGGATTGTAGATGTAGCTTAACACTAAAGTGCATGAAAAACGCCCCAGTGTTTTGCGCAAACCAATCAATATACTCTTATTGCGATTTTTTTTTTTTTTTTTTACCAAAAAATATGTAGAAGAATACGTATCGGCCTAAACTGAGGGGGAAAAAAATGTTTTATATATATTTTTGGGGGGATATTTATTATAGCAAAATTTAAAAAAATATTTTTTATTTATATTTTTTTTCCAAACCGTCGCTCCTTTTTTGTTTATAGCGGAAAAAAAAAACAAAAAAAAAACACAGAGGTGATCAAATACCACCAAAAGAAAGCTCTATTTGTGGGGGAAATAAAGGATGTAAATTTTGTCGGGTGTAACGTCGCACGACCGTGCAGTTGTCAGCTAAAGTGATGCTGTGCCGAATCGCAAAAATGCTCTGGTCAGGAAGGGGGTAACTTCTTCCAGGGGTGAAGTGGTTAAATGAATGTCAGGGCTATTTAGCAGTTGTGTATTGATGCTTCAGTGTGCAGTAATGGAACAGGTGCGTCTCATATCTTTGTGCTGGTAGCAGTACCTGTTGGCTTAACTCTTTACTATAGGCATAGACGACCTGACACTTTCGGGGAGCCAATCGGCTTCTAACTTGAGCTTGTTCAATGAAGCTTTCACAATAAAACCTGGAAGCTGATTGGTTTCTATGCAGAGCTGCACCAGATTTTGCACTCTCCAGTTTTAGTAAATAACCCCCTTTTTCTGCAGAACTTAAAGCCCCAGCATGGTTTGTCAGATTCCATCTTACTGTGTGGACATTTAAAGTAACACAATTCAGCACATTCCTTGTTTTTATCCATTGCACGTTATCACTTTAAGCCTTTTGCCAGTGAATGTCACATGTAAATCCAGAGGGACCGGTCCAGTGGCATTCTCTGACTTTGAAAAGAAAGGGCTACTGTGTATACAATGCGGTGTCATATAAATAAACATTTACATAAATATACAAGTACTGAGTGTAGAAAAGCAGGGGGAAATATAAGTTTGTTTACATGGTGTTCTCAGCTGAGTCTTGGTTGATGGGCTAAAAACGCCAGTGATGGAAACCATGAAATATCCATATTGACTTTGCTGTCCAGAAATGATAAAAGCAGCGCACTTTGGTCTTCCTCTACGGCTGTCTTCAGTCTTGACACCAGGAAGCTTGTACAGTCCATTGGGTTCATTCATGTCCTGGCAGAGGAGGATGTGTCCTTGAAGGACAATGGAACCTTCTGATCAGACCAAGTAAATGGTCAACTGGAACGGATGGCAGAAGCCTACGCAGGAAAACAGAATTACCATTAATGAACCTTAGCTGTAACAGGACCAGCAAGGGTGGTCATAAGACAATTTATTTTTAATACTTGTGAATGTAATATTGTATGTACAATTCTGATATATATATATATATATATATATATATATATATACAGCCCTCCAAAAATTCCACTCGCCTGCTCGCAATTTGTGAGTGGAATTTAATGCAGGGCGAGTGAGGAGCGGGGTGGACCAGGCTGACAGTATCCTGGCTGAAGCGATCAGCAAGGAAACTGTCAGCCGGAGGACACAGAGGCACCACTTTTAGCTAAGGTTAGGCTGCAGCGCTCCCCTCCCTCTCTCTCCCCCGCTTCGCTTGTCTTGTGTATTCACACACACAGCGGGGATGTCAAGCTTTAAGACTAGAGCAATTTCTGTGTAGAAAAGTAACAAATACTACTTACCTCACATTTCCTCCATACCCACCTCACACCCCCTCCATACCCACCTCGCACCCCCTCATAAACAAAAGAGTCTGTATTGATAAAGTACAGTATAGCTGCATTGATGGCACGGCGAGGCTGCGTTCACAGGCACGGCGAGACTGCATTAACGGGCAGTAAGGCTGTGTTCATGCATTAATGGGCACAGTGATCCTGCATTGATGGGCCCCGTAAAGCTGCATTTCATGGGCACAGTGAAGCTGCATTCATGGCCACCATAAAGCTGCATTTCCTGGGCGCAGTGAGGCTGCATTTCCTGGGCGCAGTGAGGCTGCATTTCATGGGCGCAGTGAGGCTGCATTTCCTGGGCACAGTGAGACTGCATTCATGGGCACCATAAGGCTGCATTCATGGGCACCATAAAGCTGCATTCATGGGCACAGTGACGCTGCATTCATGGGCACCATAAAGCTGCATTTCGTGGGCACAGTGAGGTTGCATTCGTGGGCACAGTGAGGTTGCATTCCTGGGCACAGCGAGGTTGCATTCGTGGGCACAGTGAGGTTGAATTCGTGGGCTGAATTCGTGGGCACAGTGAGGTTGAATTCGTGGGCACAGTGAGGTTGAATTCGTGGGCACAGTGAGGTTGAATTCGTGGGCACAGTGAGGTTGAATTCGTGGGCACAGTGAGGTTGAATTCGTGGGCACAGTGAGGTTGAATTCGTGGGCACAGTGAGGTTGAATTCGTGGGCACAGTGAGGTTGAATTCGTGGGCACAGTGGGGTTGCATTCGTGGGCACAGTGGGGTTGCATTCGTGGGCACAGTGGGGTTGCATTCGTGGGCACAGTGGGGTTGCATTCGTGGGCACAGTGGGGTTGCATTCCTGGGCACAGTGGGGTTGCATTCGTGGGCACAGAGGGGTTGCATTCGTGGGCACAGTGGGGTTGCATTCGTGGGCACAGTGGGGTTGCATTCGTGGGCACAGTGGGGTTGCATTCGTGGGCACAGTGGGGTTGCATTCGTGGGCACAGCGAGGTTGCATTCGTGGGCACAGCGAGGTTGCATTCGTGGGCACAGCGAGGTTGCATTCGTGGGCACAGCGAGGTTGCATTCGTGGGCACAGCGAGGTTGCATTCGTGGGCACAGCGAGGTTGCATTCGTGGGCACAGCGAGGTTGCATTCGTGGGCACAGCGAGGTTGCATTCGTGGGCACAGCGAGGTTGCATTCGTGGGCACAGCGAGGTTGCATTCGTGGGCACAGCGAGGTTGCATTCGTGGGCACAGCGAGGTTGCATTCGTGGGCACAGCGAGGTTGCATTCGTGGGCACAGCGAGGTTGCATTCGTGGGCACAGTGAGGTTGCATTCGTGGGCACAGTGAGGTTACATTCATGGTCACAGTAAAGCTGCATTTGATGGGCAAAGTGAGGCTGCATTTGATGGGTACTGATATGCTTTATGTTATTATTAAAGTTGTTATTTATTTTTGGAACTTAATTTTGCTTTAAACATTTAACAGTGTAATTTCATGAGATAATTTACAAGGGCGTGTTTAGGGGCGGACTTAGGGGTGGGGCAGGGTAGAGGTTGGATGGGGCAACTGGTGGCGAGCAACTCTTAAGGCTTGGCTAGTATCTCAGAACTTGAAATTTTGAGCACTGTGTGTGTGTGTGTGTGTGTGTGTGTGTGTGTGTGTATATTATGGGCCAGATTCAGGTAGATGGGAGCATCTTTGCTCTGGAGTAACGCATCTCATTTGCGTTACGCTGCTGAAATTTTAGGAGCAAGTGCTGTTATTCAGGAAGCACTTGCTCCTAAAGTTGCGGCAGCGCATCGCAAATGAGCCGGCGGAATTCAAATTGGGCGGGTACGGGGCGTGTAGTATTCTAACTAAGCGCGATCCCGCCGCCAACGTACTGCGCATGCGTCGAGTGTCCAAACATCCCCGTGCGCATGCTCCAAATTCTGTGAATGAACGTCAATGACGTCACATTCCCATTCATGAACTTTTTACGCAAGCGCCGTGATTTTTTTTTTTCCCGACGCGATGACGACGCCTATACCTAACATAGGATATTCCAACCCCATGTAGGTATATCTTCGCGCCGCGTATCCCGCCTGGAAACGTCGTACCGTCATTGCGTCGCGCCGGAATTCGATCGTGAATTGCCGATTTCCGCTCATTAACATATTTTTTGAGCGTAAATCGGCGGGAACGCCCCCGGCGCCATTTTTAAGTTGAAGTACCGATGCGATGGCGAAACTCAGTTACGCTGCTCGCATCGGAGCTTCAACCCGGCGTTTCTTGTTTTCTGGTTACAGAAAACAGAAACGCCGGCTCAAAGTCACAGTTAGGCTGGCGGATCACTGGATCCGCCAGCCTAACTGTTCCTGAATCTGGCCCTATGTGTGTGTGTGTGTGTGTGTGCGTGTGTGTGTGTGTGTGTGCGTGTACATGGTGTCAGCCATATTGGTCATTGCAGATGCATGCAAAAAATAACCTTTATCTTTTAGCAGTAGTATGCAGTCAGGCTGCATGAAAAAGTAAAGAATGTGTACGTTTTTTATTTAAATTGTTTAACCACTTCAGCCCTGGACCATTTGGCTGCCAAATGACCGGGCCACGTTTTGCGATCTGGCACTGCGTCGCTTTAACTGACAATTGCGCAGTCGTGCGAAGTGGCTACCAAACACAATTGACGTGTGTCCCCCCCCCCACAAATAGAGCTTTAATAATAGAGGTTTTTTTCAGTCCCTACTTGCAGCAATACTAATTATACCTATTTGCCATGCCAGATTGGTTCTTGACGGCCATTACGTTTTTTTAGTCCACCATCTCTAGGTGGTGCTTCAAATAGACCTATCATTAGGACATATAGTCCTAAGGATAGGGTTTCCAACTTTCCAGTTGGGTCAGTGAGCACCTCTTGGGCTTTTAGGCTTTTCTGTAAACATTCTATCAGATAGATGGTTACAGTAGGTAGACGTTTACTGATGCCAGCTATGGGTATTAGGTTCTTCAAGCTGCAATTTGAGCTGCAGTCCCCCATTGTCTTTCTTTTATATTGGGCCTATTAGTAGATGTTTTCTGTAATGCCTACCCCCCTCAGTTGGACTGTTTTTGGGAAGGTTTAAAGTGGTTGTAAAGGTAGAAGTTTTTTACCATTGGCTCCTACAGCTTTCAATCGCAGACAGTAAGCAAGGGAGTGGGGACGAGCCACGCTGTGTGTCGCATGAGTGCCCCTATAGCAAATGGCTTTCTTTGAGTACACACACAGCAGGAGGAAGGAGCCAGGAGTGCCAGCGGGGGAACCTGCAAAGAGGAGGATCAAGGCTGCTTTGTGCAAAGCCACTGCACAGAACAAGTTAGGCCCCTTTCACACTGACACGTTTTTCGGGCAGTTTAGCGCTAAAAATAGTGCTGCTATACCGTCTGAAAAAATCATGCCCTGCAGTCTTCAGTGTGAAAGCCCGAAGGCTTTCACACTGAAATCGTGCATTAGCAGGACCGCTCCAAAAGTCCTGCAAGCCGCATTTTTGGAGCGGGGTGTTTACCGCTCCTACACCGCTCCTTTCCATTGAAATCAATGGGAAACTGCGGTAATACCACGGCAATGCCTCTGCATCGGCGCATTACCAGCGGCATTAACCCTTTTTCGCCCGCTAGTGGGGTTATAACCGCACCGCTAGTGGCCGAATATCGCTGTAAAAACCACGGTATAGCGCCACTAAAAATAGCGCCGCTATGCCGCCAGCGCACCTCCTGCGCCCAGTGTTAAAGGGGCCTAAGTATAACATTTGTTCAAATACATTTTTTATTTACAATAACTTTAAAACTTCCTGTTTCTTAGTGGGCGAGAAAGAAAATAAAATGTTTCTACTTGACATAAACAATTTTTCTTAGAGCGCATTGAAAGACACAGTTCCCACCCCTCTTTGGTTATGACTATGCTCTTGGTATTGGGTTTCCAACAAAATTGAGTTCTGCTGGTAGTAGAATGTGGTTATACTGGAACACAATTGTTAGTTATTATAAGAAATCTAACAAGCTCTTTCATTAGAAAAAAAATAAAAAATCAGGGTATTTCTTATGTTGGCAATCAGAAAACGAAACTTACTCGTTTTAGAAGGTGAAGTAGTTGTTCCCTCTGCTTTACCATCTGTTCCCTTTGACGCAAAGCTTCCTGTGTGAGGACTTGTAATAGTAAACTGTACCTTTCCACCTTATCCTGGGGGGGGTAATAAGATGAGGTTAAGAGAACAGGTCAGTATACATACGCATTCAGGGGAGCAATAGTCTTATCAAGCTGCAGACATCATATGGAGGTGCAGACACTTACCTTTATGCCAGGCACCGCCCACTCTTTCACCTGCGCTTTTTGAACTAGCGCCTGAATCCTGTTCCCTAGATCTCCATATTCTGTCTGAATCTTCCTCAGATCTTGCTCCGTTCTTTGCAAGAGACTCCTTCCTTCCTGCTCCTCTCTCTGTAAGGGAAATCATAGAGCGTAGGACAACCTAATTCTTGCTTGCAGTTGAGGAAACGCAAATTGCAGAGATTATTGTATTGCTTATAATCGAATATCAATACGCCTTGTAGTTTTCTGATAGCGCCCTGGCCAACTTAGACCTCAAAGGCAGCTTTGAAGAATTTTTTTTCTTGGGGTCCTTTCACACGTGCGGACCGTTCGTCCGTTTTTAGACGTTTTTGACCGCAATGCTTTCCTATGGGTCCTTTCACACGCATCCGCTAACGTCCGTCTCAGTTAAGCTCCGTTTTTTTGAACGGAAGAAAACCCTATTTTTCTTCCGTCAAAAAAACGGAACGGACGAAAAATGGACGTTAGCGGACGATCCGTTTAACATCCGATCCGCTAACGTCCGTTTTTCATCAAAATATGTAATAAAAAAAAAAAGTTCTAACCAAAAAAAAAACAGATGAAAAACTGATGAAAAACGGATCAACTGATGATAAAAAAAACGGATCTAAAAAACGGTCCGCATGTGTGAAAGGACCCTTAGGCAACAGAGTGCTGAAACCCTTATGCCCTGTACACACGATAGGAAAGTTGGATGTGAGCTTTTGGCCGGATATTCCGACCGTGTGTAGACTACATCCAACATTTTCTGTCAGAATTTCCGCCAGCAAAAGATTGAGACCAGGTTCTCTAAAAAGTTCTTGTTGGAAATTCCGCTTGTCTGTATGCAATTCCGACGCGCAAAACACCACGCATGCTCAGAAGCAAGCAGAAGAGCCGAACTGCCTATTGAACTTCATTGATCTCGACTCGTCGCACGTCTTGTACTTCACCGCATTCTTGATGGTCGGAATTTCAGACAAGATTTGTGTGACCGTGTGTATGCAATACAAGTTTGAGCCAACATTCGGTCAGAAAAAATCCACTGTTTTCTTGTTGGAATATCCGATCGTGTGTACGGGGCTTTACTTTAAATAAACGTGATGTTAAATTAAACTTTCTGCAGGAGTTTAAAGCAGGACTTTAAAGCCTGGTGCTCAAAATTTTTGGGGGGAGCAAACAAACCGAAACAAATAAAAAATTCATCAATTGCAGCCTTTGTGCCCATCAAACGCTGCTACTGTGCCATCTAATGCAGCCACTTTACCCATCAATTGCCGCCAGTGTGCCCCATCAGATGCCGCCAGTGTGCCCCATCAGATGCCGCCAGTGTGCCCCATCAGATGCCGCCAGTGTGCCCCATCAGATGCCGCCAGTGTGCCCCATCAGATGCCGCCTGCACTTACCTGTCTCGAAGCGGGTCAGCGGCGGTCTCCTTCACGTCCTCCTTGTCTTCTTCCGTCCTCTCTCCGGGGTCCAATCACAGCATCTGACGTTTCAGCCAATCGGGTGATCGGTAACAGACCTGGCAACCTGATTGGCTGAGAGGTGGTGGTACAGTGCCTCAATTCCTTCGCTTTGACTACGGCTCTAATCCTGTGCTTCCAAAAAATACCCTGCCACTGTAATTCAGGTCCCTTGCGTCTGAAAATGAGACGAGCACCTGAATAGGGGGTGTCCGCAACGACCATAGCTAGATTCATGCAATGCATAAATCTGGCTATGGTAAAAGAGCGGTGCCAGGAGAGAAGGGGCGGCGTTCCTGCGCCCTTTATGGACTCACCACCACTGACAGATTAAACTATTTTACATGAAAGAAAACCAGCCATCTCATTACATGCCATAGGTATACCTAGAACTCAGAGTGTCCTCTAGAACAGCTCTATTCTAAAGTTGATGTTTTGTTGCAATGAGCATACAGTGCATTGACTTACAAAATATCTTCTAAGATGTCAATCGGACCTATTTGAAATGAATGGTACTTTACCTGGAGTCTCTCGGCCTCCACACCAAGCCGCTTCCTCGCTTGCCTTGCTCTTGAAAACTCTGCTTTCAGCTTCTCCATGGTCTGCCCTTGCCTTGCTTGCCTACCCGCAATCTTTTGCAGTTTCCCATTGGTGGAGCTGTAGGTGTCTGTCAACGCTTCGCTGAGCTGGATTGTCCCATAGACAAGTACATTGAACTCCTCTTGTAGCGCAGGCCTCCTGTGTTCATTTCCCAGGGAGAAGGGCAGCACTGCGGCAAGTAGTAGGAGCAGCATAGTGTGCAGTGACTGGAGAGCTTGGAGTGAGGAGCACACAGGGCAGGTGTCCCAGCTATGAGACGTGTGATCAGGGAGAACGTGCTATGAAGGCTTGGATTATGTAAGATATATTGGATATTTCAACAGATGCTGCTAGAGGGTGAGGAGGCAGGATCAACTGTCTGCCTCAGTCATGTCTGTAAAGCACACATTCTTGGTTTATGCCTTTTACCTAAAAGTCGTTTTTAGGTGACCTTTATACTTTCTGTGAAATATTTTCATAAGGGTGTCCAGACTTTGTAATAAAAGAAACTAGTCGCGCAAATAAGGATGTCAATTTAAACCCTAAAATACCCTTCTATTAAAACCGTTCAATACATATGCTAATTAAAGTGTATATAAAGGAATAAAGTGATTTTTGAAATAATATCTCTGAAAAAATTAAATGAGAATTACTTTTAACCACTTGCTTACTGGGCACATATACCCCCTTCCTGCCCAGGCGAAATTTCAGCTTCCGGCACTGTGTTGCTTTAACTGACAATTGCGTGGTCGTGCGACATGGCTCCCAAACATAATTGACGTCCTTTTTTACCCACAAATAGAGATTCCCTTTGGTGGTATTTGAGAGCAACAATTTTGAAAAAAAATACACAATATTTTTTACTTTTTGCTATAATAAATATCCCAATTTAAAAAAAAAAAAAAATGTTTTTTTCTAAGTCTAGGCCTATACATATTCTTCTACTGGCTGGTTTGCACAAAAGTTATAGCACCTACAAAATAGGGGACATAATTATGATTTATTTTTTTAATTTTTTACTGGTAATGGCGGCGATCTACGATTTTGATTGGGACTGCGACATTATGGCGGACACTTTCGACACATTTTTGGCACCATTCACATTGATACAGCGAACAGTGCTATAAACAGGGCTCATAATTTCAAGCCCTGAGCTACTAGCCAGGCCTCAAGAGTTACTCACCATCAGTTGCCACACCTAATTCATACACTGCCCTGCGCCTAATTGCACCCGTAAACACGCCCTCGTAGATTATCTCATGGAATGACACTGTTAATTGTTTTATGCAGAATCAAGTTACACAATTAAATATTAACAACATTGTACAGGGCACTGGGGGCAGACCAGAGGGACAGGGCACTGGGGGCAGACCAGAGGGACAGGGCACTGGGGGCAGACCAGAGGGACAGGGCACTGGGGGCAGACCAGAGAGACAGGGCACTGGGGGCAGACCAGAGAGACAGGGCACTGGGGGCAGACCAGAGAGACAGGGCACTGGGGGCAGACCAGAGAGACAGGGCACTTGGGGCAGACCAGAGAGACAGGGCACTAGAACTGGGTCTCTTCCCCATTCTCTTGCTGTCTCGTCTGCAACTCCCATCCACCCTCTGTCTCTCTCTCCTATTCATCTCATCAGGAGCCTGTGTGCTCGGCTCCACGCTTGCATGTCCCCACTTCCCCCTTTTATTCAGGCTGGCAGTGAGGAGAGAAGCTGCAGCACAGCGGGAGGGAGTACAATCCAGCGCTGATATCCACACAACTGCACAGCCATTGAGACCAGTCTGTTTGCAGTGCTCAGGCTGAACTGTTGGACGCTTACATAGAGCACAAGGAGAAGAAAACTGCACAAACTGGAAGGCTGCCGCTCTCATGTCAGGGCAACTTTCAGTGAGCGCTGCACCAGAGTGGTAATTTTCGCAATCCTCCACCTCACTCATTACTTCCTGCTCCCTGCTCTCCAGCTACATTGGTCGGGGGAGGGGGGCAGGCTCAGAGAGGTCATACTGTTAGGTCCCATGGCTTAATGAGAATTGTAAGGAGAGCACCTGTGTATTGCTCTGCCTGTGCACGGCTCACCAGACTACATTTCCCGAGCATGCACCTTTCCTCTTTGGCCACCAATCGCATCGAGGCTCTAAGTGTAGGCACAGATTGGAGGGAGATTGGTAATGCAACCCTCTCATCACTCGCCCTCAGCTTAAATCCACTCGCCAAATGCTAGTAGGCGAGTGGAAATTTTCAGGGCTGCTATAAATATGCACTGATTACTGTATAAATGTGACTGGCGGGGAAGGGGTTAACACTAGGGGGCGAGGAAGGGGTTAAATGTGTTCCCTGGGAGTGATTCTTACTGTGGGGAGAGGGGACTGACTGGGGGAGGTGACCGATCTGTGTATCTATGTACAAGGGACACAGCATCGGTCTCCTCTCCCTGACAGGACGTGGATCTCTGTGTTTACACACAGAGATCCACGTTTTGCTCACTTACTGGGCAATCGCGGGTCCCCAGTGGCCATCGCAGCCGCCGGTCACGCGCATCGTGTTCCCAGTAGTGGCTCAATTGACAGCGGCCGGTAGTATAGTGGTTAAAGACAATGGGCCAGATTCAGGTAGTTCAGAGCATCTTTGCTCTGGAGTAACGCATCTCATTTGCGTTACGCTGCAGAAATTTTAGGAGCAAGTGCTGTTATTCAGGAAGCACTTGCTCCTAAAGTTGCGGCAGCGCATCGCAAATGAGCCGGCGGAATTCAAATTGGGCGGGTACGGGGCGTGTAGTATTCTAACTAAGCGCGATCCCGCCGCCAACGTACTGCGCATGCGTCGAGTGTCAAAGCATCCCCGTGCGCATGCTCCAAATTCTGTGAATGAACGTCAATGACGTCACATTCCCATTCATGAACTTTTTACGCAAACGACGCTTTTTTTTTTTTTTCCGACGCGATGACGACGCCTATACCTAACATAGGATATTCCAACCCCATGTAGGTATATCTATGCGCCGCGTATCCCATCCGGAAACGTCGTAACGTCACTGCGTCGCGCCGGAATTCGATCGTGAATTGCCGATTTCCGCTCATTAACATATTTTTTGAGCGTAAATCAGCGGGAACGCCCCCGGCGCCATTTTTAAGTTGAAGTAACGATGCGATGGCGAAACTCAGTTACGCTGATCGCATCGGACCTTCAACCCGGCGTTTCTTGTTTTCTGGTTACAGAAAACAGAAACGCCGGCTCAAAGTCACAGTTAGGCTGGCGGATCACTGGATCCGCCAGCCTAACTGTTCCTGAATCTGGCCCAATGTCTATAGATAGTGATGAGTAGATCAAAATCTGAGACGATATCAATTCAAGAAAGATGGAAGAATGTTTCAAAGTTTCCACCAAAAGAAAAAAGGGGGATGAGCTGCTCCGTGGTACACACATCGGGAGAAATTAAGACTCTTACCGGATGAAGTGGACCTCCTATTATAGCGAGGTCACATGCGCCTGCAGATTTAGCCCTCTGCGGGGTCTAAGATGGAGCCAAGTTACTTGATGTTAATAGACTCCGGTCACCCTCCTCACTCAATGCCCACCTTCCATCCACTTCACTTCAAAGTACGATCTCCAAGATGGAAATGGAGCATACAATAGGACAAAGGCTCCAATAGTGTGTTATTGCTTTCAAATACAACTCTTTTTTATTTATAAAAAATTTCCAATTAGGTATACAATAACCTCGTAAAAAGCACTTGCCGGCAATAAAATTTCAATTCCAAACGAACACCCGTACTTTCGGGGGCACGTGGGGCTTGATGACGTCAGTGTGTAGCTCCTTTTGACATGTTTCAACATATGTGACGTTTTTCCAGGGGCAACAGACTTTGTACATTTTCTGTTCCGATTTTTGTTTTTGTTGCTAAACATCAGACAACAATAGAAGAAGTTGCCCAAAGGGTGAGAGCTGAAAAACCACCTGGTTTGATGAATGTTGGCTGAAAATGTTGGGCCGTGTGTATGCAGAACAATTTCACGGCTAACGCCCTTCGGACCAAAATCCACAGAAAAGTCTGATGGAAGTCCGATCATGTGTACGAGGCTTTACTCTACACTGATAACCTGTAAAGACTTTTAAAGCATAGTCTTTGGAGAATTTTGGTACCAATAGTGTTTTGCAATTTCATGGGCATGCACAATTTTAAGGCTTTACATATTTGGTATCTATCCAATCGAATCTTTAACCACAAAATGGCGTAAAAGAGGTAGGGGCTAGGACAAGAACTCCACACCAACGATAACTTGTGGGTAGGGATGAGCCGAACACCCCCGCTTCGGTTCGCACCAGAACCGTCGAACAGTCCGATCGTTCGCACGAACATTTAGAACCCCATTGAAGTCTATGGGACTCGAACGTTCGAATTCAAAAACGATAATTTCTTTATCGTACATCACGGGACACAGAGCGCATAGCCATTACACTTGGGTTATATGGGTACCTTCAGGTGTGGACACTGGTGTAATCAATTTCACAGGAAGT
This sequence comes from Rana kukunoris, assembly GCA_029574335.1. NCBI lineage: Eukaryota > Metazoa > Chordata > Amphibia > Anura > Ranidae > Rana > Rana kukunoris. The sequence goes on along the minus strand of CM056051.1, from coordinate 500,709,924 downwards.
TTCCTCCCTATATAACCCCCTCCCACTGGGAGTGCTTCAGTTTTTTCGCCAGTGTCTTAGGTGTTGGTCACGTCTAGCTGTCCCTCGGAGGTCTCGGGACCCAGGATAGCTAGCCGGATCCGTCCGAAGTGCTTCAAAGCCAAGGTGTACGGTACCCGGGCCCTGCTGGAGTGGGGTTTTGCCTATAATGCCTCTCCTTGGAGGGCTGGATTCTGGGCTCCAGTGCCTTAGTCTCTTCCAAGAACTAAACGCTACTGATGCCAGGATGCTATATAGGTCCAGGGGTGTGGGTTCCTTAACACAGGACCCCGGTCCCTGAAGGTCCAAGACAATACCCACGGAGATGGGGGAAGGCTGGGCCTCTTGCATTTTGCAATACCCTGCGGCGTGGAGCAGGTAAGAGGGAACCTGCGGGACTTGGTTCGTCAGTAGGTATCCCCCTGGGGGTTCTGGGTTGGCTAATGGTATGCTTGTGCATCAGCCACTATCTCCACTATGTCTTTTGAGGCAGGATGGGATGTACTAATGTTTACCCAGATAACATGTAGATATATATATGCTTTTAAAAGATATGTATTTTGCTACTCCCCCCAGATTTGCCTGTTAGCATGATACTGCAGCCCCACGTGTATAGAGAGGAAGTGCTGACAAAACTCCTGTTTCCTAGGAAGCCTAGGGAGACAGCTTCCTCTATGTGTGCACTACAAAGATTAGTGGCTTACCAGGTGTCTGTGTTGCTAGCGCTGGTCCAGGCTTCTCCTCTGCTCTCTGCTTCCTCCATGTTGGTTTCAGCGTGGGGGGGGGGGGGGGTGCGTGGGGGGGGGGGGGGCGGGCCAGCAGCGTCAGTCTCAGATAAAGCAAAAAAGCATTTCCTGGCTGGTCATTCCCTCCTGAGAGCAGTGGAGAGTGAGGACATAGAGCGCGCAGCTGAGCCAGTTCTGGCTAACAGTGACACCCAGTGGTGGTTTGTGGATCTTCAGGTCTGGACTTAGTCCACACTGACCAGAAAAAAAAAAAAAAAGAGATTTTTTTTTGCTTAAAGGGACTCAGCCTTAGATCTGGCAGTATCTGAGTCGGTGCAACCTTGGACTCCAGCTAACGGGCATTGGTGTGGCAATACTCACAGGACTTTCCTCTGTATTGCCGCCTTCTCAGGCGTATGAAAATTTTGAAAAGATTTTACCATAGCCTGTCCTTATTAATGGTTCACTTCTAGCTACAACAGTTGGGTGTTGGCTGTAGGGGTGTCTCAAGGTTGTGCAATGGCTCCCAAGGGATCAGGACTAGCTAAGGCTGCAAAAGGTGCCAAAAAAGTAAAGGGGTCTCCAACGGGGTCAGAGGATTTGGGCCAGGCTCCAGTGGTCCCACCCTCACCAGATAGACCACCGAACAGCATCGTGCAGGAGCCATTGAGGGTGCTAGGGGCAGAGGCGGCCCCCAATCAACCCATTCCCGTTTATGTTACGGAAGAAATGCTAGAATCCACCCTGGGTGGGCTAGAGAAAAGGTTAACTGCTTTAATTGCCCGCTCTTTGCCGGGTGGCAAACGGGCTAGATCCCCGTCACCTAAAACGGTGTGTTCGGATGCAGAGGTCCTCTCTTCGGAGGAATTGGACCCACAGGGGGATCAAGCGGACCTGAGTCCTGACGGGTCAGACATTGAAGATTCCACTATAGATGAAATTTTTTCGGCTTCTCAAGTGGAGAGCCTGTGGATCCAGTCTCTGACAGATATGGTTCGCACTGCTTTTAAACTTCCAGTGTCAGAACAATTAGCCCCCGCGGTATCCTCTTTAGGTTCCTTGAAGGCACCATTGAGTGGTGCATCTTTCCCAGTTCACCCCCTTCTGGAGAGCGTGATTTTTCAGGATTGGGCTCGACCTGATAGGATTTTTTTATCCCTCCTAAAAGGTTCACCATTCTCTATCCTAGGGAAGAAGAATTTGCAAAGAAATGGGCACTCCCTACCGTGGACGCAGCCATTTCCTGCGTAAATAAATCCCTGACCTGTCCGGTGGAAAATGTCCAGGTGTTTAAAGATCCAGTCGACAAAAAATTGGAGACCCTACTGAAGGCTTCTTTTACCACAGTAGGTGCCGTGGTTCAGCCAGCAGTGGCAGCCATTGGCGTTTGTCAGGCTTTAAAGGATCAGACTAAACAGATATTAAAGGACATACCGGCTCAGCAAGCTCGTGAATTGGCTGACCTCCCAAGAGCTCTCTGCTTTGCAGTAGATGCTATTAAGGACTCCGTTCAACAGGCGTCCCGTTTATCTCTGCTGTTGGTTCATATGCGTCGCCTTTTGTGGCTAAAAAACTGGTCAGCAGAGGCACCCTGCAAAAAGCTTTTAGCAGGATTTCCCTTTCATGGTGGGAGACTATTCGGTGAAGACCTAGATAAATATATCCAGACCATATAGAGTGGTAAAAGTTCTTTCTTGCCCATCAAGAAAAGATCGCGTGGGCCCGCATTTAAGCGACAGGCCTTCACAGGCTCGGCCCCTTCAACTTCCCGTCAGTATCGACGGCCTCCCGGGCGTTCAGCATTTAATAGCCGCCCACAAGGACAAGCCACGGCAGGCAAGAGGCCATGGTCTCACAAGCCGGTTAAACCAGTCCTCAAGTCAGATTCATGAAGGGGCGCCCCCACTCTCTTGGGTGGGGGGAAGGCTTCGGTTTTTCTCCGAAAGTGTGGAAGGCCAGAATTCCTGACTCTTGGGTAAGATCCGTGGTAACCACGGACTACAAGCTAGAGTTTCGGGAGGTCCCCCCTCCTCATCTTCGGGGGTCAAGTCTTCCAAGCGACCCATTAAAGAGGGCCTCTCTTGTAAAAGCATTGGATCGTCTCTGGCTCCAAGGAGTAATTGTAGAAGTACCAACCCAGGAATGGAGTCTGGGATTCTACTCCAACCTTTTCATAATACCAAAGCCCAATGGCGACGTCAGGCCTATCTTGGACCTCAAACGCCTAAATCGCTTTCTAAACATTCAGACCTTTCGTATGGAGTCCATACGTTCGGTGGCAGCCAGCCTACATCAAGACGACTTTCTAGCATCTATAGACATAAAAGATGCGTATCTGCACGTGCCGATCTACCCGGCACATCACAGGTTTCTTCGTTGTATGATAGATCACCGCCATTACCAGTTCGTAGTCCTCCCTTTCGGGTTGGCAACAGCTCCGCGGGTATTCACAAAGGTGTTAGCCCCGGTGCTAGCCGTCCTAAGGACAGAAGGCATTTTAGTCTTGGCATACTTGGACGATCTTCTGGTTATCGACAGCTCAGCTTCCAACCTCAATCAGGCAGTAGGTCGCACAGTTCAGCATCTAGAGGAATTCGGGTGGATTGTAAACCTAGAAAAATCGGTATTGAAACCCACAAAGCAGTTGAAATATCTAGGCCTTCGGCTAGATACAGACTGCCACAGGATAAGTTTACCTCAAGCAAAGATCAGATCAATAGCTCAAGCAGTTCCAGTGATCTTAGGCAAGAAGAGGCCGACTATTCGCCTATGTACGCGACTGCTGGGGAAGATGGTGGCCGCCTTCGAGGCTGTGCCCTACGCCCAGATCCATACCAGATATCTTCAGGCAGCCATTTTTTCTGCGTGGAACAAATCCATTCAGGCGTTAGATCGTCCGTTAGTGCTCTCCCCGAAGGTCCGGCGCAGCCTGTCTTGGTGGCTGGTCTCTCAAAATTTGTCAAAAGGGAAATCCTTTTGCCCCATCACGTGGAAGATAGTATCCACGGATGCCAGCCTGTTAGGTTGGGGGGCAGTTCTAGAAGAACAGACCCAGCAAGGGCTGTGGTCGGGGGCAGAAAAACTGCTTCCCATCAATATCTTGGAGATCAGAGCTGCTCGACTGGCCCTGATCGCCTGGACTCTCCCCCTTCAGGGTCTGCCAGTAAGGATACAGTCCGACAACGCCACTGCGGTGGCATACATAAACCACCAGGGGGGCACGAAGAGCCCAGCAGCCCAAAGAGAAGTAAACCTGATTTTCTCATGGGCCGAAGCCCATGTACCCTGCATCTCGGCGGTGTTCATCCCAGGGATAGACAATTCTCAAGCAGATTTTTTGAGTCGTCAACAGTTGCTCCCGGGGGAATGGTCTCTTCACCCCCAGGTATTCCAAGAGATTTGCCAAAGATTCGGAGTCCCAGATGTGGACATTATGGCAACGAGATCCAACAAAAAATTGGACAAATTCATATCCCGAGCCAGGGATCCCTCGGCCTACGGGACCGATGCGTTGGTTTGCCCTTGGCACCAGTTTTCTCTTCTGTATGCGTTCCCTCCACTGCAGAGGATTCCCCGCCTTCTACGGAGGATCCGGGTGGAGCGCAGGCCTGTGATCCTGGTGGCCCCAGCCTGGCCCAGGAGGGCTTGGTACGCACTCATCTTGAAGATGTCAGTCGGGCGCCGGGGCCGCTCCCCCTGCGCCCACATCTGCTGTCTCAGGGCCCAATCTGCCATCCTGCTTCACAGCCGCTAAATTTGACGGCTTGGCAGCTGAATCCCTAATTCTTAAGGGCAGAGGCCTCTCAGATCAGGTCATATCTACGTTGATTCAGGCTAGGAAACCGTTCTCCAGAAATATTTATTACAGAGTCTGGAGGACCTATGTGGAGTGGTGCGAGTCTCAAAAATGGCATCCTCGAAAGTTTTTTTTTGACAGGATCTTGCGATTCCTCCAGGTTGGCGTTGACAAAGGGTTGGCTCTTAGTACTCTAAAGGGGCAGGTGTCGGCTTTATCAATATGGTTTCAAAGACCCTTGGCCACCCATTCGCTTATGAAAACCTTCTTGCAGGGGGTCTTGCATGTGAATCCCCCTATTAGAGCTCCCCTCTGCCCCTGGAATTTAAATCTGGTCTTGTCAGCTTTACAAAGGCAGCCGTTTGAACCTCTGACAGAAATCCCTCTTGTGCTACTAACCCGAAAGTAGGTTTTCTTGGTGGCTATGGCTTCAGCCAGGAGGGTTTCCGAGCTGGCAGCCTTGTCATGCAGGGAGCCATACCTTATTCTGCATAAGGACAGAGTAGTTCTGCGGCCTCAACCTTCTTTCCTTCCTAAGGTCATATCCAGTTTTCACTTGAATCAGGACCTAGTCCTACCTTCCTTCTTTCCTACTCCCCAGTCCAGAGAGGAAAGACGGCTTCATACTTTGGACGTGGTTCGAGCCATGAGGGTCTATCTCAAGGCTACAGAGAAGATTCGGAAAACAGAGGTGCTTTTTGTTCTTCCGGATGGCCCCAAGAAGGGTCAGCCGGCTGCCAAGTCTTCCTTGGCTAGGTGGATTAAGCAGCTGATTTTTCAGGCCTATGGTCTGAAGCGCGTTCCACCTCCCTTATCAGTTAAAGCCCATTCTACGAGGGCCATGAGTGCCTCCTGGGCGGCACACCATCAGATTTCTATGGCACAGGTTTGCAAGGCGGCAACCTGGTCTTCCGTACATACGTTTACTAAATTTTATAAGTTGGACGTTGCAAAGGGTACGGACGCAGCTTTTGTGCAGGCGGTCCTACGGGCAGCAGTATAGAATCCTCTGGCCCGGTTCACGCCCCCTTGTGTTTCTGTTGGTGGAGCCATGTTTTCTCCTGACAATGTTTTTATTTGGCTATTCTTGGCCTTACGGTCTCCCTCCCTTCATAGAGCATTGCTTTAGGACATCCCAAGTGTAATGGCTATGCGCTCTGTGTCCCGTGATGTACGATAAAGAAAAAAGGATTTTTAATAAACAGCTTACCTGTAAAATCCTTTTCTTGAAGTACATCACGGGACACAGAGCTCCCACCCCTCTTTTGGGGAACATTGTGTAACCTCGGGAGAATTGCTTGCTACAAAACTGAAGCACTCCCAGTGGGAGGGGGTTATATAGGGAGGAAACTTCCTGTGAAATTGATTACACCAGTGTCCACACCTGAAGGTACCCATATAACCCAAGTGTAATGGCTATGCGCTCTGTGTCCCGTGATGTACTTCAGGATTAAAAATCCTTTTTTTAAAGACCAATTTTCAAACAAAGTTATTGTTGGAAAACGTCTTTCAGAACCCGAGTCTTGTCCCAGGGAACATGTATCAATGGAAAAAAGTCTTGAAAACTGTCGCTTTTTCAGGAGCAGGACTCCTGGAAAAACGACCGTTTTTAAAACTTTTTTTTCCATTGATAGTAGTATCAATAGGAAAAAAGGTTTAAAAACGGTCGTTTTGTTTCACTCGAATTTGCCGCGAACGATGGTTTTTGTTCGAAATTCGGAGAACGATCGAACGGACGATGTTCGAGTCGAACATACGTTCGTTTCGAACACGAAGCTCATCCCTACTTGTGGGTACTGATAAGGTAAAAATGGGGGGGGGGCAGGGCAGGGAGGGGAGAGAAAGAAGAAAAATTAGAGGAGAGAAAGAGAGGAGTGAAATAAGATCTAGAGGAAAAACAGAAAGAGGGGGAGGTAGGGAGTAGTGAGGAAGAGTGGGGGGGGGTTCCAGGTGTGCAAGAAATGCAAGAGCTCAGATTGATAAGTGTGTAAGATGAAATGATGGGGGCATAAAGTGTGTGATTCGGGGGTCCCAAAGTTTGACTTGTGGGCAGGTTATCTTGTTGAATGGCAGTCAGTTTTTCATACAAGCGTCTGAGCTTCTTACCTCACCGACAGCAACCTTCTTGACCTCTTATGCCTAGTACACACGGCCGGTTTTCTCGATGGGAAAACTGCCAAAAAACCGCTGGACAAAAAAAAGAGAACCCAGCTCTCTTTTTTTCCGCCGGGTTTCCTGTCAGGCTTTTTCCCGGTGTTTTTTGGAAGTTTTCCTATGGGAAAAACTGCGATGGAGCATACACACGGTTGTGATTCCCGGGTAAAGCTCTCATCTGAGTTTTCCCGACACAAAAAACAGCCGTGTGTAGGGGGAAAAGTTATCAAGCAGGTTCTCTGCTTTCCAATCATGATTTCCAAGGGGAACTTTTTCTGTCGGAAATCCCGCACGCGTGTACGGGGCATTACAGTCTAGCTTTCGCTTATTACAGTTCACAGAAACTGCACTACTAAAACTCCTATTTTACTAACTGCCAAAACCAAAGGCCACTACTACACATGGCCTTTGATACTGTTGCTCACCTACTCCTCCTCATACCTATAACTCTGTCTCCTCCTCTCCGGTCCCTCAAGGTTCTGTTCTCTAAACCAGGGGTCATCAACTACCCGGCCACGGCCCTTCTGAAGCCGGGCTGCGGGTGGGCGGCATGAAAGAGCCCGGCGGCTGGCTATATAAAGTTCCTCGTAGTGGATGAACAATGTCAGGCAAGGTGAGAGTGAAGCGCACATTTCATTGCTCGGTGCGGTCACGTGCTCTCCCTCACCTCCTGTAGCCGTTCAGTGTTGTCTATTGCTGAGCGCTGGGTGTTGTTACTTATGCACCGTGGCCTCTCCCTCCTTCTCTCATATGGACACTGTGTACCACTGGATAATGTGAATGGACGTGCCCCCACAGTAACAGGGAAGCCACCTGTGTCCCTTGATAACGGTGCTGAGAATGGATAGAGCTTAGAGGAGATGAGTCCACACTTCCGGGAGAGCAGGGAGCTGCCCCCTCCTCTCTGATCCTCCATACACTTACCTGCTGCTAATCCTCAATCCTCATCACCGAACACACAACATGACTGAGCTCTGGAGGAGCCCCGAGTACGACAACACTACCAGTGTCAGGGTAAGTGTGAGTCAGGACTGACTGGGACACCTGTGTGCATGGAGTGTACAGGGCCTAGTGTGGGCACTACCTTCAACTGTTGGGGGGGCACTACCTTCAACTGTTGGGGGGCACTACCTTCACCTGTTGGGGGGGCACTACCTTCACCTGTTGGGGGGGCACTACCTTCACCTGTTGGGGGGGGGGGGGGCACTACCTTCATCTGTGGGGGACGACCACCTTCATCTGTGTGGGGACGACCACCTTCATCTGTGGGGGATGACCTTCATCTGTTGGGGCCTTACCACATCTGGTGGCAGGCAGCGTGGTGAGTAACATTCCGCATCTGGTGGCAGGCGAAATTGCAAGTGACACGCTCAGAGCTCCCACTGATTCTGCATTCTGGTGGATTGAACTTTTTTTTTTTCTCACTGTTATTGTTGTACATCTGTGGCCGATGTGGGCCTGACTCCTGTTATAAATAAACAATTTAAAAAAAAAAAGAACTTTTTAATTTATTACTACAATGTAATAATAGAAATATTGCGCTGACAAATTGCCTGTGAAAAATCGCTTACCCCATGCGGTCCATCCCCAACTCCCCCCCCCAACCAGGCCTTGGCACAATTTTCTTACACACAGCCAGTCCCAAAAAGGTTGGGGACGACTGCTCTAAACCCCTTCTCTTCTCCATCTACACCTCTTTCCTTGTTCACTTGATAAACTCCCACGGCTTCAAATATCATCCCTATGCTGCTGACACCCAAATCTATCTCTCTACTATTCACCTCATTTCTTTGGTCTCCTCTCACATTACTAACTGATTAACTGACTTATCAGCATGGATGTCACACCACTTCCTCAAACCCAATCTTTCCAAAACTGAGCTTATAATGTTCCCCAACGCCCATGCCCCCTCCCCTGTCTTCTCCATCAAGGTCAATAATATAACGATCAGTCCTTTCCCTCATGCCAGGGTACTAGGTGTAACCCAGCACTCTGACCTGTCAGCCCAAAATCCAATTACTGCCCAAACCTTGTAGACCTACCCTCCATAACATCTCTAAAATACGCCCCTTTTTAACCGTTGAAACCACTAAGCGACTTATTCTTGTTATCTCTCGCCTTGACTATTGTAACTCCCTCCTTATAGGCCTACTTCTTTGTAGACTATCTCCTCTTCAGACAGTCATGAATGCTGCTGCCAGAACCATCCACCCTACCAACCATTCAGAGTTCGCCACCATTCTCTGCCAATCCCTCCACTTGCTTCCCATTGCCCAATAAATAACATTCACTATAAACATTAACAATAACATGCAAAGTCATTTACACCTCTGCCCCAACATAAATCGCCAATCTTGTCTCCAATTATTACCCAAACAGTCCTCTCCACTCCTCCCGGGACCTCCTGCTCTCTAGCTCACCTGTCTCCTTTTCCAATGCCAGTCTCCAGGACTTCTCCAGAGCCTCTCCCACCCTCTGGAACTCACTAACCCAATCTGTCCAGGTATCTGCCACTCTGCCCACTTTTAGGCGATCCTTGAAAACTCATCTCTTCAGGGAGGCCTATCCTGCCTTTGGCTAATAACCAAATCTTTTATTTCTCCCATCAGTTCATCCCTCACACTTATTAAATGTTGTTCCACCAGCCCCTCCCTATTAGATTATAAGCTCCAGGAGCAGGACCCTGCTAACACCCTTGTATTGTTGCTTTATTGCTTTCCTTTATGTTGTAAAGCGCTGAGCAAACTGTTGGTGCTATATACACTGTAATAATACAGACATATTAGTGCATTCTTGATATAGGCTCTGGCTTTGTACGTTTTCCATTACTAGCTGTGTGTCAAATAGTGCTGTAAGTGGAAGATACGGCTAATACTATTCTTGAAAATGTATCCCCCCTCTCCTACCTATCCTGCATACCCTGTATAAAAAATAAATAAATCTATACACTTGCTTATTTTAAATCCACTCCAGTCTGGTCATGTGATTCTGCAACTCTGGCTTACCTATGTCAGTGAGTGGCCCCTGCAGGAGGGAGTAACAACAAGGCACCATGGGAGCCTATGGGTGACATCATGGCTCTGGGAATTCTCAGCTGTTTTCGGGTGTTCCCCTAGGAAGGGAAGCCAGAGCTGCTGAATCATTTGACCAGACTGGATTTAAAAAAACTAAGATTTTTTTTATATATATATATATACAAGGTATGCAATCCTGTTTAATTTGTTCATTAACGATCTGGAGGAAGGGGTAAGCAGTGCAATTTCTGTATTTGCTGACGATACTAAGCTAAGCAGGGCAATAACTTCTCCGCAGGATGTACAAACCTTTCCAAAAGATCTGAACAAATTAATGGGGCGGGCAACTACATGGCAAATGAGGTTCAATGTAGAAAATTGTAAAATATTGCATTTGGGTGGCAAAAATATGAATGCAATCTACACACTGGGGGGAGAACCTCTGGGGGAATCTAGGATAGAAAAGGACCTGGGGGGTCCTAGTAAATGATGGGCTCAGCAATGGCATGCAATGCCAAGCTGCTGTTAATAAAGCAAACAGAATATTGGCATGCATTAAAGAGGGGATCAAACGATAATTCTCCCACTCTACAAGACTCTGGTCCGGCCGCATCTGGAGTATGCCATCTAGTTCTAGGCACCAGTCCTCAGGAATAATGAACTGGACATGGAGAGAGTACAAAGAAGGGCAAAAAAGTTAATAAAGGGTCCGGAGGATATTAGTTATGAGGAAAGGTTGCGCGCACTGAACTTATTGTCTCTGGAGAAGAGACGCTTGAGAGGGGATATGTTTTTAATTTACAAATACCATAATGGTGACACCACAATAGGCATAAAACTTTTTCACGGGCAGGAGTTTAACAAGACATGTGGCCACTCATCAAAATTAGAAGAAAAGAGGTTTACCTTAAAATGTAAGTAAACCCACCTATTATTTTCAGGCAAGGAAGCTGCCATCTTAGTCTATGTTCAATCTACAACTGCCATGGTGCTGCACATGTGATCAGTTATGACACCAGCCATTGGATGGTTTGACAGTTTGGTTGAGAGCACAACCAATGTGACAGTTAGCAATCCCGGCATGCCGGAAATGTAACTGCTTTTTGAAACTTAAAATGATGGGTTTACTTCCACTTTAAACTACATACTGTAGATGGTTCTTTACTGTAAAAGCGGCAAGGATGTGGAATTCCCTTCCACAGGCGGTGGTCTCAGCGTGGAGCATTGATGGTTTCAAGAAACTATTAGATAAGCACCTGAACGACCACAACATACAGGGATATACAATGTAATACTGACATATAATCACACACATAGGTTGGACTTGTGTCTCTTTTTTCAACCTCACCTACTATGTAAGATAGGTAGGAGGAGGGGGGAGGAAACATTTTTAAGAATAGTTAGATGTAGACTTTATTACCACTTTAACGACCATTGAGACCAATATAATTTTATACTCTAATCAATAATCCACATAAAGGTCATTTTCATCCATCTTGATCCCCCTAGGCTTGATGTCTAGAGCACAGGAGGGATGAAGCACGAAAAACTTGCTGCACTACTAAGCAGGAAACACAGCCTGCTATGTTAGGCTGCCTATAGACACAAGATAGCAGATAGGAGATCAGGTGATACAAGCATGACTCCCACAGGCAGAGGCATGATGGGACTTGTAGTTTCGCAACAGCTGGAGGGACACCAGTTTGGGACCCTTGATATAGAGATATACTGAACCCTTTACTGCCTTCAGAGTGGTCATATCCTTGCTGCTTGCAGAACTTTCATGCTCCCCCCTTTATTGCAGCCCAGTAAAAGGTATATTGGAGGATGCAATCCATGTCGTAGTGCAATGCTGGATTCCTTTCTGATTGGGGGGGGGAGAGAAATGTAAATGTTTATTGGGGCCATTGTAAAATGGCCTCAAAGGGTTAAATTTGTTCTCCCACCTGGATCAGTTTCATTTTTCATTCCTCCTTAGTCAGACTATTACTTCAGTTCAGTGACTTATTGCTCTCGCCTGCCGTCACTGCCAAGTAAACACGGGTGACCTCGCCCCGAGGTTACACAAAGGTAATGCCGTCTGCTCCCTTCCCATTGGCTGAATCGGCTATGCCCACCGCGCACTGTCACTGTCCCTTTGTTGCTTTGCCAGGCAGTGATCACCTTCCGTAGACACAGCAAGAACCAGCAGGCGCTTAGTTGTGTTTCTGTTCAGTGTCGTATGTTTTAAAGCTGCTGCCAAGGCGTAAAAAAAAAAAAAAAAAAACATAAGTAGTACATCTTTGACACTGAGATCTTTATGGCTGGTTATCACCTGAATCGCAAAGAATTGCAGTCTACATTCCTATGCGATTCATCGCGGTGCGATTTTCAACCATTCATTTGATTAAGCTGAAATCGCATAGGATTGCACCAAAATTAGTACATGCACTACTTTTGAAAACACACTGCAACCGGATCGTATGGTATTATGGTACCATGTGATCCAGTGCAGGCAAGCGATCTGCGTTTCAAGTGTTACTAGGAATACATTGACACCCATGGCAGATCACACGCCCAGAACGCAGGTTTCCTGCACCACATTCTGATGTAAATAGGCCCTAAAGGGTGTCTGACATTTGCCCATGTTTTATCCCTTTAAAACCCTTGTGGCTTAGGAAAACTATCTGTTGATCTGTCAGAATAGCAATCTGCTCTTAAAGCGGACCTTCAGTCATTTTTTCATCTTTCTATCTATTAAATCTTCTGCCCTTGTTGTGTTAACTTTGGATAGTAAAACATTGTTTTTCTGCCAGTAAATACCTTATACAGCCCACTTCCTGTTTCTTGTTTGGTTATTAGCCTAGGCTTATGACATTCTGCCCAGCTCTTAAACTCTTGTCAGTTTGCCAGGAAGGAAGGGGTGGATGAGTCATATGAGGGCCAATGAGAGCTGCAAAGCTGGAGGTATGCCTCTGTGTAAATCCAGGAAGTGAAAAGACAGCAACTTCAGCTGCCCACAGTTAAAATGGTTGCAGCCAGACTCAGTGGAGGGAGATTTCTGCAGCATATTTGGCAAGTACAGAATCATAGTATATATTCACTTAAGGCCCCGGACCATTTTGTAGCTAAAGCACCAGGCCCCTTTTTGCGATTCGGCACTGCGTCGCTTTAACTGACAATTGCGCGGTCATGCGACGTAGCTCCCAAAACAAAATTGGCGTCCTTTTTTTCCCCACAAATAGAGCTTTCTTTTGGTGGTATTTGATCATCTCTGCGGTTTTTATTTTTTGCGCTATAAACAAAAATAGAGCGACAGTTTAAAATTTTTTTTAATATCTTTTACTTTTTGCTATAATAAAAATCCCCCAAAAATATATAATTTTTTTTCCCCTCAGTTTAGGCCGATACGTATTCTTCTACTTATTTTTGGTAAAAGAAATCGCAATAAGCGTTTATCGGTTGGTTTGCGCAAAATTGATACCGTTTACAAAAGAGGGGATAGTTTTATTGCATTTATATAAAAAAAAAAAAAAAAAAAATTTCCTCAGTTTAGGCCAATACGTATTCTTCTACATATTTTTGTTAAAAAGAAATTGCAAAAAGCGTTTATCGATTGGTTTGCGCAAAATGTATAGCGTTTACCAAATAGGGGATAGTTTTATGGCATTTTTATTAATAATTATTTTTTTTTACTGGTTTTGGCGACTATCAGTGATTTTTATCATGACTGCGACATTATAGCGGACACTTTTGACACATTGTCATTGGGGCCATTGTCATTTTTACAGCGAAAAGTGCTATAAAAATGCACAGATTACTGGGAAAATGACACTGAAGAGGTTAACCTGTAGGGGGTGCTGAAGGGGTTAAGCGTTTCCTAGGGAGGATTACTACTGTGTGTTGGCGTGTGATGTCGCTAATCGTCGTCCCCTATGACAGGGAACAGACGATCAGTGGCAGTCACACTAGAAAGAACGGGGAAAGGCTGGGCTGGGTTAAAAAATAATATGCAAAGTGATCGGAGGGAAGCTTCAGAATGGCAAAGATGTTTTTATTACAAATTATGTGAGCAGAATGCACTTCCTCTTTAATATCCTATTGCGGGCTGACAACACAGAGCATTTCTGTGGACTGAGTGGTGTCAGCCCTGCCCTTTGCTAAACTACTTAATCCATCCCTCTGTTTTCAGCTCTGGAGCAGGGGTCTCCAAACTTTCTAAACAAAGGGCCAGTTTACTGTCCTTCAGAGTTTAGGAGGGCCCGACTGTGACCATTGGGAGTAGAAAATGGCCTAGCCTCAAATGCCCCATCCATCATTAGTTTTTGTTGGAGCAATAGGGCACGGTTACTGGCAGTACAATTACTGCACATATATCGTATTTCACTAAAGTTAGTACACCCCTCACATTTTTGTGAATATTTTATTCTATCTTTTCATGTGACAACACTGAAGAAATTACACTTTGCTACAATGTAAAGTAGTGAGTGTACAGCTTGTATAACAGTGTAAATTTCCTGTCCCCTCAAAATAACTCAACACACAGCCATTAATGTCTAAACCTCTGGCAACAAAAGTGAGTACACCCCTAAGTGAAAATGTCCAAATTGGGCCCAAAGTGTCACAATTTTGTGTGGCCACCATTATTTTCCAGCACTGATTAAACCCTCTTGGTCATGGAGATCACCAGAGCTTCACAGGTTGTCACTGGAGTCCTCTTCCACTCCTCCATGATGACATCACAGTGCTGGTGGATGTTAGAGACCTTGCGCTCCTCCACCTTCCATTTGCGGATGCCCCACAGATGCGCAATAGGGTTCAGGTCTGAAGACATGCTTGGCCAGTCCATCACCTTTACCCTCAGCTTCTTTAGCAAGGCAGTGGTCATCTTGGATTTGTTTTCGGGGTCGTTATCATGTTGGAATACTGCCCTGCAGCCCAGTCTCCGAAGGGAGGGGATCATCCCCCCAGTGCCGGCAGCACTCGTGCAGTCCCAGACCATGGCACTCCCACCACCATGCTTAATTGTAGGCAAGACACACTTGTCTTTGTACTCCTCACCTGGTTGCCGCCACATACGCCTGACACCATCTGAACCAAATAAGTTTATCTTGGTCTCATCAGACCTCAGGGTATTAACCACTTAAGACCCGGACCAAAATGCAGGTAAGGGACCTTGCCCCTTTTTGCGATTCGGCACTGCGTCGCTTCAACTGACAATTGTGCGGCCGTGCAATGTGGCTCTCAAACAAAATTGGAGTCCTTTTTTCTCCACAAATAGAGCTTTCTTTTGGTGGTATTTGATCACCTCTGCGGTTTTTGTTTTTTGCGCTATAAACAAAAATAGAGCGACAATTTTGAAAGAAATGCAATATTTTTTACTTTTTGCTATAATTAATATCCCCAAAAATATATATATAAAATGTTTTTTTCCCCTTAGTTTAGGCTGATACGTATTCTTCTACCTATTTTTGGTTAAAAAAAATCGCAATAAGCATTTATCAACTGGTTTGCGCACAATTTATAGCGTTTACAAAATAGGGGATAGTTTTATTGCATTTTTATTAATTATTATTTTTTTTACTACTAATGGCGTAAATTGCAGTTTGGGAGTTAACCACTAGGGGGCGCTGAATGGGTTAAGTGTGACCTCATGTGTGTTTCTAACTGTAGGGGGGCGGGGCTGGACGTGTGACGTCATTGATCACCTTTCCCTATGTCAGGGAACAGACGATCAGTGACAGCGCCGCTGTGAAGAACGGGGAAGGTGTGTTTACACACAGCTCTCCCCGTTCTTCAGCTCTGGGGACCGATCGCGGGACTTGGCGGCGATCGGGTCCCGCGGCCACGGATGGGCATTTTGTGTCCAGCCGTGCCATTCTGTCGACGTATATCGGCGTTAGGCGGTCCTTAAGTGGTTAATTGCTGTGTGTTGAGTTATTTTGAGTGGACAGCAAATTTACACAGTTATACAAGCTGTACACTCACTACTTTACATTGTAGCAAAGTGTCTCTTTCTTCAGTGTTGTCACATGAAAAGATAGAATAAAATATTTACAAACGTGAGGGGTGTCTCTCTCTCTCTCTCTCTCTCTCTCTCTCTCTCTCTCTCTATATATATATATATATATATATATATATATATATATATATATATATATATATATATAATCTCTTACTAATATTAATTAAGTCACCAAGATTCAGCTAAGAACATACATGCTACTTCTGTTTAGATGATATTTGTTTTATTGGATTTCAGCTTTGCTGCACCAGGTTTAGAAATCATTAGCGCATTATAATTTGAAGAACTAAAATAGCCTTTTTTTTTCTTTTCCAGGAACCTACTTTATGTTTATCCACGGTCCCTTAACTTCAGCAGCCGCCAGGGGTCTATGCGGAATATTACAGTGAAGGTCCAGTTCATGGCTGGGGAGGACCCCAACCAAGCTTTACCGGTGAGCCTAGAGACAGATTGGGGTTCTGGTATAATACACAGGCCTGGTATCCTGACATGGTGGCCCCCTAAGCTGATACTGTAAAGAGTAAAAGAGGATGTGAAGTACTTTCTTTCTGCAGAAAAGGGGGGTCAGGGCCCCAACAGGCAGGCAGTTGTTTGACCAATATTATAGGCCGTGAGATCTTTGCTCACAGGTTTGAGGGGGCCTACCTGGATATTTATCTTCCTTGGAGAGCGGCATGGGTCACCAGAGGGAGCCCTGACCACTACTTCCGCCAAAAAAGGTGCCTACTTGTCTCCTTTTTGAGCATTTATGAAGGGGGATTATTGGGAGTACCTATTTATTTGAATATACATTATACTGTCAAAAGAATTGGGACCAGACACTGGAAGTTTTTCCTTTTTTTTTTTTTTTTTTAGCGAGATTAGAGGTCGTTTCCAGGGAGCTCTTTTCTCTCGCCATGAACCAAAATTGGGATCCAATGGCCCAAGCTCTCGGCTCGGTAGGGTTGGAGCGGAGGGTGGGGGGGGGGGGGGGGGGAAATAGATCCCAATGGTAGGAATGTTATTGCTTGGTTTCTTTTCTTTTTTTCTTTTTTCTCTCTTCTGTGTTTTTTGTAGTTAGATAGTAGTTAGATTGTAGTTAGTTAGTTGAGATCAATGAAAAAGAGAGACTGCATTGTATTAAGATAACTGAATGTATTTTGCTTTTGTTTTTTTTAGCTAATATGAATGTTATCTCCCATGTTTTGTATAAATGTTGGAAAATTGTTTGAAAAATAAAGAAATTGAAAAAAAAAGTTTTGGTACACCTGCTTTTACATTAAATTTAATGGTATCCCAGTCTCTGTAAGGTTCAATATTGAGTTGGCACGCCGTTTGCAGCTATAACAGCTTCAACTCTTCTGGAAAGGCTCCACAAGGTTTAGGAGTGTCTATGGGAATGTTTGACAATTTTTCCAAAAGCCCATTTGTGAGGTCAGAAACTGATGTTGGACAAGAAGGCCTGGCTCGCAATTTCCGCTCTTATTTTATCACAAAGTGTTCTATTGGGTTGAGGTCAAGACTCTGTGCAGGCCAGTCAAGTTTCTCCACCCCAAAACTCACTTATCCATGTCTTTATGGACCTTGCTTTATGCACTGGTGCGCAGTCATGTTGGAAGAGGAAGGGGCCGTCCCCAAACTGTTCCTTCAAAGTTGGGAGAATGAAATTGCCCAAAATGTCTTGGTATGCTGACGCATTAAGAGTTCCCTTCACTGGAACTAAGGGGCCAAGCTTAACCCCTGAAAAACAACCCCACACCATAATCCCCCTCCACCAAATGGTTTGGACCAGTGCACAGCGAAAAGGTCCATAAAGACATAGGTTGTTTTTCAGGGGTTGGGCATGGCCCCTTAGGTCCAGTGAAGGGAACTCTTAAGCCATTGGCATACCAAGGGGCCAAGCCCAACCCCTGAAAAACAACCTATGTCTTTATGGACCTTGCGTTGTGCACTGGTCCAAACCATTTGGTGGAGGGGGGATTATGGTGTGGGGTTGTTTTTCAGGGGTTGGGCTTGGCCCCTTAGTTCCAGTGAAGGGAACTCTTAAGGCGTCAGCATACCAAGACATTTTGGACAATTTTATGCTTCCAACTTTGTGGGAACAGTTTGGGGATGGACCCTTCCTGTTCCAACATGACTGCACACCAGTGCACAAAGCAAGGTCCATAAAGACATGGCTGAGCGAGTTTGGGGTGGAGGAACTTGACTGGCCTGCACAGAGTCTTGACCTCAACCCGATAGAACACCTTTGGGACGAATTAGAGCGAAGACTTCGAGGCAGGCCTTTTCGTCCATCAGTGCCTGACCTCACAAATGTACTTCTGGAAAAATGGTCAAATATTCCCATAGACACACTCCTAAACCTTGTGGACGGCCTTCCCAGAAGAGATGAAGCTGTTTAGCTGCAAAGTGTGGGCCAACTCAGTATTGAACCCTACAGACTAAGAATGGGGTGCGATTAAAGTTCATGAGTGAGAGTGAGTGAAGGCAGGTGTCTCAAATACATTTGACCATATAGTGTACCTTTACTAGAATAAAACGTTTAAAAAAAAAAGTGCAGAATTACATTGTCTTTCTTTGCACATAACTGTTTTTGCTCCTTTTCCTGTATCTGGCTGTAACCGTCCCATCTCTTTGTAGGTGATCTTTGGGAAGTCGAGTTGCAGCGAGTACTACACTGAGGCGTACACGTCTGTGGTATATCATAATAAGTGAGTAATTCTTTTCTTATCTGGTCTTGTGTCCTGATCCCTTATGTTGGCCATAGAACGATTGAAATTCGGCCAGTTCAGCAGTGAAAATTTGATCAGTGTGTGGCCAACAGAAGTCAATCAATTTGATCAATTTGTGTCAAAGGGAAGTTTTTTCTCGATTAGTGGTGGCAGACAATTATTTTCTGGCAGTGGTGGGAGCCGCTGCCGATATACAATACAGGAGTCGGGTATTTGTGTGGATGGAGGAATCCTTTTTTTTTTTTTTTTTTCCCAGTCTGAACCAAAAAATAATTAACAGTATGACCAGTTTTAGATTAAACGTTGGAGGGTCACTGTACACAATGCAGTTCATACCGTCTTTTGACAGATAAATGCTGTGCCTACAAGTGGGGTGTCTAGTTTGCCCCTGGTCTCTGCCATTTCTTACTGGTCTTGCTTGCACCCTCACAATGTCACTTTCTATGACTGATACCTATGAACTACTCACCACAGCCCCATGAGGGGGCCTTGGAAAAATATGGTATTTTAGCATCATTGTCTAAGAGCCATTAAAGTGATTGTATGCATTAAGATAAAAAGCCTTCTGTGTGGAGCATCCCCCCCCGGACCCTCTAATACTTACCAGAGCCCCCTCTCTATCCAGCAATGTTCTAGGATTGTCTCAGCTGCCCAGGAATCCCCTTTTCATTGCCTGAGACAGCAGCAGGGCACCATTGGCTTCCGCTGCTGTCAAAGTCAATCAGCCAATAAGGAGAGAAAGGGGGCAGAGCCGGGCCGCAGCTCTGTATCCGAATAGATACACGGAGCTGCAATTCGACTCGGGTGCCCCCATAGCAAGCTGCTTTGCTGTGGGAGCACTCATCAGGAGGGAGCGGCCAAGAGAGCTGATGAGGGACCAGAGAAGAGGAGGATCCGGGATGCCCTGTGCAAATCCGCTGTATAGAGCAGGCAAGTATAAAAATTCTGTTATTTTTAACAAAAAAAACTGAGACTTTACTATCACTTTAAATGCCTTCATATTTATCTTACTTTTTTAAGCTGAACTTGATTGATTGTAGAATTTTTTTTTTTTCCCTTTTAAATAAAAATATATGTTATACTTACCTGCTGTATTAAATGGTTTTGCACAGAGCATCCCAAAATCCACCTCTTCTGGTCCTCCTTCCTTCGAGTGCCCCCCATAGAAAGCTGCTTGCAATGGGGGCATTCATGCTTGATCCCAAGCCCCTTGCTACCCCGTCGCTGGATTTGATTGATTGCAGCAGGAGACAATGTCTCCAGGCTGATCTCACTGAGGAGATCTTGGGCAAATCACTGGATTGAAATCAGGCTCCGCTAAGTAGAAGGGGGTGGAGCTGCATGTAAAAAAAACAAAAAAACATTTAGCCTTTACAACCAGTTGAACATTTGCTATGTTGTAGGGAAACTGATAGATAGAATTGTTCATTGTCCATAATCGGTACTCCTGTGTCTTCAGCCTCATTGCTGTATATTTGCAGTGTGAGATCATTTATGGCACTATCAAACCCCCCTTGTCGGTCAGGTAATCCGCACCACCCATCCAAGTCCGGCCAGTCGGGTCTGGAGCGCTTACCCTATCTATGGCAGGCAGCGCTTCACCCAGGCGACAGGCAGTGAGCATCATGGATGGCTTCTCCTTCGTCTCAGACCTGCTTGTCCGGGAGGAGAATTGGTGTGAAAAATGCAGTGCTCCGAGCCCACCCGTTTTTGAAACCTATTAGAGCCTCTGGTTCTAATGACCAATGTTATCAATATCTTAGCTCCTAAACCTTTCTGTGCCAATTTCCTCCCAGATCTCCGGAGTTCTATGAAGAATTTAAAATGAAAATTCCTGGAAACATGACCGAAAACCACCATCTTCTCTTCACCTTCTACCATGTGAGCTGCCGGCAGAACCAGACTTCCGCCTTGGAGACTCCTGCTGGCTATACGGTGAGAGATTTCTGTAGCTATACTTCTATGTGCCTGCAGCCAAGACTTTACCATTGGTGTCTGGACACAATAACAGGAAGGTTTGGGGGTTATAAGGTGATCCATAGCCTTTATATACCTTCAGCCAAGACTTTACCATTGGTGCCTGGACACAATAACGGGAAGGTTTGGGGTGATGAGGTAATTCTTATGGCCCGTACAGCGCTTCCGAGAGCCGATCAGGACAGTTCATCCGATTTTATTCTATCGGACATGCATGGAATTTTTTTTCGTACGATGCCAGATCGTACGATTTTCGGTTAATAGTACAGCTGCCGTTCGAAAATGCAATACAAATGCATTACAACACATGACATCACTTCCGATTTTGTATTCTGCCGTACGAGAATTTTCGTGACTTTAGTAAACTCATCAGATTCGACTTGAGATTAGCATACAAAAAAAAACGGACGATCATTCGTCCGATAATCGGATCGTGTGTACCGGGCAATAGTCTCTGTAACGGAACGTCCCACACTCTGCTTGAGTGCTTCCGTTATATACCGCTTCCTATCAGTCTGGATATAGATATCAGATATTCCAGCTGCTCCCAGGCACACAACGAGACGAGACTTGTTTGTCTGCTGAACATGGAGTGTTTAATAGAACCAAGAATACAATCTTATATACAGTTAATTTATGTTCTGGTTACCTCCTCTTTAACTAATCATTTATCCAGACGAGGTGACTCATAGATGTGTCTTTTCAGGGTAGATGTCACGTTTCCTCGCTCACCTGCTATACAATACACATTATCATAAGTGTAAACAAAGGACATCTTCACACAATAGCAGGGTCAATTAACACAGATAACTTTACCATTGGTGTCTGGACACAATGATAACAGGAAGGTTTGGGGTGATGATAAGGTGATCCATAGCCTCTTTGTGCCTTCAGCCAAGAATTTACTATTGGTGTCTGGGCATAATGATAACAGGAAGGTTTGGGGTATTTCTGGGATAAAGTGATCTATAGCCCTAGAGCAGGGGTCTCCAAACTTTCTAAACAAAGGGCCGAATTACTGTCCTCCAGACTTTAAGGAGGCCGGACTGTGGCCATCAGGAGTTCAAAATCCCCCATCTTTGTTGTCATTGGGAGGAATTCTGCCCCATCATAGGTGTCATTGGGAGGAATTCTGCCCCGTCACTGGGAGGAATTCTGCCCCGTCACTGGGAGGAATTCTGCCCCGACATTGGGAGGAACTCTGCCCCGTCATTGGTCTCATTGGGAGGAATTTGGCCCCATCATTGGTGCCAATTAATAAAAAAACACCCCAAAGGCCGGATAAAATCAAGCAAAGGGCCAAATCTGGCCCCCGGGCCGCAGTTTAGAGACCCCTGCCCTAGAGGAATGGCAGCTGAAATCTAATTGTTTACCATAGACTGATACTTCTTTCTTCACAGTGGATCCCACTGATGCAACATGGCAGACTTCGTTCAGGAGCCTTCTCTCTCCCAGTGTCTGTGGAAAAGCCTCCACCCAGCTACTCAGTGCTGACTCCTGATGCAAGTATACCGTGCATAGAATGTGTGACTGTTATTGTACTATATATTACCATATACGACATGTTTTCAGGTCTGTGTCTAGGGCAACAGCTTGAGTGGTCATTCCACCCAAAATTAATATTTGCCAGGACACATGAGAGATTAATGGAGTCTGCCATTGCTGAACTGACCTTTAGGAATTCTAGCTCCTTGGCTGTCATTGTGATTCTTTGAATCCTGAGTCGCTGACCTGGAACAACAATAAATATAAGCAGCGTTTTTCTGTGCCTAATCCCTTCCAGATATCTGGAGTTCTATAGAGAATTAAAAATTAAAAATCCAAGTAGCCCAACAGAAAACCATCATCTTCTCTTCACTTTTTACAGCATGCTTGTTTCAGGATTAGGAATGAAACATACCGAAGTCAGGCATTTCGTATTTTCCATAGGAGGCATGCAGTGGCAGCCTCCATGCATCTCTTATGACAGAGTCTCTCTAAGTTTTTGGTAGATGTTGAACGAGTGCAAGGAGCTGGGTTTGCGCATCTGCTGTGGCCATTATTATGGGGATCCTTGCCACAATTTATGTTTATTTTTGTTCATTTTATGGTACAAAGAATGTAACCGAAGGAGCAAGAGAACCCAAACTCCCAACTTTTTTTTTATTTTTTATTTTTAAACTGCTGTTCCTTTTTTTTCTTTTTTTATAGCGCAAAAAATACCAAATACCACAAAAAATAAAGCTCTATTTGTGGTAAAAAATAGATCAATTTTGTTTGGGTACATTGTCAGTTAAAGCGACGCAGTTCCGTATCGCAAAATCGGGCTGAAGTGGTTAATTACAACAGATACAGTTTTTGTATTTCCATTTTTATTATGATTGAGTTATTATTGAGTGGTGCTTGGCTCTGTTGAGAGGAGCGACAAGACCAAGGGTGCGAAAAACGACTTGTCCAAGGGTCCCAATCTACTTGTCCCTCATGACAATATAATATACTTGTGCTGATAAAAAAAAAATATGAAGAATTTATATATATTTTTTGGGGCAGAGGAGCTTTTAGGAATGTTTGGGGCTTTTAAAACAAAAGGGGCTTTATGGTGACCCAAGCTTTTGGTGTTTTTAACATTGCGCTGTTTATCTCCTGCTTACCTCCTTGCCTGTCTCCAGCACTGCAGCAAGGGCCTAGCAAGGAGAAGAGAGACATTGAAGTAAGATTTGCACTGATTGGGCGCCCTTCAGGAAAGGGGAGTGTCAAGCTCTCTTAATGCAGAGTCAAAGCGCATCTGCTGAGTACATGAGGCGCCGGCCCCAATGAGGGAAAAAAACGTTATTCCTTCAGGGTACCATCGCACACAGAAGCACTTGGGTGTTCAGAACAAGCGCATGCTAAGCAGCCAAATCAAGCTCTGGTGTCTGCTCTGTTAGGCCTTGGTTATACCTGGGCATTTTGGGATCGCAGCAGAATCGATGCGACCGTCTACCATCTCAAAACCCACTACAATTGCAATACGCAGGTTCAGGTGTCATTATGTTTAACGCCACCTAAAATGTGGTGCAATTTATCACATGGCAAACCACATCACGTGAAGCTTGTCACCCAAAAAAGGAGCAACTTTTTTTTGGGAAGTGACCAGCTTCACACAATGTGATTTGCTGCGTGATAACTTGTGCAACAATCGTGGAAACACTGCACCGCATTTTGCAATGATTCTGCTGCAATCCCAAAAAATGCCCGGGTGTGAATGGAGCTAAAGGGCTGCTTGCAGGGCTAAATGTAAAAAATAATAAAATAAAAATCACCTGCCCAGAACTGCATGTCTCAGGGCATTGTGATTTGCACGTCCCTGCAAGACTCTTTAAAGCTTAAGACCCCTTTCACACTGGGGCCTTTTTCGGGCATTTTCATGCCTCATCTGCAATCCCAATGTGAAAGCCCGAGTGCTTTCAGAGACCTTTCACACTGCCAGTGCCCGAAAAACACTGATAAAGCGCCGCTAAGATCCCTTTCACACTGGGCGTTTTTCAGATGCTTTGGCGTTAAAAAAAAGCTCCATCGATGGGAAGGGGGCTTTAGGAGCGGTGTATTCAACGCTCCTTAAGCGTTGCAAAGAACTTTTTTTAACGCCCTGCCAGCGCAGAGCCTCAGTGTGAAAGCACTCGGGCTTTCACATTGGGATTGCAGATGCAGCTTTTTTTAGGCGCTTTTTTTAACGCTAAAGGGCCTGAAAAATGCCCCAGTGTGAAAGAGGCCTTGGAAACAATAAATTCCTTTTTTTCTGTGATCTTTGTATATTTCACAGATAAATGTCGCTCTACATATAAGTCTTCTAATTGTAGCAGCTCGTTTTTGCTTGAATTTTCTGTAACAATAATCTGATTACACGATTGAGACAAAAGACCTAGAACAAGCTTCACCCCCCCCCTGAACTTGCCTTTTCCTTTTAGCGTTTCTTGATTTTTAATGCATAAAACAGATCTGGGTGTTGAGCTGCCAGAAATGACAGTGATTAAAGTTACAGGCACAGCCGAAGCAGGACATGATGCGTGCCGAACGATCCTCCGGTGTTCTCGGTGCAGTTGTTTTCTCCAACGCCTACAAAATGTTCCGGCTTCTTTTAATAGAAGGAAATCAAAGTGCTCCTTGGAGCAAACCTTTCCATTTATCGGATGTTGGAAAATCTTTGTATCTCTGATTTAATGGACAGACTTTGTTCCTCCGGCAGATCGTTCCTCTTGCTTTCAGTCCTAGTTTAATTGCACCGTTATGGCTCTAGTAATTATCCATTAGGTTGCAGAGACTGAGAAGTCAATTCTCATCTGAAATTCCAGATGTCCGCTTTAAGGGACCCCTTACATCTCTGCTTAAAGGGAAGCATTGTGTATTTAACTTACTATTGCAGTGTTTGCCTTTACAGATCATGATAAGTTCACGTTTTCACACCTTCAAAGTGTTACTAAACACACAACAGTCTGTATATGCTTGTTATACTCACTGTGGAACTTAAGGGCTTAATCCTCTGCATTGTGTAAAAAGGTCTGTATGCACAGATCCTCCCCCTCCCTGCATTGTCTATCTGAGGAAAGCCAGCTAAAACTGGCAGGCTAGCCGACCTGCACATGCTCAGTTTTGTCTTTTATGCTGGAGAGAACATTTACTTGTTCTCCGAGCTAGCCAGGTCACATGATATTGGCATCACACATGTGGACATGTATACAGGCTGTAGTGGAAATCTCCTCCTAGCTAAATTTTTAGCATTGGAGAAACTGTGCAGTTTATGATGCAACTGTGGTATACAGATCAGCCAAAAAGGTATATAGTGGCAGTTTTTTAACCACTTCATTACTGGGCACTTAAACCCCCTTCGTGCCCAGACCAATTTTCAGCTTTCAGCGCTGACGCATTTTGAATGACAATTGCGTGGTCATCAGTGTTGTTCATCTTCCTTTAAAAAAGTAACTAGTTACAATTACAAGTTACTTGCCCGAAAAAGTAAGTCAGTTAGTGACTCAGTTACTTTATTGGCAAAGTAACTAGTTACTCGGAAAAGTAACTGAGATTTTTTTTTTATATTCTACAATGCAATTACGTTCTATAACATCTTTAATGTCAAAGATGTTTATATTAACTGATTGAAGAATAAAAACACTATATACAGTATTTTAGACCATTTCGTACTGTGTACAATTATTAATATCATCATCACACTTCACCTGCCCAGGCAGCAATACTGTACAATATAGATTCAGTGTGCATTGTGAGTGACACTGCTGCAGTGCACACTGAATCTATATTGTACAGTATTGATGCCTGGGCAAGTGGAGTGTGATGATGATGATGATGATATTAATAATTGTACACAGTATTGCATTTGCTGGGCCTGCCATATACTGTACTATACTGTATAACTGCACTACAAAATTTCTTTACAAACATGTTATTACTAATAACATTTTAAAATATGCATTATTTGTAAAGGAATTTTGTAGTGCAGTTATACAGTATAGTGTACAGTACAGTATATGGCAGGCCCAGCAAATGCAATACTGTGTACAATTATTAATATCATCATCAAACTTCACCTGCCCAGGCAGCAATACTGTACAATATAGATTCAGTGTGCACTGCAGAAGTGTCACTCACACTGAATCTATATTGTACAGTATTGCTGCCTGAGCAGGTGAAGTGTGATGATGCTGGGCCTGCCTGGGCATGTGGAGTGTCCTGTCACCTGTCCCCCCGGCCCCCCCACTCCCAATTCGATGCTGCTCGCCTCGGCTCCTCACCTGTACAGGGCCACGGTCCACGGTCGGTGCACTGCTGGCGCGGTGAGTGTCCCCGGAGTCTGGACCGTTGGTGGTGGAGTGGAGCCTCCGCGGCGGCCGGGGGAGATGTCGGCGGCTGAGGTGACGGTGAGGAGGTGAGCCAGACTCACTCCCTCCCGACCCGTCACACTACACTGCTGCGGGCGGGAGACTTTAAGCGCGTGCATGCGCCAGCGTCACGACATCGACGACACGTCGACACATGACCCGGAGCTGGCCTGTGACCCAATCACAGGCCAGCTCCATCCTGCCCTGACAGAGAGTCTGCCCGGACTGCCCCCCCCCCCCCACCCGTGCGCTTAATATAACTCGGTAACGCCGCCAATGTAATGGCAACGGCGTTGCCGATGGGGTAATAGTAATCAGGTAGATTACTAGTTACCCCTTGGAGGGCAATCGTTACGTAACGGCGTTTATTTAAACGCCGTTACTTACAACACTGGTGGTCATACAACATTGTACCCAAATTATATTTTTATCATTTTTTTTCTTTTGCGCTATAAACAAAAAAGACAGAAAATTTTGGAAAAAAACCACAATATTTTTCTAAACAAAAATTTTTTTTGTTATAATATCCCATTTAAAAAAAATTCCCTCGGTTTAGGCTGATATACGTATTCTTCTACATATTTTTGTTAAAAAAATCGCAATGAGCGTATATTGATTGGTTTGCGCAAAAGTTATAGCGTCTACAAAATAGGGGATAGGTTTATGATTATATTTTTTTACTATTAATGGCGGCGATCTGCGATTTATTTATTTTTTGTCAGGCCTGCGATATTGCGGCGGACGTATCAGACACTTTTGACACAATTTTGGGACCATTCACATTTATACAGCAATCAGTGCTATAAAAATGTACTAATTACTGTATAAATGTGACTGGCAGGGAAGGGGTTAACACTAGGGGGGCATGGATGGGGTTAAATGTATTCCCTGGGTGTGTTCTTACTGTGGGGGAAGGGGACTGACTGGGGGAGGTGACCGATGCTGTGTCCCTATGTACAAGGGACACAGATCGGTTTCCTCTCTCCCTGACAGGACGTGGAGCTCTGTGTTTACACACAGAGCTCCACGTCCCTGCTGTGTCACCGCCGATCACGTGTACCTGGCGGACACTGCTGCCGCCAGGCACACGCATTGGCTTCCCAGCGATGTGTCGGGACAGTGTTTCCCCCGCTGCGCGCCCCCTAGCGGCGCGCACGGGGAATGTAAACAACAGGACGTCCACCCGGCACTTAAGAGCCGCGCTGTGGACGTCTTTTGTCCATAGCGCGGATCCCAAGTGGTTAATGTAAAAATAATATTTATAAGCTGTAGGCGGGGGGGGGGGGGGGGTGGGGGTGGGGGTGTTTAACTGTTTTTATATTACTGGGTTTGGTAACACTTTAAACCTACAAAATGCTCTTATTATAATAGAGATTTGGAGATTAACCACTAGAGAGAGTTTTGTATTTTATGAAACTTCGTACACCATTTATCACTTTAAAAAAATAAGTGTTTTTTTGGGGCGGAACTCCGATTTAAGCTTGCATTCACACTAGGGTTGCACCAATATCGATACTGTTATTGGTGCCGGCATTGAGCAAATGCTCCGATGCATGACCTGATACCTGGGCAGTCAGGGGTGATTGGTGTGTGGCGGTCGGGGAAGTTACAAGCACTGATCTCCCTGTATAGATTTCAATAAAGCAGCTCCCTCCCTCCTGTGGCTTTCAGCTGCTTTATTGAAATCTATACAGGGAGATCGGTGTTTGTAACTCCCCCCACCGCACCGATCGTCCTTGACTGTTTGCTTCTCCGTGTCCCCTTTGTGCTCGTCTGGTCGTCCTCCGGTCCCCCTGTGTCGTTCTCCGGTCCCCCCATCCTGGATCTTTTCTGATGGAAAGCGGAGGAAGGACCTAGTAAATCTGTCATTTACCGGCTCCTTTTTGTGAAAAACCGCAGTGAATCCACCACCAGCTGCAGAAACTGCTTACCAGCTTATGTAGATGTCTTATTATAGGGGTCGGTGTACGCCTGTGGCTTAAAACCCAGCCGAGGCCTTTCTTCATGTCTCAGGGCTTCTCCACACTTCCGATGTCACTCAGTGAGTTGGGTAGGAGTTGGGCACCAAAAAGAGACCAAAGGCTCCACATAGCATAAAATCTTTGGAGGGTTTATTAAGTAATACAGTTATAACACTCACAGTAGTACGTTTGTAAAAGCACCTTAAGTTTGGTGTGTCGGCCCGGCACACAATCAAACAAACCTGTTTGTCTGCACCCGAGAGAGATGGGGACGTCAGCACCTCGCTCAGACTTGCGCGTTTCGTCATAAATGATGTCATCCTGGGGCACGTAATTATGTACCAAATTTTTATTTTTTTCCTTAAAGCCCATCCAGTCCCCTTGTCCAATCAGAGAATGCTTTACATTAATTCAAAAAAATACAAAGCATTCTTTGAATGATGCCCGCGTCGATCGACAGATGACCCGTGTTTAGAATGCAGCAGGGCAGTAGCTCAGCAGGGGACCTGGAAGCAAATGCAGATTACAGGAGTGGTGTCTACTTCAGTGATTTCCACTTTTCTAGAGGCATCAGCTGGGTATGGTATATACATATCAGTAGGTACATTAGTCCAAGCTGCACCAGTGTATGTACCTATGTATAATAGAGCCATGTCTGGAGTTATTATTTCAGATGTATGTAGCTAACACTTAAGCTGCTGAGCTGGTGGAATTTTGGGAAGTATATTGTTAGTCTATATCAGTGGTTCTTAACCTTTCTAGTGTCTCGACCCCTTGATAACATTTCACAAATTGTGGGGACCCCTAAAAGTAAAATAATTTTCGTATCGTGGTGTCTCGCAGCAGTGACATCTATGCTGAAATCAGGATATAGGGTCTCCTTCAGCCCCTCCCACCAGTCAGCTGACTTATAGTCCCTGCCCCCCAGCCATGCAGTGAACTAAATGGCTGCAAAGAGGCTGAGTGCGCGGCCACAAGCTCCAGGAACAGCCCAGATGGGCGGCTGAGAAAAGGCTGGGATAGCGGTGTGGGCTTCAGAAACGGGCCAGGATTTAGTAAACCCTGGCAAATCATCATTCCACCCCCAACGAGGTCCCGACCCCAGGTTGAGAACCACTGGTCTATATAATGATATTTTACTGGAAGCATTGTTTGTTTTTCATTTATTGATCCCGTTTGTATGTATGTGCTTGTCTCCAGGTCCAGCTCCCGGGGATGAAGTGGGTGGACAATCACAAACCTGTTTTCGTGGTGGATTTGGTGGCCTCTTCCTCGGTGCACACACAGGTCTGGTATACATGCAGAACTCATTATAATTGCCATGTCCTAGGATGGTTTTAAAGCAAGACCAATGTGTATCTTCAGGAATATACTGTACCTACCTTTTGGGTCATTCGAGTAATTTTCACATTATTGCATGCTTGTGCAGTATTTTCATGATAGCATTGTATATACAGAGGGTTAGGGTCCCCCCTCTAGTGGTGGTGCATATATCGGTCATAAACTAGCATTACTACTAAGAAAGCAATCGTATAGGAATTTTTGGCACTTTCAACCAGCAAAAAGCGACTGAACATCAGGATAACTTGACAACATCACTGTTGGAAATTTGGGGTGCTGTATAAAATCTACAATGGAATGATTTGCAAATCTTGTAAACCCATAGTTTATTCACAATAGAAAATAGAAAACATGTCAAATGTTTAAAATTAGAAAATGTTCCATTTCAAGGGGGAAAAAAGGTAATTTTAAAGTTGATGGCAGCAACACCTCTCAAAAAAGTTAGGACAGGGCAACAAAAAGCTGGCAAAGTAAGTGGCACTAAAAGAAGAAGCTAGAAGAATATTTTGCAACTAATTAGGTTCATTCTTAATAGGTCAGTAATATGATTGGGTATAAAAAGAGCATCTAATGCCGCGTACACTCGATCGAAAATTCCGACAAGAAAACTGTGGATTGGATTTTGGCTCACACTTGTGTTGCATACACACGGTCACACAAATCTTGTCTAAAATTCTGAATGTCAAGAATGTGGTGACGTACAACGCTACGACGAGCCGAGAAAAATCAGAATTGCATACAGACTATCGGAATTTCCGACAAGAACTTTTCCTGTTGGAAAATTTGAGAGCAAGCTCTCAAATTTTTGCTGTCGAAAATTCCGACAGAAAAAGTCAGATGGAGCCTACACACGGAGGGAATTTCGGACCAAAAGCTCACATCCAACTTTTTCGAATTTCCAATCGTGTGTACGCAGCATTAGAGAGTCAGAGTGTCTCTTAAGCTTAACACAGTGGCTAGTGGAGTGCTGCTGTGGCAAACATGTTCAGCAGGCAGTACCACCACCAAACATGGCTCAATCAGGTGAGTGGGGCCACGGCACAGCAGCCCTGTATGTGCTGGTGTGAGCTTTTTCCGGATTAACACATGCAATGAGGAGGTGACATATCGTCTTCCAGCCGTTTGTCAACCAGCCTGAGGAAATCAGAACCCATCCCCATACATTTTACAACTTTACCAGAATGTCAGTGTCCACCTTTGATAGCTTACTAACTATTGTGGGACGTCTGCAAAGAATGATTACATACACGAGGATGTATGAGAACCAACAAGAGAATGCGAACATTTCAGGAAGAAAAATGGAAGTGTGTCATTTTCTGCAGCTATTCCATTTTTGTCGCACCAGGTGGACCCCCGAAGGGCCCCCTGGCTTCTCATTCCACCATCTCTAGGTTGCTCTGGCAGACTATCGTTCAAGCTTATGGTCTTAAGGACCACCCCCTACTCTTTCCAGGTAAAACCCACTCTAATAGGTGTGTTAGCTTCTCTTTTCAGGCAACTCTTTTCCAGATTTGTGCGGCTGCCACCTGGTCTTCTATGCACGCATTCTACCATCTCTTGCCAGTCCCATTTGATGCCAGCCTTGGCCATGAAGTCCCTCAGGCAGCTCTTTCAGCCGGTTCCTGTTGTTTGCTTTGTCCCAGTTAGCAGCTTTTTGCTGTATTGTTCACCCCTCAGTTGGACTTCTTGTGGACCTCCTCAGGATTTAAAATGTCCTGTATCTTGCAATGGACAAAAAAAGACAGGGGGCCAGATTCAGATAGCCTTCACGTCGGCCTATCTATAGATACGCCGCGTAAAGTCTATTCTGAGCCGGCGTATCTTTTTCCTGTATTCAGAAAACAAGATACGCCGTAATTCAGCTAAGATAAGAGCAGCGTAAGTCACTTACACCATTGTATCTTAGTTGCATATTTACGCTGGCCGCTAGGTAGCGCTTCCGTTGTTTTGCGCGTAAAATATGCAAATGAGCTAGATACGCTGATTCACGAACGTATTTGCGGCCGAGCGTCGTAGTTTACGTCGTTTGCGTAAGCGTTAGTCCGGCGTAAAGTTACCCCTGCTATATGAGGTGCAGCCAATGTTAAGTATGGAAGTCGGGACAGCGTCGAATTGTACATCGTTTGCTTATATCGTTCGGGAATGGGGCTGGACGTCATTTACCTTCACGTCGTTTACATTGACTAGTTGCGACGTGATTTCACGCATGCGCACTGGGATACGTCCACGGACAGCGGCTTGCGCCGTTCAGAAAATAAGTAAATTGTGTTGGTTCATGATTCATTTATCACGCCCCCACATTACTAATTTGAATTAGGCGCCCTTACGACGGCCACTTTACGCTACGCCGCTGCAACTTATGGAACAAGTGCTTTCTTAATAAGGCACTTGCCCATAACAGTTGCTGAGGCGTAGTGTAAAGAGCATACGCTACGCCCGCAGCAAAATACGCCCCCTTCTCTGAATCTGGACACAGGTCCCTCTGTGATCATGCTTTCGATACTGCTTTGCTACAAACAGCCCCTGGTTCCTGTTTGCTTTGTCCCAGTTAGCAGTTTTTTTCTGTCTTGTTCACCTCTCAGCTGGACTTTTTTTGGACCTCCTGAGGATTTAAAATTTCCCGTATCTTGCAATGGACGAATAAAGACAGGGTTTCAATCTCGCCTTAAAATAATTTTCTTGGTGTCCATTGATGGACACAGGTCCCTCTGTGATCATGCTTCCGATGCTGCTTTGCTACAAACCTGGTATGCTGGTAGTAGAAGGTGTTGTAGTCTGAACTGCCCTACAATTTGTTTGTTTGCCAGTGTCCAATCCTCATATAGGCAGCAGTATATACCAAAGGTTTAGGACTTCCTCAGAGGACCCCCAAAAAAAAAAAAAAAAGATTTTACTAGAAGTACAAAAATCCTATTATTTCCTAGTTAAAGTCCAGGTCAAAGAGCAGAGTGCTTACTAAGAAGTATTAGAGACTAAAGCTGATTATTTGGATGCCCTCTCTATCTCTCTGTGTAGGATCCCCACTTGGACAAGTTCTTCACTCTGGTCCAGGTCTTGGAAGAGCAGAGCTTCCCGTTCCGCCTGAAGGACGTCATCATTTCGGAAAGTAATGTGGAGTCTGAGCTGAAGAGTAGCATGGGGAACCTACGTTTGGCTGCTCTTGGTCCAGCGGTATGTTTTTGCCATCAGCTGCTGGACAAGTTGATATTATTGATCGTCCGACCCCCTGTTATCGCAGGACAGATTGGTGAGTCCAGTTTTGTTGTCTCTTATCCTTTGTTTTCTACTTTAAAGAAGGTTTTCAACAAGAGCTGTTAGTCTTTAGATAGAGGTTAATGGTGAAAGCTGTGGATACAAAAGACCAATTTTCGTCGCTCACCCTCCTAAGCCAGCAATAGACGGTTCAAATCTCAGTCTGTTCAGCAGGGACCACACAAGATTCAAACTATGTATGTGCAACATGATCGTACCCAAGTTGATCGATCAACTTGGGTACAACCAGCCTGTTGGATTTTTCATGGGATTATTGCCAGCAGCTTTAGCCGATAGCAGTAATTACTGTGTGTATGCATCCTGAATGGGTATACAGGTGACAATAAAGAGTTTCTAACCCTTCTGAATTCTAGAGACGATCTCACAGTGCCCATTTAGGGTAAAGTCACTGTCACATACCTGGTCTCCAACTCAGAGGCCACCGATAGTGTGACAGTAACCGCCAGAACACGGTGAGGTATGAGTGCCAATGGTCAGTCCAGTAGTCTGCATAGGTAGTAGCTGACACTTCACTAAGAGGATGCCAGGAACTGGAACAGCTGATAGTAATCAAATGTCATAGCAGAACAGGCTGACAGCAGTGCTTGACCGATGACAGGCTGTAGATGTGAAGCAGGACCCTGTAGCAGGCTGGATAATCAGGATGCAGGCAAGTCGGGTCGGTAACAGACAGGAAGATCAAGCATTAATGGCAGACAGATAAATAGTCAGGTCACAGGCCTTTGTCAGCAATGGTGAAGCAGATCAGGCAAGAGCAGGAGGCGAAGACAGAATCTGGGGACAAGCTGGAGTCAGAGCAGGTAGCTGACAAGCGTGGTCAGGAGCAGGCCAGGTCAAGATCAGAGGTCAGGCACAGAAATCAGGAACAAGCACACAGAACACTGTAGACCAAACAGCAAGTAGCCAGTGCTGTAGGCCTGTTTTAAGTAGGCCGTTTGGTGCCAGTATTGGTGACAGGCGCACTCCTGGGTATGCCTGCACATCTGAGTACACTCGTGCACATCTGCTCGACCAGTTGCCAGCCTGCGTATTTGCGCCTGGAAACTTTATCTGCACTATGGAAAAGCCTTCCGTAACAGTAACAGTTTCTCTGGAAAGAGCCCACTCGCCCCATCGACTTATACTGTCCTTACCAGTGATCTCTCACTGCTCGTTCCTCGTCTGCAGCCAGCCCTTTATCATCCCAATACCTAACATTTCCAGGTATGAAGGAACATTTAACCTCCTTCCATCTGAAAGTGCATAGGTCAAGCAGCCAGTTGCAAAGCCTGGGCACTGCTATGGCTGGTAGTGACATCACCACTTCACTGGTTGCCCACACCGCCCTTTCTTTAGCAGGTAGCAAAAATAGGAAGTAGTAGCAAGAGAGTACTGGTAAGTTAAGTATATGGGGGCTTTTTCCAGACACTGCCAGTTTGCCCTACATAGGCATGGTGACGGTGTCTCTTTAATGGTACTGCTACTTAGAGGGAACCTGAGCTTTGCCCATGCAGAGCAAAGCAACAGGTTCACTTTAATAATAGCTCCACTAGCTGCATATACTTGCCATTCTCTCATTCCTCCTGCATTCACCTGCAGTTGTTGGATGAAAAGCCTTGAGACTTGGGCCTGGGCTATGTAGGCTCTTCCTGCCCCCATCTGATAGTGACCAATCACCTAGCACTAGTACTTTCCTTGTTCAAATGTTTTATTGAAATGTGTAAGTTGCAATTCAAAATCGTATCTCAAACATGTCTCAGCCAGAGAAGGTTGATATGCTAAACAGTTCAGAACGGTATTATGAAGAAACATACATCACACAGGTCAAAAGGGATGATATGGTGAAGATGCTCAGCTCAGGATGAAAGGGGTACAGTGAGGCCTTTTCCAATGCAAAGCGCTGTCACATCCCATATAATTGGGAAAAAATGTGGAAATGGAAAAGGGGACTTTTAAAGGTGTCTCAAGATGAAAAACTATTTCATGTGTAATATAAAATGACACATTTTATTAAATACAGTTGTTAAAAAAAAGATATAACCATCTTCTTGATAAAAAAAAAATGTGATCAGACCCAAACAATAGTATATCTACTATACAAAAACATGTTTCGCTAAAGTATATAGTTTCTTCAGGAGAGTCGTCCTTACCATTTTCCATGATTGTATTCTGTCTTATGTATTTCTTAATGTATTGCAGTGAAGACGCTGTACACAGACAATCACGAATCTCCTGAAGAAACATGTTGAGAAATACGTTTTTGTACAGTAGATATTCTATTCTTTTGGTCTGATCACATTATGTTTTATCAAGAAGATTGTTATCTTTTTTAACCACTTGTTGACCAGCAGCCACAGTTTTTCCGAGGCAACATGCTTCGGCTGGGCGAAACAACGTTATGTTACTTCACTTCGCCCTGTGGCCACTAGGGGCGCCCGTCGCCGGAGTCTCTCCCCCAGAGCCGATGCGATGACCGCTGGGCACCCGCAATCGCTCGTGACACATCGGGAACCGGAATCTGTGTGCGTAAACACACAGATCCCAGTTCTCTTGGGGGAGAAATGACGATCGTCTGTTCATAGAAAGTATGAACAGCGATCTGTCATTTCCAATAGTAAGTCCCATCCCCCCTTCAGTTAGAATATGCAGAGGGAACACAGTTAACCCCTTGATCGCCCCCTAGTGTTAACCCCTGCTCTGCCACTGACATTTTTACAGTAATCTGTGCATTTTTACAGCACTAATCGCTGTAAAAATTGTCAATGGTCCTAAAAATGTGTCAAAAGTGTCTGATCTGTCCACCATAATATCGCAGTCCCGATTTAAAAATCGCAGATTGCCGCCATTACTAGTAAAAAAATAAGAAGAATGCCATAATTCTATCCCCTATTTTGTAGACGCTATAACTTTTGCTTATTGTGATTTTTTTTTTTGCCAAAAATATGTAGAAGAATACATGTCGGCCTAAACTGAGGAATTTTTTTTTAATTTTTATTAAAAAAAGTGGGATATTTATTATAGCAAAAAGGAAAAGATATTGGCCCGAATTCACATACATCGGCGCATATATATGCTGCCGTAGCGTATGTCTTTTACGCTACGCCGGCGCAGCGCAGAGAGGGAAGCATGGAATTCACAAAGCAAATGCCCCCAACTCTGCGCCGGCGTAGCGTATATTCGTATACGATATGATGGGCCGAGCTTCCGACAAGTACTTAAAACGAACGGCGCATGCGCCGTCCCGTGGCCGCATCCCAGTGCGCATGCTCACAATCACGTCGAAACAACTGGCTAAGATACGACGATTCACTGCCTACGGTGTGAACGTAACCTACGCCCAGCATTATTCACGTACAACGTAACCGACGTAAAATACGACGGCTGTGTTCCCTGGTCCATACCTTTGCATGAGTTGCGACTCCAATATGGGGAATAACTTTACACCGGACGTACGTCTTACGCAAACCGCGTATATTATGCGCCGGGCGCAAGTACGTTCATGAATCAACGTATCGCCCTCATTTTTATATTTAAATAGGAAATCAATAGGAGCGCTAGATGCGTCCAGCGTAACTATGTGCCCACGATACGCCGACGTTGTTGGACTAAAGCCAGTTTTTAGGCGTATCTTAGTTCTGTGGGCACGGCGCACAGATACGACGGCGCATATTTACATTTATGCGGCGTATCTTGAGATACGTCGGCGTAAGTGCTTTGTGAATCCGGGCCATTATGTTTTTTGTTTTTTTTTCAAAATTGTTGCTGTTCTTTTTTTTTTTTAAGTGTATTTTTGTGCGTGAACTCGAGAGAGAGGAGCCGGACTGCAGGAGTTGGGAGTAGGCAGACCCTCCCCCCGGAGGCAATCGCCATTCTCCATGCCCCTGGTGGCAATGGCGGGTGTGAGGGGGGGCCTCCCACTCACCCCGCCCTACCTGCTCCTCTTGGGAGCCCAACTGGGGCCCAACGGGACCCCAATGGGGCAGAGGGACTCCCCCTATGAGGGAGTGAGGGGGCCTAGCCCACCCAGCCAGCCCCGTAGGTCCTTCGCCTCTCTTTATTTTAGGAGACCGCATGGCCAAAGTGCGTGTGTGTTAAACCAATTTCGTGTGCGTGCAAGTGTGGTGGATTTTGTGGGGGGGGGGGTGGGCGTACTAAGCACAGGCGTACCTTGCATAGCACACCCACCGGGAGTCGGGCTGAGACCACCAAACTCAATTCACATGTAGCTGAGACCGGCATCCGAAACCTTGGCTGCAGAGGTGAACGGCTTGTCAGCGCAGTGCCAATCACGTTGAGCCACCACAGCTCCTGTTGCTGTTTTTTTGTTTAGAGCGCAAAAAAATAAAAAACGCAAATACACCGCAATTAAAAAGGTGATCAAATACCACCAAAAGAAAGCTCTATTTGTGGGGGGAAAAAGGACGCCAATTTTGTTTGGGTACAACGTGGAATGACCGCGCAATTGTCGGTTAAAGCGACACAGTGCCGTATCGCAAAAAGTTCTCTGGTCAGGAAGGGGGTCAAATGTGTCATTTTATATTACACACAAAATAGTTTTTCATCCTTTCAGGCACCTTTAAAGACCTTTAAAGTCCCCTGTTCCATTTCCAAGTTTTTTACTCTGTAGAGTGAAGGTAAGATGAGTATTAGCTGTGTGGGTCGACACTAAAGAGAAACTGTCGTTATGCTTTGCATGGGTGAATTACAGAATAACTTTAACCTGTACAGCGTCTTCTTATTTTACCCATTCATTCATTCATTTTGTTTTTCTTCTCTTTCAGTAAATTTGGGCCGGGTAGCTTTTGAGGTGGTGGCTCTACTGGTAGGCCAGATCCATCGCACTCTGGAGGCCTCTCAGGATCATCATGGCAGGAATGCCCTTCTGGCGTCCTATCTCCACTATGCCTTCCACCTGCCCAGCGACATGCCAGCCCAGCTGCACAGCTGTAAGTGTCAGCAGTGGTGCTGCTTGAAATGGCAGATGCCATATGTCACTGAATTCACAGGACTTGGAGGTTACTGATTATGATTATCCACGTTTTAGCTTCAGGAATTTTGTTAAAAGGTTATTGCAGCTAATGAAATCTGATGGATGACATCATGATGATGATGAAATATGATGGATGACTTCATGATGATGATGAAATATGATGGATGACATCATGATGATAATGATGATGATGAAATATGATGGATGACATCATGATGATGATGAAATATGATGGATGACATCATGATGATGATGATGAAATATGATGGATGACAGACCTTATTTGCCAAACAAATAAAAACAAAACCTAAAAGTCCTGTAGGTGCAACACTGCCATCTACAGGCTAGAACTGTGTACTGCAGTCATCCATGTTTAGCTGAAAACAAATGTTTTTGCTATATGTGTTTTTTAAAAAAAAGTCAATATAACCCCATAAATTATTTATGTTTTAGCAGGCTGAATTAGAATTGGACAGGTGCAGCAATATAAGCCAATCTAGTCTCTGTTGTATTGCACAAATCTGTCTAAAGTTGGCTACACACATTATAATGTGATTTTACAATCTCATTTAAATTTACCTACAGCTATGTAGTAAGAGGGCTTACTTAAACATTCTATTCTATTTGCATCCAATCAGTTAGCGCCCTGCACTGCATAGTTATTGGTAAGTGAAAGCAGGTTGTACAGTCCGATGGCTGTCTCATGCACTCATCACAAAAGCCTAAGACCAATATCGTTTTTTCTCTGCCGATATGATACCGATATTTCGGCCGCCTCTCCTGCCGATGGCCAATATTTGCTGCTAATATATTTTTTTTTTACACTGTCATTTTACATATTTTTTTTTTATCACTGTTATTGTTGTCACAAGGAATGTAAACATCTCTTGTGACAGGTACTTATTATGGAGGAGACGGGGATCTATAAGACCCCAAACCCCTCTTCTGCACTTCAAAGTATTCAAAAAGTCAAGATGCCAGTAATCTGGAAAGTGATGTCATAACATTGCTTCCGGACTACTAGATCCGAGACACGGACGAAGCATTGGCACATGTAGTGAGACTCTTTAGCCTGGTTTACAGGGACTCGAACCAATGTCCCAGAAAAACTAAAAATAGCCATAAGGTTCCAGTAGCCTTGGCCTGCAACTAAACGATCACTTATTTATTTATTTAGACATGCAAGGATCCTCAAACTACGACCCTCCAGCTGTCGTGGAACTACACATCCCATGAGGCATTGTAAAACTCTGACATTTACAGACATAGGTGTGCGCAGCCTTTGGCATTCGGGTGTTCACCCCAAAGCTCAAACACACTCTAGCGATCACTCACGATGTTCATTTAGAAAGGGAAGGGGCCAGTAAATGGCATATTTACTGGCGCCTTCCCCCACTCATCCTAAAACATCCACAGTAACAACCGGTGGGAGAGGAGGGAAGCTGGCAGTGCTGTGGGGGGAAGGAGGGAGAGCCAGGTCAGTGGGGGGATCTGTTCTGCACAGGGTGATTAGGGTGTGCCTGGGCACACCTGGCACACCCTGTGCGCACTCCTATGTTTACAGACATGACTAGGGCATGATGGGAATTGTAGTTCCTGAACAACTGGAGGGCCAGAGTTTGAAGACCCATGTGCCAAACAATCGTGCTGCTATGGCGTTGAGTGCTGTAGAAGGATTTCAGGTTGCTTGTGCTTAGTAATGGAGCAATTTTATTGGTTGTTGATTCTGTGCAGGCTTTTTTATTACTTTCTCTTATTTTTGTCTTAGCACTGGCCAATAGTTCAGCCTCTACTACTGTGCATTCAGCTACTCTCTCCCGTGCCACTGGGCGGCCAAGTAGCCTCAACCTGTCCCGCTGCCGCAGCATTAGTAACAGTAACCCTGATCTGACCAGCACTCCGGGATCAGCGGATGATGAGGAGGTGCAGAAGATCATGGGAGGAAAGGTATACTTTGCTTATTTAATGCTGTCATCATTCTCAAGCTGTGGGAGGTGCTCATTTATTTGCTGAATGTTTTATTTTTTTTATTTTTTTTTAATTTTTTTGTGTGTGTCTGCTTAAATCTAAGGCTACCCACAGATGCAAGATAGCCAATCGTAGGCAGCAGAGGCATTCTCCGCCCCGCAGCTGCCTGTATGCAAAGGGACGTATAGCTGCCTGTATGGGGCTCCCTGTGTCGCGTTGCTTGTATGGGGGCCCCTGTGCCGAGTTGCCTGTATGGGGTCCCCCCATGTCGTGTTGCCTGTATGGGCCCCCCCATGTCGGTTTGCCGGTATGGGCCCCCCCCCCGTATCAGGTTGCCTGTATGAAATCCCCCCCCCCTGTCGGGTTGCCTGTATGAAACCCCCCCCTCCTGTCGGGTTGCCTGTATGGGGCCCCCCCTGTCGGGTTGCCTGTATGGGCCCCCCCGTCGGTTTGCCTGTATGAGGGCTCACCCGTCGGTTTGCCTGTATGGGGGCCCCCCCGTCGGTTTGCCTGTATGGGGGCCCCCCCCGTCGGTTTGCCTGTATGGGGCCCCCCCCCCGTCGGGTTGCCTGTATGGGGGCCCCCCCGTCGGGTTGCCTGTATGGGGGCCCCCCCGTCGGGTTGCCTGTATGGGGGCCCCCCCGTCGGGTTGCCTGTATGGGGGCCCCCCCGTCGGGTTGCCTGTATGGGGGCCCCCCCGTCGGGTTGCCTGTATGGGGCCTCCCCGTCGGGTTGCCTGTATGGGGGCCCCCTTGTCGGGTTGCCTGTATGGGGGCCCCCTTGTCGGGTTGCCTGTATGGGGGCCCCCCCCCGTCGGGTTGCCTGTATGGGGGCCCCCCGTCGGGTTGCCTGTATGGGGGCCCCCCGTCGGGTTGCCTGTATGGGGGCCCCCCCGTCGGGTTGCCTGTATGGGGGCCCCCCCGTCGGGTTGCCTGTATGGGGCCTCCCTGTCGGGTTGCCTGTATGGGGGCCGCCCCCCCGTCGGGTTGCCTGTATGGGGGCCGCCCCCCGTCGGGTTGCCTGTATGGGCCCCCCCCCCCCCCTGTCGGGTTGCCTGTATGGAGCCCCCCCCCTGTCGGGTTGCCTGTATGGAGCCCCCCCCTGTCGGGTTGCCTGTATGGAGCCCCCCCTGTCGGGTTGCCTGTATGGAGCCCCCCCTGTCGGGTTGCCTGTATGGAGCCCCCCCCTGTCGGGTTGCCTGTATGGAGCCCCCCCCCCTGTCGGGTTGCCTGTATGGGGGCCCCCCTTGTCGGGTTGCCTGTATGGGGGCCCCCCTTGTCGGGTTGCCTGTATGGGGGCCCCCCTTGTCGGGTTGACTGTATGGGGGCCCCCCTTGTCGGGTTGCCTGTATGGGGGCCCCCCCGTCGGGTTGCCTGTATTGGGGCCCCCCCCGTCGGGTTGCCTGTATGGGGGCCCCCCCGTCGGGTTGCCTGTATGGGCGCCCCCCCCCGTCGGGTTGCCTGTATGGGCGCCCCCCCCCGTCGGGTTGCCTGTATGGGTTCCCCCGTCGGGTTGCCTGTATGTATGGGGGGCCCCCCCGTCGTGTTGCCTGTATGGGGCCCCCCCGCCCCGTCGGGTTGCCTGTATGGAGCCCCCCCCCTGTCGGGTTGCCTGTATGGGGGCCGCCCCCCCGTCGGGTTGCCTGTATGGGCCCCCCCCCCTGTCGGGTTGCCTGTATGGAGCCCCCCCTGTCGGGTTGCCTGTATGGAGCCCCCCCCCTGTCGGGTTGCCTGTATGGAACCCCCCCCCTGTCGGGTTGCCTGTATGGGGGCCGCCACCCCGCCGGGTTGCCTGTATGGGTTCCCCCGTCGGGTTGCCTGTATGTATGGGGGGCCCCCCCGTCGTGTTGCCTGTATGGGGCCCCCCCGCCCCGTCGGGTTGCCTGTATGGGGCCCCCCCGCCCCGTCGGGTTGCCTGTATGGAGCCCCCCCCCCTGTCGGGTTGCCTGTATGGGGGCCGCCCCCCTGTCGGGTTGCCTGTATGGGGGCCCCCTCCCCTCGGGTTGCCTGTATGGAGCCCCCCCGTCGGGTTGCCTGTATGGAGCCCCCCCTGTCGGGTTGCCTGTATGGGGCCCCGTGTCTAGGTTGTCTGTATGGGGGCTCTGTTGGCGAGTACTTCTGTACAAGTATCGGTACTCGTACTTGTCAGTAAAA
Source organism: Rana kukunoris (assembly GCA_029574335.1). Lineage (NCBI taxonomy): Eukaryota > Metazoa > Chordata > Amphibia > Anura > Ranidae > Rana > Rana kukunoris. Next base: position 500,668,008 of record CM056051.1, on the reverse strand, counting down.
AAGACGGTCAGTGCAACCCTAACAAATGGGGGTTGTCTGACATTGTGGTGGGAGAAAGTTTAGGTTCTAATGATCACCAATGTTTTTGGTTTGATATTAGAACAAAAAAAAAAAATCATATACAAAACAAAAAGTTTTACATTTCAGGACAAACTTTGATGAAATTTGTGATTTTATATAAAAATTATATAAAAAGAAAGTCATTAGCAGTATAAAACCAGTGGGCATTTTTACAGTCTACCATCCTGGGGGGTAACCAGATTATATGTCAGGCAAATTAATAAGAGCAAACGGAAAAGAAAAGCACTGTGGTTTACTACAAAGGTGAATAAGATGGTGAAGGAGAAAATAATCAGTATAAAGGAGACACAAGGAAACAGTGTAGTGGATGGAGACGCTCTATATAGCACGTTGGGATGAGTCCCCTGCTGGGCTATTGTACTGGATGCAGCTGCTGTTCAGTTAACAATTTTCCGCCTGGCTCGCTTGATTTTTCATTTAATGGGAGGGGGGCCAACGGGATCCAGTAAGTGATTTTCAGCCTGTTGGGAACTGGCCTAAATTTGAACCCCAAGCTTTGTTTTTGATTATGTTCTTTTTATTGTTTTCTTTGCAGTACCTAATTATACTTGCATACAAATATTTGCCTCTTTTCTCTACAAATGTATTTTATATGCCTTTTATATCTTGAGCATCTTTCACTAGCTGAGCTTTTGTTTCCTGGGTTTGTTTTCTCCACTTCCAATGATCGTTGTATTGGGTGCTTTGCCAATCCTCACCCCTTTATTCTCCTGGGCATTCTCTCTCTCCTGCAGGGAATTGATCGCTCTCATTCTTGGGTGAACTCTGCTTACTGTCCAGGCGGTTCGAAATCCGTGCAGCGCCGGACCCAACCCAGCTCCAACACGGAGCTCAGACAGGTGGCACTCCCCCCCTATACTGTGTTATGCATGTGCCAGCCTCTCTCTGCATGCCCTCTGCACCCATTTCACCTGTAGCTTTGTAGCCATCTCATCCTTTATCTGTGACCCATTGTGACATTTCTAGTCTTCGTGGTTATCCTCAGGTGTACCGAAACCTTCGGGTCCCCAAGAGTTGTATGTTCAGGGACCATCTATGATTAAAAAATGACTAAGATTGTATTGGTTAGTTCACATATGGACGAAGCTACACTGTTTTCATACTTGGCTAAGCAGTCTCTAGGGCCTGCTTACTCTTCTTCATGTTTGTGTATGAAAATGTAGAAGTTTGCATTCATTACTATAGACCAGGGATATGCAATTAGCGGACCTCCAGCTGTAGCAGAACTACAAATCCCATGAGGCATAGCAAGACTCTGACAGCCACAATAATGACACCCAGAGGCATGATGGGACTTGTAGTTTTGCAACAGCTGGAGGTCCGCTAATTGCATATCTCTGCTATAGAGATAGGTCAGATGTGTTTTGTGCGATAATGCATATCATTTATATCCATTATAGTTGTTCAACAAACAATTAAAGAGGAAGTAACCCCCCCCCCCCCCGAATAACGGGGGGAAAAAACTGAAAGAGAAAGGCATAATGAGCTACTAGCTTATTATGTTGCACTTACCTGAGATCAAAGCCCTGGAATTCCTCCCCGTTCGCCGCCGCCATGTCCCCTCGCACATACTTCCTGTTTTTGCCGCTCTATCGCTTTGATTGGCCGGAGCAGCGATGACGTCACTCTCGCGCATGTGCGAAATCACGACATTAACCCCGTTGATGCCATTGATAAAAACATCACTTTCAGCGCTCCTGCGCCGTTGTCTACGGCACGCACGCACCGTTGTCTATGGTGCACATGCGCCGTAAACAACGGCGCCTGTCATTTCTGCAAATCTCCTAAACCTTTTAGGTTTGGGAGATATTTATTGCATATTTATTGCACCTACAGGTAAGCCTTAATCTAGGCTTACCTGTAGGTTAAAAAGGGTTTTACTATCCCAAGTTAAAACAAGAAGGGCAGAAGATTTAATAGATAGAAAGATGAAAAAATGACTGAAGATCCACTTTAAGGTGCATTAACAGGCTATTCAGAAAGGAAAGGACTGCCTAGCACAAAGCACCTGAACTCAGAAAGCTCACTGCGTTAGAGGATTTTTGTATTTTTATGTGGATCCCTTTTTAAAAGCGAGATTCCGTTTTTTCTGTAGTTTATTGTGCATGTCATACGGTTGTCATTCATCTGTCTTTCTTGTTTCTAACCCCTCCATGTTTCCCACTTCCACCTTCTCTTCCATTTACCATCAAATGCTTCTACGGCCACCTTTTAACTTCTCCATAGAACAATGAGCGAAGTCCAAATCGCATGTCCACCTACGTGGAGGGGGAAATGTCCTCCACCCAGCCGCGCCTCACTGCTAAAAAGGTATTTGCTCTGGCTGTTTGATGTGTGTTCTGCTTTACTGTAGCTTAGGTCTTTATAATGATGCTGGATTAGGACTCGAGAGTTCAAGTAGCCAGGTAGCCAAGACTGCTAAAAAAAAAAAACACAGCTGGCAACTACGGTAACTTTAATAAACATTCCTGGTGCAGAGAATTAAAGAAAAATGTGTTAATAACATCTAACTAGTCATCAATACTGCATGTGGGCTTTACCCATTCACTTGCCTGTTTATAAAACGCTACCTGTTACTAATATGATGTGTGTTTTTAGAAAATGTTTCTTATTTTCATGTTTAACTTTTTAAAAGTTAAAATCAATGTTAGCAACAAATAATGACAAGCAGTAGGATGTACCATGTTTTCCCGAAAATAAGACCTACTCCGAAAATAAGACCTATCTCTATTTTCTAGGTTGGCTGCAATATAAGCCCTACCTCAAAATAAGCCCTAGTTCAAGTGGATGTAAACCCTCCATACACCCAGTGAAGTTAACAGCCTCAAATGATACACAGAGATGAACCAAATCTCCCTACATAGGTTTTACATGTATATCTGCTGTCTTCAGCTTTATATACTGTTTAGAAAGTTCAGATCCTGTTAGGAAATGTTCTCTTCTTGTTTAACACATAGTGTGATGTCTGGGCATACAGCCAAGATAGCTTATATTGCTGATTGGAGGAAAGGCACACACCCCCTCTCCTCATAGGCAGAGACTCTCAGAGGTGTTTTGTAACAGGACCAGCTCCCTGCTAATCTAGTTCAGGAGAGTGCTACAGGACTTAGCCCATTGAAGAGAGATAACAAAACACTGCAGATCTATGTGCCCAGCTCAAATTTCATGAATTGGGTTTACATCCACTTTAAAGTCCTTGTAAAATCATGTAATTTACGTTGTAAAAGCCCAGGAAGAATTTACCCCCTTCCTGACCGAGCCATTTTTTGCCATACGGCACTGCATCGCTTTAACTGACCATTGTGCAATCGTGCGACGCTGTAGCCAAACAAAATTAACTTTCTTTTCCCCCACAAATAGAGCTTTCTTTTGGTGGTGTTTGATCACCTCTGCGGTTTTTATATTTTGCGCTATAAACAAAAAAAAGCGTACATTTTGGGGGAAAAAAACTATATTTTTTACTATAATATCCCCAAAAAATGCTTTTAAAAATCAAATTTCTTCATCAGTTTTGGTCAATATATATTCTTCTACATATATGGTAACAAAAATCGCAATAAGCGTATATTGATTGGTTTTGCGCAAAAGTTATAGCGTCTACAAACTATGGGAAAAATGTATGGCATTTTTATTATTTTTACTTAGTAATGCCAGTGATCTGCGATTTTTATCGGGACTGCGACATTGTGGTGGACAGGTCGGACACTTTAGACACATTTTTGGGACCATTGACATTTATACAGCACTGATTACTGTGTAAATCTCACTGGCAGGGAAGGGGTTAACACTAGGGGGCGATCAAGGGGTTAACTGTGTTCCCTCAGTGTGTGTTCTAACTGTGAGGGGATGGGACTGACTAGAGGAGAAGACAGATCGTTGTTGCTAGCTAGTTGGAACACACATACTCTCTCTCCTCTCGGAACAGGGATGTGCCTGTTCTGGCTCTCGTGTGTGGCCGACGGTCATCGTGACCACCGGCCACACGCGTCAGTTCCCCGCAGTGCAGCGGGGCACGCGCCTGCTATCCCTGCTTAAAGGGCCGATGTACAACTACGACAGCTCATGAGAACGTGCCAACCTGCCACAGTATAATGACGGCAGCTGGTTGGCAATCGGTTTAATGTCCAGTGTGTGTCTTTAGGTAACATTGTCGTAGAAAATACCTTATTCACAGCATCGCTGGGCACTTCTCCAGGCTACCGTCAATGGCTCCTCCCTCTGCAGTGCTCAGAGCAGCGCTGACATCATTGGGGATCTCGGCCCCCCTCTGCAGTGCTCAGAGGGGGAAAGAGGAACTCCGGCGGGTCATGTGAGCGCCCAGCAGTGCTGTAAATAAGGTATTTTCTACAATGTTGCATAAAGACACACACTGGACATTATATAATCCATTTACAGAGCGGATTAAATGATTTTACAAGGACTTTAGGGTTTATTTTAAGGGATTACAGAGATGCAGACTCCTAAGCTGACAGGGGGGGGGGGGGGGGGGGGGGGGGGAGAAGACAGCGGACAATTAAGACATCCCAGAAAATAAGCCCTAATGCATTTTTTGTTGCCAAAATTAATATAAGACCCAGAGGGTGGCACAGACAGGAGGAACTATGTGACATGGAGTCTTTCCTTCCTGCCACAGGATGACACCACTCAGGAGGAGCTATATGACATGGCCTTTGCCCCTCCTGTTACAGGGTGACTTGGCATCTGTTCCTCCAACTACAGGGTGACACAGACAGGAGGAGCTATGTAACATGGAGTCTGTCCCTCCTACCACAGGGTAACACCGCCCAGGAGGAGCTATGTGACATGGAGTCTGTCCCTCCCACCACAGGGTAACACCGCCCAGGAGGAGCTATGTGACATGGTGTCTGTCCCTCCCACCACAGGGTGATACAGAGAGGAGGAGATATGTAACATGGAGTCTGTCCCTCCTACCACAGGGTAACACCGCCCAGGAGGAGCTATGTGACATGGAGTCTGTCCCTCCCACCACAGGGTGATACAGAGAGGAGGAGCTATGTAACATGGAGTCTGTCCCTCCTACCACAGGGTAACACCGCCCAGGAGGAGCTATGTGACATGGTGTCTGTCCCTCCTACCACTGGGTGACACAGACAGGGGGAGTTATGTTATTTGTAGTAAAACATGGTAGAGCATATCATTGTGACACAGCTAGGTATCACTTGAGTGTTAGTAAGTATATGATGCAGGTGGGTTTATTCTTTATGGCTGACTGTTGCTTGTTGTGTCTAGCTGTTGCATGAAGAATTGGCCCTACAATGGGTGGTGAGCGCCAGTCCAGTGCGAGAAGCGGCTCTGAGTCAAGCTTGGTTCTTCTTCCAGCTCATGGTAAGTGGAGGCATAATAGGAGAACACAAGGGGCAAACCAAGAGAGTGTTGGCCCCCTCTGCTAAGTAAGTATGTGATGGACAGAAGGAGGTGAATTTGTCTTTGTGTAATTTGGATCCTCATACAAACTTAGCCTTACCGCAAACCTCTTCAAAACACATGACCACCGTGCTGCAGCTCAGTTTCAGGGTCTTGGCAATCTTCTTATAGCCTAGGCCAGGAGTCTCCAAACTATGGCCCTCCAGGTGTTCAGGAACTACAATTCCCATCATGCCTAGTCATGTCTACGAATGTCAGAGTTTTACAATGCCTCATGGAAAGTGTAGTTCCACAGCAGCTGGAGATCCCTGGCCTAGGCCATCTTTATGTAGAGCAACAATTCTTTTTATCAGATCCTCAGAGAGTTATTTGCTGTGAGGTGCCATGTTAAACTTCCAGCGACCAGTATGAGAAAGTGAGAGCGATAACACCAAATTTAACACACCTGCTCCCCATTCATACCTGAGACCTTGTAACACTAACGAGCAGTGTTGCCAACCTACCAGATTCAGTAAAAATGAAGTTTTTACTGACATTTCCAAAAGTAACAAAATTACAGTTTTAAGTGCAAATTGGAGTATTTAGGCTACAAACAAGTTCAATATGCAATTAGCAATATGATAGCAATATGATAAGGCAAAAAACATATTTTGAATTTTATTTTTGATTTAGTAAGTAGCTCAGGGACAGGAGACAAGAAATTTAGAATAGGCGGCACACACACAAATAAAATTTACAACATTTCCCCTCTCTCTCTAAACCCAGTGGTCCCTCCAATCCACTCCAGTCTAAACAGCACAGACGGTCCCGGGCCCAGCCTGCCTTGCTCCCATACCGCAGACCCACACACGAGGCTCTGGTCACTCTGCTTGGCTCCATGACATCACACAACATGCTCAGGCACCACCTCTGCCAGAGCTGCCCGGTCACACTGTAGCAGGCACTCGGATGGTCTCAGCCGGCTCTGCACCAAGCCGAGCGTCACAGACATATTTTTTACTGGAAACTTTTTACTTTTACTGGCAGGAGAAAATTGTCTGTTTTTTACTGGCTGCCAGTAAAATTACTGAAGGCTGGCAACACTGCTAACGAGTCACATGACACCAGGGAGGGAAAATGGCTAATTGGGCCCAATTTGAAAATTTTCACTTAGGGGCGTGCTTACTTTTGTTGCCAGCGGTTAAGACATTTATGGCTGTGTGTTGAGTTATTTTGAGGGGACAGGAAATGTACATTGTTATACAAGCTGTATACTCACTACTTTACATTGTAGGAAAGTGTCATTTCTTCAGTGTTGTCACATAAAAAGATATAATGAAATATTTACAGAAATGTGAGGGGTGTACTTACTTTGTCTGTTTTCCCCATCCTCAGACAAAGAGCATGTCTCTGCACCTCCATAACTCCGAGCGACTGGACGCACCCAGAAAGCAACGTTTCCCAGAGAGATTTGTGGACGATATATCCGCCCTCGTGTGCAATGTCTGTACGGAGATCGCCAGCCGATACCTCAAGGTTCTAAACATTCCAATCATTGATCTTTTTTTCCCCTTTCCTAAGTATATATTGGTATATAACTTTTTTAGTTTCAGTAAGTTTTCATGAAATGTTTTATAAACAATACAAATAAACAGGATGATTTCAGAGGTATGTATTTGTATGCAATAAACAAAGGCAAGATCTGGGAGCATATACATGGTGCTGTATATTGCCGATATACAAGCCTTAGGATCATAGGAGACGCAGCCTATTGCATTAGGGTTTGCACCCTAAAGCTCAAACACACGTGTGTGTGTGCGTGCGTGTGTGTGTGTGTGCGTGTGTGCGTGTGCGCGTGTGTGTGTATAAATATATATATACATTTGCAGTAGGGCAATGGACAATTTTTTTTTCCCCCAATATTTTTTTATTATTATTTAAAAAAAAAATAGGAGTCCCAGAGGGGGGCTTTGGTGAAATATCAGGGGTCTAAACCAGACCCCTGATATCTCACTTTTATAACAGAGAAAGGAACTGAGGACAGAAATAGCTTAGTCCCTTTCTCTGCAGCCAAGCAGCACCCCCTGCTGCTTGGTGTGCCTGGGCACACCCTAACCGTCTTGTGCTGTGCAGATTCCCCCAGCACAGGGTGATTAGGGTGTGCCTAGGCACACCTGGCACACCCTGTGCGCATGCCTATGCTTAGGATGATCCTGCAAGGCAAAATAAGATAGATCAGACATTGTGTAGTACCCTGTAGTGCATATATTGACTCATGTTAAAGGATCAGGTGATAATTCAATATATAAGGTCTTTTAGCAGCCAACAATGTACAGGAGTCATTGGGTTTTTCACACCTAATAAACATATTCTGAGTCATAGAGGGGAGAAGTATCCCGAAACGGATAATCATGCAACTAATTTAATTACTGGACACTGAGAGCGCCATATTGGTATCCAAGAAGTGAGCTCCCTAACCTTGGTGGGATGGTGGTGAAATGTTTTTTTTTCTCCTATAGGGCAAAATTGGTAATAATCTGGCCCATAGGAATTGTGATAGCCTCTACTAGATAGACTCCAGTCATTTCCCAAGCCTTGTTAATCACGTGTAACTCTATATATACGTCTTTCTGCCTGGACAGGATACTGAGCTGGCTGAACGTCTGAACAACAGTCTCGCTTTCTTCCTCAATGATCTTTTGTCTATGATGGATCGCGGCTTTGTGTTTGCCCTCATCCGCTCATATTATAAACAGGTAAATACATAGTAGAATCTATGGCTATTACATTCATTGGCCTTTTCCTATTAGAGTTCTTCTTAGAAATGTATCCAGTCCTCTATAAAAACGATAAACATTTAAAATTGTACAGCTCACTGTGTATGTGTTTGTATGTAGGGTTGGTCCTATACCACTTTTATAAGACCGAGTACCGATACTTTTACTCGCCAATACTGATTACCAATGTCATGTGACAGTGGCACATGTGTCAGTTTTTCTTTCTCGTACATCACGGGACACAGAGCGGCATATTCATTACTATATGGGTTATATGGAGTACCTTCAGGTGTGGACACTGGCAATCTCAAACAGGAAGTCCCCTCCCTATATAACCCCCTCCCCTAGAGGGAGTCCCTCAGTTTTTTCGCCAGTGTCTTAGGTGTTGGTCACGGAATAGCTTTGCTCCACATCCTTGGGATTAAGGGCGGGCTAACCGGATCTGTCCAAGGAGCCTCAGTGCCAAAGTGGACAGTACCCGGGCCCCAAGCCGTGGGGTTTTGCCTATAATGCTCCTCTTTGGAGGGCTGGACCCTGGGCCCAGGACTTGGAGTTTGTAAAAACCATAAGTTCCTGTTTGCCAGGGTGCTATATAGGTCCAGGACAGTGGGTACCTTCATAGGACCCCAGGGCCTGAAGGTCTACTACGCTACCCACGGAGATGGGAGAAGATTGGATCAGTTTGCTGGACAAACATCCTGCAGCATGGAGCAGGTAAGGGGGAGCCTGCGGGACTTGGTTCGACAGCAGGCTCTCCGGGGTAACCTAAAAAGGGGGATAGCCTAAGTATGCTCTGCATGGGCAACCTTGCTCACTATGTCTAAAAGAGACAGGATGACACCCTTTTCTCCCCCATCACTAGGTCCCCCTGTCTAAATATGTGTTGCTAGCTAAACCTGCTGTTTCTTCCTAGGGCTAGTAAGGATCCCTAGGGGCCTTTGGAGAGTCCTACCTGGCCGGGGGTTTGAATCTGCCGCCTGTTTCTGCGTTCCTGGATCTCCAGCAGCGCGGCTCCTCCACGTTCCTCCTGTTTCCGGCATACGCGCGCGCGCGTGCGCACGTCTTATTGACGTTTTTCGCGCCGTTCAGACAGGAGGGCGGGGGGGGGCGTGCCTGCGGCGTCATACAGGGGCGCGCCTTTGTGCTGTTATAGACAGCAGGCATTGTCAGTGCTCAGTCTGAGGCTGATTTTCAGAGGAGAGGACGCAGAGCGGCAGAACAGTGACTCCCGGTGGCGGAAGAGGGGTAGTACATGTGGACTTTGTTCCAATGCCTTTTTTTGTTAAGCCAAGAAATCCCCCTTTTTTGCAGCAGGTTGGAGGCTGGCAAACTTAGTTTGGGGTCACTGTATGTTGTCAAAAGTAAATATATAATATATATTTAAAAAAAAAAAAAAAACATACGGGATCCCATCAGTTTTTTTGGGCATTAGTGATCTATTGTCCCCTAAACTCTGGTTTTGTACTCCTGGCCACTACAGTCTGTTGTGTGGGCGGAGTCCCTCGATTTTGTATTATGGCTTCCAAAGGTTCGGGGTCAAAGGGTACAAAAAAGACCAAAAAACAAAAGGGTTCCCTTTCTGATTCTGATATGCCGATACTTTTCCCGCAACTTATTAACATAAAAAGTGCCTTGGATGAGCCATTAAGGGGATCTGGTGCGGAGGCTGGCCCAGATCAGCCCAGCCCTGTGTTTATCACAGAGGAGATGCTAGCCGTATCCCTAGGGGGGCTAGAAGAGAGAATAGCAGCATTGATCGCTAGAGCTATTCCTGGTAAGAAACGGGTTAGATCCCCATCACCAAGAGGTGTATCCTCAGATGCTGAGATTCTCTCTCCGGAGTAATTGGAATCACAGGAGGATCAACTAGACCTGAACCAAGAGGGTTCAGGGATTGAGGGGTCTGCCTCGGAGGAACCATTTTCAGACTCCCAGACAGAAAGACTGTGGGTACAGTCTTTGACGGACATGGTCCGCTCGGCATTTAGTTTACCATTGCCAGAGCCTCAGGTTCCTCCGGTATCCTCTCTGGGCTCTTTGAAAGCTCCGTTAAGCAACGCAGTTTTTCCAGTCCATCCTCTTTTGGAGGAATTGATCTTTCGGGATTGGGTACGCCCGGACAGGATTTTTCTGCCACCGAAAAGATTTGCGGTCATTTACCCTATGGAGGAAAAATTCTCCAAGAGGTGGAGGCTCCCAGTAGTGGATGCAGCCATCTCATGTGTGAATAAATCACTAACTTGCCCGGTGGAAAACATACATATGTTTAAAGATCCGGTTGATAAAAGATTAGAGACACTTTTAAAAGCATCCTTTGCTACGGCAGGAGCAGTGGTACAGCCAGCTGTGGCTGCGATTGGTGTTTGTCAGGCGTTAAAAGACCAGACAAAGGAAATGTTAAAGGACATGCCTACCCAACAAGTAGAAGAGTTTTCTGACATTCCCAGAGCTCTGTGTTTTGCTGTAGATGCTATAAAAGATTCCATCCAGCAGGCCTCTCGTTTATCACTATTTTTGGTACACATGAGAAGGCTCTTATGGTTGAAGAACTGGGCGGCGGAGCCCCCATGCAAAAAGCTTCTGGCAGGGTTTCCCTTCCATGGAGGACGACTCTTCGGAGAGGATCTGGATAAATATATTCAGACTATTTCAAATGGCAAGAGTACCCTTTTACCGGTCAAAAAGACATTCCGGGCTCCTACATTTAAAAGGCAGCTCTTTCCTGTCTCGGGGCCCTCAAATTCCAGGCAGTATCGACGGCCGCCTGCACGATCCAACGTTAACGGTAGATCGCAGGGACAGGCCCCTGGGAGTAAGAGGCCGTGGTATCGCAAGCCGACAAAGACAGCCCCTAAGTCTGCCTTATGAAGGGGCGCCCCCACTCTCGCGGGTGGGGGGAAGGCTTTGTTTCTTCTCAGAAGTTTGGGAAGCCAAGATCCCCGACAAATGGGTCCGGGCATCTGTAACCACAGGTTACAGACTGGAGTTTCTAAGGTATCCTCCGCCTCATTTTCAGGAATCAAGGCTACCAAGGGATCCAGCAAGGAAGGCCACAATGCTGGCAGCTTTGGATCACCTGCTTTGCCAGGACGTAATTATAGAAGTGCCAGCCCAAGAGCAAGGGCTAGGTTTCTATTCCAATCTCTTTGTCATACCAAAGCCCAACGGCGATGTCAGGCCAATCTTGGACCTAAAGAGGTTAAACGGTTTCCTAAGGGTTCGTTCCTTCCGGATGGAATCCATCCGGTCAGCAGCCGCCGCGCTTCAGAAGGACGATTTTCTGGCCTCCATAGACGTAAAGGATGCTTACCTTCATGTACCAATCTGTCAGTCGCATCAAAGATTTTTACGCTTCGCGGTGGGGCAGCGACACTTCCAATTCAGGGCGCTCCCCTTCGGGCTGGCCACGGCCCCCCGGGTATTCACGAAGATCCTAGCCCCAGTTCTGGCCAATTTAAGGGTCCAGGGGGTCACAGTCCTAGCATACTTGGACGACCTTTTAATCATAGATCACTCACGGTCGGGTCTGCAAAAGGCAGTAAACCTCACGGTTCGGTACCTCGAAGAATTCGGCTGGGTCCTAAACCGGGGAAAGTCAGCGTTCCAGCCTACAAAGCAGTTGGAATACCTCGGCATGAGGTTAGACACAGAACAGCAAAGGGTGTTCCTGCCCCTGGTAAAGATCGAAGCTATCAAGGAGTTGGTTCAGTTGGTTCTAAACAAGAAAAAACCAACTATTCGCCTATGTATGCGAGTACTAGGCAAGCTAGTGGCCACGTTCGAGGCAGTACCATACGCTCAGATCCACACTCGCGTCCTACAGGCAGCCATTTTAGCAGCCTGGGGCAAGAGGGCACATGCCTTAGAGTCCCCTTTGACGCTATCATCAAGGGTCCGACAAAGCCTGGCCTGGTGGTTGAACCCCCAGAATCTTCTAAAGGGAAAATCCTTCAGCCCTGTTGTCTGGAAGGTAGTTACCACAGACGCCAGCCTGGCAGGCTGGGGGGCGGTCTTCGAGGGGTTCTCTCGCCAGGGAACTTGGGTGAAAGCAGAGAGGCAGCTCCCCATCAATATCTTGGAGATCAGAGCTGCTCGCCTAGCCCTTCTGGCATGGTCCTCCAGATTAAAGGGGTTCCCGGTGAGAATCCAGTCAGACAATGCCACGGCGGTGGCATACATAAACCACCAAGGGGGAACCAGGAGTCAGGCCGCTCAGAGGGAGGTGAGCTTGATTTTTCAGTGGGCAGAGGTTCATGTACCCTGCATTTCGGCGATATTCATTCCCGGAGTGGACAACCTGCAGGCAGACTTCTTAAGTCGCCAGAGTCTGTTGCCAGGGGAGTGGTCTCTGCATCCCCAGGTCTTTCAGACAATCTGCCAGAGGTGGGGAATGCCGGACGTAGATATAATGGCATCCAGGTTCAACAAGAAACTAGACAGGTTCGTGTCTCGAGCGAGGGATCCTATGGCCTGCGGAACCGATGCGTTGGTTTGCCCTTGGCATCAATTCAAACTTCTATATGCATTCCCTCCGCTACAGTTACTCCCTCGCCTGTTGCGCAGGATCAGAGTGGAGCACAAGCCAGTCATTCTAGTAGCTCCGGCTTGGCCCCGGAGGACTTGGTACTCACTAGTCCTGAAGATGGCAGTGGGAGACCCTTGGACTCTTCCTCTACAACCAGACCTACTCTCACAAGGCCCGATCCTCCACCCTACATTACAGCGTCTAAATTTGACGGCCTGGAGGCTGAATCCCTGATTCTCAGGGGTAGAGGTCTGTCTAGGCAGGTAATTCCTACCCTGATTAGGGCTAGAAAGCCGGTCTCCAGGGTCATTTATTACAGGGTGTGGAGGAACTACGTAGGCTGGTGTGAATCCAAAAGATGGAATTCCCGCAAATATACTATTGATAGGGTGTTAAGTTTTCTCCAGCTAGGAGTGGATAAAGGCCTGGCACTAAGCACAATCAAGGGACAGATCTCAGCTCTGTCAGTGTGGTTTCAGAGGCCGCTGGCCACCCACTCGCTGGTAAAGACCTTCATACAGGGGGTCTTGCGTATTAATCCTCCTGTCAAGTCACCAATTTGTCCATGGGACTTAAATCTTGTCCTGTCCACTTTACAGAAACAACCCTTTGAGCCGTTGGCTGAGATTCCTTTAGTCTTACTGACAAGAAAGTTGGTTTTCTTGGTCGCCATAGTTTCGGCCAGGAGAGTGTCAGAATTAGCAGCCTTATCGTGTAAGGAACCATATCTCGTTCTGCATAAGGACAGGGCAGTTCTCCGGCCCCATCCTTCCTTTCTACCAAAGGTTATATCCAAATTTCACTTAAACCAGGATTTGGTACTTCCATCCTTCTTTCCAAAACCTACATCTAGAAAGGAGGGGTTGCTGCATACCTTGGATATTGTCCGGGCCATGAAGGCCTATCTTAAAGCTACAGAAAAAATCCGGAAGACAGATGTATTATTCGTTCTACCAGATGGCCCCAAGAAGGGGCAGGCAGCTGCAAAATCCACCATCTCGAGATGGATTAGACAATTAATCATTCAAGCCTACGGTTTGAAGAGGTTGCCTCCTCCTTTGTCGGTAAAGGCCCATTCTACCTGGGCCATGGGCGCCTCCTGGGCAGCACACCATCAGATCTCTATGGCTCAGATATGCAAGGCGGCAACGTGGTCATCAGTCCACACGTTTACAAGGTTTTATTAACTAGACGTGAGAAGGAATGCGGATTCTGCCTTTGGACAGGCAGTACTACAGGCTGCAGTTTTTTTCTTGACTAAGTTGGAATTATTATTTGAGTTTACCTCTAAATTGAATCCTTCTTTGGAAGATGTCTCCCTCCCCTCATTAAAGCATTGCTTTCGGACATCCCATATAGTAATGAATATGCCGCTCTGTGTCCCGTGATGTACGAGAAAGAAAAAGGGATTTTTAAATACAGCTTACCTGTAAAATCCTTTTCTTGGAGTACATCACGGGACACAGAGCTCCCACCCCTCTTTTGGGTGACCATTTTGGGAGGCATACTGCTTGCTACAAAACTGAGGGACTCCCTCTAGGGGAGGGGGTTATATAGGGAGGGGACTTCCTGTTTGAGATTGCCAGTGTCCACACCTGAAGGTACTCCATATAACCCACATAGTAATGAATATGCCGCTCTGTGTCCCGTGATGTACTCCAAGAAAAGGATTTTACAGGTAAGCTGTATTTAAAAATCCCTTTTTTTTATTTACAATTTTTTTTTTTCTATGTATTTAGTTTTTTTACAATGCTTTCTTTTTTTTGGGGGGGGGGGGGGGTGGACACGTCAGTGTGTTTTTTTATAATTTTTTTATTAATATTTTTAATATTTTTTCCAATTCATATTTTTATTATTTATTGCAATCTTTTATTTTTATTAGCCCTGTTGTGGGGGCTTTTGGTGAGATATCAGCGTTTTTTTACAGACCGCTGACATCTCCCCTTTGAGACAGAGAAAGGGACTGATGGTAGAGATTCCCCAGTCCCTTTCTCAGCAGCACTGAAAATGAATGGAGAGGAGACAGCGGCTCCTCTCCATTCATAAACTGAGACATCGTAATCCCAGGTTACAATGTTTCAGTTATATGAATGGACAGAGTCAGTGATCACTGACTCTGTTCATTCGGAAAAGGAAGGAGCCGGATTTACTGACTCCTATCTCAGCTCTCCATCCTGACAGATCGAGGACAGACGGGGCGGAGGGGGACACAAAGCAGAACGGAGGGGACAGCAGCAGAACGGAGGGGGGCTGGAGGAAGATACAAGGACAGCCAGCAGGGAATCATGCGGTAGGGGAGTTGCAATCACCGATCACCCTGTATAGATTTCACTAAAGCAGCTGAAAGGGGGGGGGGGAGAAGCGGCTGTCTAGCTTTATTGAAATCTATACAGGGTGATCGGTGCTTGTAACTCCCCCACCGCACAGATCACTGCTGACTGTCCAGGTATCGGGTGAAGCATGTACTGGGGCAAATGCTCAGTATCTGTATCGGGACAACCCGATTTGTATTTTGCTGATTTAGGCTGGAAATGAATTTCTCCTTAAAAGTATTATTTTTAAACTGACAGATTTCCATGCATTATGTATGACACTACCTATGTCTTCTGTTTTCCAGATAAACAATAAATTGTCAAAGGCCCAGAACCCGAATGTGCTAATCTCTCTGCGTATGGATTTTATCCGCATCGTGTGCTCGCATGAACACTACGTCCCCTTGAACCTGCCCTGCAGCCGCCTGTCACCCCCCAATTCACCCTCGCCCTCCATCTCTTCCACCACATCTCAGGTACAATGGTGCGAACTTAAATGGAACACCAGTCAAAATGTATTTCTTCTTGTTGGAGGAGGGGCAGGGGGTCCTGGGACCTAGGGAGGTCTCCTTTCATCAACAGCCAGGGAACTTGCTGAGAACTTTGCTAAAAGGCAAGCAGCTATTGTTGGTTGCCTAAAATATGTGCTGCATTTTTTTCATATTGAGAATTTCCTAGTAGGCATGCCTTGCAGTATTTATGTGTTTTTGTGCCGGTGTATATATATATATATATACCGGCACAAAAACACAAATACTGCAAGGCATGTCTTGGCATGCAAGGCATACTGTGAAGCATGTACTGGGGCAAATGCTCAGTATCGGTACCGATACTAGTATCTGTATCGGGACAACCCGATTTGTATTTTGCTGATTTAGGCTGGAAATTAATTTCTCCTTAAAAGTATATATATATATATATATATATATATATATATATATATATATATATATATATATATATTTGTGTGTTTTGCGCCATCTAGTGGTTTCTCCATTAGAAGATAAGAACTACTCAAAGATCCCTATGCCAGTGCTTTATTTTAAACTCTCTGCCTGTTATAGCTATACTAGGACTTGGGGAGATTTCTCCACTAGTGTCCTAAACAGAGATTTAAAAACGGGGTCACAGTGGTCACAAATGTTCTTCTGATACTGGGGTGCCCATAGGCCCTCCACACATCAAAGTTAATTTGCTCTTTGCTGTGCCGTAATACCACCTGAACGGCTAAAATACCAGCCTGTAATACCCCTTCATCACAAGGCCATTTTTTCAGCTTTTAGTGCTGTGATAGTTTGGCTGACAATTACCCTAATGAGTTTTATATCATTTTTTGAGACACAGAGCATTCTTTTGGTGGTGTTTAATAACCGCAGTTTTTTTTTTAATCATAAAAAAAAAAGGCCAAAAAAAATAAATAGTTTCCCTTACTTTCTATTAAAATACAAATGCCAAAATAGCATAGCAATCCCCGAATGACCCTTTTTTGAAAAGCAAGGTGAATTCTTAGTTTGCCATAATTTTTTGGAAATGCAGAAACGTGCTGGTACTGAGGGCGATAACATGGAACTTGAGAATGGTGCACTAAATACATTATTGTACACAGATCATACACAGAGAAAAGAGCCAGTGAAGGGCAGTGGGGGCTGGTGGTAAAACATTTTTGGGGGGCGGCAAACAGTACCACCCACCGCTGTTATTTATTTATTCGCTGTTGTAACACCAGGGCTTAGGGCGTAATGCTCTGCGCTCCAAGCTCACCCTATTTTGAAGCTATTTAGACCCTTTGGCTCTAATCAGGTGCTTAGAAAAAATACCCCCACCACTGTAATTCCGGTGCCCAGCGTCCTGAAAGGGACCAGGCACATGAATAGGGGGTGGACGTGGATAGATTCATGCTATTATTCATATAGGGGGTGGTGTGGATAGAGGGGGCAGTACCCCTAATGGACGGGCCAACACTGGTGAAGGGGTTAATGTACTGGTCACATATAGGGCAGGGTGGAGATGAAGGGGTTATTGTTTGGTAAGGGCTGGATAAGGGAGGTGAAGGGTTAATTTGCTGGTTACTAGGGGGTGGAACAGTATTACATATAGTTTGTGTAAAAAAAAAGGTGGTGGGGCAAGAAAGGGTTAAAAAAAAGATATATCCTGAGTCATTGCAGCAGAATTAATGTATCAGCAGCTGCAACCGCTGATCCGTTCATTCTGTACTCATTTATAAATGGCCAATCTCTCTCCTTCCCCTGTTGTAAGGGAAAGGGGAGGGGTCAGCATTGTAAATAGTATTATGTGATCTCTGTGATAATCATTTAGTGATCGCATGGTATCCAACCCCTAGAATTGGCTGGGCACACAGTATTCAACCCTTTTAATGATGGCTGGGCACACAGGGATCTCCAGATGGATCGGTGGCCTGATGGCTAATTATCCAGTACTGGGTAAATAAATGGACACCTATCTCCTGTTGAAAAGCGTAATGTGGCCCATAAGGGGTTAAAGAAGCCCTTTTAAGAATTTTACAAGTCCCAAGAAGAGCATTTTGAGAGAAGTAGCACAGAGTAGAGAAGAGGTCTTCCAATGGGGACACTTCTTCAGGTAACGGCTGTCTAATGGTATTTTTCTCACTTCGGAGTGATTCTCTTTTCCCTCCTGTGATGTGTATCCAGAACAGGAAATGAATGGGAAATCTTCCCTTAGGGACACAGACGGCAAACATTACAATGGGAACTTTAAAAAAAAAATGGCTTTACATAAACTTTATGTAGTAAGGACTGTGGGAATCTGTATTAAGAATTATTTGTGATTGTTCCTCTCCTTCTGTCCTTCAGAGCTCCATGCTTTCCAGTCCAGCACAGGACAAGACCATCACTAATATGTTTGAGCTGTCAGTGCCGTTCAGACAGCAGCACTACCTGTCAGGCCTGATCCTGACGGAGCTCGCCCTGATACTGGAGCCTGATGTGGAAGGGTGAGTTCCAGTGTCCACTTACTGTCCTGTCTCTGCTCTCATCCCAGGATGGTATCATTACTGCTTGTGTATCAGTTGTTGCTGCCCACCATTCTTCATATGGCTCCTTATCTCATTTCTTACCTACCTGCTGCCGCACCTGAATGGTAGGACTACCAATCATTACAGTGACACAATTAGATTAAAGGAAATGTCACAGAGGTATCTGAGAGCTGGCATTGTTGAACTCTTCTAGTTGACTAGCTGCCATGATGACCCTTTGGTTTCAGTGCTTGAAGTCTCTGACCTTAAGACCCCTTTTAGACTGGGGCGCTTTTCAGGTGCTTTGGCGTTAAAAAAAGCGCCTGAAAGAAGCCCTTATCTGCAATCGCAATGTGAAAACGCTTTAGTGTGAAAGCACATTATTTCCAGCACCTACAGGTAAGCCTTAATCTAGGCTTACCTGTAGGTGAACGTGGTATGTAGGGGTTTACAACCACTTTAATCCAGCTCCATCTAAACCACACCCACTGACATGTTTCGCCCCCCCACACAGGGCTTAGTCATGGAGGTTAGGGCAAAACGTGTCAAGCTGTGGCTTAGACAGGACTGAGGCTGCTATGACTTGCAGGACAGATAGGCTTGCACAGTGTGCGTCATTGAGATGTTCAAAGCTTGGGATATTTAACCACTTGCCGAGCGCCGATGTACGTCGGCAGAATGGCACGGCTGCACGCATTGGCGTACAGGTACGTCCCCTTTAATATGCACAGCTTGCTCGCGACCCGGTCGGGTACTCCGTGACCACAGACCTATTCGCCGCTGGTGTCCCGCGATCGGGTCACAGAGCTGAAGAAGGGGGAGAGGTAAGTGTAAACAAACCTTTCCCCGTACTTACTAGTCAGACTGTCACTGATCATCTGTTCCCTGTCATAGGGAAAGGCGATCAGTGATGTGACATGCCAAGCCACGCCCCCACACAGTAAGAATCACTGATTAGGTCACACTTAACCCCTTCAGAGCCCCATACAGGTTAACCCCTTCACTGCCAGTGTAATTTTCACAGTAATCCGTGCATTTGTATAGCACTGATGGCTGTAAAAATGACAATGGTCCCAAAATGGTGTCCGATGTGTCCACCATAATGTCGCAGTCACGATAAAAATTGCTGATCGCCGCCATTACTAGTAAAAAAAAAAATATTAATAAAAATGCCATAAAACTATCTCCTATTTTGTAGAAATTATAACGTTTGCGCAACCCAATCAATAAACGCTTATTGCGATTTATTTTATTTTTTTAAACAAAAATATGTAGACAAAGACGTATCGCCCTAAATTGAGGGAAATTTTGTTTTTATATATATATATTTTGGGGGTATTTATTATGGCAAAAAGTAAAAAATATTTAATTTTTTTTTTTTTTTTCAAATTTGTCGCTCTATTTTTGTTTATAGCGCAAAAAATTAAAACTGCAGAGGTGATCAAATACCATCAAAAGAAAGCTCTATTCGTGTGGGGAAAAAAGGGACGTCAATTTTGTTTGGGAGCAACGTCGCAGGACCGCGCATTTGTCAGATAACCACTTAAGACAGCTAAAGGACCCAGCCAGTTTTTGCAATTCGGCACTGCGTCGCTTTAACTGACAATTGCACGGTCGTGCGAAGTGGCTCCCAAACAAAATTGGCGTCCTTTTTTTTATTTTTTGCGCTATAAACAAAAATAGAGCGACAATTTAGAAAAAATTTGAATATTTTTTACTTTTTGCTATAATAAATGTCCCCCAAAAATATATAATTTTTTTTCCCCCTTAGTTTAGGCTGATACGTATTCTTCTACTTATTTTTGGTAAAAGAAAACACAATAAGCGTTTATCGGTTGGTTTGCGCAAAATTTATACCGTTTACAAAATAGAAGATAGTTTTATTGCATTTTTATAAAAAAAAATAATAATAATTTTTTACTACTAATGGCGGCGATCAGCGATTTTTTTCGTGACTACGTCATTATGGCGGACACTTTGGACAATTTTGACACATTTTTGGGACCACTGTCATTTTCACAGCAAAAAATGCATTTAAAATGCACTGTTTACTGTGAAAATGACAATTGCATTTTGGCAGTTAACCACAAGGGGGCACTGAAGGGGTTATGTATGACCTAATATGTGTTTCTAACTGTAGGGGGGTGTGGCTGTAGGTGTGACATTATCGATTGTGTATCCCTAAAAAAGGGATCACACGATCGATGACGGCGCCACAGTGAAGAACGGGGAAGCTGTGTTTACACACAGCTTTCCCTGTTCTTCAGCTCCGAGGACCGATCGCAGGATTCCAGCGGCGATCGGCTCCACGGGTCCCACGGTCAAGGAACCTTCGGATCGGGTTGCGGCCGCGACCCACGGCTGGGCACTAACAGAGGACGTACCTGTACATGCATGTGCCCAGCCATGCCATTCTGCCGAATTATATGTTCAGGAGGCGGTCCTTAAGCGGTTAAAGTGTTGCCGTGCCGAATCCCAAAAAGTGCTTTGGTCTTTGACCACCAAAATGGTTCGGAGCTGAAGCGGTTGACATAACCCCTCTTTAAACTTCTCAACAACTTTATCCCTGACCTGTCTGGTGTGTTCCTTGGCCTTCAAGATGCTGTTTGTTTACTAAGGTTCCCTAACAAACCTCTGAGGGCTTCAAAGAGCAGCTGTAGTTATATTGAGATTAAATTACACACAGGTGGACTCTATTTACTAATTGGGTAACTTTGGAAGGCAATTGGTTCCAGTAGATTTTAGTTAGGGGTATCAGAGTAAAGGGGGGCCACACTTTTCATATATTTATTTGTAAAAAAAAAAAAAACATTTATCGTTTTTCTTCCACTTCACAATTATGAGCCACTTTCTGTTGGTCCATCACATAAAATCCCAATAAAATACGTTTCTCGGTTGTAACATGAGAAAATGTGGAAAATATTAATACTTTTTCCAGGCACTGTAAATGAACTAGACTTGTGTTCTCTTCCTCTTCTCACAGGGTGTTTTTCCTGCAGAAGAAAGCCATCAGCACCCTGCACAACCTCCTCTGTAGCCATGACATGGACCCGCGCTACTCCGAGCCGGCGGTCAAGCAGAGCATTTCCCGTCTTTATCTCCCTCTGATTGGCATCGTCATGGAAACTCTCCCTCATCTGTACGACTTCACGGGTGAATATCCATTTAACACACTTTACTGATAAGCCAAGAGGCTGCGATCCAGAGACATGTGTCACCTCCGGGGGCTGCCAAGCCTTTGACAGATGGATTCCTGGAATGAGATTCTCGGCTCCTTCCAGCTTCCCTCACAGGCCCGATTTCACAGACAAATTGGCGCAGTTATGTTTAAAGGGCACATGTGATTTTTGCTGCTGAAGGTGAACTGTTTGAGTCAATTTATGGGAAGTTGCAGATATTTTCAAGATGATATAGTGGATTAAATAAATAAAGTGACGCTGTTGTGCTTCCCAGTTATCATTAAAAAATATTAAAGGGTCACTAAAGGAAAAAAACATTTTTGCTGAAATGACTGTGTATAGAGGGTATACAGGGTATAGAGACATAAAAGTTAACTGATTCCTTTTAAAAATGATTAAAAATAGATAAAAATCAATCATATAATGTACCTCTAGTTTCACTTTCGTTTTTAAACTGGTTTCATGTTTCTGTGACGTAGAGAAAGACACACAGAACAAAAACAAACAAATCCAGGGCAGTGTTTTGTTTTTAAAATGAATCTGATTTTAGTTTAGGAGTTTTAGACACACAGCTTAGACCACAGTGAAAATCTGCCATGAGATTTTTCATAAGGCGCCAGACAAGCAGGAAGTGTGGAGATCAGAGAAGTATTACAGCTACTTCAAAGCAAAAACGAACAATAAGAACATGAAAACAGCACTGCATTAATGTAAAGGAAGCTATTTAGCTAAAAAAAAAATTC
Source organism: Rana kukunoris (assembly GCA_029574335.1). Classification (NCBI taxonomy): domain Eukaryota; kingdom Metazoa; phylum Chordata; class Amphibia; order Anura; family Ranidae; genus Rana; species Rana kukunoris. The sequence goes on along the minus strand of CM056051.1, from coordinate 500,646,035 downwards.
CTTTAGTGAGCCTTTAAACATAACCCCTCAAGATAGTGTAATGAATTCAAATTTATCAGATGCATGTAAAGGTGCAACAAATTGCAATCAATCATAACTTTCCATATACAGTTGAACCTCGGATTACCAGCAGAATTCGTTCCAGGAGAATGCTCGTAATCCAAAGTACTCGCATATCAAAGCGAGTTTTCCCATTGAAGTCAATGGAGACGAAAATAATTTAGAAACTTTGTTATTTTTTAGCGCTACTATTTTGTTTATTCAGAATTTTTGGTACACATTATTATTATTTAAGTAGCTGCTTTTTTTTGAGGTCCGCACAGTCATTGGCGCAGTGGGGTGGAAGGAATCAGAAGGACCGCCTATCATTCTTTTTTTTTTTTCACTATTTGTTTAGATTTTACAAACTGTTTGTAAATTTACTGACGGTTGGCAACCCTGCCTAGTCGTCTGGCCATTACAATTTTGCCTTTGTCAAAGTTGCTCCAATCCTTTCACTTTCCCATTTTTTTCTGCTTTCAATACATCAACTTTAGGGACAACATGTTCACTTGCTGCCTAATATTTCTGATCAACGTTCATGTGCCATTGTAATGAGATAATCAATGTTATTCACTTTACCTGTCAGTCAGTGGCGGTTCGTCCATAGAGGGCGCTGGGGCGCCGCCCCCTCTGGCTCTCACCGCCACTGAGTCTAATAACATAGATTCATGCATTGCACGAATCTATGTTATTATCGCCGCTGCCGCTGTTATTCAGATGGTCGGTGCTCATGTCCGGCCATCTGAATAACGCCAGCTGGTTGGCTGTACGGAAATGTCTATCAAAGCCAACAGCTCTGATAGGCTTTCCCAATACAGCCCTCGGGTCCCGGAAGCTTATTCTCGGAGCGCACAGACTGCACGCCCCTTGGATAAGATGACAGGCGTCTCAGCCAAACAGGTTGGCCGGTTCTGGCTACCGGTAACCTGATTGGCTGAGACGCCTGTCAGTCATCGAGGGCGGTAGAAGACATCGTGGGACGTGGATGCCTGACTCCAGTAAAGGTAAGTGCCGGGGGGGGGGGGGGAAGCAATTTACAGGGCACAGTGGGGACAATTGGCACAGCGGCGACCATTGGCACAGCGGCGACCATTAAAGGGCACAGTGGTGACAATTGATGGCACAGTGGCTGCGTTTAATGGCATGGCACAGTGGTGACAATGGATGGCACAGTGGCTGTGTTTAATGGCATGGCACAGTGGTGACGATGGATGGCACAGTGGCTGTGTTTAATGGCATGGCACAGTGGTGACGATGGATGGCACAGTGACTGCGTTTAATAGCATGGCACAGTGGTGACAATTGATGGCACAGTGGCTGCGTTTAATGGCATGGCACAGTGGTGACAATGGATGGCACAGTGGCTGTGTTTAATGGCATGGCACAGTGGTGACGATGGATGGCACAGTGACTGCGTTTAATAGCATGGCACAGTGGTGACAATTGATGGCACAGTGGCTGCGTTTAATGGCATGGCACAGTGGCTGTGTTTAATGGCATGGCACAGTGGTGACAATGGATGGCACAGTGACTGCATTTAATGGCATGGCACAGTGGTGCGAATTGATGGCACAGTGACTGGATTTGATGGCATGGCACAGTGGTGCAAATTGATGGCACAGTGGCTGCATTTGATGGCATGGCACAGTGGCTGCGCTTGGGCACAGTGAGACTGCAATTTTTTTTTTCCTTTGCGCCCCCCCAAAAATTTTGAGCACCAGCTGCCACTGCTGTCAGTGGTCATAATGTTATGGCTGATCGGTGTTTATATTCAATATATTTATAGATATATTCCTGAATACACAAATAACTTTTTCTTTTTTTTTTACTTTTATTGCTAACCAAAGTCTTTTTTTTTATATATAGATAATAAATGTGGGCCCTTCAGATGCCCTGGCTGGCAGATGGGTTGACTTGTTATACTGTAATATGAGTGTTGTAGGGTTGCTGCGAATTCTATGACTAATAGTCCCGTCCTTTATTAGCAGAGCCAAATGCCCAGAGAGTGCGTCATGCCTCTTCTATGGCAGACGAAGTGGACTCAGACAGCGGCACCATCAGTCAGACCGTTGCCATGGCAATTGCTGGGTCTCCATTACCAACACCACAGAAGACAACAAATTTCCCTCTCCCGCCAGCTGTGAGTGGAGAGCCTATCGCTAACCCTTACTATTCTCCATATTCCTTTTATTGCAATTTTATTTTCATGTGTATGTTTAATTGTTTGTTACAGATTTGGGTAGATCGGTCTTTCTCAACTAGGCTTCCTCCAGAGGTTGTTAGGGGTTTCCTTGTGCAATGCGCAATTTCTGCCATTTAGAATAATACCCACTGACACCAGTGATCTTTTTAGCTATCTGTAGGGGGATATTCTTCCCACTGACCACCAATGTAAGGAGCGTTCTTCCCCTTGATCACCTATGTAAAGGGCATTCTTACCACTGACCACCAATATAAGTAGCAATTATCCCACTGACCACCAATGTAAGGAGCATTTCTCCCACTGATCACCAATGTAAGTGGCGTCCTTCCCACTGACCACCAATGTAAGTGGCATTCTTCCCACTGACCACCAATGTAAGTGGCATTCTTCCCACTGACCACCAATGTAAGGAGCATTCTTCCCACTGACCACCAATGTAAGTGGCATTCTTCCCACTGACCACCAATGTAAGGAGCATTCTTCCCACTGATCACCAATGTAAGGGACATTCTTCCCACTGGCCACCAGTGTAAAGATCATTCATCCTATTGATCACCAATGTAAGGAGAATTCATCCCACTGACCACTAATATAAGGGGCATTCTTCTCATTGACCACCAATGTAAAGAGCATTCTCCCCATTGATGACCAAGGTAAGGAGTATTCTTGCCACTGACCACTAATGTAAGGAGCATTCTTCTCACTGATCACCAATGTAAGGAGCATTCTTCCCACTGACCACCAATGTAAGGAGCATTCTTCCCACTGACCACCAATGTAAGGAGCATTCTTCCCACTGACCACCAATGTAAGGAGCATTCTTCCCACTGACTACCAATGTAAGGAGCATTCTTCCCACTGACCACCAATGTAAGGAGCATTCTTCCCACTGACCACCAATGTAAGGAGCATTCTTCCCACTGACCACCAATGTAGAGAACATTCTTGTCACTGATGACCAATGTAAATAACATTATTCTCACTGAACACCAATGTAAGGAACATTCTTCCCACTGACCACCAATGTAAGGATCATTCATCCCACTGGCCACCAATGTAAGGGACATTCTTCTCACTGATCACCAATGTAAGGGACATTCTTCTCACTGATCACCAATGTAGGGAACATTCTTCTCACTGACCACCAATGTAAGGGTCATTCTTCTCACTGACCACAAATGTTAAGGAGCATTCTTCCCATTGATCACCAATGTAAGGAGCATTCTTCCCACTGACCACCAATGTAAGGAGCATTCTTCCCACTGACCACCAATGTAAGGAGCATTCTTCCCACTGACCACCAATGTAAGGAGCATTCTTCCCACTGATCACCAATGTAAGGAGCATTCTTCCCACTGATCACCAATGTAAGGAGCATTCTTCCCACTGACCACCAATGTAAGGAGCATTCTTCCCACTGATCACCAATGTAGAGAACATTCTTGTCACTGATCACCAATGTAAGTAACATTATTCTCACTGACCACCAATGTAAGGAACATTCTTCCCACTGACCACCAATGTAAGGAGCATTCTTCCCACTGACCACCAATGTAAGGATCATTCATCCCATTGGCCACCAATGTAAGGAGCATTCTTCCCACTGACCACCAATGTAGAGAACATTCTGGTCACTGATGACCAATGTAAATAACATTATTCTCACTGAACACCAATGTAAGGAACATTCTTCCCACTGACCACCAATGTAAGGATCATTCATCCCACTGGCCACCAATGTAAGGGACATTCTTCTCACTGATCACCAATGTAGGGAACATTTTTCTCACTGACCACCAATGTAAGGGTCATTCTTCTCACTGACCACAAATGTTAAGGAGCATTCTTCCCATTGATCACCAATGTAAGGAGCATTCTTCCCACTGACCACCAATGTAAGGAGCATTCTTCCCACTGACCACCAATGTAAGGAGCATTCTTCCCACTGACCACCAATGTAAGGAGCATTCTTCCCACTGACCACCAATGTAAGGAGCATTCTTCCCACTGACCACCAATGTAAGGAGCATTCTTCCCACTGACCACCAATGTAAGAAGCATTCTTCCCACTGATCACCAATGTAGAGAACATTCTTGTCACTGATCACCAATGTAAGTAACATTATTCTCACTGACCACCAATGTAAGGAACATTCTTCCCACTGACCACCAATGTAAGGAGCATTCTTCCCACTGACCACCAATGTAAGGATCATTCATCCCATTGGCCACCAATGTAAGGAGCATTCTTTCCACTGATCTCCAATGTAAGGAGCAGTCTTCCCACTGATCACCAATGTAAGGAGCATTCTTCTCACTGGCCACCAATGTAAGGGATATTCATCACACTAATGTACTGTAAGCTATAGTAATTATTAGCAGGGGTCCCTGAGACCAGAAAGTTCTTTTAAGGGTTCCTCCAAATTAAAGAAAAAAAAAAGTTGAGAAAGACTGGATTACTAATCAGCCTTAAATTAAAGGCCAACTCCAGCCAAAACGTGTTTTTTAGCCTTATATAGACGAGGAAGGATTTAAACTGTGAGGTTTTCAATGCTCTGTCTGTCCCAGTGGCCTGTCACTTGGACAGGAAGCGATATTTCCCCAGTAGGGACAAAGACAGCAGTTATGAGAGACTGACGGTCACCAGCTTTCTGCTCATGGAGCACTGAGAACTGAGTGATCAGTGGTGTTTGATCGCTCCGTTCTCAGTCTTCGAGGCGGCAAGGCGCACATGCAGCATCAGAGCGACGCTGCATCCACCTAGGTAAGTATAAACAATTTAAAAAGGGAACCAAATAAAACCTGGAAGCTGATTGGTTTCTATGCAGAGCTGCACCAGATTTTGCACACTCCAGTTTTAGTAAATCAACCCCATGAGTTCTTGCAATGAACTTTGAAATCTTGCAAGTGTGCAGATTTTCAAAAACAGGCAGGCTTTAAAGAAAAAAAAAAGTTAAAATGTCTATAGAGTGAGGCTATAACCTTTCCTTCTCTCTCATTAGCGTACCAGTGGTGTGCTCTCTGCGGAGTCGAGCCGCAATCTCTTGGTATGTGCGCTGTGGGTGCTGAAGAACGCTGAGCAAGATTGTCTCCAGCGCTGGTTTTCCAGCCTGTCTGTACAACAACTGACCCGTCTCCTAGAGTTTCTGAGTGTGTGTGTGTCCTGCTTCCAGTATAAGGTGAGCTTCCCATGAATCGTACAGAGATTCTACTTCTAATGCTTGGAGAACCCATTTACACCAACCCCCCCCCCCCCCCTATTATTCCCCATTCTTCAGGGTAAAAAGGCGTTTGAGCGCATCAACAGCCTGACGTTTAAGAAATCCCTTGATATGAAGGCTCGGCTGGAGGAGGCCATTCTCGGCACAATCGGTGCTCGTCAGGATATGGTGAAACGCAGTAGAGGTACGAATTGGTTTCTCACGATCATCATTCTTATCTATTAGAGGAGATTTACTAAGACTGGAGCATGCAAGATCTGGTGCAGTTGTGCTAAGCCAACCAGCATGTCTAATTAAGCTTTGGCCACAAAATCTGGAAGCTGATTGGTTTCTATAAAGAGCTGCGCCAGATTTTGTACACTCCGGTTTTAGTAAATCTCCCTCATTGCGTCAATGATTCAGTCTTGGTCCATTTAAATGTCTATAGAGGCATCTCAGAACAGGAGCCTTTCCCTTCTGTATCTTACTGGGGAATCCATCATACTGGGGATCTTACTGGGGAATCCATCATACTGGGGATCTTACTGGGGAATCCATCATACTGTGGATCTTACTGGGGAATCCATCATACTGGGGATCTTACTGGGGAATCCATCATACTGGGGATCTTACTGTGGAATCCATCATACTGGGGCATGACTAATGCCGCATACACACGATCGGAATTTCCGACAAGAAAAGTTTGATGTGAGCTTTTGGTCAGAAATTCCGTCCGTGTGTAGGCCCCATCTGACTTTTTCTGTCTGAATTTCTTGACAGCAAAAATTTGAGAGCTGGTTCTCAAATTTTCCGTCGAGAAAAGTCTGTATGCAATTCCAACGCGCAAAAAAACATGCATGCTCGGAATTAATTTGCTGCATGCTTGGAATCATTGAACTTAATTGTTCTTGACGGTCAGGATTTTGTGTGACCGTGTGTAAGCAGCATAAGGTTGAGCATAGATTCAGTCGGGAAAAAAAATCCACGGTTTTCTTGTCGGAATTTACGATCGCGCGTAAGAATTCTGTAATAAATCAGACTCTCCTCTCTGGGCTATACCCATCCATCAGCCAGTGTCACAGGAAATACATAGAAAATATTTCATTGCCCTTTTAAAAAATATATATAAAATGTATGCAGCTTATGCATTTCAAATCTAGACTGTTGTGTATGATCTGTTTCACATAGTATGTTATTTTTATCCTATGGCTTGAGCTATCAAGGCCCGACTTTCTGGTGGACCCAGTATACCCCAGTCCAACATTTCTCCCATTTCGGCCCGACCGTCCCAGCAGACAGATTAGATCGTGTGTACGGGCGAGCAGACGGATTTGGCCAGCCGACAGATTTGAAAGCATGCTTACCAATCTGTCGGCTGGGAACCCGTCCGCCCGACATGTCTTCTCGCACACGCGTCTAATGGATTCGACGCATGCGCCGAAGTGATTTACTTCCTGGTGCGGTGACGTGGCGGCGTCAACGTCACCGCCACGTCACCGCGCCGTCTGCCGTACACGATCAAACCAATACGTCCCCACGAACAAATCAGTCTGCTCGTGTGTATGGGGCCTAAGAGCCATTTATACATCATCATTATCTATCTGTCTAATGGTGTCTGTCGCTCTATCCATCCATCTCCTTTTTCCGCTCCCATTCTCTGTTTCCTTTTTCTCTGTTCTTATCACATTTCTCATCTTTTTATTTTAATTTTATTTTTAGCTTTCTTTTTTCTTATATCTCATCTTTTTTTCTTATAGATCTCTCTCTCTCTCTCTCTCTCTCTCACCCTCCCCCTCTCTCTCCCTCCCCCTCTCTCTCCCCCCCTCTCTCTCTCTCCCCCCTCTCTCTCCCCCCCTCTCTCTCTCTCCCTCTCCCTCTCTCTCTCTCCCCCTCTCTCTCCCCCCTCTCTCTCTCTCCCCCCCCCTCTCTCTCTCCCTCTCTCCCCCCCTCTCTCTCTCTCTCTCTCTCTCTCTCTCTCCTCTCTCTCTCCCTCCCTCTCCCTCCCTCTCTCTCTCCCTCTCTCTCTCCCCACCTCCCTCTCCCTCTCTCTCTCTCCTCCTCCTCTCTCCTCCCTTTCCCCATCTCCCCCCCCCCTCTCTCTCTCTCCCCCTCCTCTCTCCTCCCTTTCCCCATCTCCCCCTCTCTCTCTCTCTCTCTCTCTCCCCCCTCTCTCTCTCCCCCCTCTTTCTCTCTCTCCCCCTCTGTCTCTCCCCCCTCTCTCTCTCTTCCCCCTCTGTCTCTCCCCCCTCTGTCTCTCCCCCTCTCTCCCCCCTCTCTCTCTCTCTCTCTCCCACCTCTCTTTCTCTCGCTCTCTCCCACCTCTCTTTCTCTCGCTCTCTCCCCCCTCTCTTTCTCTCGCTCTCTCCCCCCTCTCTTTCTCTCGCTCTCTCCCCCCTCTCTTTCTCTCGCTCTCTCCCCCCTCTCTTTCTCTCTCTCTCTCCCCCCTCTCTTTCTCTCTCTCTCTCCCCCCTCTCCTCTTTCTCTCTCCCCTCTTTCTCTCTCCCCTCTCTTTCTCTCTCCCCTCTTTCTCTCTCCCCTCTCTTTCTCTCTCTCCCTCTCTCTCTCTCTCTCTCTCTCTCTCTCTCTCTCTCTCTCTCTCTCTCTCCCCTCTCTCTCCCCTCTCCTCTCTCTCTCCCCTCTCTCTCCCCTCTCCTCTCTCTCTCCTCCTCTCTCCCCTCTCTCTCTTCCCCTATCCCTCTCCTCTCTATTTCTCCCCTTACCCTCTAGCTATCTTCTCTTTCTCTCCCCCCTCTTTTTCTCTCACACCCCCTATCTCTCCCCTCCTGTCTCTTTCTCTCTCCTCTCTCTCTAGTCTCTTTCTTTCTCTCTCAACCCCCCTCTCCCTGTATTTTTTTCCTTCTGTTTATTTCTGTCTTTTTCTTTTCTCAGCCCTTAGCCACTATGCTGCCCACATCTAAAGAGGAAGTAAACTTCCTCTGCAGATATTTACCTATAGGAAGGTCTATAATTAAGGCTTACCTATAGGTAATGTAAATATCTCCTAAATGTGTACAGTTTAGGAGATATTTACATTAAATGCAGCCAGTGACATCAACGGCACATGCGCTCTGAAGGTACAGCCACAAGTGCCATTCCTTTCAAGCCCTGTGCTGTAAACGGCTTCCGTGTAAATGCGTTGGAGTGACGTAATCGCGTTGCTCCGGCCATTCACAGCGTCCGAGGCGACAAACCCTGAAGTAACTTACGGAAAGATGTCAGCCGTCACAGCAGTGCGTGGGCGCCACTCCGAGGGCTTCGCTCTAAGGTAAGTATTTTATACTGATCTACTATTCGATGCATACTAGCTCATTATGCTTTTGTCGTACAGTTTTTTTTTTTTTTTAATTTTTCAACCTCTTTAAATGTGATATTTCAAATCATTGCCACATTTTTATCAAGCTAGAAACAACTTGCAAGTCCTAAGTTGATAAAGAGCTATCTTTAGCAGAATGATGTCAACACTCACCTGTTCACCCATACTTTGCAGAGCGCAGCCCATACGGGAGTCAGGAGAATGTAAGATGGAGGAAGAACGTCACACAGTGGAGGCCAAGCGGCGAGAAGACGGAAAAGTGAGAAGTTTTTAAGAGTATTGATGTTCTGCAGATAATGATTTTCGTGTTTGGTTCCCTTGGTTTGTGTGTTGCCCTGAGCCTGAATAGTTTTTAATGTGCCGTTGATTGCAATTACTTTATATAGTGGTTGCAGTTTTTAATGTGCCGTTGATTGCCATTACTTTATATAGTGGTTGCAGGAGATTATCCCATTTCCTTTTATTTCAGGACACATGCAGAGCGAGAACTTGAAATCACAGTCGATGGAAACATGGCAACTGAAGCTAACTTGGTGGTCCTGGACACACTGGAGATCATTGTCCAGGTAAGAGGACAAGATAGCTTTCCCTGTTAACAAAAAAAAGAAAAGAGGGCAAGATAGCTCACCCAGGCAGCGATGACACAGCTTATGTTTGACCTCTTATATGCAGGGCTTTTTTTCTCAAACAATAGATGCTGGAACTCAACCACGACCTTCCACCCAGACAGACACCCTCCAAATCGCATCAAATAGTGCGGGTGGTCAGTCAAATTTCAAGAACAGTAGGAGAGTCTTAAAGGGGCATTAAATACCAGAATTGCATTACATACAGAGTGCAGAGCTGTCACTTGTAAACACAGGTCCCCCCAAGGGTCTGAGCTAGAGGTGGTGGAACCGAGTTCCACCAAGTTCCCCCTGAAAAAAAGCCCTGCTTATATAGGATTAATAGGGGGACAATAAAAAAACCACCACACTTGCACGCACACGAAATTGGTTTAACACGCACGCACTTTGGCCATGCGTTCTCCTAAAATAAAGAGAGGCAAAGGACCTACGGGGCTGGCTGGGTGGGCTAGATCCCCTCACTCCCTCATAGGGGGAGTCCCTCTGCCCCGTTGGGGTCCCATTGGGCCCCAGTTAGGCTCCCAAGTGGAGCAGGTAGGGCGGGGTAAGTGGGAGGCCCCCCTCACACCCGCCATTGCCATCGGGGGCATGGAGAAAGATGGCGATTGCCTCCGGGGGGAGGGTCTGCCTACTCCCAGCTCCTGCAGTCCGGCTCCTCTCTCGAGTTCACGCACAAAATACACTTTAAAAAAAAAAAAAATAGGGGGGGAAATCCAAGGTCGGACTTTAGAGGCACAATGGACCGTGATAAGTATAAAAAAAGTATATTTTATTCATAACAATACATGATACAAAAAAGGTAAAGAATTAAAAGTATATGATACACCAGACCTCAAATTTTCCACTCGCCTACTCACATTTTGCGAGTGGAAAATGAGGTCTGGCGAGGAGCTGGGCTGCCTGGGAGAGGGGGGCTAGCACCGCCTGCGGCCGTTGTTGATCGGGAGCTGTTCTCCTTGCGATCGCCTGTGGCAGAGAGCATTAAGGTAGAGGAGAGCCGTGGTATTACCGAGTGGTATAGCCCGCTGTAATAGCATAACATTGAACTTTTCTCTGCTCTGCTCGTTCTCACACACAGCCCCGCCTCCTCCTAACCCTGCGCCTGTATGACAGAATGCATCCCAGCATTGGACCCGCATTCTGTCTATTACAGGTGCGGGTTAGGAGGAGGCGGAGCTCTGTGTGAGAGCGAACAGAGTGGAGGAAAGTTCAATGTAAGCTGTTACAGTGGGCTATACCGTTTGGTGATCCCGCAGCTCTCCTCTTTCTCCTGTCATGATCTGGCCACCAGTGGGGGCACGGTGAGTCTGCAGTGGGGGCACGGTGAGTCTGCAGTGGGGGCACGGTGAGTCTGCAGTGGGGGCACGGTGAGTCTGCCATGGTGGGCACAGGTGAGGCTGCCATGGTGGGCACAGGTGAGGCTGCCATGGTGGGCACAGGTGAGGCTGCCATGGTGGGCACAGGTGAGGCTGCCATGGTGGGCACAGGTGAGGCTGCATTGATGGGCACAGGTGTTGCTGTACTGAGGGCAACTGATAAAGTTGTTAATATTTATTTTTGTAACCTAATTCTGCATAAAACATTTAAGTGTCATTTCAGGAGATAATTTATGAGTGCGTGATTAGTGGCAGAATTAGGGGTTGGGTGGGGGAAACTGGTGGCGAGTTACCCTTGAGGCCTGGCTATAGTGGCTTAAGACTTAAAATTTTGAGCCCTGTGATACACAATACATGGCAGAGATGAATATGCATGAAAAACGGTAGTGGGCCCTTGTGTCTCAATGCATTTTGCTGTCTAGCTTCATCAGGGCTTATGGGGTTGTTGGAAGAGAAAACAGGTCCCACTCACTAAAAATAAAACATATATAAATAAGATTTCATATAATAACATATATTTAAAATAGATCATCCTCACATCTAAATAACATACGTGGCACACACATGAAAAAATACCTTGCAAGGTTGTCCAAAGAGAGACAAATCTCACCCCGTAAGCCTCAAATGTCCCCATATATAGTATCTCAGGTGCTTGTGTATTCACAGCATAGAGCCAACTAGAACAATTCATATATTGACATAAATCATTTAGAGACCCAGAGCATATAAGATATTTTTTTTTTCCTATTAATCCCTTATACGGATGTGGCCATAGGAGTGTTTTACTTATATTAGCTCTTATATGTGGTGACTGCACTTATATGTTGAATAGAAAGGGGGAAGACCTTGTAATTAGATGTGTTGTTGCCTTGCAGACAGTCATGCTGTCGGAGATGAAGGAGAGCATTCTGGGAGGCGTGCTAAAGGTTCTATTACACAGCATGGGTTGCAACCAGAGCGCTCTATACCTACAACACTGCTTCACCAGCCAGAGGGCGCTAGTGTGCAAGGTGAGTATGCAGAATGTGTGTGTACCCTGAGCTCTGTCTTCCTCCTTCGTTTATCCCATTTCTGATTTTTTCAATTATTCCACTAACCCCTGTGCTCAGTTCCCAGAGATGCTATTTGAAGACGACACCGAAATGTGCTCCGATCTCTGTCTCCGCCTCCTGCGGCATTGCAGCAGCTGTATCAGCAGTGTGCGGACACATGCCAGCGCTTCCCTCTACCTCCTTATGAGACAGAACTTTGAGATCGGCAATGTAAGTGGCTTCAACTTTCCTGGTCTTAAAATAACAGATTGTGTATTTTAATATATTTTCATTTTTCTTTTGATATAAGTAAAATGTATTTTGTTATCAGACGTACTTGAAATATTGCATACTTAGATTTTTAACTCTTCCAGCCATCAGGTGGCGAGCTAAGTGCAAGACAGGAGCTCCATACACAACAAACATTTTGGTGTGAATTGAGAAGTAACCCATAAGCATGTACCATCCCTGGAAAGACACTCGTAAATGTACACAAAGGAAAGGTTGGGACTTTACATGTACCTCCTCCTTGGGTTCAAAAAACACTTGACAGACTGATTTAAGAATTTTTCACATAGCTTTATTTAACAGATTTATACAATTTCTTAAAATGTGTTTTTATTTTTAAAAACAAGATGACAAACTGATTTGTCCAGGATCCTGCTATGCTGGGCTTGGAATCCGCTCTATATCCAACACGTTTCACTGTCTGACCCGCTTTGTCAGGGCTGCAGATGTTGCTATTTCATCAAGCATGGCGGCAAGTAGCCTGGGGAGCTTGTGGGGAATATCTTCAAACCCCCTAGGGAAGACGTTCGCACCCTAGCATGGGTAGTACCATCAATCTGTAGTTTCTGTGGGTCCAGATTATACATACAGGTAGCACAAGGAAGGTAAAAAACGGCATTAAGGAAAATCCTTGGTTGTATATACACTTGGGGGCTTTACATAGCTATCTGTATTTCCACAGACATGGCACCTGTCCAGCATGGTGTGTACTCAGATAGCCACCAAGTGTATATACAACCAAAGATTCTCCTTCATGCTCTTTGTTACCTTCCTTGTGGTACCTGTATGTATAATCTAGATCCACAGAAGCTACAGATCGATGGTACTACCCATGTTAATGTGCAAACGTATTCCTTAGAGGGTTTGAAGACATTCCTCACAGGCTCCTCAGGCTACTTGCTGCCAGCCTCAATGTAATAGCAACACAGTTTTTATATTAAGATCTGCAGCCCTGATGAAGTGGGTCAGCCGGCGAAACACGTTGGCTATAGAACGGATCCCGATCCCAGAATAGCAAGATCCTGGACAAACCAGTTTGTGGTTTTGTTTTTAAAAATAAAAAAATAAATGTTTTAAGAAATTGTATAAATACAATAAATAAAGATATGTGAATTTTTTTTTTTTTTAACCGGTCTGTGAAGTGGTTTATGAACCCAAAGAGGTTTATTTAAAGTCCCACATTTTTCTTTGCGTACTTTTATGAGTGTCCCTACGCATTAAACTGCTCCATCAATGAAGGCTCAACTCCCTCTTTCTTTTCTAGAAGAGCAAGATCATTTTTATCTAGCCAGTTTTACACAGGCTGCCAGCAAACATGCTGTGCTTCTTCTTGTTTACAACATTTAGTGCCCCCCTTCGTCTCACAAAGTAGGAAAGGAAGCGCTGAATGTTTGTAAATACAGGTAGTGTTTACACTTGTGATGGCTGTGCTTGGTTCACAGTCATCACAAGGTACAGAGCCATTCTAATTGGCTCTTTTCATCTTGCCGGTAATCTGTGCTGTCTAATGACACAGGAATTAAACAGGCAAACTTGCTTCCCGTGCTTGTTTTCTGCAGTATCATTTATGCTCTGTAGAAAATGGACTCCACTTTCCTGCAGTTTTTCTACAATACAGCCAGTTAAGGTGGAGCCTAGTTTTTCGGTTTTATATGGTAGTAAAAAAAAAAAAAAGTACCCTGTATATCCCTTAGTTTTTAAAGCGTCACGTGGCCTTAGCTGACACAGAACACCTATCTGTCTACAGTACTTTTTTGGCTGATACAGTGTATCACAGGTCTGAAACAATGGCCTACAGGCTGGAGTTCTGGTTTTACAAATGTTGCATAATGTTTTTAGAAACAGTGGGGCATTCACTTAAAGGCCTGCTATACATATTAGAATTTACCCTGAAGAGTATTGCAAGGGAGCATTGTACTACTACTTGCACTTTGTACCTCAATGAAGAGCCAGTGTGATCACACAGACCTAGCAATAATCTGTTTTCTTTCTCGTACATCACGGGACACAGAGCAGCATATTCATTACTATATGGGTTATATGGAGTACCTTCAGGTGTGGACACTGGCAATCTCAAACAGGAAGTCCCCTCCCTATAAAATCCCCTCCCATAGAGGAAGTACCTCAGTTTTTTCGCCAGTGTCTTAGGTGTTGGTCACGGAATAGCTTTGCCTCCACATCCTTGGGATTAAGGCGGGCTAACCGGATCTGTCCAAGGAGCCTCAGTGCCAAAGTGGACAGTACCCGGGCCCCAAACCGTGGGGTTTTGCCTATAATGCTCCTCTCTAGAGGGCTGGACCCTGGGCCCAGAACTTGGAGTTTTCTAAACCAAAGATCCTGTTTGCCAGGGTGCTGTATAGGTCCAGGACAGCGGCTCCTTCCAGGACCCCAGTGCCTGAAGGTCTACTACGCTACCCACGGAGATGGGAGAAGATTGGACCGTTTGCAAAACGTCCTGCGGCATGGAGCAGGTAAGAGGGGAGCCTGCGGGACTTGGTTCGACAGCAGGCTCTCCAGGGGAGATCTTAAGGGGGGTAGCCTAAGTATGCTCTGCATTGGCACCATGGTCACTATGTCTGATGGACAGGATGGCCTGAAATGTCCCCCCCCCATCACTTGATCCCCCTACCTATCTATGTATGTTTGCTAGCTACCTGCTGCTCGCTGGTTGAAGATCTTTAAAAAAAAAAAAAAACAGATCTGTCTCTAGGCTAAAGGGACTCCTTAGGGGCCTGTTTTAGCCTTACCTTGCCGGGATTCAAAATCTGCCACCTGATGCGTCCTCCAACCTGCATTCCTGGGCTCCAGAGTGCGTCTCCTCCTGGGCTCTCCTCCCCCGACAGTCGCGCGCGTGCACGCGCGCATGCATATAGAAAATTTGCGTGCCGTTCGGGAGGGGGGGGGGGCGGGGAGGGTGACTGCAGTGTAGAGTGGGCGTGCCTTCAATTGCTGTTATACACAGCAGGCGCGTTCTTAGCTCAGTTCAAAGCTGAGCTGGAGAGAGAGGACGTAGAGCTGGCAGCACAGTGACTCCCGGTGGCGAGAAGGGGTACTACATGCTGGAGTCAGCTCCAATACTTTTTGTTAAGCCAAAATCCCCTTGGCAACAGGTTGAATGCTGGCAAACATGTTGGGGGTGGGGCTGTATGTTGTGAATAATATTATAAAGGAAAACATACTGAGCCCCACCGTTTTTGGGCATTAGTGATCCTATTGTCCCCTAAACCTTATTTTTTTTGTACTCCTGGCTATAACAGTCTGTTGTTGTAAGCGGAGTCCCTCGGTTTTGTATTATGGCTTCCAAGGGTTCAGGATCAAAACACAAAAAAAAAAAAAAAAAAAGAAAAGGCAAAGACAAAGGGGTTCCTCCTCTGGTTCTGATGATATGCCAATACTTTCCCAACAGGTTATTCCTATAGGGGTCACCCTGGATAAGCCATTAAGGGGGTCTGGTGCTGAGGCTGGCCCAGATCGGCCCAACCCTGTGTTATCACAGAGGAGATGCTAGCCGTCACCCTAGGGGGGCTAGAGAAAAGAGGTTAACAGCTATGATCGCTGGCTCTTTTTTTCTGGCAAGAAGCGGACTAGATCCCCATCGCCAAAAGGGACAGAACCTAGAGGAAGGATCTACCACTGAGGAATCGTTTTCAGCCTCCCAGACGGAGAGTCTGTGGGTCCAGTCTTTGACAGACATGGTCCGCTCGGCATTTAATTTGCCATTTCCAGAGCCTCAGGTTCCTGCGGTATCCTCTTTGGGTTCTTTTAAAAGCACCTTTAAGCAACGCAGCTTTTCCGGTCCATCCTCTGTTAGAGGAATTGGTTTTTCCAGGATTGGGACGACCGGACAGAATTTTTTCTGCCGCCTAAAGCTGACGAGAGGGTAGTCTTTATGCACGTCTGCCAGGAAAATATTTGTGCTTGCAGGCACTCTTTCCCCTGACCAATTGCTCTTTAAAAGGGGCCCGGATGGCTCAGTCGGTAGAGCATCGGATTTTTGGTCTGAGGGTCCAGGGTTCAAGTCCCGGTTCGGGCACTGCTCTTCAACTACCGTGAGGTCCTTGAGGCCACATCTCCCGGAAAGCGCCCGATCTCGTCTGATCTCGGAGGCTAAGCAGGGTCGGGCCTGGTTAGTGCCTGGATGGGAGACCACCTGGAAGGTTTTCTGTTATTTACCCTATGGAAAAGACATTTTTTCTAAGAAAGGGGGCGCTCCCAACTGTGGACGCAGCCATCTCATGGGTGAATAAATCATTAACTGGCCTAAGGGGAAACATACAAATGTTTAAGGTCCCGGTCGATAAACGGTTAGAGACACTTTTTCCAGCATCCTTGGCTACAGCCAGCAGTGGCTGCAATTGGAGTTTTGTCAGGCGTTAAAGAACCAGACAAAACAGATGCTTAAGACATCCCTGCCCAATAGGCAGAGGAGTTATTGGATATTCCCAGAGCTCTGTGCTTTGCGGTAGAGGTTATAAAAAGACTCCATTCAGCAGGCGTCTCGTTTGTCACTATTTTTAGTGCATATGAGAAGGCTCTTATGGTTGAAGAACTGGGCGGCCGAGCCCCATGTAAAAGACTGCTGGCAGGTTTGCCCTTCCATGGAAAGATCTGGATAAATACATTCAGACTGTTTCAAGTGGCAAAAGTACCCTTTTACCAGTCAAAAGAAGTTCCGGGGTCCTGCGTTTAAAAGGCAGCTCCCCCCTGTTCCGGGGCCCTCAAATTCCAGGCAGTACGGACCTCCTGCGCGATCAAACTTTTAACAATGGATCGCAAGGACAGGCCTCTGGGGATCGATCCCCGACAGAGGGGGTCCGATCATCTGTGGCCACAGGCTACAGATTAGAATTTCTAAAATTTCCTCCACAAGGAAGGCCTCAATGCGGGCGGCGTTGGATCATCTGCTTTACCAGGGCATAATGGTAGAGGCACCAGCCCAAGAACAGGGGCTAGGTTTCTATTCCAATCTGTTTGTCATACCAAGGCCCATCGGCGATGTCAGACCAATTTTGGACCTAAAAGGTTTAAATGCTTACCTAAGGGTTCGCTCTTTCCGGATAGAATCCGTTCGGTCAGCAGCCGCCACACTCCAGAAGGATCTGGCTTCTATAGACATAAAGGATGGTTACCTTCATGTACCAAGTCTTTCAGCCACATCAAATATTTTTGTTTTTACGCTTCGTAGTGATACAGCGTCACTTCCAATTCGTGGCGCCCCCCTTCGGGCTGGCTACGGCCCCCGGGTATTCACGAAGGTCCTAGCTCCAATTCTAGTCAGTCTAAAGGATCCAAGGGATCTCGGTCCTAGCATACCTGGACGACCTCTTAATCATAGATCACTCGCTTCCTTGGTGGAATGCGTAGTAGCCCTCATGGTTCAGTACCTCGAGAGGTTCGGCTGGGTCCTAAACCGGGGAAAGATCAGCATTTCAACCTACAAAGCAGTTGGAATATCTCGGCATGAGATTAGACACAGAACAGAAGATGGGTGTTCCTGCCCCTGGTAAAGGTCGAGGCTATCAAAAGATTGATTCAGTTGGTTCTAAGCAAAAGAGAACCAACTATTCGCCTATGTATGCGATTACTAGGCAAACTAATGGCCATGTTCGAGGCGATACCACACGCTTCCACACTTGTGTCCTACAGACAGCAATTCTAGCAGCTTGGTTCTGCCCAGTGGTCTGGAAGGCTGGAGAGCGGTCTTGAACGGGTTCACTCGCCAAGGAACTTGGGCAGAGGCGGAGAGGCAGCTGCCCATCAAGGTCTGGGAGATCAGAGCGGCTCGGCTAGCCCTCCTGGCATAGACATCCAGATTACAGGGGTCCTCGGTGAGAAGTCATTCAGACAATGCCACAGCGGTGGCATATATGTGAACCACCAAGGGGGAACCAAGAGTCAAGCCACTCAGAGTGAGAGGAGCTTGGTTTTTCGGTGGGCAGAGGTTTATGTACCCTGCATATCGGCGACATTCATTCCCGAGGTGGACAACCTGCAGGCGTACTTCCTAAGTCGCCAAACCCTGTCGCCGGGGGAGTGGTCTCTGCATCCACAAGTTTTTTTCAGACAATCTGCCAGAAGTGGGGAGTGCCAGACGTGGAGGTCATGGCATCAGGATTCAACAAGAAGCTAGACAGGTTCATGTCTCGAACGAGGGACCCTATGGCCTGCGGAACCGATGCGTTGGTTTGCCCTTGGCATCAATCATAACTTCTATATGCATTTCCCCCGCTGCAGTTACTACCCCGCCTGTGGCGCAGGATCATAGCACAGGCCGGTTATCCTGGTAGCCCCAGCTTGGTACCGGAAGGCATGGTACTCACTAGTCCTGAAATTGGCAGCGGGAGGCCCTTGGACTCTTCCTCTATGGCCAGACCTACTCTCACAAGGCCCGATCCTCCACCCTGCATTACGGCGTCTAAATTTGACGGCCTGGCGGCTGAATCCCTGATTCTCAGGGGGTAGAGGTCTGTCTAGGCAGGTAATCCCTACCCTCATTAAGGCTGGAAAGCCGGCCTCCAGGGTAATTTTGTTACAGGGTTTGGAGGGCCTACGTAGGCTGGTGTGAGGCTAAGAGATGGGTTTCCCGCAAGTATACCATTGATAGAGTATTACGTTTTCTCCAGCCAGGAGTGGATAAAGGCCTGGCATTAAGCACGATCTAGGGACAGATTTCAGCCTTATCAGTGTGGTTTCAGAGGCCGCTGGCCGCCCACTCGCTGGTTAGGATCTTCGTACAGGGAGTCTTACGTGTTAATCCTCCGGTCAAATCACCACTTTGTCCATGGGACTTAAATCTTGTTCTGTCAACTCTACAGAAACAACCCTTTGAGCCGTTGGCTGAGGTACCTTGATTTTACTGACTAGAAAGTCGGTATTTCTGATCACCATAGTTTCGGCCAGGAGAGTATCGGAATTGGCAGCCTTATCTTGTAAGGAACCATATCTCATTTTACATAAGGATAGGGCGGGTTTCCGTCCTCATCCTTCCTTTCTACCAAAGGTTATATCCAGTTTCCACCTGAACCAGGATGTGGTACTTCCATCCTTCTTCCAAAACCCACCTCTAGAAAGGAGGGGTTGCTGCATACGTTGGATATTGTCAGGGCCATAAAGGCCTATCTTAAAGCTACAGAGAAGGTTCGGAAAACAGATGTGGTGTTCGTTTTACCGGAAGGGCCCAAGATGGGTCAGGCAGCTGCTTGATCCACCATCGCAAGATGGATTAAACAATTAATCGTTCAGGCCTGCGGTTTGAAGAGGTGCCTCCTCCTTTGTCGGTAAAGGCCCATTCTACCAGGGCCATGGGCACCTCCTGGGCAGCACATCATCAGATCTCTATGGCTCGAATGTGCAAGGCAGCAACGTGGTCGTCAGTCCACATGTTTACAACATTTTATCAATTGGACGTAAGAAGGAATGCGGATACAGCCTTTGGGCAGTCAGTACTACAGGCCGCGATTCAAGCTCCTCAGGATCTGAGGGGGCTCCCTTGATTTGATTTGAGATTTACATTTCTTGTTTAAGTTGGATTTACTAGTATTTGAGTATACCTCTAAATTAAATCCTTTTTTGGAAGATGTCTCCCTCCCCTCATTAAAGCATTGCTTTCGGACATCCCATATAGTAATGAATATGCTGCTCTGTGTCCCGTGAGGAACATTTTTGGGAGGCATACTGCTTGCTACAAAACTGAGGGACTCCCTCTAGGGGAGGGGGTTATATAGGGAGGGGACTTCCTGTTTGAGATTGTCAGTGTCCACACCTGAAGGTACTACATATAACCCATATAGTGAATATGCTGCTCTGTGTCCCGTGATGTACTCCAAGAAAAAGATTTTACAGGTAAGCTGTATTAAAAAATCTATTTTTTACCATTAGAGGGCACTATAGACAGATGAAAAATGGAAGATTACAGGTTGACCTGTTATTTTCTTGGTTTAGAACTTTGCGCGTGTGAAGATGCAGGTCACCATGTCTCTGTCCTCATTGGTGGGGACCTCTCAGAAGTTCAGTGAGGAGTGCCTGCGACGATCTTTGAAGACCATCCTTACTTACTCAGAGGAGGACCTGGATTTAAGAGACACCACGTTCCCAGAGCAAGTAATGCAGCCCACATTCATTGCTTCAAGTCTATCTATGGTTACAATTTATTATGAGCAGTGGGTGTATCTGTAATGGTTGTTCTTTACAGGTTAAAGATCTGGTATTCAATCTACACATGATCCTAACAGACACTGTGAAAATGAAGGAGCATCAAGAGGACCCAGAGATGTTGATGGATTTGATGTACAGGTGAGAGCAAGCTGCCAGTGTTATCTACAAAGCTTTGTTCATGTGTGCACTTTGGGTGCCGTCCTCAGAGAAATATCCCAGTACATAACCTCTTCTTGCCCATGCTATAGCCGAAAGACAGGGCGGGCTCACATTGTCAGGAGGGCGGGCGTCCTCCCGTGATCAAGCTGCCCGCGCGCCCTCTGTGGAGCGCATCTGCAGGCATCTGTGAGCGATGTGTCATTAGGACACAGCTAATCACAGATCAGGGTAAAGAGCCAATCGCAGCAGCTCTTTGCTATGTGACTAGCTGTGTCCAATCACTGTATAAACCAAATTTTCCCGTTATCGGCAATCCTCTCCTCACGAGAGCCGATAACTGGCATATCCATACAGGGGACATCTACATCAATAATCAGTGCACTGATCATTAGTGTCATGATTATCAGTGCAGCCGCAACAGTGCCCACCAGTGCTGCCAATCTGTACCAATTAGTGCTGCCAATCTGTGCCCTCGGGCTTTCACACTGGAGCGGCGCACTAGCAGGACAGTAAAAAAGGTCCTGCTAGCCGCATCTTTGGAGTGGTGAAGGAGCGGTGTGTAATACCGCTCCTTCACTGCTCCTGGCCATTGAAAACAATAAGACACCGCGGTTATAACGTCGGCAATGTGTCTCTGCGGAGGCGCATTGCGGGCGGTTTTAACCCTTTCTCGGCCGCTATTGGGGGGTAAAACCGCCCCGCTAAAAATAGCGGCACTTTACCGCCACCGCACCTCTTGCCCCAGTGTGAAAGGGGCCTAAAGATAAAAAAAATCTAATTTGAAGTAGGAAATGAGCATCAAGGGCCTCAATTTCCCTTTCTATACTGTAAGCCAGTGTGTTGTTTTCCGACATGTTCTGAGCTCAGTGTGTGATCAGTTACAGCACATGGAATAAAACATCTCAGGAACCCTTCAGATGTGCATACTTCCACAACTTGCTTACATTTTTTTTTTTTTTTAACCTGAGGTCACATGCGATGAGCTCATTATCTCTAGGAATGGAGGAGCAAATCTGGTTTACACTGTGATCAGCTGCGATTGGACACAGCTGGTCACATGGCAAAGAGTTTCTGTGATTGCCTTCCTCCTGCAGTTTCTCGCCCTTGTGTTTTTATTTCTGTACACATGCCAGGGCACTGGCGTGAAGGCATATGCTGTATAGAAGTCACATTTTTTAAAGCTTCTGGTATTGTAGGCATTACATCAACTTGTGTTTAACCTTTTTTTATTATGTTTTGACACATTAAAGTATAAATATGTCATGTATATTATATGTATACAGTGCCTTGAAAAAGTATTCATACCCCTTGACATTTTCCACATTTTGTCATGTTAAAACCAACATGGCTTTCTTCTTGCCACTCCTCCATAAAGGGCAGATTTGTGGAGTGCACGACTAATAGTCCTGTGGACAGATTCTCCCTCCTGAGCTGTGGATCTCTGCAGCCCTCAGAGGTTTGTTAGAGAACCTTAGTGAACAAACAGCATCATGAAGGCCAATGAACACACCAGACAGGTCAGGGATAAAGTTGTGGAGAAATTTAAAGCAGGGTTAGAATTAAGGATGAGCTCCAGTGGGTTCGCAAAGCCCACGTGCAGAGCCCGCAAGGAATTCGGCACGGCACTGTGCTAATCACAGGCAGTGAGACATTTCCCGATCTCTGCAGCTGCGCATCGGGACAATGTCTCACTGCCTGTGATTAGCTCAGCGCCGTGCTGACTTCCTGGTGGGCTCTGCATGTGGGCTTTGCGAACACGCCAGAGCTCATCCTTAGTTAGACTATAAAAAAATATCCCAAGCTTTGAACATCTCATGGAGCACTGTTTAATCTATCATCCGAAAATAGAGTATGGCACAACTGCAAACCTACCAAGACATGGCCGTCCACCTAAACTGACAGGCCGGGCAAGGAGAGCATTAATCAGAGAAGCAGCCAAGAGGCCCATGGTAATTCTGGAGGAGTGGCAGAGATCCACAGCTCAGGTGGGAGAATCTGTCCACAGAACAACTATTAGTTATGCACTCCACAAATCTGCCCTTTGGAAGAGTGACAAGAAAAAAGCCATTATTGAAAGAAAGCCATAAGAAGTCCTGTTTGCAGTTCGTGAGAAGCCATGTGGGGGACAAAGCAAACATGTAGAAGAAGGTGCTCTGGTCAGATGAGACCAAAATTTAACTTTCTTGATCGTACATCACGGGACACAGAGCGCATAGTCATTACATATGGGTTATATGGGTACCTTCAGGTGTGGACACTGGTGTAATCAACTTCACAGGAAGTTCCTCCCTATATAACCCCCTCCCACTGAGAGTGCTTTAGTTTTTTCGCCAGTGTCTTAGGTGTTGGTCACGTCTAGCTGTCCCTCGGAGGTCTCGGGACCCAGGATAGCTAGCCGGATCCGTCCGAAGTGCTTCAGAGCCAAGATGTACGGTACCCGGGCCCTGCTGGAGTGGGGTTTTGCCTATAATGCCTCTCCTTGGAGGGCTGGATTCTGGGCTCCAGTGCCTTAGTCTCTTCCAAGAACTAAAACGCTACTGATGCCAGGATGCTATATAGGTCCAGGGGTGTGGGTTCCTTAACACAGGACCCCGGTCCCTGAAGGTCCAAGACAATACCCACGGAGATGGGGGAAGGCTGGGCCTCTTGCATTTTGCAATACCCTGCGGCGTGGAGCAGGTAAGAGGGAACCTGCGGGACTTGGTTCGACAGTAGGTATCCCCCTGGGGGTTCTGGGTTGGCTAACAGTATGCTGGTGCATCAGCCACTATCTCCACTATGTCTGTTGAGGCAGGATGGGATTCTAATGTTTACCCAGATAATATGTAAATATATGTATACTTGTGTAAGTTATATATTTGCTACTCACCCCAGGTCTGCCTGTTAACACTGATACTGCAACCCCACATGTTTTAAAGAGGAAATTGCTGGTAAAAAACTCCTGTTTCTTAGGAAGCCCATGGGGACAGCTTCCTCGCTGTGTGTGCACTACAATAAGATTAGTGCTTACCTGGTGTCTGTTGGTGCTGCATAACGCTGGTCCATGTTGTTCCTCTGCTCTGCTTCCTCCATGTGGTTTCAGCGTGGTGCGCGCGATTGTGCGCGCGATTGTGCGCGCGTGTGTGCGCGCGCATACGCCGCCTTTTATAGCGTCGGCGTGCGTCGGGGGGGGGTGGGCCAGCAGCGTCAGGGTCTGTATAAAGGAAAAACTTTTCTCTGGCTGGTCTTTCCCTCCTGGAGGCAGAGGAAGAAAGGATACAGAGCGTGCAGCTGGGTCTTTTGGCCACACAGGGACACCTAGTGGCGGTTTTGTGGATCTTCAGGTCTAGGACTTAGGTCCACTATTGACCAGAAAAAAAAAAAAAAAAAAAAGTTTTTTTGCTTAAAGGGACTCAGCCTTAGATCCAGCAGTATCTGAGTCTACCTTGGACTCCGGCTAACGGGCATTGGTGTGTCAATACTCACAGGTTTCCTCGGTATTGCCACCTCCCAGGCGGGTAAAAAAATAAATAAAAATTTTGGAAAAAAAAAAAAAAGAGAAATATAAAAGAAAAAGAGAGAAATCAGTTCTTTTTCATTTTTCTCATACCTGCCCTCATATTGGTTACTCCTAGCTGCAACAGTCAGGTGTTGGCTATAGGGGTGACCCAAGGTTGTACAATGGCTCCAAAGGGATCTGGACCAGCCAAGGCTGCTAAAGGTGCCAAAAAGCAAAAGGGGTCTCCATCGGGGTCAGAGGATTTGGGCCAGGCTTCTACGGCCCCACCCTCGCCAGTCAAGACACCGAGTGGCATAGTACAAGAGCCATTGGGGGTGCTGGGGGCAGAGGCGGCCCCCGATCCACCCATTCCCGTTTACGTGACGGAAGAAATGCTAGCAGCCACCCTGTGTGGGCTAGAGAAAAGGTTAACTGCGTTGCTTTCCCGTCCTTGCCCAAGTAGCAAGCGGGCTAGATCCCCCTCACCCAGTGTGGGGTTTTCAGATGCGGAGGTCTCCTCTTCAGAGGAACGGGACCCACAAGGGGATCAGGCAGACCCAAGTCCCGACGGTTCAGACAGGGAAAATTCCACTATAGATGAATATTTTTCGGCCTCTCAAGCGGAGGGCCTGTGGATCCAGTCTTTGACAGATATGGTTCGCACTGCCTTTAAACTTCCAGTGCCAGAACTAGTAGCCCCGGAGGTATCCTCATTGGGGTCTTTAAAGGCTCCATTAACTGGTGCATCTTTTCCAATGCACCCCCTTCTGCGGAACGTGATTTACCAGGATTGGGCTCGACCTGATAGAATCTTTGTCCCTCCTAAAAGATTCTCTATTCTCTACCCTATGGAAGAGGAATATGTAAAGAAATGGGCTCTCCCTACAGTGGACGCAGCCATTTCCTGCGTGAATAAATCCCTGACTTGTCCGGTTGAAAATGTCCATATGTTCAAGGATCCGGTCGACAAGAAATTCGAGACCCTACTGAAAGCAGCTTTCACCTCAGTAGGTGCCATGGTTCAGCCAGCAGTAGCAGCCATTGGTGTTTGTCAGGCCCTGAAGGATCAGGCAAAACATATATTAAAGGACATGCCGGCTCAGCATACTCATGAATTAGCAGAATTCCCTAGGGCTCTCTGCTTTGCAGTAGATTCTATTAAGGACTCCATCCAACAGGCATCCCGTGCATCTCTACTGATGGTTCACATGCGTCGTCTTTTGTGGCTAAAGAACTGGTCAGCAGAGGCACCCTGCAAAAAGCTTTTAGCAGGGTTTCCCTTTCATGGGGGAAGACTATTCGGGGAAGACCTAGATAAATATATCCACACCATATCAAGTGGAAAAAGTACTTCCTTACCGGTCAAGAAAAGACCGCGTGGGCCCACGTTTAAACGACAGGCCATTGCAGGCTCGGCCCCTTCGACTTCCCGTCAGTATCGACGGCCTCCCGGGCGGTCAGCAGTTAATAGCCGCCCACAGGGACAAGCCGCGGCAAACAAGAGGCCCTGGTCTCGCAAGCCGGCTAAACCAGTCATCAAATCAGATTCATGAAGGGGCGCCCCCACTCTCTTGGGTGGGGGGAAGACTTCAGTTTTTCTCCGAAGTCTGGAAGGCCAGAATTCCCGACGCTTGGGTTCGGTCCGTAGTAGCCTCAGGCTACAAACTAGAGTTTCGAGAAATCCCCCCTCCTCATTTTCAGGGGTCAAGTCTTCCAAGCGACCCGTTAAAGAGGGCCTCTCTCGTAAAGGCGTTGGATCGCCTCTTGCTCCAAGGAGTAATTGTAGAAGTACCAACCCAAGAAAGGGGTCTGGGATTCTACTCCAACCTTTTTGTTATACCAAAACCAAATGGCGACGTCAGGCCTATATTAGACCTCAAACGCCTAAATCGCTTTCTAAGGATTCAGACCTTTCGTATGGACTCCATACGTTCAGTGACAGCCAGCCTACATCAGGGCGACTTTCTAGCATCTATAGACATAAAGGATGCATATCTGCATGTGCCGATTTACCCAGCACATCACAAGTTTCTTCGTTTTACGATAAACCAAAGTCATTACCAGTTCGTAGCCCTCCCTTTCGGGTTGGCAACAGCTCCACGGGTATTCACAAAGGTGTTAGCCCCGGTACTAGCCGTCCTAAGGACAGAAGGCATCTTGGTCCTAGCATACCTGGACGATCTCCTGGTTATCGACAGTTCAGCTTCCAACCTCAATCATGCAGTAGTCCGCACAGTGCGGCATCTAGAAGAGTTCGGGTGGATTGTGAACCAAGAAAAATCAAGGTTACAACCCACAAGACAGTTGGAATATCTAGGCTTTCGGTTAGATACAGAATGCCAGAGGGTATTTTTACCTCAAGAGAAGATCAGGTCGTTGATTCAAACGATTCAAATAGTCTTAGGCAAAAGGAAGCCGACTATTCGCCTATGCATGCGACTGCTGGGGAAGATGGTGGCCGCCTTCGAAGCAGCGCCCTACGCCCAGATCCATACCAGAATTCTGCAAGCAGCTATTCTCTCTGCTTGGAACAAGTCCATACAGGCATTAGACCGACCATTAGTTCTTTCTCCAGAAGTCAGGCACAGCCTGTACTGGTGGCTGATCCCTCAAAAATTATCAAAAGGGAAAACCTTTTGCCCCATCTCGTGGAAAATAGTAACCACAGATGCCAGCCTAACAGGTTGGGGGGCAATCTTAGGAAAACGGACCCAGCAGGGACAGTGGTCAGAGGCAGAAAGTCTGCTTCCCATCAATGTCCTAGAGATCAGAGCTGTTCGGTTGGCCCTGGTCGCCTGGACTCTCCCCCTGCAGGGTCTGCCAGTAAGGATACAGTCCGACAATGCCACGGCGGTGGCATACATAAACCACCAGGGGGGCACAAAGAGCCTGGCGGCTCAAAGGGAAGTAAACCTAAATTTTGCATGGGCCGAAGCCCATGTACCCTGCATCTCAGCAGTGTTCATCCCAGGGATAGACAATTCTCAAGCAGATTTTTTGAGTCGTCAACAGTTACTCCCGGGAGAGTGGTCTCTTCACCCCCAGGTATTCCAAGAGATTTGCCAAAGATTCGGAGTTCCCGATGTGGACATCATGGCAACAAGATTCAACAAGAAATTGGACAAATTCGTATCCCGAGCCAGGGACCCCTCGGCCTACGGGACCGATGCGTTGGTTTGCCCCTGGCACCAGTTTTCTCTCCTGTATGCGTTCCCTCCACTACAGATGATTCCCCGCCTTCTACGAAGGATCAGGGTGGAGCGCAGGCCGGTGATCCTGGTGGCCCCAGCCTGGCCCAGAAGGGCTTGGTACGCACTCATCGTGAGGATGTCAGTAAGGGCACCGTGGCCACTCCCCCTGCGCCCAGATCTGCTGTCTCAGGGCCCGATCTACCACCCTGCTTCACAGCAGCTAAATTTAATGGCTTGGCGGCTGAATCTCTAATTCTTAAGGGCAGAGGCCTCTCTGCCCAAGTCATATCTACGTTAATTCAAGCTAGAAAGCCAGTCTCTAGAAATATCTATTACAGAGTTTGGAGAACCTATGTGGAGTCGTGCGAGTCTCAAGGAGGGCATCCTCGCAAGTTTTTTATTGACAGGATCTTGCGATTCCTCCAGGTTGGCGTTGACAAGGGGTTGGCTCTTAGTACTCTAAAGGGGCAGGTGTCTGCCTTATCGATATGGTTTCAAAGGCCTTTGGCCACACATTCGCTTGTGAAAACCTTTTTGCAGGGGGTCTTGCATGTAAATCCCCCTATTAGAGCTCCCCTCTGCCCCTGGAATTTAAATCTGGTCTTGTCAGCTTTACAAAAGCAGCCGTTTGAACCTCTGGCAGAAATCCCTCTTGTGCTGCTAACCCGAAAGTTGGTTTTCTTGGTGGCTATGGCTTCGGCCAGAAGGGTCTCCGAGCTGGCAGCCTTGTCTTGCAGGGAACCGTACCTTATTCTGCATAAGGACAGAGTGGTTCTGCGGCCTCAGCCTTCTTTCCTTCCTAAGGTCATATCCAGTTTTCACTTGAATCAGGACCTAGTCCTACCATCCTTCTTTCCTACTCCCCAGTCCAGAGAGGAAAGATTGCTTCATACTTTGGATGTGGTCCGAGCCATGAGAGTTTATCTCAAGGCTACAGAAAAGATTAGGAAAACAGATGTGCTTTTCATTCTTCCGGATGGCCCCAAGAAGGGTCAGCCGGCTGCCAAGTCTTCCTTGGCTAGGTGGATTAAGCAGCTGATTTTTCAGGCCTATGGTCTGAAGCGCGTTCCACCGCCCTTATCAGTTAAGGCCCATTCTACGAGGGCCATGAGTGCCTCTTGGGCGGCACACCATCAGATCTCTATGGCACAGGTTTGCAAAGCGGCAACCTGGTCTTCCGTACATACGTTTACTAAATTTTATAAGTTGGACGTCACAAAGGCTGCGGACGCAGCATTTGGGCAGGCGGTCCTACGGGCAGCAGTATAGAATCCGCTGGCCCGGTTCACGCCCCCTTTTTCTGTTGGGGGAGCTGTTTTACCTCCTGATATAGTTTCTGTTTGGCTATTTTTGGCCTTACGGTCTCCCTCCCTTCATGGAGCATTGCTTTGGGACATCCCATATGTAATGACTATGCGCTCTGTGTCCCGTGATGTACGATCAAGAAAAAGGGATTTTTAATAACAGCTTACCTGTAAAATCCTTTTCTTGGAGTACATCACGGGACACAGAGCTCCCACCCCTCTTTGTGGGAACATTGTGTAACCTCAGAGAAATTGCTTGCTACAAAACTAAAGCACTCTCAGTGGGAGGGGGTTATATAGGGAGGAACTTCCTGTGAAGTTGATTACACCAGTGTCCACACCTGAAGGTACCCATATAACCCATATGTAATGACTATGCGCTCTGTGTCCCGTGATGTACTCCAAGAAAAGGATTTTACAGGTAAGCTGTTATTAAAAATCCCTTTTTATGGCCTAAAAACAAAACCCTATGCGTGGCGGAAAAACTAACACTGCACATCACCCTGAACACACCATCCCCACTGTGAAACATGGTGGCGGCAGCATCGTGTTGTGGGAATGCTTTTCTTTAGCAGGGATAGGGAAGCTGGTCAGCGTTGATGGGAAGATGGATGGAGCCAAATACAGGGCAATCTTAGAAGAAAACCTGTCGGTTCTGCCAAAGACTTGGGACTAGGGTGGAGGTTCACCTTCCAGCAAAACAACGACCCTTTAGATCAAAGCACATTCATGTGTTAGATTGGCCCAGTTAAAGTCCAGACCTCAATCCATTTGAGAATCTGTGGCAAGACTTGAAAATTGCTGTTCACAGACGCTCTCCATCCAATCTGACAGAGCTTGGGTTATTTTGCAAAGAAGAATGGGCAAAAATGTCCTCTCTAGATGTGCAAAGCTGATAGAGACATCTCCAAAAAGACTTGCCGCTGTAATTGCAGTGAAAGGGGGTTCTACAAAGTATTGACTCAGGGGGGCGCCATACAAATGCACACTTTTCATATTTATTTGTAAAAAAAAAAATTAAAACCATTTATCATTTTCCTTCCACTTCCCAATTGTGTCCCATTTTGTGTTGGTCGATCACATAAAATACATTTAAATTTTTGGTTGTAACATGACAAAATGTGGAAAATTTCATAGGGTATGGCAAATCCTGTGAACTTGCTCATTTCCTAGTGGTAAAAAAAAAACCTCACATTCTTGACCTTCCATTCTTCTATTGCAGAATTGCCAAGGGTTATCAGAACTCGCCAGATCTGCGTCTGACATGGCTACAAAACATGGCCGCCAAACATAGTGAGCAGGGGAACCATGCAGAGGCAGCGCATTGCCTGGTTCATGGAGCGGCTCTGGTGTCGGAGTATCTCAGCATGCTGGAGGATGCCAGGCACCTGCCAGTTGGATGTGTCAGCTTCCAGGTAATGATATGGAGTTATACCCCACCATGTTATCCTCTCCCCCCCCCCCCAAGATATACCAGTGTATAATGTCTACAAAATGCTTTCTTCTCCCTCTAGAGCATCTCCTCCAACATTCTGGAAGAGTCGGCAGTGTCGGATGATGTCGTTTCCCCAGATGAAGAAGGAATTTGTTCTGGGAAGTATTTTACTGAGGCTGGGCTTGTGGGTCTGCTTGAGCAAGCATGTGCAAGCCTCTCTATGGTAAGGTCCTATACAATGGATATATGGATACATTTATGCCGGCCAAGTGTACACACACTCCATTCAAAAGAACCGCCATTCTTTTGAATGGCACGAACGCGGTGACATCATAGAGTACGACAAGCATGCGCTCGTCACATTTGATGCCGTCGCCGCCATCTTGCTTCACCCTACCTATTCCTTGGAAGCTACCGCGCATGCGTCTAAGTCATTTAATTAATTTCACGCTCGGGTTTCTCGGCAGGAAAACACTGCCGAGAATCTCACAAAGAGGGAGTAGAGAGCAGGTTCTCTATTTTTCTTGTTGAGATTCTGGGCAGTTATCTTGATGAGAAACCTCGTACACATGCACGGTTTACTCGGCAAGAAAGCTCTGCCAGCAGTTTTCTAGCCAAGAAAACTGTGTGTGTGTGTGCGTACGAGGCTTAAAGGGTCACTAAAGGAAAAATTATTTTTAGCTAAATAGCTTCCTTTACCTTAATGCAGTGCTGTTTTCATGTTGTCATTGTTCGTTTTTGCTTTGAAGTTGCTGTAATTCTGCTCTGATCTCCACACTTCATGCTTGTCTGGCTCCTTATGAAAAATCTCATGGCAGCTTTTCACTGTGGTCCAAGCTGTGTGTCTAAAACTCCTCAGAACCAATCAGATTCATTTTAAAAACAAAACACTGCCCTGGATTTGTTTGTTTTTGTTCTGTGTGTCTTCTGTACTTCACAGAAACATGAAACCAGTTTAAAAACTAAAGTGAAACTAGAGGCACATTATATGATTGATTTTTAACTATTTTTAATCATTTTTAAAAGGAATCAGTTAACTTGTATGTCTCTCTACCCTGTAAACAGTCATTTCAGCAAAAAAATGTTTTTCCTTTAGTGACCCTTTAACTGTAGCTGAGCTGTAGTTTTTTTATTTCAGTTTGAGATGGGGTTGATTTACTAAAACTGGAGAGTGCAAAATCTGGTGCAGCTCTACATAGAAACCAATCAGCTTCCAGGTTTTATTGTCAAAGCTTTATTGAACAAGCTGAAGTTAGAAGCTGATTGGCTACTATGCACAGCGGCACCAGATTTTGCGCTCTCCAGTTTTAGCAAATCAACCCAATAGAGTGCAGCCAAAGGCTTTGTGTTGCTGTGGATGGATGGAGCAGGACAAGCTCCTTGAGGGACCTACTGTAGCACCTGGAGCCGAGAGAGAGCTGGTGGGATGGTAAGGAGGATGCTTTGGGTGGCACCATATCTTTAGAATTGGCACAGTTGTGGTTACTGGAGCTCACAGAATGCTTTCACTTTTTACTGGAATAGTTCCTAAAGTCGTGTGTTGCAGAAGGTGATCTGAACATTTGAAGTGCATTGATTAGATGTACATCTTCCTGCAGGGTGGGCTGTTTGAGGCCGTCAATGAAGTCTATAAAGTTCTCATTCCTATTTATGAAGCAAATCGTGATTACAAGAAGCTGGCCATAGTCCATGGGAAGTTACAGGAAGCGTTCAACAAGATCACCAATCAGGTGCGTGTCTACTCTCTTCTATTCTAACTGCACCTATTGAGAAAATATTGTATACTTAAAGGTGAGAAGGGGGGGGGGTGGGAATGGGGGAATAGTTGCTGAAGCTAGACCCAACACATACCCGCCCAGTTGAGGTGTGGACTATCTCGGTACAAAATAGGTCAGGATAAACAATATAATAAATAAGAAATTAATTTATTAAATGAAACTGTTGCATTAAAAACAATAGTGTACATCAAAAGATTGGTCGATTCTCGACTAGTTTCGCGGGATGTCCGCTTCTTCAGGAGAACCAATCTGAAGGACAATAATGCAATAAAATGATGTAAAATGCAGGTGATACAGTTCAGCAGTGAGTTAAAAATTAAATAGACATAAAGTTTTTACCCAAAGTGTAACGAAGCAGGCGCGGAGCCAAATCTGCCCAATAGGTGATCCCCCTGCAGCGAACGTGGGGGATGGTAAGTGGGTCTCTGAAAAATTGGCATACATTAGGTTGTAGGAGGAGGCCCGGGACGTGGATAGTGGTAATGGTGGGGGTGGGTCAGGGGAGAGGGGGAGTAGGAATGTAGGAAAGGTTGAAATAGGGGGGGGGGGGGGCCGAGAGAGAGAGAGAGAAAAAGAAAAGAAATTAGGAAAGGTTGAAGCAGGGGGGGGGGGGGGGGAATGGAATGGGGGGGGGGGGGCGAGAGAGAGGGAGAAAAAAAGAGAAAAAAAGAAAAAGAAAGGATGGGGAAGAATAGGGAGGGGAGGGAGGGGAACAAGAAGGGGGGGGGAGAGGTGGAAGGGTGGGAAGAGGAAGGGAGGGGATGGGGGAGGGGAAGGCAGGAGGAGGGAGGGGATGGGGGAGGGGAAGGCAGGAGGGGGGAGGGGGGAAGGAACGAGGTAGGGGTACAGCCAGGTAGGGGAAGAGGGGGAGGAAGGGGAAAGAAAGAAGGAGGGCAGGGGGAGGAGAGAGAAAAGGAACAGGGGTAGAGGGAAAGGGAAGGGGTAGGGAGGAGAAGGAGTGAGGAAAAGCAGGAGGAAGGAGGAAAGAGAAGGGAATGTGGACAAATTTGACCCTAAGAAGGGGTCAGGGATAAAGACTCACCACAACCGATCGTATCCACGGATGCATGGGGGGCCAGCAGCCAAGGTGGTGGCAAAGGGTAGGTCCCGATGGTGAGTGGGAAACAACTGGGTTGGCTGAGGACAAGGCAAGGAGCTGGTGCAGGCATATGAGCGGGGCCAGGTACGGGGACAGGGTCCGGTGTAACTGGTGCGTGGCCAGTATACTGTCACTCATGGAGGTATCCATGGACGTGGCAATGCACGGTAGTGCATGGACAATTCTAGCTCCCGTACGGATCCCCGCTGTGCCGTGGGCAGCAGCCTAGCTGTGTCGCTCACATAAGCCAGCCTATGCGAGATCCGCACTGACTCATCCAACGGGCCGGAGCCCATTAAATGAGCATCCCCAACCGGGACACGCCTCGACGCCGTCGGAACGGCGGCGTCTGACGTCACCCGGTCAGCTTCCCCACACTGCGCAGATGCGGGATCCGCAATGCTGCGCATGTGCGGCCGAACCAGGCCAAGGGGCGGGGAGCCCCAAGCCTGGACGAGCAAGTGGGGATGGGCTAAGGCTCATCCCTGCCAGGGGAAGCACACGTCCGCTGCTAAGGGGGGAGGGGGGCACCATGGGCAGGCATGCGACGTGAAACTGGAGGGCAATACATTTACAAAAAAAGAAACATAAAATTGAATTAACATAGTTAGAATGTACATTACAATCATGTAATGAGTGGGAAGGTAATTCCCACAGTTAGATTACTATTGAGTGGTAACTTGTGGCATGGCAGATTGCATTGACAACTGCAAGGTCTCAGGGAGGGCTACGGAGGAGGTGGTGGTAAGCGGGAAGGGGGGGGGGGGGGAATTGTATTGTTCCCCCAGGTTATATAAATATACTGATATAACTGAATAACAGGATAAGCGGTGAAGGTAAAAATAAAAAAATAAAAATAAATATAGAAATAAAATAAAAATAAAATTAGTAATAAAAATGGAAAATAATAATTAAGGTGGTGGATGAATGAACAGAGTAGATGTATATAAGGAGGGTGACAAAGGGCGAGCAGTGTAACATAGCAGGCCTACCTGGGCTATGATAAAAATATGGCATAAATGAAAAACAAACACTAGCAAGTGCTTGGCCTATGTATGAAAATGGGGAAGGGGGTTATATAAGGGAAAAATAAATGGGATCAAAGACTACTCCACGGGCCTGATAAAGTGGAGTGGGGGTAGTGCCAAGGGGTATAATAATACTAGTTGCAGAGTACCCCTATGTCATATGAACTGAAATAGGTATCTAGTTGTATATATGATTGTGAAAAAAAAGAGAGATATTGTTGATGATGATAATATAGTTATGAGCACAGCCGTAGGTCGGGGTGCCATAGAGCAAAGGTAAAATTAAATTGTAAAGGTACCATTTTTTTTCCCAAATATCTTCCTTTACCTTAGTGCAGTCCTCCTTCACTTACCTCACCCTTCCATTTTGCTTTTAAATGTCCTGATTTCTTCTGAGAAATCCTCACTTCCTGTTCTTCTGTCTGTAACTACACACAGTAATGTGAGGCTTTCTCCCTGGTGTGGAGTGTCTTGCTCGCCCCCTCCCTTGGACTACAGGAGAGTCAGGACGCCCACTAACACACAGCTCCTCTCTATCTGCAATGTAGAGAGTGTCCTGACTCTCCTGTAGTCCAATGGAGGGGGCGAGCATGACACTCCACACCAGGGAGAAAGCCTTGCATTATTGTGTGGAGTTACAGACAGAAGAACCGGAAGTGAGGATTTCTCAGAAGAAATAAGGACATTTAAAGCAAAATGGAAGGATGAGGTGAAGTGAATGAAGACTGCACTAAGGTAAAGGAAGCTATTTAGGGGGGAAAAAATTAGACCTTTACAACCCCTTTAATGAGAATCCACCCGACTCCAGCAGTAATGTACCCATACACTTAGGATGACAGTCTTCCCATCTAGAAGATTATATATTTCTGTAGTGCAGCATCAAACAGTCCAATATAACTCCTATGGGACAGAAAGTGAAAGGAAATTTCTGTAGCACGAAAACTCTGCAAGAATCTTTTTTATATTGATGAGATTTACCCTCACTTGCTGTTCTAGTGATTACTGTTACATGGACAGCAATAAATACATGACAGATCCGTCTCCACCTTTTCCACAATGAAGAACAAAAACTGTTCTCTGGAGTTACTCTTTAGGATTTAAAAAATATTGTTCTGGCTGGTCCCTGCAGTGTGCAGTTTTTCAAGCTCTTTACATGACAGCAGCCATGAAACATTTAATGTATAGTAAAACCTTGGTTTGCAAGCATAATTAGTTCCAGAAACATGCTTGTAATCCAAAGCACTTGTATATCAAAACATTTTTTTTTTTTTTTTAGAGTATAAAAGAGAACAGAGGCGCCTCTAAGTGTAGCAATATGTTGCTAAATGTTGTACCTTCATTAAATGTAACCATATTGCTACTTGGAGGCTCCTCTCTTTTTTTTTATACTCGGTTGTGACATGACGCTACTCTTATATCAAGACATCGCTTGTATATCAAAGAAAAATTAAAACATTTTGCTTGTCTTGCAAAACGCTCTCAAACCAAGGTTTTATTGTATTGCTTAGAAGCTTTTTTTAAACAATCCTAATAAACGGAGGAATTTAGTGATCATCCTTCCACCTTGGTCGCCCATCAGCAATCCAACATTCCATGATTTTGTGCCAAGGATTAGTGTAGGGATTAAATGGAGACTGTTACTGTGTATTAATGTGTGTTCTTTTTCTCATCTTTTATTCCTCTTCCCCTTCTACCTTCTATGTTGTATGTTCTTATTTTTTCCATTATGTTGTTCTGATGTATGTTCCATGCGCATAAACCTTAAAATCTTCATCATACACTGTCATGCCATCAATATTCAATTACCTCCTGCTTTTCTGCATTTCTCTTTTTCTGCCCCATTCCCTTTACTTTACTTTCCTTACCTACCCAACTTGTGTATCTTCCCTGTCCATGGCCACCTTCTCTCTCCCCTGTCCTCTATTCCACAACCCTCTTCTCTCTCCCCTGTCCTTGTATTCCATGGCTGCCTTCTCTCTCCCCTGTCCTCTATTCCATGGCTGCCTTCTCTCTCCCCTGTCCTCTACTCAATGGCTGCCTTCTTTCTTCCCTGTCCTCTATTCCATGGCTGCCTTCTCTCTCCCCTGTCCTCTATTCCACGGCTGCCTTCTCTCTCCCTTGTCCTATTTTCCATGGCTGCCTTCTCTCTCCCCTGTCCTTTTATTCCATGGCTGCCTTCTCTCTCCCCGTCCTCTATTCCATGGCTGCCTTCTCTCTCCCCTGTCCTCTACTCAATGGCTGCCTTCTTTCTTCCCTGTCCTCTATTCCATGGCTGCCTTCTCTCTCCCCTGTCCTCTATTCCACGGCTGCCTTCTCTCTCCCTTGTCCTATTTTCCATGGCTGCCTTCTCTCTCCCCTGTCCTTTTATTCCATGGCTGCCTTCTCTCTCCCCGTCCTCTATTCCATGGCTGCCTTCTCTCTCCCCTGTCCTCTACTCAATGGCTGCCTTCTTTCTTCCCTGTCCTCTATTCCATGCCTTCCCTCTGTCTTACTGCCCTTTATTCCAAGCCCTCCCTTTGTATCCCCTGTCCTTTCTTCCATGGCCTCCCTCTGTCCTTTCTTCCATGGCCTCCCTCTGTCCTTTCTTCCATGGCCTCCCTCTGTCCTTTCTTCCATGGCCTCCCTCTGTCCTTTCTTCCATGGCCTCCCTCTGTCCTTTCTTCCATGGCCTCCCTCTGTCCTCTTTTCCGTGTCATATTGTCATATTGTCCTCTCTTCCATACCATAACCATTTCGTATTCCATGCCTTCCTTCTGACTTCCCTGTCCTCTCTTCCATGTCGTCTCACTTTCCTGTATGCCTTTCCTCTTTCTTCCATTCCCTCCCTCTTTCGTTCCTATACTTGGTTCCATGGTCTCTCTTTGTCTTTGCTGTTCCTTATTCCATGCCTCTGTCTTTCCTTACCTCTTCCTTGCAATCTTCATCTGCTCTCTATTCTCTCCTTACTTTATCCTCAATCCCTTTCTTCCTTTTCCTCCCCACTTGTCATGTCTGAGTTTCTGTCATTGTTTTCTCTACCAACTCTTTCTTTACCGTACTTCTTTAACATTCCATACACTTTTCCTTGACTCTCCTGATATCGCATTCCTCTCTTGCCCTGTGTTGTATCTTATACTTTTGCTCATCATTCTTTCTCCTTCTTTTTTTTTCCTTGCTGTCTACTTTTACTTCCCTCTCCTTCCTTTGTCCCGTTTCTCCCTTCCCCTCATCTCTCTCTTTTTTCTCCTGGTTTCTCTTTTTGCTCCCGAGCAGATCACAGGCTGGGAGGTAGGCAGTGTGTCCATTAACTGATTTTATTTGGTTTTCAGTCTTGTGTTCACCTTGCTTCTCTCACTCACAATAATGTGCTAAACAGCATCTAACTCTCACCCTGACATGCTACGCCAGGGACATTATCTACTTATGCAATAGGAAAAATGACTGAAAGCATTCTTCCGATTGTCAAATAATAGAACTATACCCCATACACTAAGACGTCCGCTCTAAACGTTAAAAGGATAAATGAAATCCCTATATGTTAAATGCTAGAGGGGGACCGTTTTCTCCATCTGCTGACAGTCAGTGGATGGAGAATGAATTATCTCTATGATCCTATTGCATAATTAGAATGTACATGTGAATGCACAGTGCTGACCCCGTGTTTACATATATGTGAACAGATCCATATATGTTTGTTTCAGCATGGTTATTGCAGTGTTTATCATGTTTGCCTATTGTGCATGTGAGCACTTTTTTATTTTTCACAAACGTAAACTTGTCACAGCACCACATATACCTTAACCGCACCCACATAAAGTCATTGCCACTTGCTTTAAAACCTGTCTTTTTATTGCACATTGTGGAGACGGCCATCAGGGTCAGTATATTCAGCCTTCTAGTGCAGTGGTTTTCAACTCCTGTCCTCAGGACCCACTTAGGCCAGATTCACACCTTTGCAGTTTTAGTGCTTTTTGCAGATTTGCACTACAGTCCATTTAACCACTTAAGGACCGCCTCCTGCACAGATACGTTGGCAGAATGGCACGGCTGGGCACATGCACGTACAGGTACGTCCTGTGCTAGTCCCCAGCCGTGGGTCGAGGGCGCGCACCAGTGACCCAGTCCAAAGCTCCAAAACCGTGGGACTCGCGGACCAGATCGCCGCTGGAGTCCGGTGATCGGTCTCCGGAGCTAAAGAACGGGGAGAGCCGCGTGTAAACACGGCTTCCCCGTTCTTCACTGTGGCGACGTCATCGATCGCGTGATCCCTTTTATAGGGATACACAATCGATGACGTCACACCTACAGCCACACCCCCCTACAGTTGTAAACACACATTAGGTCACACATAACCCCTTCAGTGCCCCCTTGTGGTTAACTCTCAAACTGCAAATGTCATTTTCACAATAAACAATGCATTTTAACCAGTTAAGGACCACCTACTGTACATTTACGTCAGCAGAATGGCACGGCTGGGCACATCAACGTATATATACGTTGGTTCTAGTACCCAGCCGTGGGTCACGGGCCTGCGGCGCGCGCCCGTGACCCGGTACGAAGCTCCGGGACCGCGGGACTCGCGGACCCGATCGCCGCTGGAATGCGGCGATCGGTCCCCGGAGCTGAAGAACGGGGAGAGCTGTGTGTAAACACGGCTTCCCCGTGCTTCACTGTGGCCACAGCATCGATCACATCATCCCTGTTATAGGGGGACGTGATCGATGATGTCACACCTACAGCCACACCCCCCTACAGTTGTAAACACACGCAGGGAACACACAAATCCTACAGCGTCCCCTTGTGGTTAACTCCAAAACTGCAACTGTCATTTTCACAGTAAACAATGCAATTTAAATGCATTTTTTGCTGTGAAAATAACAATTGTCTCAAAAATGTGTCAAAATTGCCTGAAGTGTCCGCCATAATGTCGCAGTCACAAAAAAAAATCGCTGATTGCCGCTATTAGTAGTAAAAAATAAAAAATAAATTATAAAAATGCAATAAAACTATCCCTTATTTTGTAAACGCTATAAATTTTGCGAAAACCAACCGATAAACGCTTTTTGCGATTTTATATTTTTTTACCAAAAATAGGTCGGCCTAAACTGAGGAAAAAAATAATTATATATATTTTGGGGGGATATTTATTATAGTAAAAAATATTGCATTTTTTGTCGCTCTATTTTTGTTTATAGCGCAAAAAATAAAAACCGCAGAGGTGATCAAATACCACCAAAAGAAAGCTCTATTTGTGGGGAAAAAAGGACGCCAATTTTGTTTGGGAACCACGTCGCACGACCACGCAATTGTCGGTTAAAACGACACAGTGCCGAATCGCAAAAAGGGGCAAGGTCCTTTTGCAGCATTTTGGTCCGGGTCTTAAGTGGTTAAATGCATTTTTTGCTGTGAAAATGACAATTGTCCCAAAAATGTGTCAGAAGTGTCCGCCATAATGTCGCAGTCACGAAAAAAATTGCTGATCGCCACCATTAGTAGTAAAAAGAAAAAAAATTATAAAAATGCAATAAAACTATCCCCTATTTTGTAAACGCTATACATTTTGCGCGAACTAACCGATAAACGCTTATTGCGATTTTTTTTTTTTTTTTACCAAAAATAGGTAGGAGAATACGTATCGACCTAAACTGAGGAAAAAAAATATTTTTTATATATATATATTTTTGGGGGATATTTATTAAAGCAAAAAGTAAAAAATA
Organism: Rana kukunoris; assembly: GCA_029574335.1. Classification (NCBI taxonomy): domain Eukaryota; kingdom Metazoa; phylum Chordata; class Amphibia; order Anura; family Ranidae; genus Rana; species Rana kukunoris. Next base: position 500,606,634 of record CM056051.1, on the reverse strand, counting down.
TTGAATTTTTTTCAAAATGGTCGCTCTGTTTTTGTTTATAGCGCAAAAAAATAAGAACCGCAGAGGTGATCAAATACCACCAAAAGAAAGCTCTATTTGTGGGGGGAAAAAGGACGCCAATTTTGTTTGGGAGCCACGTCACACGACCGCGCAATTGTCTCTTAAAGCGACGCAGTGCTGAATCGCAAAACCTGGCCGGGTCCTTTAGCTGCCTAAAGGTCCGGGTCTTAAGTGGTTAACATGGTTTCCTATGAAACACGTTCTGTAGTACAAATCTGCAAAATGCAAAAAGCACCAAAAATGCATAGATGTGAATCCAGCCTAACAGGCCAGGTTTTATGTATTACCTTGGGGAGATTCAGACTAGAATACTGCAATCACTGAGCAGCAAATGATATCCCCTGTTAGTGGGCCCTGAGGACAGGAGTTGAGAACCTCTGATCTAGACCAATCATTGACATTGGTGAGGCCTCGGCCCTGTCTGTTGTCAGCAGCGCACAGTGGTTTAATATGCTGCGTATTTTTTATAAGGATAAAATGGCTGTTTCCAGTATGTGTACATTAATGACTAGTAATAAATGAGCACTGTTTAATGTATCTTTTTATCATTTTTTTTTTTTTCCATTCTCTTTTTCTTTGATTTGACGGGATCCTCTGAATATGATGTGATGGTGAGTTAAAAAAATAAATAAATAAATTCCGGTGAGCTTTACCTTCTGTAATTCCACCTTATTTTGGACCATTGTCTTGTATGCTTGCACCAGTCTCATTTTATTAAAGCTAATAAATATTGTTTTGCCTGTATTAATTCCCTCTTTTGTGTGACCCATCATCTATTAAGAGAAGTTCACCTTTCTAAAAAATGTATATTAAATGCACATCTTTTTGCAGGTTAAAAAAATGTGCATTTATTATATTTCATTTTTTCGTTTTTAGAAGCCTGCAGAGCATTGCACCCACAATCGGCAGATCACAGTTGCAATCTCAGGCTCCTGCAGAATATCTGTTGTAGCTGTCTGCCTGTACTTCATAGGGGCAAGCAGCTACTGAATGACAGGAAGCATCAATGAACTACCTCGCGCACTCATCGGTGCCCTGGTAGTTCATTGAGAACTACAAGCCATCGGCCACAAAGGCTGCCGGTACTTGCAGTGCACCCATGTGGGTCGTGTCTTTTCAAATTGAAACAACGGGTGGGGAGAAGGTCTTTAGCCTGCTGTCACAAATAGAAGGGGGATCGGGGAGAGGCTATTGGGGGAAACATGTTATGTGTTCCCAAAGGTGGGCTTATCCTTAAAGTGACACTAAAAGGTTCAGGGTTTTTTTTTTTTTTTTTAAATAACAAACATGTTATACTTACCTCCACTGTGCAGCTCGTTTTACACAGAGTGGCTCCGATCCACCTGTTCTGGGGTCCCACGGCCGCTGTCGCAGATCCTCCCCGCATTGAATAGCCCCCTCTGGGAAGCTCTTTCTCGAGGGTGTTGCCTTGCAGGAGTGCTATAGACGCCAAGTGTATGACTCGGCCCCGGCGCCTGTGTCATTGGATTTGATTGACATCAGCGGGAGCCAATGGCTGCACTGCTATAAATCTATCCAATCAAAGCCAGGACTCCGTTAAGAGAAGGACGACGGGGAAGCGCCCACGGAAATTCGTGGCTCAGGTAAGTAAAACTGGGGGGCGGGACACTGCAAGGTGTTTTTTCACCTTAATGCTTGGGATGCATTAATGTGAAAATACACAGAGGTTTACAACCCCTTTAAGGCCCTTTTCACACTGGCACCAGTGGATCCGCCTTTTCAGAGGGGGAACTCTCCGCTGATTCCCGATGAGCAGGCGGATAATAGGTCCATGTCCACCCAGCTGATGCAGACCTGACAGATGGGTCGGAAAAAAGGATCCCCCATCTGTCTGTTTTTGGCAGATTGGATGTCGGTGGATATCAATGGACACATGTCCGCTGACTTCAGCCGCTCCTTAGAAGGCAATGGATGATCTGATCGGTTGGGGTGGTCTGTTATTGCCCTGTTTGGGTACAGTTATTGTGTGTCAGATCAAAAAGGTTCAGTATTAGGATTTTCATACACTATAAGCTGGAGTTAAGTGTAAGTAAATTATTACTACCGTTCAGTTGTGATTACTGACGTAGAAGAAATAACAGCTCTTTAGTGAGATCTGTAATTTTAGAGTGCTGGCCATTTCTTTTCATTTGGGTTTATATAGTGTCTCCATTGGTTGTGCACCCCCCTCAAGGCATGAAAGGTGAAGGTCTGGGAGATTGATTTTAGTTCAGTTTTGATTACTTTGGCTGATAGAAACCTTTACATTATGCCTGCTGTTAGAGTCTCCCTTTTCTTATGACCAGCCTTCTTAACATCTCCTGTCTATATACTGTATATGCCCATCCTCTTTTCATCTCTTCTAATACCCTCTCCATACAGGGCTGCAGAGAATGTTTGGGACGTATTTCCGCGTTGGATTTTATGGTTCTAAATTTGGAGACTTGGACGAGCAAGAATTTGTTTACAAAGAGCCATCTATTACCAAACTGGCTGAGATCTCCCACCGCCTACAGGTAGGGTGGCACCTCCCCAACTTCTTGTACTGTGTAAGGTACAGTAGTGTATTCATCAGATGGTGTACATTATACACTATTAGGATGACTTACAAGCTGGCTTAAAGGAGAAGTATGGCCAAAGCATTTTTGTCTCTACTTATTCTATGGATTACAGGAGTGCAGTTAGTTTTGCACTCCTGTGACCTGTTTTCACAGCACTCAGCTGGTCCAAGCTGAGGAAAGATCCTGACTTTACAGTCGTGATCCACCCAGATGCCTGTACTGGCAGCTGGGTCAGTCTCTCAGCTGCACAACTCGGAGATCTAGCCTATGGCTCCCTCCCCAGCCCGGTGCGCCAGGGAGTTGAAGGGGCAGGATCAGCAGTCTTTGATCGCTTAGTTCTCAGTGCAGAGGTAGCAGGGGTCAGATATAATGTTGCATTCATTTAGGTGAGTATAAGGTTGTTGTTTTTTTTTTTGTAAACCCCATACTTTTCTTTTTAAAGTGAAGTTTCACCCACTGCTGCAAAAATAAAAAAAACAGCAGCTACACATACTGCAGCTGCTGACTTTTAATAATTGGACACTTACCTGTCCCGGAGTCAAGCGATGTCGCAGCTACTGTTTCCATCAGCTGTCGGCTGCTGCCGCCTCCATTGCGAGTAAGGCCCCTTTCACACTTATACGACTTGTCTCACGATTTTGTACTGCAAAATCGTATGACAAGTCATTCTCCATGATTTTCAATGAACACCATTCATACTGGCACGACTTTAAGTCGTGCCGACTTCAAAGTAGTCCCTGCACTACTTTGGTCCGATTTTGATGCCACTTACACAGGCATTCATTGAAATCGCGGTAAAATCGCGCGACTTTGAAGTCGTACAAGTGTGAAAGGGACCTAAGGGAATCCGGCAGTGTAAAATAAAAGAAGGGAGGGCGCACTGACCTAGTGCTTTACCACATAAATTTGTATTAAAAACAGAATAAAAGCAATGATCCTACTCACAAGGAAAGCTTAAGTGAGCGCTTTTCAGACCACGTACCACTTAGGCTTTGAGGAAGGGGGAACGCGTCAGACGTCCAGTGAGGTCTAGTTTAGCTGTCTGAAAAGCGCTTACTTAAGCTTTCCTTGTGAGTAGGATCATTGCTTTTATTAAGTTTTTAATAGAAATTAAAGTGGTAATGCACTAGGTCGTGCGCCCTTTGTTCTGAGGAGGGCTGCAAGACTTTAGACTTTGCCGTGAGACTATACTACACCACTCGGGTTTGGCGAAACACCAGAGAGCAGGAGAATTTTGTTCAACCCGGCAGTGTAGCCTTACGGCTTCACACACCGGGAACCATACTGCGCATGTGCGAGACTCCTCTCCTCTCTCTCCTACTGGCCCCGCAGCCAGGGAAGGAGCCCCAGCAATGACACAAATACCCACGGCTGAGGCTCCCAGAAGTGGGGACAGGATACCCCCGAAAGGTGCCAAATGTGGCCCCCCGAGGGGGGGGGAGGGGAGTACAACGAGCGGAAGTTCCACTTTTGGGTGGAACTCCGCTTTAAGGTGGGCCTGTTAACTCAAAGCTATGCCCGTAGTTTAAATAAAAATGTGTACGTTCAGTCGAGAAAATGTTTGTTCTGGCTACCACCAGTGCTGACTGCATGTCTGAAGGTCACATGGTCACACCATCTCTGATGTGGAGAATTAGCTGGTTCAAGCTCTGATCTTCACCTTCAGAAGAGATCACTTGACCAAATACTAAAGCTGGGCAAAGACGAGTAGAATTTCAAACAAATTCTTCAGAAATTAAAGTGGTTGTATAATGATTTTTTTTAACGTTTACCTACAGGTAAGCCTATAATAACCTTTACAGTTTAGGAGATATTCCCCTCGCAATGAGCCGTTGACTGCAGCAGGGCATGCGCACGGGATTCTCGGCTAAAGGCCCGGCAGACACCGGACCTTGCCTGAAAGAAGTCTCCCGCGCACATGCGCAGGAGTGACGACATCATGGCTCCAGCCACTCACAGCGCTGGAGCCGCGATACCCGGAAGACACGCCGAGACAACTACAACTGTCAGCTACCTCGCTTGAACCAGTTAAGTTACTGATGCCTCGTTCTAAGGTAAGCATTTCATAATGAGCTAGTATGCAGTGCATACTAGCTCATTATGCCTTTTGCTTTACAGGGTTAAAAAAAAGTTCAGCGGGTATACAACCGCTTTAAGGTTATAAGAAGTTTGTTGCTTTTTCTAATCATTAGTGGGTCAAATCGACGTTCATTTTTAAACGCAATGATGATAAAATTCAATGGATCAGTATGACGTTGTTTCCTCAAAGGAACTAATTTCTAACAGTGGTATGTGGTTTTTATTATGTCCATTAATTCAAAAAGCAAATGTTGCAAGCAAATTAAGTCTTATGAATGACAGCTAAACTGAGAATTTTTCTTACAAATTTTCCTAAATACATCTATCCATGTATGGGCATTGGGCAGGCTGGTTGTACAGAAGTTGATCTACTGATTGACTTCTGTACAATCAACCTGACGTGTTTTTCCTAAACGATCAGTGGCGCTGATTATAGCCGGCAGCACTGATCAGTGTGTTCAGAACACAATAGCGCAGCGGGAGTGGTACTTCCATCCAATGTTTGGATAGGAGAATCGGGTCTTTTTTTTTTTTAAAACCCACTGGGTGAACGAAAAAAGAATGATTGTTGTATGGCCAGATTAAGACTTTTGTTTGAAATTCTATCGGTCTATGGCCAACTTTACATCTAAGGACAGGAAGCCAACACTGGGGAGGCAGCCTAAGGCAGCATTTAACTCCAGTCATTTTATCAGTCTTAATTAACCATCGGAAGACTGAAAACGTTGTTATGCTGACATTGAGTCTGCCTTCATTAACAGGAGTTTTACATTGAGCAGTTTGGGGAAGGGACGGTTCAGGTCGTAAAGGATTCAAACCATGTGGACAAGACCAAACTGGACCCAAACAAGGTGAGTGAATTTTCTAAACAGGCACTCTTGCAGTTTTTTTATTTTACATTGAGAATGTAAGATATGGAGTGTGTATTAAAGAGGACCTGTGTCTGTTAGCAACAAAGCAATATAATTCAGATAATGTGTGAAACCTGGGTCTAGTAATCGATGGGTGTTAATCCTTAACGTGTTACTGAAGTCAATTTTTTTTTTTTTTTAATAAAATAACAAACATGCTATACTCACCTGCTATGTGCAGTGGTATTGCACAGAGCGGCCCCCATCTTCCTTTTTTCAGGCCAACTGGCGGCGATCCTGACTACTCCTTTTCTTTGAGTGTCCCCAAAGCAAACCGCTTGCTATGGAGGCACACAGTGTCTGTGTTTTCCCAAGCTGTGTGTATATGGAGTTGTGCTCCATAGACTTGCACAGCAGGACTTCGCCCCACCCCACTCCCTCCTCACTGCATTAGATTGACAGCAGCGGGAACCAATGGCTTGTGCTGCTGCTTTGAGTGCTGTTTGAAGAGAGAAGAAAGGGGAGAATAGATGCAGCCGCACACAGTGCTGGATCTATTTATTACTCTCTTCTCCTTCAGAGAAATAGAAAACGTTTTTTACCTTAGTGCAAGGAATGCATTAAGGTAAAAAATGTTTTTAGCGTTAGTATCACTTTAAGAACCATATGGAAAAATGCAATAACCCTTTCGCGCTCCACCCTAACTCTAAATTTTGTGCGTAGACAGCGCTCAAGACAAGTAAAAATATAACGTTTTTTCTTATTTAGTTTGGAATGAAACTCTAAATATATACAAAACTATGTACCATATCAAATTGTAAAAAAAAACTGCATACAATAAAAGTTTTCACAATTTTTTCCTTTTTTAATAAAGTCCTTCTCAAATTGAGTCCATTAATTAGAGAAACCCTTGTTGGCAAGCACAAAGGTCAGACGTTTCCTGTAGTTGGTTACCAGGTTTGCAGGAGGGATTTTGGTCCGATCTTCTCTAAATCCTTAGGGTTTCTTGGCTGTCACTTGGCAACTTGAAGTTTCAGCTCCCTCCATACATTTTCTATAGGATTAAGGTCTGGAGACTGGCTAGGCCACTACATTACCTTAATGAGCTTTTTCTTGTGCCGCTTCTTTGTTGCCTTGGCGGTATATTTTGGGTCATTGTCATGCTGAAAGACACATCCATGACCCATCTTCAGTGTTCTAGCGGAGAGAAGAAGGTTTTCATCTAAGATTTTACAATACATGGACCTGTCCATTGGCCCCTCAATGCGGCAAAGTCAATCTGTACCTTTAACAAAGAAACTGCCCCAAAGCATGTTTCCACCTCCGTGCTTGACTATAGGAATGGTGTTCTTGGGCTCATAGTCAGCAATTTTCTTCATCCAAACACGGCGAGTCTCCCTCCTCAAGAAGGCACACAAATATAGTCATGCCAATGAACATCTAAATGATTTAGAGAAGAATTGGGAGTCAGATGAGACCAAAATTTAGCTCTTTGGCATTAACTCAACTTGCTACAGACCGACTTTGCCGCATTGAGGGGCCAGTGGACGAGTCCATGTCTTGTAAAATCTTGGATGAGAACCTTCTTCCCTCAGCCAGAACACTGAAGATGGGTCTCCCTGCATGACAATGACCCAAAACATACCGCCAAGGCAACAAAGGAGTGGCTCAAGAAGAAGCACATTAAGGTCATGGAGTGGCCTAGTCAGTCTCCAGACCCTAGTCCTATAGAAAATGTTTAGTGGGAACTGAAACTTTGAGTTGCCAAGAGACAGTCAAACCTCACTTCCGCCCAATGGTCTTAAAGGGGAAAAAAAATATTGGAAAGATAAATATTTTTTTTAGTTTTGTTTTTTATTGCATTTTGGGTCAGGTCATGTCATTCTTTTTTTTCTATTACGAGAGATGTTTACATCCCTTGTAATAGGAATAAAAGTGACCCACATTTTTCTTTTTTAAATGGACAGTGTAAAAATATAAAAGGTCAAATCAGATAAAAAAATAAATAAAAATGTAAAGCGCCCCATCCCACCGAGAAGCAAACGCATACGCAAGTGATGCCCGCATAGGTAAACAGTCTTCAAACCACACATGTGAGATTTTTCCGCAATAGTTCGAGCGAGACCAATTATTTTAGTACTAGACCGCCTCTGTAACTCAAAACTGGTACCCAGTAGGATTTTTTAAACGTCGCCAATGGAGATTTTTAGGTGCCAAAGTTTGTCACCATTCCACGAGCAAGAGCAATTTTAAAGTGTGACATGTTAGATATCAATTTACTCGGCGTAACATTATCTTTCATAATATAAAAAAAAAAATGGGCTAATTTTCCTGTTGTCTTAATAAAAAAAACTGTATTTTGTCCCAAAAAATTGCGCAAATATAGTGTGACATAAAGTATTGCAACGACCGCCATTTTATTCTCTAGTGCAGGCATGTCCAAAGTCCGACCCGGGGGCCAATTGCGGCCCCCGTTTCAGTTTACTGTGATAATGTGGTAATTTGGATAAATACTGTATTTATCAGCGCTGCCTCGGAGGGGACGGGGAGAGGGGTAACGAGTGCTGTCAAATTACATACAGGAGAATCTCCTGTTTACTCAGTGACATCTGTAATAGGAAGTCCCGTCTCCTGGGCTGACATTGGACGACTCCTCTGTCTACCATATGAGGCGGGAGAAATTGTATTAAAGAGGCTTCTGTGTAAACAGGAGATTCTCCTGTATGTAATTTGTTGGTGCTCATCCCGCCCCCCCCCCCCTTCCTTCCGAGGCTGCAGATGGACATTGATCAGGCTGCATTCATGGCAATGGAGAGGCTGCATTCATGGCAATGGAGAGGCTGCATTCATGGCAATGGAGAGGCTGCAGATGGGCACTGATTAGGCGGCATTGATAGGCAATGACCCTTATTTTGCTTCACAGTTTTTTATTTACATTTTTTTCCCTGAAACCTCCCTTCTAAAGTGAAGGTGTGCGCTATACGACGATAAATACGATATATCCATATAACACGCCCACTCTCATATCTTCACCACTCACAGCCACAAAAGGCAAGTGAATTCTTGTTGGGCAGTGTATTAGTTGCTCGAACGAACACACTTAGACCAAATTTTAATGGTTCAAAGAATGTCAGGCAAAACGGTTGGCCCTTACGCATGTTCACGTCATCAAATCTGGCCCTCTTTGAAAAAAGTTTGGACACCCCTGCTCTAGTGTGTCTTGAAAAAAATATATATATATAATGTTTGAGGGTTCTAAGTAATTTTCTAGCAAAATAAATAAATAAAAATATTTTAACTTGTAAACAACAAGTGTAAAAAATAGGCCTGGTCCTTAAGTGGTTATTTGTAGCATTTATTCTATGGGTTTTTCTGGCTTTGTGGTTGATATTCTGTCGCTATCATTTTAAAATACAGCTATGATAAAAAAAATTTAGAGTCCCTTCATTTCTTTGTAAGTGGGAAAACCTACAAAATCAGCAGGGGATCAAATAATTATTTTCCCCACTGTATATATGGACTACATTGGAAGCTCGGATTTCGAGCATAATCCGTTCCAGGAGAATGCTTGTAATCCAAAGTACTCGCAAATCAAAGCGAGTTTCCCCATGGAAGTCAATGGAAACTAAAATGATTTGTTCCCCATTAACTTCAAAGGCCTGCAGTACCGCACGTGGCTGTCAGGACTGGGCTCAGCCCTTCCTTCTGTGTGCTGGAAGCTAAGCTGTCAGCTAATTGCCAGCTCCCATCTCTCCACAGTGATCCACTTGTTGATGATCCTGCTCGTCGGCTCTGCCTATTAAAGCCTTCCAGTTTATTTGCTCTTGACCTTCGCCTACTGTCAGAAACCATGAATCAGACCGAGACATAAGTACAGTTAAATCGCACTTGTTTAAAGGGGTTGTAAAGGTACAATTTTTTTTCCCTAAATAGCTTCCTTTACCTTAGTGCAGTCCTCCTTCACTTACCTCATCTTTTCATTTTTGCTTTTAAATGTCCTTATTTCTTCTGAGAAATCCTCACTTCCTGTTCTTCTGTCTGTAACTCCACACAGTAATGCAAGGCTTTCTCCCTGGTGTGGAGTGTCGTGCTCGCCCCCTCCCTTGGACTACAGGAGAGTCAGGATGCTCTCTATGTTGCAGATAGAAAAAGGAGCTGTGTGTTAGTGGGCGTCCTGACTCTCCTGTAGTCCAAGGGAGGGGAGAACGACACTCTACACCAGGGAGAAAGCCTTGCATTACTGTGTGGAGTTACAGACAGAAGAAATAAGGACATTTAAAAGCAAAATGGAAGGATGAGGTAAGTGAAGGAGGACTACACTAAGGTAAAGGAAGCTATTTAGGAAAAAAAATTGTACCTTTACAACCCCTTAAATTAAAAATAAAATAAAAAGCTAAACAGAGTAAGCGTAGTCAAAACGTAGCCATAGTTCAGTAACCGGATCGGGTAGTCGGCAAAAGCCAGCGATAAAGGTAGTAGCACAGCAAGCAGGATCTGTAGCCAGAGGCAACGTCCGTCAAGCAGGTCTTCAACAGGAATGCAGGAGAAAGTCTCTTGTGATGTTAACACGGGTGAAGGCAAAGAGCAAATGAACTGGAAGGCTTTAAGTAGGCAGAACCGATGAGCAGGATCATCAATAGGTGGATGGATCACTGTGGAGAGATAGGTGCTGGCAATTAGCTGACAGTGGCCAGAGGTGGGGGGGGGGGTGCCGGAGAGCCTCGGAAACACCTGGAAAGGCTCGAGGACAGCTCGGCTGAACTCGGGAAAGCTTGGGAACTGAGTATTTCCAACGTTTTCCGAACGGCTCTTTTCGGATTCCAGCCCCCACCTCAGGCCAAACGTGGTACTGCACACCACTTTTGCTTGAATCGTGCTTGTTTTGCGAGTCAGGATTTTTAAAAATACAGTGCTCATATTGCGAAAGGCTAGTTAACCACGTTACTTGCAACCCAAAGTTCCACTGTACTAGCAAGGAGCTACAGGCTACCATTGCTTTTCTTCTAGTTCCAGAGAAGGAACATTACTGTGCATCTTACAGTAGAGGTGGAACATATCAGGTAGTGCTGGCTGGGAGGGCTCAGCCTCGACAGATCAAAGCCATTCTTTTTCATATGTAGGTGCTAACAGGTACAGTCAGCAAAGGGAGGTCTTTTCAACAATTTCACTTTTTAATAAACTCACTAGAGTTCCCATTAGTTACTCGCTCTCCCTTTCACCCATTTTTCATTTCTCCTAGGCCTTCATCCAGATCACCTACGTGGAGCCATATTTTGACACTTATGAGCTGAAGGATCGAGTCACCTACTTTGATAAAAACTACAACCTACGGACATTCCTGTTCTGTACTCCGTTCACCCTGGATGGCCGGGCACATGGTGATCTCCACGAACAGTACAAGCGCAAGACCGTGCTCACAACATCGCATGCTTTTCCATACATCAAGACCCGGGTGAATGTGGTGAATCGAGATGAGGTGAATGGGGTAGAGGGGCACATCTGGGCAGGGAAAAGAAGATCCTGTAACCAGCTAGAAAAGACTAAAAATCTCTATACAGATTGTTTTAATGCCATGTTTTTGGAGAAATGTTTGAAAAGGATGGAGTTTTTTCATGGTCTTTGTCTCTGCCAGGTGGTATTAATACCAGTTGAAGTTGCCATTGAAGACATGCAGAAGAAAACACAGGAGCTGGCATTTGCCACCCATCAGGAACCAGCGGATGCCAAGATGCTGCAGATGGTGCTCCAGGGTTGTGTGGGGACGACAGTTAACCAGGTAATTATAGTGGAAAGTTGCAGGACAATGCTGAGCAAACTATAGATCACAGGTGTCAAACACAAGGCCCGCGGGCCGAATTCGGCCCTCCGGGCCATTCCATGTGGCCCTCGCACCTCTCCTGCAGCTCCAGCCCTCCTCTGGTCCTCCTCCAGACCCTTACTTTCTGCTTTAAAGCAATGCATCCACCCAAAAGGGGATGCACTGGCTTGTGCATGAGCAATGCGTGCCCGGCTATTAAGCCAAAGCCGGGCACTCACAGTCAGAATGCTGGAGCCGTGGAGAAGAGGGAGAGAGGAGCTGGGCTTCGTTCGAAGCCTCACCCGCATCGCTGGACCATGGGACAGGTTAAGTGTCCGATTATTAAAAGTCAGCGATTTTTATCGTGACTGCGACTTTATGACACATCGGGCACTTTTGACACCATTTTGGGACCATTGTAATTTTTACAGCGATCAGTGCTATAAAAATGCACGGATTACTGTAAGACACCTTTCACACTGGGACGTTTTTCTGGCGTTTTAGCGTTAAAAAAAAATGCCTGAAAGAAGCTGCATCTGCAATCCCAATGTGAAAGCCTGAGTGCTTTCACACTGAGGCGCTCCTAAAGCCCTCTTCCCATTGAGGTGCTTTTTTCAACGCCAAAGCGCTTAAAAAAAAAAACAATGAGTGAAAGGGGTCTTAGTGGCACTTAAGCAGCGTTTTTCAGGCGCTGGCAGTGTAAAAGGGCTCTGAAAGCACTCGGGCTTTCACATTGGGATTGCAGATGAGGCTTCTTTCAGGCGCTTTACAGGCTTTTTTAAAACGCCAAAGTGCGGGAAAAACGCTCCAGTGTGAAAGGGGTCTAAAAATGACACTGGCAGTGAAGGTTTTAACCTGTAGGGGCACTGAAGGGTTAAGTGTGACCTTCTAATTGTTAGGGGGCGTGGCTTGCTGTGAAACGTCACTGATTGCTGTTCCCAATGACAGGGAACAGACGATCAGTGACAGTCACTAGGCAGAATGGGGAGATGCTTGTTTACACTTGGTAAGTGTCGGCAAGTGGTTATTAAAAGCAGCTACACTTTTTAGACTATATGGGTGGAACTCCGCTTTAAAGTGGGTGCAGCCAGACTCGGTGGAGGGAGATTTCTGCAACATATTTGGCAAGTACAGAATCTAAGTATATATAAAATAATATGCAAAGTGGTTGGAGGGAAGCTTCAGAATGGCAAAGATGTTTTTATTACAAATTATGTGACTGCAGTTCCTCTTTAAGTAACAGAGTGAAATGAAGGGTTTGGTTTGAGGATTTTGTGAATAACATGTGTTTTATGTTAGGGCCCTCTGGAGGTGGCCCAAGTGTTTCTGGCGGAGATTCCTGAAGACCCCCGTCTGTACAGACTACACAACAAACTGAGACTCTGCTTCAGAGACTTCACCAAGAGGTGGGTACAACTTGGGCACAGTGTGTCCAGAGTGGGGCAACCAGCTCAAGGGTACTGAGGTGAGAGGGGCACAGGAAGGTTGTGGTGGGAAATCAAAGTGTGCAGGGATGGGAAGTGTTAAGAGCAGAGCACAGGCCATGGACAGCGAGATCATTTGGAAATAGAGAGAGGAGAGTAGCAAAAGGACAGGATGGGAATAGAGGGAGAGAACTGTGAAGCAGGGGGATCAAAGAGAAAACTCAATGGGCAAAGATTCCCATGATAGGACACCACCCCTCCCACTTATGCTCACTTTCCTGCTCCATCCACCTGTCAGAGATATACCCCGTACTTCCAAGTATGTGTCCTTCTGCCCTTCCTGCCAAGTGCTGGGCCTGAACACTGTCATGTGGGAGAGGGGACAGGTCATTAATCCTTTATAAGCCTGGACCACCATGGAGTTTACTGTAGGAGAACCTTTGCTCCAGCCTCTCATCCAGCTCACGCTCCACTCTGTTGGTTCACGGCAACCGTCCTCTCTCCAGATTGGATCCAAACTAAACTGGCATGTGAATAGGTTTGGAGGGACGCCCCATCAATAGAACCAGTGTCCACCCCATCAATGGAACCAGTGTCCACCCCATCAATGGAACCAGTGTCCACCCCATCAATGGAACCAGTGTCCACCCCATCAATGGAACCAGTGTCCACCCCATCAATGGAACCAGTGTCCACCCCATCAATGGAACCAGTGTCCACCCCATCAATGGAACCAGTGTCCACCCCATCAATGGAACCCCCAATGGAAGTGTCCACCCCATCAATGGAACCCGTGTCCACCCCATCAATGGAACCCGTGTCCACCCCATCAATGGAACCCGTGTCCACCCCATCAATGGAACCCGTGTCCACCCCATCAATGGAACCCGTGTCCACCCCATCAATGGAACCCGTGTCCACCCCATCAATGGAACCCGTGTCCACCCCATCAATGGAACCCGTGTCCACCCCATCAATGGAACCCGTGTCCACCCCATCAATGGAACCCGTGTCCACCCCATCAATAGAACCCGTGTCCACCCCATCAATAGAACCCGTGTCCACCCCATCAATAGAACCCGTGTCCACCCCATCAATAGAACCCGTGTCCACCCCATCAATAGAACCCGTGTCCACCCCATCAATAGTCCACCCATCAATAAAACCCGTGTCCACCCCATCAATAGAACCCGTGTCCACCCCATCAATAGAACCCGTGTCCACCCCATCAATAGAACCCGTGTCCACCCCATCAATAGAACCCGTGTCCACCCCATCAATAGAACCCGTGTCCACCCCATCAATAGAACCCGTGTCCACCCCATCAATAGAACCCGTGTCCACCCCATCAATAGAACCCGTGTCCACCCCATCAATAGAACCCGTGTCCACCCCATCAATAGAACCCGTGTCCAAAATAATATATATGTACTACACCATCAAACTAAACAGGTGACATGTAATATATAAAAGCAGCGCTTAAAGTAGTGAAAAAATGTGATTCCCACTAACTAAATAATGTGACTATATGTGACACATAACATATATCGTATAACAGAAATCACCTGATACAGTGAAAAATGAACATACAAAACGGAAATATTAAACAAAAGAGCGGGAAAAAAAAGTTCAAATCCTGTGATAATCAGTGAAAAGGTGAAGAAGAGTTCATAGATAAATTGTTGGTGTCAATCTTCCACCACACCGCCTGTGCTCAGTGAATCCTTCACCCTTCCAAAATGCGCACTCACCACAAATAAATGCCCAGCACTCTCGTGCTAAGGCACAAAAGCAAAACTCCAAATCTCTCCAAATAATCAATATCAGTGTCCAAATCAGTGATAAGTTCCAACGTGTTCACATAAATAAAGAAAAAATAGCACTATAGTGTAATATTGTAAAACCAGTTTTAATCACACCACTAAAAAAATCTTCATAAAATGCACTCACAAACTAAATCTTTCACCAAACTTTGAAAAACAAGTGACAGCATAGGTTTCCAAGTATCCAAAACAACAAGCTAGTGGTCACGGCGGACCCTCGATCGTTCCCAGTGTACTCACAGCACCCTGGACGCTGCTCGATGTAAAGATGGTAATGGAGTTGGCCAGCTAGAAGTATATCGTGCGTCCGTATGGTTTACACAGGATCAAAGATAAATGACCACGCCCCGACATGTTTCGTCATACCGACTTAGTCATGGGATTGGTCACAAGCTCTAAAAGTCGCCCTTTTATTCCGTTCCTCCATCGAAAAAGACGCGTATGCCGGAAACTGTGTCGAAAGTGACACGATCACGCAGCATGCTCACGCTGACGCGATCGACGTCTCTTCCCGGACCTATTACAGGTCTACGTGTATTCGATGTTCCGTCGAAAATGAAAACTCCGCCCAGCCCACCCCGATTCGTCATCACGTCGGAAGTGACGTTTCGATGTAGGCTAAACACAGCACAAACAACCAACACTGCTATTGGTCGAAAGTCCCCGTGACCACAGAGCTCATTGTAAACAATAACACATGTTCCTCATTAACTAAATATATAATATATTGAAACTGGTGATGTTCCATTGGTTGAATGCCTGAATTATAAACATATAGATATAAAAATATATACATATCAGCATACATAATCTATATAATTGCAAAGTCAAATTAAAACAGTATAATGAATAGTTATACAGTATCTAAAAAAAATTAAATTAACAATAATAAAAAGATGTACCATAAACATCATTGACTTAATATTACATATAATGCTTGTCTGGTTCATAATGGCCTGCACCTATGTAGTAAACCAAATCTATGGGTGTCACAACTCTCACGTTTCTGGTAGTGATGTTATATATAACTATCCCATATATCAACACCTAGATGTCCTCAAGGGTTCCGTGCAATACTATGTGTCATAACTGGTTTGACACTAATAATACTATTGAGTGTATACACAGTTCCCCAATATTCTAGAATATCGTACCACGTCCAAAAAAAGGAATAATAAACGTGGCCGATAAACCAAAACATTCTGGACTATCACTAAATGTCATCATGAGTAAATACAAGAATAGCTCAAGCATTGTTGATGAAGCAGTTAAAATCTACCTCAATGTTCAAGCCTCTCGGTGTGAGACATTTAAGGAGAAATATCCATTGCGTTTCACGTTGCGATAAATCTCTGACCCTATTCGATCCTCTCCAGGCTGGGTGCACACAATCAATCCCACAAAACTGAGCCAGAGAAGGATCGCCATTATGTTTTAATTTAAAGTGCAAGGATACACTGTGGTCCTCAAACTTCTTTTTAATGTTGGCTAAATGTTCCGCAATCCATACTGTACGGCAGCAGATACATTTCCTACATGTGAAAAAGCCTTTTAGATCAAAACTTAATCTGGATTGGTCAGGTGGGTCCAGAATTTTCCGGACCACCTGGTCACCAAAATTAGGGGCACGCCTATAGATGAATCGTGGCTGGTCTGGTAAGATTTCCGCCAGATGTCTATCCTTACCCAGAATATGCCAATGTGTTTTGAATATATTTTCAATTTCTTTCTATTGATGGTGTCCACCCCATCAATAGAACCAGTGTCCACCCCATCAATAGAACCAGTGTCCACCCCATCAATAGAACCAGTGTCCACCCCATCAATAGAACCAGTGTCCACCCCATCAATAGAACCAGTGTCCACCCCATCAATAGAACCAGTGTCCACCCCATCAATAGAACCAGTGTCCACCCCATCAATAGAACCAGTGTCCACCCCATCAATAGAACCAGTGTCCACCCCATCAATAGAACCAGTGTCCACCCCATCAATAGAACCAGTGTCCACCCCATCAATAGAACCAGTGTCCACCCCATCAATAGAACCAGTGTCCACCCCATCAATAGAACCAGTGTCCACCCCATCAATAGACCCAGTGTCCACCCCATCAATAGACCCAGTGTCCACCCCATCAATAGAACCAGTGTCCACCCCATCAATAGACCCAGTGTCCACCCCATCAATAGACCCAGTGTCCACCCCATCAATAGACCCAGTGTCCACCCCATCAATAGACCCAGTGTCCACCCCATCAATAGACCCAGTGTCCACCCCATCAATAGAACCAGTGTCCACCCCATCAATAGAACCAGTGTCCACCCCATCAATAGAACCAGTGTCCACCCCATCAATAGAACCAGTGTCCACCCCATCAATAGAACCAGTGTCCACCCCATCAATAGAACCAGTGTCCATCCCATCAATAGAACCAGTGTCCACCCCATCAATAGAACCAGTGTCCACCCCATCAATAGAACCAGTGTCCACCCCATCAATAGAACCAGTGTCCACCCCATCAATAGAACCAGTGTCCACCCCATCAATAGACCCAGTGTCCACCCCATCAATAGACCCAGTGTCCACCCCATCAATAGAACCAGTGTCCACCCCATCAATAGACCCAGTGTCCACCCCATCAATAGACCCAGTGTCCACCCCATCAATAGACCCAGTGTCCACCCCATCAATAGACCCAGTGTCCACCCCATCAATAGAACCAGTGTCCACCCCATCAATAGAACCAGTGTCCACCCCATCAATAGAACCAGTGTCCACCCCATCAATAGAACCAGTGTCCACCCCATCAATAGAACCAGTGTCCACCCCATCAATAGGACCAGTGTCCACCCCGTCAATAGGACCAGTGTCCACCCCGTCAATAGGACCAGTGTCCACCCCGTCAATAGGACCAGTGTCCACCCCGTCAATAGGACCAGTGTCCACCCCGTCAATAGGACCAGTGTCCACCCCGTCAATAGGACCAGTGTCCACCCCGTCAATAGGACCAGTGTCCACCCCGTCAATAGAACCAGTGTCCACCCCGTCAATAGAACCAGTGTCCACCCCGTCAATAGAACCAGTGTCCACCCCGTCAATAGAACCAGTGTCCACCCCGTCAATAGAACCAGTGTCCACCCCGTCAATAGAACCAGTGTCCACTCAGGATTCTCTTTGATCCCCTTTTTTTTCACTATTCTGTTCCTGTACTGTTCTCGGTATCGCCTACTTGAGCTCCTTACCTCCCAATGTCCTCCCTCGGTACTGTTCCCCTCGCTCTACTCTTTACACTATCCTGTGCCTTCCCAATGTTTTCTCACTGAGAGGAATAGAGAAAAATAACACAAGGAGTTGGCAGTGCACACAGAAAATAGTGAACAGCAGCACAAAGAGGGGATAGTGAGAGGAAAAGAGGGCAATATAGTGAACAGCAAGGGCACAAGCAGCAGATGGGGGAACAGAGGGGCGCACAAGCAGCAGATGGGGGAACAGAGGGGCGCACAAGCAGCAGATGGGGGAACAGAGGGGCGCACAAGCAGCAGATGGGGGAACAGAGGGGCGCACAAGCAGCAGATGGGGGAACAGAGGGGCGCACAAGCAGCAGATGGGGGAACAGAGGGGCACACAACAAGCAGCAGATGGGGGAACAGAGGGGCGCACAACAAGCAGCAGATGGGGGAACAGAGGGGCGCACAACAAGCAGCAGATGGGGGAACAGAGGGGCGCACAACAAGCAGCAGATGGGGGAACAGAGGGGCGCACAACAAGCAGCAGATGGGGGAACAGAGGGGCGCACAACAAGCAGCAGATGGGGGAACAGAGGGGCGCACAACAAGCAGCAGATGGGGGAACAGAGGGGCGCACAACAAGCAGCAGATGGGGGAACAGAGGGGCGCACAACAAGCAGCAGATGGGGGAACAGAGGGGCGCACACGCAGGAGATAAGGGACAGAGGGGCGCACACGCAGGAGATAAGGGACAGAGGGGCGCACACGCAGGAGATAAGGGACAGAGGGGCGCACACGCAGGAGATAAGGGACAGAGGGGCGCACACGCAGGAGATAAGGGACAGAGGGGCGCACACGCAGGAGATAAGGGACAGAGGGGCGCACACGCAGGAGATAAGGGACAGAGGGGCGCACACGCAGGAGATAAGGGACAGAGGGGCGCACACGTAGGAGATAAGGGACAGAGGGGCGCACACGCAGGAGATAAGGGACAGAGGGGCGCACACGCAGGAGCTGGGGAACAGAGGGGTGCACACGCAGGAGATAAGGGACAGAGGGGCGCACACGCAGGAGCTGGGGGAACAGAGGGGCGCACACGCAGGAGCTGGGGGAACAGAGGGGCACGCAAGCAGGAGCTGGAGGAACAGAGGGGCACACAAGCAGGAGCTGGGGAAGAGAGGGGCACACAAGCAGGAGCTGGGGAAGAGAGGGGCACACAAGCAGGAGCTGGGGAAGAGAGGGACGCACAAGCAGCAGATGGGGGGGAACCGAGGGGCGCACAAGCAGCAGATGGGGGGGAACCGAGGGGCACACAAGCAGGGGATGGGGAACAGAGGGGCGCACAAGCAGGGGATGGGGAACAAAGGGGCGCACAAGCAGGGGATGGGGAACAAAGGGGCACACAAGCAGGGGTAGGTAAAAACGGAACAGCGAAATAGTGTAGCAAATCTCCCCTTCTTTATTTATTTAGGTGTGAGGATGCTTTGCGGAAAAACAAAACTCTGATTGGTCCAGACCAGAGGGAGTATCACCGTGAGCTGGAGAGAAATTACCATCGTCTCAAAGAAGCGCTCAGCCCTTTAACATCCCGTCGGATCCCACAGCTGTACACCGATCTTCTCCCGCACACCAGCGCAAGGTATACACAAGTCTGTGCTCAATGATAATTGGGACCCCCATCCGCATTCACAAACATCAATCACACACCTACACACATCATCTATGGAATGAAGCGTTTATACTCATCTCTTATTTCAGGGACTCCTTGACCCGAACAAGCCTACGGAAAATTGAAGCTTGAGTGCCTCGATGTCATGAATCCAGCACCTTCCAGACACACCACTAGGGGGCACCAACGTTGTCCTCACTGCCTTGTACAGCTCAGTGTTCCAGTGATTCCCGGCCACAATTTTGTAAATTTGAAATGTTTATATTTCTGCTGTCACCTATACATCGTTCTGTGGAGCTAAAGAGGAAAGGGTCAGGGAGGGAAAAAGGGAAAAACGAGACTAATATAAATGCAGAACGCGGGATGATCTACAGGGGCCCCACTAGGACTAGGATCGATTTAGGACGGGGGGGGGGGGGGGGAGTCTACCGCGTCTCTAGAAAGTCTCCCCCTGTGTTGGTGGATTGTCATTCCAAAAAAAATTTTTTTTTTTTTTTTTTTAAACCTAATGTGATTGGTCAATCGTAAAAGAAGGGAGGAATCAAAGCGGACACATCCAAGAAAGTTATTAAGTTAAACTCACAGAGAAGCTTGACTAACAATCCATAGAAAAGATGCAGTTGCCCATCACAAGCAGATGTGATTACTCCCATACTGTACTGGAATCTTAACGTGGTTGTAAACCCTTTCCTATACCCAGTAAAGTGACTGGCCTTAGCTTATACACAGAGATGAAAAAAATCCTCCTACATAAGTTGTGCCTTTTTATCTGCAGCCTACTATCCTCTACATCTGTTCAAAGTCCAGAATATACACAGCATTTCTGATCGTCAGAAGGCAGGGGGTGGGGATCTGACTTTGCACACTGCACAACAAAGAGCCGAGTGTAATCTGAGACCTGAGTGGAGGTAATGGACACCCCCCCTTCTACACGGTCGTCTAGGGAAACATGCGCAGCTGAGGCGTGGGTTGTCTCCTAGGATTGCCTGGTGGCGACATAAACTGTCAGAAGTGACTCATGCAGATAGCAGAGGAATGAGACATAAATCACACTTGGTGCTTTGGATAGAGGCGAGTACACTCTATAGAATAAGGGGTCTCATCATGTCCCATCATGCCTCTGCCTGTGGGAGTCATGCTTGCAACTGTCAGCCTTGCAATGCCTCATGGGATTTGTAGTTTCGCAACATCTGGAGGGCCGCCAGTTTGAGACCCCTGCTACAGAAAGCTATGCCTTATTCATTTTTTATGTCACAGGTTTACAACCACTTTAAATGGGAGTTTGTGATTGGACGCAACGAGGATTGTTCTATCTTATTTTTTTTTAAATGGCGGCCCTAAAAAAGACCAGTCAGGTTAGGCGCTCCCGTGCGCCAAGCTTTACACTCTCTGACACTGATATTTTTTTTAAGGGATCCGTGTTTTTTTTTTTAAAGGGAACCGGGCTGGGGGGGGGGGGGGGGGCGAGGACACTGCTTTTCTGAATGGTTTGTTTAGGTGAGTGGTCATCAGCCCTGTCCTCAGGGCCCACTAACAGGCCAGGTTTGCAAGAAAACTGAAATACATCACAGGTGATATCATTTGCTGCTCAGTAATTGCAGTATTCTAGGCTCATCTCCCCGAGGTAATACATAAAACCTGGCCTGTTAGTGAGCCCTGAGGACAGGGTTGATGACCACTGCGTTAGGTGCAAGCTCCAAGGGTCCATTCCTCATGAATCGTGGCCCCAGAACAAATCTGTAGTTTGGAGAACGTCTCTGGTTCCGTGCCGATCTCTGAGATAACTCCCCAGGCTGGCAAGAATGAAGAAAGGGCCCTAGAAGAGGCACCTGTAACACCAGGTCACCAAAGGATCACAGATTCAGTTTAGGTGAATTGGGAAGCCGAGTCTCTTGTGCAGCTCGGCATGCACAGGAATACTGAGCAGGGACTGGCAGTGCCGTAATGAAGCCCTCATTGGAAGTCACCCATTTGATGCCATGTGACTTGGGTTTCTTCACATTCTGTGCCGCCATATTTAAAGTGGAGAGATCAGCTGCATATAGTAGAGGCAGCCATAGTACACTGACAGGCCACATCCTTCTAAATATTGCTTCTGCCTTGAAAACTGCTGTACTTTGTGTCGGTGTGTTAAAGTGTCCCACCATCCATAGACAGTAGATGGCGCCATCCTGCGGGATCCGCCATTATTCAGTTCATGAACCCTCTGGCTACTGGTAAGGTTACTGGGACATTTGCCCCCCCCAGACTGGTATGGTTACTGGGACACTTGCCCCCCCCCCCCCCCCCAGACTGATGAGGTTACTGGGTCACCTGCCCCCCCCCCCCCCCCCAGACTGGTAAGGTTACTGGGTCACTTATCCCCCCAGACTGGTAAGGTTACTGGGTCACTTGTCCCCCCAGACTGCTAAGGTTACTGGGACACTTGTTCCCCCAGACTGGTAAGGTTACTGGGAAACTTGCCCCCCCCCAGACTGGTAAGGTTACTGGGACACTTGCCCCCCCCCAGACTGGTAAGGTTACTGGGACACTTGCCCCCCCCCCCAGACTGGTAAGATTACTGGGACACTTGCCCCCCCCCCAGACTGGTAAGGTTACTGGGACACTTGCCCCCCCCCCCCCCCCCCCCCCAGACTGGTAAGGTTACTGGGACTCTTGCCACCGAACCCCCCCCCCCCCTTGTTTCTTGACAACTGATTGACAGATTTTTTCCCAAAACAATTGGCCTAGCTTGCTTGGCTGCCTTAGTTTTTTCGGATGACAAGTGTCGGATGTATTTAATAAGCAGAAATGTTCACAGAGAAAACATGAACTTGCTCTGAATTGAGTTGATAATTCTATTATGGCCTTAATACGACTCAGGGAAGTGCTGGCGGCCTATGGAAAGGCACTGATGGCGGCAAGGCCCTGTTCCGCAATGCTGTACATTTATTTATGGGCATTTTGATGTCTGCTGCTCTTCTCTCCCGGCCTTTTTACAAGTCTTTGTAGCTGAACCATGACGTGATTGTATTTTATATAGAACATTGAATGCACTGAGCAGAACCAAAAAATATTTAAACGCTGGTTAAGTGAAAATATTAGGAAGCCCAGGCCACAGCATGGGCTTTTTTAGGTTTGTCAAGATTTTGTTGATCTCTGTGTCCCCAATGGAGAGCTTTTCTCCTCACTTCCTGTTCCAGTGACACCATGACACGCCATGAGAGCGTGTGATTATCGCTGGGACAGGAAGACGCAGAAAGAAACCTGATCTCTCCCCCACCCTACTATATAAATGTGCTTTTGTTGCAGCTTCTATCCCTATCAGAGAGAGATATTTTATCACTTCCTGTCCTTGGGGACATTCATTTACCAGGACAGGAAGTGAGAGTAAGTTTCTCCAGTGGGGACACTGACAGCAGAACATTTTTGACCGCATCGTCATATCTTCAATGTTAGCCCCAAAAAATTTCCAGCCCGTGCAGTCTAAGATTTCAGCAGGATTGGTTGATACCGTGCAGAACGTCTGGGTCTTGTCGGATACCATAATGAGGGTTGTAGTCAAAGTGTCTAAAAAGGAAAGTGTTTCTGTTGTCTATAGCAACCAGGGAACCACTTTCTTTTATAGTCTGCAGTAGCTGACTGCTGGAATCTGTTTCAGCCATTACTTTTGCCTCAAAGTGTTAGTTTACCTTTTTTTACACTGTACACCCTCCCCAGTTCCTGTTATACTTACCTCCATGGCTGTCAGTGCCAATACAGCCCATGTAGCAGTCCAGGAATTTAAAATCCTTGCTTCTATCACTCTTTTTTTTTTGCAGAGCTTCCAGGACAGATCAGAGTGATGCTCTGTGCTGGTGCTGACCAATCAAAATCACTCTGATCCATCCTGGAATCCCAACAAAGAAGAGGGAAAAGACTGCTTGACCAGCTGCATGTTCAGTGACAACTCACCACCCATGGAGGTCTAGCTGGAACTGGTGTACAGTGTTCACCTTTTTTTATTTCTTCTGAAAAAGTGAACTAACACTTAAAGCGGAGGTCCACCCTAAAAAATAGCCAAAAAGGCTACAAAAAATGAGGAAAAAAAACTTACCAGAATTGGCTGTTAGGGCCCTTTCACACGCACGGACCGTTCGTCCGTTTTTTACAAGTCCGTTTTTTACAAGTCCTATGGGATCGCGTCCGTTAGCGGATGATGCATCCGCTAACGTCCACAAAGATCCGCGTCCGCAAAGATCTGCTTTTTCGGACGGAAGAAACCCCTATTTTTCTTCCGTCTGGCAGATCGGATCGGATGAATACGGACAGACATTCCGTATTCATCCGACTCCCCATAGGGGAGAGCGGAGGAAAGACAGGGCGGTCTCTGCACAGTGTGGGATTTACGGACGGACACACGGAGCGGATCCAAAACAGTGAAAGGACCCTAACTAGGCAGATTGTCCTAATCTGCCACTTCCTCGTCCACGGTGGTTTTTTTCTTCTCCTCCTCGCGATGCCATCTGGGAAATTGGGCGCGGTGTCTTCTGGGACTAGTGTGTTTCCCAGAAGGCAGCGGGGGGGGGAGTGGAGTGACTCCTGTGGGAGTCTCTCCCTGAAAGTGGGTGCAAATACCTGTATTAGACAGGTATTTGCACCTCCCCTCCCCCCTGAAAGGTGCCAAATGTGACACCGGAGGGGGGAGGGTTCCAAAAAGCGGAAATTCCATTTTTGGGTGGAAATCCACTTTAATTTGCAGAGATGTCTTCTCACTTCCTGTTTTGCCTTCACTTCCTGTTTCATAGTCAAATCTCCCCAATGGGGAACAGATGACAAAAACAATAAACCAACAGGGGTTATAACCCTCCTTTACTCTACCTACAATGAAAAACAAAAAAAATTCCCTATAGTTCTACTTCATTGTACATGTAATTGCTGAGCTCAGTGGAGAGCAAGCACTTGTCAGATGTTTTCCACTGCAAAACACTGAATTATATGTGCAGCTTGGATGCACCATCTGCAGGATTCATTAAACCACTAAAGCAGAAGAATGTTCTGCTCACAGTCGGGGCGGATGGATGGATGGTCGGTCTCCAACAGCCCATGTATAAGTACTCTAAAGCTGTCCTTGCAGGTTTCACTTTGATTGTATGCTCTTTATTTCCATTGGATTTACCAACATGTGAGGGTCTACCTGAAAAAAAATACTTTCAATTTGATATCCAGTTGCTCTTTTGTACTACCTAGTTGCTTGTTGATCTAAGGCCCGTTTCACACCGGCTACAGCTTATATAAGAGCAGTGTGACCAGCAAGCTTTGCCAAAGCATTTCCAGAGCTTTCAGCAAGCTTTGTAGAAGCTTTTAAAGTACCATTCAGCTTTAGTTTGTAAACGCTGAACACAGATCCTATTAGGAGTGCTGATTGCCACTGTAAACAAGCTGCTAGCAGGCTTCAGGACTTCTTAAAGGATCAGTAAAAAAATAACAAACATGTTATACTTACCTCCACTGGGCAGCTCGTTTTGCACAGAGTGGAGGTAACCCGTACTTGGTCTTCTGGGGTCCCTCGGCGGCTGTCTCAGCTCCCCCCACAAGAGCTTTCCACCTTCATGCGAGCATTGTGTAAAGCTCTTGCAGGTGCATTCCCATAGCCGCCGACTGTATCACTCGGCCCCGCCCCCCAGCATGCCGCATCATTGGATTTGATTGATAGCAGCGCCAGCCAATGCCTGCACTGCTTTCAATCCATCCAGTGTAGCCAATCAACAGCCAGGCTGAGAATCGAGGAGGATGACGGGGCAAGCGCAGGACTTTCGAAGGGTCAGGTAAGTAAAACGGGGGCTCAGGGGCGGTACTGTCGGATGTTTTTTCACCTTAATGCACATTAAGGTGAAAAAACATTTACCTTTAAAACCACTTTAAAGCTTACAGCAAGCCTGCTAGCAGCTTGCTTAAAGTGGCAATCAGCACTCCTATTGGGATCTGTGTTTAGCATTTACAAACTGAAGCTGAATGCTATTCTAAAAGCTTCTACAAAGCTTGCTGAAAGCTCTGCTTTGTTAAAGCTTGCTGGTCACACTGCTCTCATCTAAGCTGAAGCCTGTGTGAAACAGACCTAAAGGAGATTGTACAATCGGGTTGAAAAATGTATGGACAGCTTTGGAATGCAAGCATCTGATTAGTTAATGGGGGTAAAAACACTATAATTCGGTTGCTCCAGACTCATCTAATAAAGCAGCAGAGAGAGGATTCACCAAGTGCAGTAACCTCTGGCAACCAGTCAGGTTTCACATTAAGTTAACAAGACCTGTAAAGGTGAAATCTGATTGGCTGTTATGGTTTGCGGCACTTGGCAAGCTGCTGTTTGCCGGGTGATAAAGCCGTCACACTACATTGTTTAATACATACGACTCCTGCTTGTCTGTCCTGCTGTTGTATAGTTTCACTACCAGTTAGTCTGTACTGCCGTCACATGATGAGCTGTGGTCTCAGTCACACTGTGTGGCCCGTTCTCTGTTTTGCTGTATATATTGTCTTTGCCGGTGTGTATGCACTATTTTTTTATAATAAAATTATTGTAATATTGGGAGTTTATTTGGAGAGTATTTCTTGTGTAAAAAAAAACAGAAACCATTCACTTACTGATCTGTAAAAGCAAAAAGGAGGGTGTTCCAGCCTAGAGCATTCCTTTTTTAAACCTTTTTATTGGAAGAAATAATATGGATATGTACTCGCAAGCTCATCAAAATGATCCAAAGTCAATATTGGCAGACCCTGCTGATCTCGGGAAAAAGCCACCCAGATCTGTACAGCTGACGTGTTTCAGGGGGGGTCCCCTCTTCATCAGTGTTTTACTGATCTGTGAAATCCGTATGGGTTATTGTTCTTTCTACACAAAAATAAATAAATGGCTCCCTTCCGGTTGGCTTACCACCCGTCTGTTAGAGGCCTGAACAGGAGTGACTGCTGTGGGGATGTCAGGTGACTATCACTGAAATGATCTCCTAGACCAGTGATGGCGAACCTTGGCACCCCAGATGTTTTGGAACTACATTTCCCATGATGCTCATGCGCTATGCAGTGTAGTGGAGCATCATGGGAAATGTAGTTCCAATACTTCTGGGGTTCCGAGGTTGGCTATCACTGTCCTAGACAAACCCTCCACCCATTTATATACAGTGAAACCTCGGATTGCGAGTAACGTGGTTAATGAGCGTTTCGCAATATGAGCATTTCTTGTTTGAAAATCCTGACTAGGTTTGAGAGTGTTGTCTCACAAAAAAACGAGCAGGATTCAAGCCACAGCGGTGTGCAGTACCGCATTTGGCCAGAGGTGCGGGGGGCGCCAGAGCTGTTCAGAAAAACTTAGAAATACTCAGTTCCCAAGCTTTTCCGAGTTCAGCCGAGCTGTCCCAGAGTCTTTCAGAGGCTCTCTGGCGCCCCCACCTCTGGCCACATACGGTATTGCATGCTATAGAAGTCAATGCAGAACAAACTATTTTCATTTACTTTTATGGGGAGACTCTGTTTCATATGTGAGTGCTTTGGATTACGAGCATTCTCCTGGAACGGATTATGCTTGTAATCCAAGGTTCCACTGTATTACAGCCGCAGTTCATTATAACAAACATTTTACCTGCTGCTGCGCCTATGGATTGCAATATAATTTCCAAATGTATCCATGGATACTCTCTACCTGTTCTAATATATCCATCAAAATTATATACTTCATCAACCCCGTCCGACATAAAGGAAACAGCCAGTCCAGTTCATCTGAATACAAATAAAAGAAGTTAAATGTCCATGAAAGATCACAAATCGAAATGTATTCATCTAAGAGTTAAAATAGTTTTTAGCAGCAATGGTATCAAGATCAAAAGACAGTATCTATTGTAAAAGTTCTTTACTCATCAAAAAGTAAAACTCAATGTCATGTTCCGATTAAAAAATAAAATAAACTCTGGTCGTACAGAAAAATTAGTATTCCATAACGGCAACGTAAACACAATCAAGCAAAATATTACATTACGACGCGTTTTGACCTATGCAGTAGTAGTGGTCTTCTTCAGGGAGATAGTTGATTCACTGGGAATGAAAGGAATGATCCAGATATATAAAAGACTGTTGAGTTGTCCCGAAAGCTCCATGGCCCGTCCCCTCCCCTCCAAGGGAAAGAGTCCAGCCAAAAAGGGGTTTACAAGAAGCCACACTGTTGGATACCTTCTGAGGCAGATGAGAGATGGCACCTTAATAATTGATGTAGGATATAAGCCTTTGGTGAAGTATGGTCTAATACACGATTGTAGGGCATCAATGGGCTATAGAGCGCTGTTTAGATACTATTCATGTGTAGTGACCGTCTGTGTTTGCCTGCATGGATGGCTTCCATTTCCATTTTCCAGCAAATCAACCATCCCCCTGAAGAAGACCACTACTGCATGGGTCGAAACGCGTCGTAATGTAATGTTTTGCTTGATTGTGTTTACATTGCTGTTATGGAATACTTATTTTTCTGTACAACCAGAGTTTATATATTTATTGGAACATGACATTGAGTTTTACTTTTTGATGAATAAAGAACTTTTACAATAGATACTGTCTTTTGGTCTTGATACCATTGCTGCTAAAAAAACAAACCTTGAGGGAACTTTCCCATTTCGCATTGTTCTGCTTCGGGGTATGCAGCTTATCTCCTATATGTGTTTTTTCTATAATAGAGTCAAAATAGTAAGTAAGCCAAAGTCACATCTGTATAAATGAATATAAAAACGAATACATCCTAAGAATTATTTTTTTTGGTCAGGTTGATATTTTAAAGGTTTGTCTGGTAATAGAATATTTACCAGTCTGTTCCTAGCTGTCCTTTTTATAGAATAATGGATTGAGCTCAAACTATACACACAGCTAAATGAGTCTGCAGAGTGCTTCCTCCTCCCTGGCTGATTTGTATACAGGGTTGTACAGAGTTCCAGTCAAAGAGACCAGGCCTGAAAATAACCCCAGAGGTGACCCAAACCTTATAGTTTCTATTCAAAGAAGCCTGTACTATACCACTTCTCAGTAGCATGCTTTTTGCTTCACTATGCGTTCAACTTCCACATCAAGATTCCCACCAAGCTTAGCTTTTCTTCCACCCACAAGACATGGCTTTCCAAGTCTGCTAAATGGTGGGGGGGCGTCTACTGGTCTTTGCGGATTCTTGGAAGGCTTGTCTTTCTGATGCTTGGGAGTAAAAGGCGTTGTCCTATAGTTATAAGCTTGATTTTTGTTCCCTTCCCCTTCATCTGGACTTTGAAACGAGGAGTCATCACTAGGGGTGAGCCGAACACCTGGGTTCGGTTTTGTACCAGAACCTGCAAACAGACCAAATGTTTGTGTGAACTTTAAAACCCTATTAAAGTCTATGGGACTCAAACGTTTGAAATCTAAAGTACTAATTTTAAAGGCTAATATGCAAGTTATTGTCCTAAAAAGTGTTTGGAGACCCGGGTCCTGCCCCTGGGGACATGTATCAATGCAAAAAAAGTTTTAAAAAACTGCAGTTTTTTCAAGAGCAGTGATTTTAATAATGCTTAAAGTGAAACAATAAAATTTAAATATTCCTTTAAATTTCGTACCTAGGGGGGTGTTTAGTATGCCTGTAAAGTAGCGCTTGTTTCCTGTGCTTAGAACTGTCCCTGCAAAAAAATTTATTTCTGAAGGAAAAAAGTCATTTAAAATCACCCGTGGCTATAATGAATTGTCAGATACCAGCAATACAGAGAAAAGTCATTCATAAAAAAAAAAATGTGTGGGGGTCCCCCCAAATTCAATTACCAGGCCCTTCGGGTCTGGTATAGATATTAAGGGGAACCCTGCATCAAATAAAAAAAAAATTATGTGGAGTTCCCCCCAAATATCCATTCCAGACCCTTCAGGTCTCCACCCCAAATTTAAAAAAAAATGCCGTGGACCCCCACACATTTTTTTTTATGAATGACTTTTCGCTGTATTGCCAGGAGCCGACAATTCATTGCCGCGAGTGATTTTAAATGACTTTTTTTCCTTCAGAAATGACACTTTGTGTAGGGACAGTTCTAAGCATGGGAAACGAGCGCTACTTTACAGGCATACTTTACACACACCCCCACCTAGGTATGAAATTTAAAGGAATATTTCACTTTTATTGTTTCACTTAAAAAAAAATTCAGTTTTTAAAACTTTTTTTTTGCATTGATACATGTCCCCTGGGGCAGGACCTGGGTCCCCAAACACTTTTTATTACAATAACTTGCATATTAGCCTTTAAAATTAGCACTTTAGATTTCAAAAGTTTGAGTCCCATAGACTTTAACAGGATTCTAAAGTTCACACGAACTTGCCGCGAACACCCCAAATAGTTCGCTGTTCGGCAAACAAGCAACGTTCGAGTCGAACATGAGTTCTACTCGAACTCGAAGCTCATCCCTAGTCATCACCAAAGTCCCTGCTACGGAATGCTTTGGAGAGTTTTACTCCAACCGGTTTACCATTCCAAAACCCAAATGTGACAATCCCCTCCCCCATCCATTCTGGATCTGGAAGCCTGTAAGTGCTTACATTCTTGTCCAAAATCTCAGGATGGAATCGGTGAGATGCATAATTGCCTCTCTGAATCATGTGGACTTTCTGGACTCAGTGGACACAAGGGATGCTTACTTACAAGTACCTAACTTACCAGTGCATCAGGACTTTCTGCACTTTGGGGTGAGGCCCCTGCACTACTGTACTAGTTTGTGACCCTCCATTTCGACATGTCCTCCTCACCTTGGATGTTCACCAAGTGCTGGCTCCTGTGTTGGCCATTTAATGCTTTTCATGTGATCCTCATGAGGAAAAAGATATTGAGGGCTCTGGCA
Organism: Rana kukunoris; assembly: GCA_029574335.1. Taxonomy (NCBI): domain Eukaryota; kingdom Metazoa; phylum Chordata; class Amphibia; order Anura; family Ranidae; genus Rana; species Rana kukunoris. The sequence goes on along the minus strand of CM056051.1, from coordinate 500,576,305 downwards.
AACAATGCATCCTGGACTGTGCCCTCAATATAACGTGCCCCCATGTAATGTGCCCTCCTGACCCCCTGTAGTCTGTTCTGCTTGACCTCCTGTGTTCTGTCCTGCTGACCTATTGTACACTGCTTATCTACAGTTCAACCCATAACTGAGCATCTGTGCCGAAAAAATCAAGCACACGTTTCACATTAAATATGTGTAATTTTTTATATTCTATTAATGCTATTTCTAAAAAAAATATATTTGTTGTATCAAAAGCTTGCTGATCACACCAATGTTTTGTGAGCTGTAGACCTGAAAATTATTTCAGGGTTTCCCCAAGATCTCATTCTTTTTGCCAAAGGTTTCCTCCAAGCTAAAAAGGTTGAGGAACCCTGATCTCAGTTCAGTTGGCCATACTCGGTGAAAACAAAAATTACAGGCTCTCTTAACCCTTTCAGTGCCAGTCACAACCCAGAATCCAGAACTTACTTTTAAAATGGTACTAAACCCACCCACATATCTGCGCAGGATGGAGGCCATTTTAGCTTAAATTTAGATCTGCATTTTTTTTATGTTTTTGATCCATTGTATGGAACCAAAAACCCAACCTGCTGGTCCCTGGCCCTTTCCATAAAATGCACAGATGTATATTGCAGGGATGTTTGAAGGAATTTGGGGGCCCCAAGCAAAGTGGGGGGCCCCCAAGCACCCCCCTACGGGCAAACCTTACGTTAGTGCTACACTAATATTTTACACCCATGTTCTTACTCCCCTCCCCTCTGTTTTTCTATTCTCACCTCCCCTTTTTTCCCAGTAGGCTGCCGCTGTAGCGTGGCCGAGCACCTCTTCCTCAGTTTGGTGTTCTATCATTATGGGTCCCCAGTCCCCTATCAGATAGTGCCCGAGCCGGGCCAGGCCAGGTACCGTGCAGTACAGGAGATTGTTTCCTGTGTTCCCAGCCGGACTGAAAGGAAGTGAGCACTCAGTGTGCACTTCCTGACAGGACTCCAGGAGGAAGGAAGAGGAGCTCAGCCATACTACAGCCCGGGAAGGGGAAGTTGGGGGCCCCAGGCCAGCTCGGGGGCCCCAAGCAATTGTTTGTTTTGCCTGTCCTGTAGCAACGGGCCTGTGGGAAGGTGACCCATAGAAAACCATGTTAAATGGACTTTCGTGTGTTTCTGCAAAACTGAAAACACACTAAAAAAAATGCATAGGTGGGAACCAGGCCTAAATGTAGTCATCCTGATTCCCCTCGAGTATTGTAGATAAGTGAGTTCAGGTGTGCAGGCCTATAATTTGAAGCACCATTTTGCATTGTATTAAGGGAAAGTTCTTCTTGGAGATGTTACTCTCCCTATCCATTGTAGTGCTGATACAGATAACGGTTCGTGTGGCCTTTTTATAGCGATAATTACTGTGCCCGTCACCCCCTGACAATTTGCTTTGTTTAACATGATAATTACATTCTCGGGTTTGCCGATGTGTGACGGTGAAGTCTGTTTCCGCTGTCTGTGCAGAGTAATGTGAGTAATATGTGAATCACAGGCCTTTCGTTACATGGATCAGAGGGAGATTCTTGGAAGTGTGTTATTGAATCCTCAACTCTCAGCTGACCTTGTTTATTCATAAGCGTGCTTATAACCGTTACTGGCCTTCATTGGAGACCACAAAGGCTGACTTGTCCTATTCGCATGAAACCTGCTCCATCTATTTACAGGGTCTACAGAGCACACGAAGAGGACCTGTTACTGATGAGCTCATCTAGAAATTGTACTGCTCCTAAGAAACCGATCACTTTGATAATTAGCATTAGCAATATGATTGCAGGCCAGGCCAACCAAATTCTATGTAAACACACCAATCATTCCTGCGCACAATGGTTTGTACCACACAAACATAGAATATTAAAAGTTAATTTATAATTAATGACCAAATGCCAGATAATCAACACTTGTACGTGATGTGTTAACTTGCATTTTGTCTACGCATTACTACAAAACATGGTAATTTGTGGTATGTTGTGACATTCATTTTAAATGGCACTCTAAAACCAGCCATATATGGATCAAAAGTCGGCTAGATTAGCAGTAATCGGCCAAATTTCAGTCAGGTTGTACAGAAGTCGATCTACCACTGTACACCCGCAATTTTGAGCTCTCAGGGCTCCCCGCAAGTCATTGCACCAGTCCGAGGATTTGAAATCCCCATTGCCTTCTTTTCCTCTCTGTCCAGCGCTGCCAAGACAGAACAGATGGATTCTAATTGGCCAGCACTCTCCAATGGATGGTGTTGACCAATCAGAATCTGTATGGTCCGCCCTTGCAGCACTGGATGGAGAGGAGAGAATGCAGCAGGAATTTTAAATCCCTGGACTGATGGAGCAGCTTGCCCCAGAGCCCTGACAACTCAGGATTGTGGAAGTAGAGCCGGAACCAGAAGGGGGTCAATCCAGGGTTAGGTCACCTGAACTAACCCTTTAAATAAGTGGTTCTCAACCTGGGGGTCGAATAACGATTTGCCAGGGGTCACCCAATCCTGGGCTGAGGAATGTGAACTGGGAGGGGCTGGAGGAGTCCCTATCTCCTGATTTCGGCATTGGGGTCACTGCTGTGAGACACCACAGATCTGGAGACACAGTGAAGCTGAAGACACATTGAGTAACACTACCTGTTATTATAGTTGCCATTAAAAGTCCCCACTCCAGTTCTCAGATCAGCAGATGACCTTGATCAAGAGCATCTAAGTTGGCTGATCAGAACTCCCCCCAGTACTGCCACTGATCCCATCCCCCCCACCAAGGAGTAAGAGAAGGAATAAAAATAGAGAATACACGGAAGGGAGAAAAAATGTACCATAAGGGGTTTTAATACTATACGAATGGAATGGACTCATGGAGCGCTAAATATCTGTGAGTTAGGGGTGCAAATTACAAATTAGTCTTGCCTTGGGTGCTGACAACCCACGCTACCAATATAATTTTACTGTTGGGGGTCCCCATAACTTGGAAAATGTAATCCCCGGGGTCACAGAACTAGAAAGGTTGAGAACCACTGCTTTAAATAATCATAACTGATCTTCGTAACAATGCGTGTCACATAAAAAAAATTCAGAGGTAAGATCCAACTCAAATGGCTATCAATTTGACGCATGCTCGGAAGCATACGTCACCGCACTCTTGATGGTCGAAAGTTCCGAGAACTTTTGTGTGACCGTGTGTATGCAAGCCAAGCTTGAGCGGAATTCCGTCGGAAAAACCATCCAAGGCTTTTCCTATGGAAAATCTGATCATGTGTACGGGTCATAACAGTCATCATGCCTGTGGCTCTGCCAATTAGTGTTGGACCTGGAACTATGCAGGCACCATCACATGGGATGTCGGGTAGCCACATGTTAAAGTGGAAGTAAAGCTTCCTATCGTTTTCAAGGAATTTGCCATCTTGGCCTGTTTATTCTCCAACCGCCATGATGCTGCACATATGATTAGTTATTACACCAGCCATTGGATGTTTTGACAGCTCAACCAATGTGACAGTTACATTCCCGACACAGGTTGGGAATGTAACTGTTTTTTGAAACTGTTAAGTTAATGGGTTTACTTCTGCTTTGAAGAACCACTAGCCACCCCACTGGTAGAACCCATAGGTTTCCACAGAATCCTGGTTGATAATAAAGGATGAAAAAAAAAAAGAAGGTAAACTGTTCTTGAATGCTGTGGCCTTCTTTATTCAGATATCAACTTAGGGCCAGATTCAGAAAGATCCGCGGATCTTTCTGCTGGCGTAACGTATCCCCAATACGTTACGCCGCTGTAAATATTTGCCCAAGTTCTGTATTCAGAAAGAACTTGCGCCCTTTTTTACGGCGGCGTAACATATGTGTTGCGGCGTAAGGCCGCGCAATTCAAATTTATGAAGTGGGGGCGTGATTCATGTAAATGAATCATGACCCCATGTAATTGACATTTTTTTTGGACGGCGCATGAAATCACATCGCTTTTTGTCAATGTAAACGATGTGAACGTAACTAACGTCGAGCCCTATTCCCGAACGATTTACGCAAACGACGTAACCGACGTACAATTCAACGCTGTCCCGACGTCCATACTTAAAGCGGAGGTTCACCCTAAATATAAGATCTCCCATGCGATCCAGCATACTGGCGTCAGCGCCAGTATGCTGGGTTTTTTTTTTTTTAATCGCACACTTACTGTATTATGGTGTAATTCCTTTTTTGTCCCCCGCGGTGGACGGCTGTAGTATTGCTCGTCACATCTTCCTAAAATACCCGATATGGACTCGGGTAATCTCGGCGAAAATGCGGCGCCTGCGCACAGACCTAGGAGCTGACTGCGCAGGCGCCGGAGAAATACGGCGCCTGCGCAGTCAGCTCCTAGGTCTGTGCGCAGGCGCCGCATTTTCGCCGAGATTACCCGAGTCCATATCGGGTATTTTCGGAAGATGTGACGCGCTATACTGGCGCCGTCCACCACGGGGGACAAAAAAGGAATTCCACTATAATACAGTAAGTGTGCGATTAAAAAAAAAAAAACCAGCATACTGGCGCTGACGCCAGTATGCTGGATCGCATGGGAGATCTTATATTTAGAGTGAAATACCGCTTTAACATTGGCTACACCTCCTATAGCAGGGGTAACCTTACGCCGCTCTAACGCTAACGCAAACGACGTAAACTACGACGCGCCGCCGCAAGTGCATTCAGGAATCGGCGTAAATAGCTCATTTGCATATTTTACGTGAAAACCGCCGTAAGTGCCACCTAGCGGCCAGCGTAAATATGCAACTAAGATACGACGGTGTAAGCGACTTACGCCGCTCGTATCTTAGGAGAAAGCCGGTGTATCTTGTTTTCTGAATAAATCTATAGATACGCCAACGTAAATACTTTTCTGAATCTGGCCATCAGTTGACAAAAAAATTAAGTCCTAGCACAGTGTGTTATTTTAGTGCAGCAGGAGATGTTTTGGTCCCTACACCAAGTCAAGCTGCAAAGCCATATGCCTAGTACACACGACCGATTTCCCAACAGAATTCCTCTTAGCCTGCCTTGCATACACACGCTCAGACAAACTTACTTACCTGGCAGGGGAGACACCATGATCATGAAGGTGGTTCTCCCAGGGCGAGGCTCGGCCATTGCACTCTGGCTGCGCTGATTGAGGTGTCTTACCTGCCACTGCTCGGCCTTTTGGCTAAGATCGGGTGTGGTATCCGTTCTCATCAGTTGTTAGAGGAGCGCTGAAGCACCTCCTATATGTGGAGGGTGGATGCAATCCAATAACGTCATTGCACCTGGAAGGGTGGTTTCAGCAGGGACTACGCCGTGCTGCCCGACAGATACTGGGGGCCGGCCAATGGTTGCGTCTGAGCCACCTGGAAGGGTGCTTCTGGTGGGGATGGGTGGCTCTGCCTGGTCTGGTCTTTTTGCCGGGTTCTAGTCTGGCCTTCTGGCTGGCTGGTGTAAGTGCTATCTCTGTCAGAGATCTGATAGGACGAGCTGGAACTGCCCTGGGATATGACGGGGTAGGGCCATGCAAATCCTGCTGGGTTGACGGGGAGTCTGGAAGGGTTAGTATTGGTGGAGGCTGCTAGATGAGGGCAGCTTCTTCCCAAGAAAACCTTGAAGGGCTCTCTATCTGGCAGGGGTGGAGGGCTGCACTGGCCGGTCGGGCGGTTGGATTTGGAACGGAAAAGCCTATGGTGCATGTGCCCCTGGAGTGGCAGTCCAGGGGTGTCTGAGAATCACTGTGAGTGAGGGTCACTTTGATTTAAAGACACCACGGTCACTGCACCAGCTACACGCTTTTTTAGCACCTGCCTCCTGGGCCAGGCCTTTTTGGCCAAGACCAGAGGAATTTTTTATTCCTGGCCGGAGGGCCTGGTCATTGTTGAACACAATGACCACTTCTTTCACTCTCCTCTCCACTATCCCTTTCCCCCACTTTATTTAATTTATTGCCTATGTTTGTCACGTTTTTGTCTTTTTTTTGTTTGTGCACGTTTTGTTCACTGTATGATTAGTAGGGTGCCGGTCCTCGGGCCAGCCCTGAACGTCTTGGGAGTGGGTGGACATGGCCTTTTGGCTTAGTTCACCTGCTCTCATGGGGTCTCCCTTCGGGGGAGTTCCACCTAGTACTTGGAGGGTTCTGTTCCGGCAGTCCCTCCAAGGAAGTTGGGTCCGTGTCGGCTTCGGTTGCTCGGACCACAGTACCTCAGTCCCCGTCTGGAGCCTAACGCCCCGGGGGATCAGGGTTTGGGTCCCTTCTGCACAGGAGGACCACTTGACGTTGCACCCGTCTGCACGTTTTTGTGAACACTCTTTATGTGTGTGCACATTTTTTCTGCACCGGGTGGAGTTTTTTTTGAGTGTGTTTCACACGCCATAGGCTTTTCAACAAAAAAAAAGTCCGCCCGTCCAAAGCGTGGTGACGTACAACACGTACGACGCCACTATAAAGGGGAAGTTACATGTGGATGGCGCCACCCTTTGGGCTGCATTTGCTGATTTTGTGTTAGTAAAAGTTTGGTGAGAGACGATTTGTGCTTTTCAGTCCATTACAGTGTGACGAATTTGCTATCTGCATTCCAATTGCTAGTTTTACCAGAAAGCGAGTCCGTCTCATACTTGATTCTGAGCATGCGTGGTTTTCTGGCCGTCGGAAAACCATACAGACGAATGGCTTATCCGCTCTGATTTTTGGCTTGACAGGAAAAAAGAGACCTTGATCTCTTTTTTTTGTCCGGCAGTTTTCCCATCGGAAAAAACTGCGATGGAGCATACACACAGCCGGGATTCCCAACGAAAAGCTCTCATAGCCGTTTTCCCGTCTGAAAAAACGCGTGTGTGTGTGTACGGGGCAATATAGAACTTTACATTGATTCAAGGACAAGCTACCCTGTAGCAGGAATGTTTTCTTGTCACTACATCAGTGCTGTCAGTTTGTGTTCCTTTGTATCTTTTGAGGAAGTTCTAACTCTTCATTGGTTGGTATGGCCAACACAGATAGTTGCCTGAAGTGTCTATGTGTTGGAGGTCTGGCGTTATCTCTGATGGGGGTCTTCGCACAGCAAGTCTATTAATGGTTGAAGATACGCAACGCCTTCGGCAGTGTGAATTCTGTCGGCACTCTTCCGTCACTAACACATTCAAGTGTCCCTGTCATTCATGCTCAGCAGGAGCCGCTATTTAATTTGCTGAGTTAATATTTAACCTCTGTCACTAATGATGTGGCTACTCAGCACTTTATCTACATTGGATCCCCTTAGATCCAGATGTCTGGATTTTTGGCCTCCGGAAAGTCGACTAATGTCAACCAATAAATTGTGTCTTTGACATATATAAATTATATTAGTATTAGTAAGGCAAACATCTGACCCCTAACCTAAAATTAATTAATTTCCCCTCCCTTCTCCTATACCGATACTCTGCTTGCCCTCAACAAAAGAGAACCAGTCACAGTGGGGTTCCTGCCATAATTGTATTACAGAGGGAGCTCAATAAGTGTACAGGGTCAGCGCTGGCATCCTCGGAAGTTTATGTCAATGGGGGGGGGGGGGGGGTGAAGAGTGGATCAGGCAGACTGATTGAGCAAACAAATCAACACTCTCCCTGAGAGCTATCAGACAGGGGACATTTGCTGACACCCTACATGTATAATTGTCACCTGACCGGTTCAAAGACCGCAATGGTGGCAACTGTTATGTTGTGCTTTTGCGCTGCTTAATGCAAACTTATGCTTTGCCCATTCGTGGAAAAACAGAAAATTTGCTTAATTGATTCCTGTCTAGCAGACGTATATAAACGTCCTGGACTGGACTGGATTGTAAGCTCCACGAGTGGGGCCCCCCTATCCCTTCTGTATTGAACTGTATTGTAATTGTACTGTCGTCGTCCCCCCCCCCCTCTACATTGTAAAGCGCTGCACAAACTGTTGGCGCTATATAAATCCTGTATAATAATAATAATCCCAAGATCATGACTGCAACTGCAGCCAAGATCCTGGTGATGTTCTTTGGAGCTGGCGATCGGCTTCCATGTAAAATTGATCTGAGCATCTCTAAAGCCACCCGATCACTTTTACAGGGATTGGAAGCCACCCACTGCTGTTCCCAGGCTCTCCTGTTCCACCAGGGAACAGCTGTTAATTGTCGAGCCAGCTCCCCACAGAGGAGATGGAGGAACATCTATTCCTCCACAGTGGTGGCTGGTGCTCAAAATTTTTGGGGCGGGCGCCAACCAACGAAAAAAACGCAGCCTCTGTGCCATAAAATTGTCGCCATGCCATCAAACGCAGCCACTGTGCCATGCCATCAAACTCAGCCACTCTGCCCATCAATTGTTGCCACTGTGCCATGCCATCAAACGCAGCCACTGTGCCATCAATTGTCACCAATGTGCCCATCAATTGTCGCCACTGTGCCATGCCATCCATTTTCGCCACTATGCCATGCCATTGTCACCACTGTGCCTATTAATTATCGCCACTGTGCCATGCCAAACAGCCACTGTGCCATCAATTGTCGCCACTGTGCCATGCCCATTGTCGCCACTGTGCCCATCAATTGTTACCACTGTGCATGCCAAACGCAGCCACTGTGCCATCAATTGTCACCACTGTGCCCATTAATTGCCGCCAGTTTGCCCCTAAAATGCCAACAGATTGCCCCTTAAAATGTCTCCAGATTGCCCTAAAATACCGCCAGATTGCCCCCCGGGGCACTTACCTTTCTCGGTCAGCCATCCTCCACGATCCCTCAATGTCTTCTCCCGCCCTCAATGTTGCTTCAGCCAGTCAGGTTACTGGTAACCAGAACCGGTGAACCTGATTGGCTGAGATGCGTATCAGTGTTAACCAGGGAACGCATACACTGAGTTGGCTAAATTGCAGCATGGATCTCGCTGGAAAACACAAGGGATAACTATGCTGACGCAGATTTTTCACAATGGCAGGCTACTAACGTTCCCCCAACTGCAGGCTCGGTTTGGTGTACCGGCGAGTATGTGGCTCTCATATATTCAGCTTAGGCACGCGGTTGTGGCACAGGGTAATGCAGTGGAGTGGACCTTGTCACCCACTCCGGTATTCCACTTGCTACGCTCGACTTCTGAGGCCAAAGGAATTATCTCCCAGTGCTACCAGATGCTACTATCTGAACACCTGGAGGCATACCTGTGTGGGGCGTTTTCCACTTGGCAGCGGGACCTCGGCCAGGTTACGGGTGATCAGTGGGAGGAGGCCCTTCAATCTTTAACCACATTTTCACTAAATGTTGCACAAAAGGTTTCACAATTGTATATATTGCTGAGGGTGCATTATACTCCGGTGAAACTGCACAGAATGGGTAGGCGGGTGGACCCGATGTGCGGCCGGTGCCAGCAACATGAGGGGGACCTTATACATCTCATGTGGCGATGCCCGAAATTGCACCGGTATTGGAATGGAGTAGTGGAGACAATTAACGCTGTTTTTCAGACTAGGGTTCCAGTCGACCCTGTATGCTGCCTGTTGGGGGCGCTGGAGGATGTAGTCCCAGAGGAAACGACCAGGGTGGCTATCTCTAGGACATTGTTTCAAGCTAGAAAATTAATACTGATGGGGTGGAAGTCTGCCTCCCCACCAACCCATTCCTCCTGGATTTCTCATGTGGTTAAGGCAATGGTGATGGAAAAACACATTTATCAACACAGAGGGTGCCCTGGCAGGTTGAGAGAAAAAAAAAACAGGGAACGCACACCCTGTGCGTCCCCTGGTTAACTATTTTGCTCTGATAGACACTTCCACAGCCAACCAGCTTCCGTTATTCAGATGGCCGGCGCTTGCCAGGGGGCCAGCCATCTGAATAGTGAGCGGCAGCTGCGCCGGCGACAATACATAGATTCATGCAATGCATGAATCTATGTATTGTTTTCAGTGGCGGTGCGAGAGCCAGAGTAGGCGGCACTCCTGCGTCCTCTATGGACGCACCGCCACTGTTCCTCCATCTCCTCTGTAGTGGATGAAGCTGGAGTTAATGAGGATTTTGTCACTTCCAGTTTCAGTACGGTACTTTCCTGGCCAGATCTCTGTTTGGACAAAGCACAGATTCAATTTATTGTGAAACCGTGCTGCTAGGGCTCCCCCAGGGCTTTGGCACGTCTACCTATCACAGTGCTCTTTTCCAGGGATCGGCCATCCACTCTGCCCCTAGTAATCGCTGCTTCCTCAGGGTCCGGAATCTTTTGTCTTCAGTCCCAATTTTCTATTGGCTGGCCACAGATGATGTACTGTCATTTCTGCAAATGCACCAATGGTGTGAGCAGGCCCATTTTGAAACAATCCATTTCAGTTTCTCACTGTGTTGAGCAGTGCAGTCCAATGTATGCCGTGTGAATGGGCCCTTATTCTGCAATACCACACACTAAGGGTCCATTCACATCACTATGCAGTGCCCCTTCACACACACCAATACAGCCAAAAGGTAGAGCTCTGATGTGAAGAGGGACTGCGTGATTGGGGGGCTTGATGTGAAGGGGTGACTCTGACATGATGGTCATTAGCCTAGTCTAATGCCATCATGCATCTCTCTCTCTCTCTCTCTCTCTCTCTCTCTCTCTCTCTCTCTCTCTCTCTCTCTCACTCCCTCTCTCCCTCTCCCTCTGTGTAAATCCAGGAAGTAAACAGGCAGCAGCTTCAGCTGCCCACAGTTAAAATGGATGCAGCCAGACTTAATGGAGAGAGATTTCTGCAGCATATTTGGCAAGTACAGAATCACAGTATATATAAAATAATATGCAAAGTGGTTGGAGGGAATCTTCAGAATGGCAAAGAAGTTTCTAAAATAAATTATGTGAGCCGACTGCAGTTCCTCTTTAAGGGGTGGCTCTGATGCAGCCTTTCTCAACCTTTTTACTGCTGGGGAACCCTAAAAATAATTTTCAAGTCTCGGGGAACCCCTAATAAAACCCATTCATTGGGGGTCAGTGAGAAGAATGCCCTTTTTTACAGTAGTGGTAAGAATGCCCCCCTTACAGAGAACTATGATTATCATAAGTGTAATACCACTGGCTCCTTCAAGTGGAATTGGCTCAGAACTGTGTAGGCACCATCAAACAGGAGGTAAATCAGCCACAGCTTAAGGAACCCCTAGCTACCTCTGGAGGAACCCTATGTTTCCATTGAACCCTGGTTGAGAATGGCTGCTCTGATGTGATGGGGGACCGTGGTGTGAAGGGTGGACTTTGACATGATCATGTGACTCTGACTTGCAGGGGTGATTCTGATGTGATGGAGGAATTCTGGTATGATTGGGGTCTGTGATGTCCTAGTGGGACTTTGATGGAGGGACTCTGACTTGTAGGGAAAACTCTGATGTGATGGGCGTATGTCTTTTACGCTACGCCGGCGCAGCGCGGAGAGGCAAGCATGGAATTCACAAAGCAAATGCTCCCAACTCTGCGCCGGCATAGCGTATATTCGTAGGCATAAGCCAGCATAGGTGGAAGTGGGCTGGAAGTGGGCGTGATCCATGTTAATGAAGCGTGACCCCATGCAAATGATGTGCTGAGCGCCAGACAAGTACTTAGAACGAACTGCGCATGCGTCGTGTCGTGGCCGCATCCCAGTGCGCATGCTCACAATCACGTCGAAACATCTGCCTAATATACGTCGAATCACTGCCTACGACGTGAACGTAACCTACGCCCAGCCATATTCACGTACAACGTAAAAATAATTTTCAAGTCTCGGGGAACCCCTGATAAAACCCATTCATTGGGGGTCAGTGAGAAGAATGCCCTTTTTTACAGTAGTGGTACGAATGCCCCCCTTACAGAGAACTATGATTATCATTGGTGTAATACCACTGGCTCCTTCAAGTGGAATTGGCTCAGAACTATGTAGGCACCATCAAACAGAAGGTAAATCAGCCACAGCTTAAGGAACCCCTAGCCACCTCTGGAGGAACCCTATGGTTCCACGGAACCCTGGTTGAGAATGGCTGCTCTGATGTGATGGGGGACCGTGGTGTGAAGGGTGGACTTTGACATGATGATGTGACTCTGACTTGCAGGGGTGATTCTGATGTGATGGAGGAATTCTGATGTGATGGAGGAATTCTGGTATGATTGGGGTCTGTGATGTCATAGTGGGACTACATACTGTAAAATTTGATGGCTTGTGTTCCCTGGTCCATACCTTTGCATGGGTTGCGCCTCGTTTATGGGGGAATAACTTTACGCCGGACGTAAAACTTACGCAAACCGCTTAAATCATGCGCCGGGCGCAAGTACGTTTGTGAATCGCCGTATCTCCCTCATTTGCATATTTGAATAGAAAATCAATGGGAGTGCCACATGTGTCCAGCGTAAATATGCGCCCTCTCTACGCCGTCGTAGGCAAGTTACGTCGGTGGGATGAAGTCAGTTTTTAGGCGTATCTATGTTTGTGGGTATGGCGCACAGATACGGCGGCGCATATTTGTACTTACGCAGCGTATCTGTAGATACGCCGGTGTAAGTGCTTTGTGAATCCGGGCTTAAGTGTTGTTGGAAGCAGGACTGTTTCTCTTTTGATACGCCTGAATCTGTTATTTCTCCTTTTACTTCAACACTTCTATCACTACAAGTTTTATTGTTTTTACCCGGCTGGGTAATAAAGAGCACAGAAAAGACACCTGTCCTGGACATTCCGTTACTACTACATACACCATACACCCCTAGACGGCGGAGGAGCCATGAGGTAACATGCCACCCAAAACAAACCAGCAGCTCCTTCAGGGGTAGTGCTACATAGGATAACATCGGGACACATGGGAGAATGTCGGGACACATGGGAGAATGTCGGGACACATGGGAGAATGTCGGGACACATGGGAGAATGTCGGGACACATGGGAGAATGTTGGGACACATGGGAGAATTTTGGAAAACATAGGAGAATGTCGGGACATATAGGAAAACATTGGGACACATAGGAGAACATCGGGAAGACACAGGAGAACATCGGGACACATAGGAGAACATCGGGAACACACGGGAGAACATCAGGACACATAGGAGAACACCGGGAAGACACAGGAGAACAATCGGGACACATAGGAGAACACCGGGAAGACACAGGAGAACATCGGTAACACACAGGAGAACATCGGTAACACACAGGAGAACATCGGTAACACACAGGAGAACATCGGTAACACACAGGAGAACGTCGGTACAAATAGAATACCATCGGGACACATAGGATAACATTGGGACACACAGGAGAACGTCGGAGCACATAGGAGAACATCAGGAACACACAGGAGAACATCGGGACACATAGGATAACATTGGGACACACATGAGAACGTCGGAGCACATAGGAGAACACGGGAAGATGGAGGAGGTTGGACTGTCCTATAATCGTGGTTTAGGAAACTGTTTATATGTTTAACGTTTAATGTTGTAATTTATGTGTATCATACACATAAATTACAACATTAAACGTTAAACATATAAACAGTTTCCTAAACCACGATTATAGGACAGTCCAACCTCCTCCATCTTCCCGTGTTCTCCTATGTGCTCCGACGTTCTCATGTGTGTCCCAATGTTATCCTATGTGTCCCGATGTTCTCCTGTGTGTTCCTGATGTTCTCCTATGTGCTCCGACGTTCTCCTGTGTGTCCCAATGTTATCCTATGTGTCCCGATGGTATTCTATTTGTACCGACGTTCTCCTGTGTGTTACCGATGTTCTCCTGTGTGTTACCGATGTTCTCCTGTGTGTTACCGATGTTCTCCTGTGTGTTACCGATGTTCTCCTGTGTCTTCCCGGTGTTCTCCTATGTGTCCCGATTGTTCTCCTGTGTCTTCCCGGTGTTCTCCTATGTGTCCTGATGTTCTCCTGTGTGTTCCCGATGTTCTCCTATGTGTCCCGATGTTCTCCTGTGTCTTCCCGATGTTCTCCTGTGTGTTCCCGATGTTCTCCTGTGTGTTCCCGATGTTCTCCTGTGTGTTCCCGATGTTCTCCTGTGTGTTCCCGGTGTTCTCCTATGTGTCCCGGTGTTCTCCTATGTGTCCCGGTATTCTCCTATGTGTCCCGATGTTCTCCTGTGTGTTCCCGATGTTCTCCTATGTGTCTCGATGTTCTCCTGTGTGTTGCCGATGTTCTCCTATGTGTCCCGGTGTTCTCCTATGTGTCCCGATGTTCTCCTGTGTGTTCCGGTGTTCTCCTATGTGTCTCGATGTTCTCCCGTGTGTTCCCGATGTTCTCCTATGTGTCCCTATGTTCTCCTGTGTGTTCCCGATGTTCTCCTATGTGTCCCGGTGTTCTCCTATGTGTCACGATGTTCTCCTGTGTCCCGGTATTCTCCTATGTGTCCCGATGTTCTCCTGTGTCTTCCTGGTGTTCTCCTATGTGTCCCGATGTTCTCCTGTGTCTTCCCGGTGTTCTCCTATGTGTCCCGGTGTTCTCCTATGTGTCCCGATGTTCTCCTATGTGTCCCGGTGTTCTCCTATGTGTCCCGGTGTTCTCCTATGTGTCCCGATGTTCTCCTGTGTCTTCCCGGTGTTCTCCTATGTGTCCCGGTGTTCTCCTATGTGTCCCGATGTTCTCCTGTGTCTTCCCGGTGTTCTCCTATGTGTCCCGGTGTTCTCCTATGTGTCCCGATGTTCTCCTATGTGTCCCGGTATTCTCCTATGTGTCCCGATGTTCTCCTGTGTCTTCCCGGTGTTCTTTTTTGTTTTTTATATGTATTTTTATTGAGTTTTTCAAGACATTCATACATTAACACCACATTTTCAATATGCATACAAAAATGTTTTCTTCGATTAAATACATACACAGTGTATGTATTTAATCGAAGAAAACATTTTTGTATGCATATTGAAAATGTGGTGTTAATGTATGAATGTCTTGAAAAACTCAATAAAAATACATATAAAAAACAAAAAAGAACACCGGGAAGACACAGGAGAACATCGGGACACATAGGAGAATACCGGGACACATAGGAGAACATCGGGACACATAGGAGAACACCGGGACACATAGGAGAACACGGGACACATAGGAGAACACCGGGACACATAGGAGAACACCGGGACACATAGGAGAACAAGACACAGGAGAACATCGGGACACATAGGAGAACACCGGGACACATAGGAGAACACCGGGACACATAGGAGAACACCGGGACACATAGGAGAACACCGGGACACATAGGAGAACATCGGGACACATAGGAGAACATAGGAGAACCGGGACACATAGGAGAACGGGACCATAGGAGAACACCGGGAAGACACAGGAGAACATCGGGACACATAGGAGAACACCAGGAAGACACAGGAGAACATCGGGACACATAGGAGAATACCGGGACACAGGAGAACATCGTGACACATAGGAGAACACCGGGACACATAGGAGAACATCGGGAACACACAGGAGAACATAGGGACACATAGGAGAACATCGGGAACACACGGGAGAACATCGAGACACATAGGAGAACACCGGAACACACAGGAGAACATCGGGACACATAGGAGAACACCGGGACACATAGGAGAACATCGGCAACACACAGGAGAACATCGAGACACATAGGAGAACATCGGGAACACACAGGAGAACATCGGGACACATAGGAGAATACCGGGACACATAGGAGAACACCGGGACACATAGGAGAACACCGGGAACACACAGGAGAACATCGGGAACACACAGGAGAACATCGGGAACACACAGGAGAACATCGGGAACACACAGGAGAACATCGGGACACATAGGAGAACACCGGAACACACAGGAGAACATCGGGACACATAGGAGAACACCGGGAAGACACAGGAGAACATCGGGACACATAGGAGAACACCGGGAAGACACAGGAGAACATCGGGACACATAGGAGAACATCGGGAACACACAGGAGACCGTCGGTACACATAGGATACCATCGGGACACATAGGATAACATTGGGACACACAGGATAACGTCGGAACACGTAGGAGAAAGTCTGGGAAAACGTAGGAGAAAGTCGGGACACGTAGGAGAACGTCGAGATACATAGGAGACCATCGGGACAAATAGGAGAACATCGGGACACATAGGAGACCATCGGGACACGTAGGAGAAAGATGACACGTAGGAGAAAGATGGGACGCGTAGGAGACCATCGGGACAAATAGGAGACCATCGGGACAAATAGGAGAACATCAGGACACAAAGGAGACCATTGGGACATATAGGATAACGTCGGAACACGTAGAAGAAAGATGGGATGCGTAGGAGAAAGTCGGGGAAACATAGGAGAAAGTCAGGACACATAGGAGAAAGTCGGGACACATAGGAGAACATCGGGACGCGTAGGAAAACATTGGGACACGTAGGAGAACGTCGGGACACATAAGAGAACATTGAGCTGCTTCTCCAGTCAGAACACAAAACTCATGTACATGCAGTGAATGTAAGCACAGTGTGGAAGGAGCCTAATGGCCAAAGGGTAGGTGATAGTACACACAAGGTTAGTGGAGTCCTGTGTTCCGTAATTTCTACAATATCGTACGACGGATCGTAGTGTGGTGATTTTTTTCGCTATAAATTCAAAGAAAAATTGTCGCAAGTAAAATAAAAATAAAATAAAAATAGGTTATTAAAGTCACGAAAATTCTCGTACGACAGAAAAAAATTATCGGAAGAGATGTCACGTTCAGTAATGTATTTGTATTATATTTTCGGACGACAACTGTACTGACTAAACGAAAATCGCACGATCCGACATCGTACGAGGAAAATTTTCGTGCATGTCCGATCAAAGAATATCGAATGAACTGTCGTGATCGGCTCTCGAAAGTAGTGTACACACGACCCGAAAATCGTACGATTCTTCCTCGGACAATCGTTTTCGTCCGATATTCGGAAAATCAAAAATACAAAAATACAAAAATCGTGTGTACGGGCCATTAGAGATGGCTGAATGTCAAAGAGTTCTCACCGCTAATTAAGTTGGTGGAGATGATTAATGGATAATACTGCAGAGGCTTCTATTGGTGACTTAAGTGCTGTTTCCTTTTAAAGGGTGCTGTTCCGTGACTTTTGTGTAGGATGGGAGGGTTCCATGGAGCTCATCATGTTGTGGTCTGCGTTGAGCAGTGTGGTGAGCGTTTCGTCATGTGACTTTCTCAAAGGTGACGTAAGCTGTGTGTCTCCCATTGATGACCGTGATTGGTTGTGGGAGTGCCAGATTGAGGGTGGGGAAGAATGTGGATATGCCGCTGCATATGGACAAAAGTAAAGTTTACATACAAGATATAGAGAATAAGTGAATTACCATATATGATCCCTAGGAACATTGGTTATTTTGTATAAGGTTGGTTACTATTGTGTGATATTTTCTAATTATAACTCCCTGCCCTTTTAATGATAATGTTGGTAAAATACATTGGTGGAGTAGAGTATCAGGGTTCCACCCCTAGTGATGTTTCAGAAAAGGTATGTCAGGGTTAATTGGTGTCCAGACCCTGTTATATAAATTAACATGATAGTTACTCTAGGGGATTACTCCTAGAGGATGTGTCGGCATTAATATATCTGTAATTCTAGATGCTCCACTGAATAGTTAGGGATCCCTCTGGTTCAAACACACTATGAGCCAGGGGATTTTTCCGATGGTGATTTTCACATCATATTGACTTGTGGGAGAGGATCCTCACACCATTTGATAGAAAAAATAGAATTTATGCCGCTTACTATAGGTCTTCCTGGTGGGTTCTTTACATTTGGATATGAGGTATGTAGTGGTTAACTGTTTTTTGTAGGAAGATATAGGGTTCTTTTTTAATTTTATATATGTATCTGGCACATCCATATATTTTTTTCCCTCGATTTTGTTTCATTTCTAAAATCTATAACGTCGGAACACGTAGAAGAAAGATGGGATGCGTAGGAGAAAGTCGGGGAAACATTCAGGACACATAGGAGAAAGTCGGGACACATAGGAGAACATCGGGACGCGTAGGAAAACATTGGGACACGTAGGAGAACGTCGGGACACATAAGAGAACATTGATTGTATACCGGAAGAGATGTCACGTTCAGTAATGTATTTGTATTATAGCGAAAATCGCACGATCCCGTACGAGGAAAATTTTCGTGCATGTCCGATCAAAGAATATCGAATGAACTGTCGTGATCGGCTCTCGAAAGTAGTGTACACACGACCCGAAAATCGTACGATTCTTCCTCGGACAATCGTTTTCGTCCGATATTCGGATCGTGTGTACGGGCCATTAGAGATGGCTGAATGGGTCACGCTGAGTTCTCACCAGGATGGGGGTTCCTGGGTGGAGATGTGTGGTGGTTGGTGGGGAGATGTAGAGTTGGGCTCATAGAGATCCAGGCAATCCAATATCATTACATAACATTGTATACAGCCCCCCTCCTTCCCACCATAGGGATCCTCTATCCAGGAATAATATCCCTTTTTTTCTCTATACGGTCCAGGCAGCTCTGTGACTTTAAGAGGGGGAGGGGTGGGTTTGGTTGAGGGGGGGTCTCTGTTAGAGGCTGACTTTTAGAAGAGGATAGAGAGGAGACAGACTGAGACACTGTGCTGGAATGCAGAGCTGACACTTTGGGGTGAGTCTCCAATGATGGGGGGTGAGCTCTGGATTATGGGGTGAGGGGTGGCATTGGTACCTATGGGGGGGGTGGTGGTGGGGGGTGATATTTGCCAGCGTGGCTTTTCTTGCTCCCCACACCCCAGGACTGGATGGATATTCTGTACAAGCGCTAATCAGATCCAGATGTGCAATAAGATCCCTGTGTATGCCTGGAGCCTGCCACTGCATTCTACTACTCAGATCTCTCTATAGAAGAGGATCCTGTATAGGAAGTGTTCCCCATACTCTGCACTCATCATCCCCATCACTCCTCATTTATATCACAACCCACATCTCTATCACAAGGACAACTAGGGGGGTGCTGAGTGATTGCAAGTCATTCAAAAGTTGGATAAAAATGGGGAAGGATTGCAAAAAGTTCTTCTAACTTCTACTACACACTTACTACACAATTACTACACACTTACTACACAATTACTACAATGCTGCATGCATAGTACTTGTCTGTGTGTAAATATATATATATAAGTGTGTGTGTATATATATATTTATATATATATATACACATAGTTATATAATAATACAGCTGATGCGTTGATATTGAAATAATTGAGTAAAAAAAATATCGAAATCTTTGAATTTTGGGTGTGTGTGTGTATATATATATATATATATATATATATACACACATACACACACATACACAATTTAACATTTTTAGGTTACTTAATAATTCGATTGATTATGTGTATTGTTGCTGATAATAAAAATAATCCAACGTATCAACTGTTCTATTGATGATAGTAATTAAATATATATTCTGAAATTTTAGAATGCTAAATGTAATATTATATATATTTTATATATATAAAAATAAGAAAAAAGAAAAGTATATATATATATATATATATATATATATATATATATATATATATATATATAAAATATTATATTTAGCATTATAAAGTTTCAGAATAGTCAGGATTTTTATAATGGTAAATATAATATATAAATGTGTATGTATATATATATATATATATATATATATATATATATATATATATATATATATATATATATATATGAAAGACAAAATATATATATATATATATATATATATATATATATACACACACACACACACACACACACACACACATACATACATTTATATATCATATTTAGCATTATAAAAATCCAGACTATATATATATAAATATATATATATATTGAAAATTCTATATAATATTCTAATTATTACTGAGTGTGTGTGTATATATATATTTTATCTATCTAATTAAATATCATATATATTTTTTAGATATATGTTTTTAGATATTTAATACAAGTGAACAAACATTCTAAGCGTTTGTATCCGTGTATACCTAATATTGATTAATTTTGTGTGTGTGTGTATATATATATATGGACTCAGTATTAATTTAAATATTATATAGAATCTTGAAAAAAATATATATACAGTCCTGAATTTTTATAAACGTAATTATAAAAAATATAAAAGTGTGTGTGTATGTAGGTATGTATGTATGTATGTATGTATGTATATATATATATATATATATATATATATATATATATATATATATATATATATATATATATATATACACACACACACACACACAGACTTTATATATATATATATATATGCTTTATAAAACAAAATCCGAATCTCATGACCTAATTAGCAGTTTTATATTGCCTATAGAAGATAGTTTTCTATTGGCTGGCAGCTCCTGCGGTTGGGTGACTGAGGAATTGTACATTTAAATGGCACTTGGCTGAAATGTTGTTTCCATCAGATGATTGTCAATGTTGATGAAATGTGAAATTCCGGATGAAAAAATGTGTTTTTCCTGCTGTTGGGATCGGGTTTCTGTGATCGGTGATCAGCGATCAATAACTAAATATTGGGTGGTATGTGGCAGTAGATGGTCTCTCCCCAGCCATGTCCAGGGACTATGCTACCTATGTGAGCCAGTGTAGCCTAGGAGCTGACAATTGATTGGTGGCCAGGCAGGAGGGGGCCGCTGAAGGAGTGTAGCTGGAATTCTCATTTAGGGAAAAAGCTGCATTAGGGATTATGAATTCCAGATTTCAGCGCTGGGCTCAGACGGACCCACCCAGCCGGGGGTTACATGGACACGCCGACTTAGAGGGACATCTTGTGTATCCCTGCCAATGCCTTGTGATGGGAGGGAACTTGGGAACCGTCCAGGTCACATTTGGGTGTGCATACAGATGTACAGCGATTATACATGATATCAGATATAGTGCGCTTGGCCAACGTCACACCCTCCAGCTGTTGTGGAACTAGAAGTCCCAGCATAAGGTGTAAGATTCTGGAGGAAAAAATGTGAAACAGAAAGAGTGAAAGTTCTGTCAACAAGTTCCAAAATCTGATTTTTAGTAACAAAAAGTTGAGATTGAAACCTTAAGCTGATCATACACTAAACAATCTGATTGTACAAACTTTAGATTTACCAACAACTGTGTAATGTGAGGGCCCATTGGTTGAATTGTGTAGGTGTGTCCTCATAATACATCATTGATTACTTCCTTGACATGATGGTTATTAGAGTATATATATATATATATATATTTTTATTAATTTACAAATTTTTTCCCCATTTAATCCGCTCCAATGGATGGTCCTATATGGCTGAATATCGGTGAACAATGTCACAAGATCAAATATTACTTGAAGAACATAGTGATGTGTGAGCGCCATTCAGTGCAGAAATACTCTGAGTCCAAGTCCATGACAACCTGGGCTCACAGGAAGTGGGCTGCATAATGCTGGCCGACATCTAGTGCCTGTGATAGAGCCGGGTTGAGGATATTTCAGCAAAAACTGAGTTTTTTAATTCTGTTGTTTTTTTTTGTTTTCCTTTCTTTTTTTTTTATAAAGCTGGACTTCTGCTGTAACTTCTCCTATCCCTAGCAGCAATGGCCGGGACAAGGGGTGGACAGAAGGGTTGGCTGCCCTGGGTGTAGCAATTATTACAAGTTCCTCCAACTATAAAGCTGACACTACTACTTCTGTCAGCCCAGTGCTGGAAAGAGCCAGGAGGAGGTGCGGGCTGTGCTCTCTTGCCCCCTCCTCCTCATAAGCTTGCACATAATTAAGGGGGCCCTGGGCACTGGGTGATCCTGTCCCGGTGTCCTGTCGAGAAATGCCCCCTGTCGAATAATGCCCGCTTGTGCACAGGCACCGATCAGCTGTAGACAGCGCATGCTTAGCGCTTGCGCAGAAGGGAGCCGCCGAAATCCTCCGAACATCGTAATTGAAGACCAGCTGTAGACGGCGCATGCACAGTGCTTGCGCAGTAGGGAGCCGCCAAAAGCCTCCGAACATCGTAATTGAAGACCAGCTGTAGACGGCACTTGCGCAGTAGGGAGCCGCCGAAAGCCTCCGAACATCGTAATTGAAGACCAGCTGTAGACGGCACTTGCGCAGTAGGGAGCCGCCGAAAGCCTCCGAACATCGTAATTGAAGACCAGCTGTAGACGGCACTTGCGCAGTAAGGAGCCGCCGAAAGCCTCCGAACATCGTAATTGAAGACCAGCTGTAGAAGACACTTGCGCAGTAGGGAGCCGCCGAAAGCCTGTGAACATCGTAATTGACGATCAGCTGTAGACGGCACTTGCGCAGTAGGGAGCCGCCAAAAGCCTCCGAACATCGTAATTGAAGACAAGCTGTAGACAGCGCATGCACAGCGCTTACGCAGTAAGGAGCCGCCGAAAGCTTTCGAACATCGTAATTGAAGACCAGCTGTAGACGGCACTTGCGCAGTAAGGAGCCGCCGAAAGCCTCCGAACATCGTAATTGAAGACCAGCTGTAGAAGACACTTGCGCAGTAGGGAGCCGCCGAAAGCCTCTGAACATCGTAATTGAAGACCAGCTGTAGAAGACACTTGCGCAGTAGGGAGCCGCCGAAAGCCTCCGAACATCGTAATTGAAGACCAGCTGTAGACGGCACTTGCACAGTAAGGAGCCGCCGAAAGCCTCCGAACATCGTAATTGAAGACCAGCTGTAGACGGCACTTGCGCAGTAGGGAGCCGCCGAAAGCCTCCGAACATCGTAATTGACGATCAGCTGTAGAAGGCACTTGCGCAGTAGGGAGCCGCCGAAAGCCTCCGAACATCGTAATTGACGATCAGCTGTAGACGGCACTTGCGCAGTAGGGAGCCGCCGAAAGCCTGTTAACATCGTAATTGACGATCAGCTGTAGACGGCGCCTGCTCACAATAGCCGACATTGTGCCAGACGCTCCCGATACTCGTGCAAGTCTGCAAGGGGCGGATTTCTTCATGATGGGCGTGTGTGAGGGGCAGATGCCTACAGAAGGGGCGCATTTAGTAATGATGGGCAGTGCTATTGCTTGTGTTAGATAGCTAAATAGCACTGGCCATCATTCCAAAATACGCCGCCTTCTGTAGTCATCCGCCCCCAACACATGCTCATCATCAAGAAATCCGCCCCTTTCAGAATTGCACGAGCATCGGGAGCATCTGGCACAATGTTGGCTATTGTGCGCAGGCGCCGTCTACAGCTGATCATCAATTCCGATATTTGGAGGCTTTCGGCGGCTCCCTACTGCGCAATTGATGCACATGCGCAGTACGGGGGGGGGCATGTGTAGGAGCTTCCTGTAATAAAGACCGCTCACTGCTGCTTTCTCTTCTTGTGCAGGGGGACTGGTCTTGTCTCTGCCCCTCCTGTTTTCTTCTGACAGCCTGTAGTGGGTGGGGTCTACTTTTCCCCTCCCACAGCTTTGCACAGGCTATTTACAGCACAGTGATGATGTCCCTGCTACTTTTACAAGGTAATATCTGGGGTTTTTAAGGCATTTAGTGCAAACTAAGCGGACTATGTTCCCTTGTAGCGATCAAGGAATATATTAGAATGAAAGTTTTTGTTCCAGGAATTCAACTTTAAACACTCCAATCACATTATTTCCAATCAGATAAACCCTTGTGTTGACCTGTCTGATCGAATAAAGGATGTCATCATGCCAAGAGACGTCTGCCGAATCGGGTGTGAACACCCGCCCAATAATGACGCACAGCTGCACACACCAAAGATTGCCGATCCAAGCATTAGTTCCAAGAATAAAGTTTGCCCTTTTATCCTTGCAGTGAGATACAAGGAGCGCAGGCTGTCATTATCCATTGCTGAGCCGGTTCTGCGGCCCGCAGAGTCGGAAAATTGTTGTTCGATGTTTGTGTTGTGCTTTGGAAGAATCGCAGGCTGCCGAACAGAATGGAACGCGAATGTCTAGAACTCTCAATACGTTCCTTTTAAACTGCCTTCCAGCATTCCGCGAGCCGTTTGCGGCCGCCTAAAACGAGGCTCCCAGTGGCCCCTAAAACTTCACAGAGGTTTAGATCTGGCGCTGCATGAAAGTTATTTAGACGGGGCCGGGCGAGTCCTCCTTATGACAATAAACACACAACGGCTGCTGCGGGGTCCTCGGCCCGTTTCCGCCACAGGAGGGAGAAAGCTGAAATCTCTCCATTTCCGTAAGGCTTGCAGAAGGGCTTTTTTCACACTCGGGGATATTTTTAACCGTCGCTGGTTATTACAAGTTAAAAATCCAAAGATCTCTCAACAAGAGCGGCGGTGAAAGTCTGCTCTTCTGATCGGAATTGAGCATGAGCAGATTCATGCCAGCTTTTGGACCCTGGTAGGCTTGTGCTAGTATCGGTATCATTTACGCAAGTCCTTGTACTCGCACAAATGCTCCCGATGCCTTTGCTGATACCTGGGATGGGAGAGAGGAAGTCAGCGGGCGGAGGCAGCGAGCAGAGGGCGGAGACCCAGGCGGAGAGCAGAGCGGTGCAGAGAGAGAGTCCTCAGGTGGGTAAGCTTGCAGTGGGCAGCCGCATCATCCATCGGCGACCGGAGTTATCACATTCGGTAACAGAAGTGACGCTCCGTTTTGCCGTTACACAGTCAGTGCTTGAAAATCCCGACGCCCATCTTGGTACACCCTGCACTCGGCCACAGTATGCCAGCAGCGGACATCTTGTTACACCCAGCCCATGTAGTTTGGGCTGGGTGTAACAAGATGTCCCCTGCTGCTTTATTGAGGCTGAGTGCAGGGTGTACCAAGAGGCAGCATAGAAAAATATATCCTCTCGTGCCCATAAGTGCAAGCCATCAATCAGTGACATCTGTTAGGGCCATCCATCAGTGCCACTGCCAACCATCAGTCAGTGCCACCTATCAGTGCCCAGCCATCAGTGTATGCCACCTATCAGCGCCCAGCCATCAGTTTGTGCCACCTATCAGTGCTCATCACTCAGTGCCAGCCAGTCAGTGCCACGTACCAGTGCCAGCCATCAGTGCCCAGCAATCAGTGTGTGCCACCTATTGGTGCTCATCACTCAGTCCCAGCCAGTCAGTGCCCATCTATCAGTGTGTGCCACCTATCAGTAATGCTTAATCAGTGCCACCTATCAGTGCTCATCAGTGCTGCACATTAGTGCCACCTAATCCTATCAGTGCCTAACAGTGCTACATATTAGAGCCTCATCAGTGCTGCCTCATTAGTGCCACCTATCAGTGCTCATCACTCAGTGCCAACGAGTCAGTGCCCATCAGTGTGTGCCACCTATCAATCAGTGCCACCTATCAGTAATGACAAAAAAGTATCAGTAATCGGTATCGGTGAGTACTGGAAAAAAGCATCGGTACTTGTACTTGGTTTTAAAAAAGTGGTATCGTGACAACCCGCCATCCTGGCACAAGTCTCGGTGGACAATCAGATTGCTCCTTTTGGAAATCTAGAATTCTCAGATGTCTGAGAGATTGGGATCAGAATTTGTATGGAGCAAGCAGCAAAGTATTCTTCCAGATATGGCATTTATGGATTTATACTCTTGACATGGTAACATCTGAAATGATCAATGTATAGGCAAGGGCTTGAAAAGGGCGTACCTTTACCCTCAAATGTTGGCATTAAAAGAAGTGGAACATATAATTTAAGTTCATGGTTTAGGCTACCTATAGACATGAGCATTGGCGAATCCTTACACACAATCGGATATGACCCAGGACCTCTGAACCTCAATCCCATACCCACTACTCTAGACTTGGTATAATACCTTGAACCCCTGAGCTTCCATCCTGTACCCATTGCTTTAGACTTGGAATATAATCCAGGATCTGTGAGCTTCAATCTCATATCCACTGGCACAGGACCCCTGAGCTTCAATTCCATACCCATTGCTCTAGACCTGGAATATGACCTAGGACCACGGAGCTGCCATCCAAAACTCACTTCTATAGCCTTGGGACTTGACCTAGGACTCTTGAGCTTGAATCTCATACCCACTGCTCCAGACTTGTGATATGAATCTGGATGTTTGAGCTTCAATCCCATACACTCTCCTCTAGTATAAATTTAGGGGACTCAGGGATTCCCCACAAACCCTGAGGCTCCAACAAAAAAGGTGGGCGGGGAGGACTGTACCGGTACTGTATGAATTGGTTGAAAACAACCAGAGTAATTCACATAGGGTAGATTATAAAAAGATTTATTCACATAAAAACATCAAACAAAGTAAAAAGTACATAACATTTAGGAATGATACAAACACATTTAACCACAATCTGGACACCGGTCGTGCAATCCCTTCTATTGGAAAGGGGGGGATCTCGGTGAAGAAATTGGAGTCATGAGACATGCGGTCCTCTAGTCTTGGGAAATTACCTTAGAACTCTGAACTTCAATCCTGTACCCACTGCCCTATGTTTGGGATATGACCCAGGACACCTGAGCTTTAATTTTGATACCCACTGTTCCAGTCTTTGAATATACCTCAGGACCCATGAGCTATAATCCTGTAGTCACTGCTCCATAATGGAGATATGAGCCAGGACCCCCTGAGCTTCCACACCGTACTGACTGCTCCAGAATAAGACTCAGGAACTCTTGATTTCCAATCTGATACCCACTGCTCCAACCTTGGAATATGGGCCTGGAACCCTGGGCTTCAATTTTGTACCTGCTGATTGAGACCCAGGATGATACCGAGGACCCCTGAGCTTCCATTCCCAACCCCTTCTCCAGCCTTGGCATATGACCCAGGACCTCTGATCTTTAACCACATTACCCACTGCTCCAGGCTTTGTATACAACCCGGGACACCTGAGCTTCAATCCCATACCCACTGCTCCAAGCTTGGGATATGACCCAGGACCTCTGAACCTCAATCCCATACCCACTACTCTAGACTTGGTATAATACCTTGAACCCCTGAGCTTCCATCCTGTACCCATTGCTTTAGACTTGGAATATAATCCAGGATCTGTGAGCTTCAATCTCATATCCACTGGCACAGGACCCCTGAGCTTCAATTCCATACCCATTGCTCTAGACCTGGAATATGACCTAGGACCACGGAGCTGCCATCCAAAACTCACTTCTATAGCCTTGGGACTTGACCTAGGACTCTTGAGCTTGAATCTCATACCCACTGCTCCAGACTTGTGATATGAATCTGGATGTTTGAGCTTCAATCCCATACACTCTCCTCTAGTATAAATTTAGGGGACTCAGGGATTCCCCACAAACCCTGAGGCTCCAACAAAAAAGGTGGGCGGGGAGGACTATACCGGTACTGTATGAATTGGTTGAAAACAACCAGAGTAATTCACATAGGGTAGATTATAAAAAGATTTATTCACATAAAAACATCAAACAAAGTAAAAAGTACATAACATTTAGGAATGATACAAACACATTTAACCACAATCTGGACACCGGTCGTGCAATCCCTTCTATTGGAAAGGGGGGGATCTCGGTGAAGAAATTGGAGTCATGAGACAGGCGGTCCTCTAGTCTTGGGAAATTACCTTAGAACTCTGAACTTCAATCCTGTACCCACCTGAGCTTTAATTTTGATACCCACTGTTCCAGTCTTGGAATATACCTCAGGACCCATGAGCTTCAATCCTGTAGTCACTGCTCCATAATGGAGATATGAGCCAGGACCCCCTGAGCTTCCACACCGTACTGACTGCTCCAGAATAAGACTCAGGAACTCTTGATTTCCAATCTGATACCCACTGCTTCAACCTTGGAATATGGGCCTGGAACCCTGGGCTTCAATTTTGTACCTGCTGATTGAGACCCAGGATGATACAGAGGACCCCTGAGCTTCCATTCCAAACCACTTCTCCAGCCTTGGGATATGACCCAGGACCTCTGATCTTTAACCACATTACCCACTGCTCCAGGCTTTGTATACAACCCGGGACACCTGAGCTTCAATCCCATACCCACTGCTCCAAGCTTGGGATATGACCCAGGACACCTGAGCTTCAATTCCATACCCATTGCTCTAGACCTGGGATATGACCTACGACCACTGAGCTGCCATTCCAAACCCACTTCTTCAGCCTTGAGACATAACCCAGGATGTCTGAGCTTCAATTCCATACCCACTGCTCCAGGCTTGCGATAGGACATCCAAGCTTCAATTCTGTACCCACTGCTGCAAACTTCACATCCCCTCTATAACTCCCCATACAGCTAACCTACCCACCTTGAGACCTTCTTTACCTAAACTTCATTATTCCTCATAACTAGGGTTGCCGCCTTTTCTGCAAGCCAATCCCAAACATTCTTGTACCCAATAAAGTATGCTTAGAATGCTGTGCAAGTTCAATGTTTTCAAGCATGCGTCGACTTGATTCTGAGCATGCGCGGGTTTTTGGTCCGATGCTTTTGCGTACTAACCATCGTTTTGGTCCGATGGTCAGGAGTCCATCGGACCGATTTTAAAGCAAGTTTTAAAACTTTGGTCAGATGGACGATGGGCCGTACACACGATCGATTTGGTCCGTTGACCGGACCGGTCTGATCGTGTGTACGCGGCCTCACAGACATGTAAAAAACTTGGCACAATACAAAATAAAATAAAACTCTTCCAATTCATATGATTTGTGGACTGAATGAAAAAAAACTGATTCCTCTATCCACACAAATTAGGTGGATGGAGGTATTCACTCCCTCCTTAGGGGGAGGGGGCCAGAGGATCTGGGCATTTATGATTAGTCCGCTGTGCGGCGAATCAACAAATCGCCCGACTCTGTGGAGGGGGCAGAGATCCCGCTGACTGGGTGGGTATTAGAGTGTTCCTCTTGCCGGGGACAGTTAGCCATAGTTTAGTGTAAATAAATGTGTCCGGGTTTCATGCAGTTTGAAACCCGGACGCATGATTCCACACCCAAACTGTCCAAAGGAAACCTGTACAGTTTTGTGATTTGTAAAGCTAGTAATTCACATGAGTTTCATTTTCTGCCCCCAGTGATTTCTTACTCACGTGTTTTTGTATCCTGACACTGCATATACTGGTATGGATAAGATCTGGCATGCAGTTATGTTGTTCAGAATCGCCCATATCTGGATAATGTTGCTGTCTGAGTTAATGTACAAATAATATATTGTTGTCTTTTATGATGCGACTTCTATGTGCTATATAAGGACTTTTTTTCAGAGATGGGATTTGTAGCTGGCACAAGCAGGAAAATTCCTTTTGATTTGTCACATCATAGCACACGCCGTGATACTGAACATATTTCCACTATGTTATTACTGCAAAGTCTCAGCAGCACATACCATAGTACTGTACATATTTCCATTATACTATGTTACTTGTGAAGATACTACTCACTGTGGCCTTTGCGCAGGCCTGAAGGTATGGGCAGGCTATGTAGGCCTAAGCCTAGGGCGGCAGATGCTTAGCCTGTACTGGTGAGGACCCAGAATGTCTGAGTTTAACCCTGAAGTCACATATGTCTAATATGGACGCCATTCTAAAAATGTTTTATTTTTTTTAAATATAAAGCCAAAATTATGCAGCAAGATTATAGCCCCATACACACTATCAGTTTTCTCATCAGGTTTTCCAAAACCATGTAGTGCAAGGGCCGGCCTGATTGCATACAAATTGAAACTCTTGAGGTATGACCTCATATTAGATGGTTTTGGTAAACTTGAAGAGAAAACCGTCAGGAAAACTGATAGTGTGTATGGGGCTAAAGACAAGCTACATGAGGTACTGGTGCCCAGCCTGCAGCCCTGGGGCTATATGCAGCCATATGGTACTTGTTGAGCAACCCTCAGACACCAGGAGTTAGTATTGGGAGTGGAATCACGGTTTGGTAAAGGGCATGTAATGTCAGTGACCTCTTCCAGGTTCATGTTACATGTCCTCAGTCTCTGACTGTCTCTGGCAACATGCCTCCGGTCTCCAACCACCCCTATATCACAGGCCACAGTTAATAATAATCATCATTTTGAAAGTTGAGGTCCCTTGTACCTTAAGGCTCCATTCACACCTAGGCGTTTTGTCGCCTGAAGCCCGACGCTATTGCAGCCTAAAATACGCTGGAGGGGTGATTTAACATTGTTCTCTATGGAGATGGTTCACACCTCCACGCCGAACGCCTGAAGCTCAAAACAAGTCCCGGACCCTTTTTTTCAGGCGGCTTCAGCGTTCGGCATAGCTGACAATGAACTGTTAAAAAAACAAGGTTAAAAACGACGCGTTTTGTCGCGGCAAATCGCGGTAAAAAACGCTGCGCTGAGGTGTGAATGTAGCCTTGAGGTTCATAACTTGAGGCCCAGTAATATCTCAATCTCATAGGTTGAGGCCCTTTATATCTTATAACCTAATACACAGGTGGCAAACACAAGGCCTGCGGCCCATTTCATGTGGCCCTCACACCTCTCCTGCAGCTGCAGGGGAGCTCCAGCCCTCCTCTGGTCCTCCTCCAGACCACTAATTTCTGCTTTCAAGCAATGCATCCAGGTCACTGCTTTCTTGAGGGATAAAAGTTGTGTGACCGTGTGTATGCAAGCCAAGCTTGAGCGGAATTCCGTCGGAAAAACAATCCAAGGTTTTTCCGACTGAAAATCCGATTGTGTGTACGGGGCATAAGAAACATTTTCCATCCTGCTTCTTCTAATTTTCTTGTCACTATGGTCGAAAACGAATGTTAATTTGATTTTACTAACCATTAGAAAATCAAGAAACGGTGTTGAAACGAAAAATGTTGATTAAAATCCTACTTCTGTATGGCCAGCTTTACTCCACCAATATTGCCCCGGATTCACAAAGGCTTTACGCCGTCGTAAGTACAAATTAGGGTTGTCCCGATATCACTTTTTTAGGACCCAAAACAAGTACCGCTACTTTTTTCCATGTACTCGCCGATACCGAATACCGATACTTTTTTCCATGTACTCGCCGATACCGAATACCGATACCTTTTTCCATGTACTCGCCGATACCGAATACCGATACTTTTTTCCATGTACTCGCCGATACCGAATACCGATACTTTTTTTAAATGTCATGTGACAGTTTTCAAACCACAATACAGACTAAGGATATTTTCTTTAGAATTATGAAGAACTCTAACTCAAGACATTATAAAAGAATAAAAATGAATAAAAATGTTTTATTTGCTTGTCACGCAGTAGTAAAAAACTCAAAGAATTTTCACAGAACATGTTGATAAATACAAAAAAATTATCGGCAGAAGCATCGGGAGCATTTGCACCAGTACAAGTACTCCCGCAAATACTCGGTATCGGTCCCAATACTAGTATCGGTATCGGGACACCGTTAGTACAAATGTGCGCTGTCGCATCTCTGCGCCGATTCACAAAGCAAGATACGCCGAAAAACATGGCTTCAGTCGTCCGACGTAACTTGCCCACGCCGGCGTATCCATTAATAATATGCAAATGAGTAAGATACGCCGATTCACGAATGTAGATGCGCTTGGCGCATTAATATACACGATTTGCTTAAGGCTTACGTCCGGGGTAAAGTTACCCCTGCTATATGAGGCGCAGCTAATGCAAAGGTATGGGCCAGGGAACGACGCCATTTACGTAGTACGTGAATAGGGCTGGACGTAGGTTACGTTCACACGTCGTAGGCATTGCGCGCCGACTTCACTTAGGGAGTTTTTCCGACATGATTCTGAGCATGTGCGCCCATGCCCAGTTCGATCGGCCATTCATTAGCATGGGGTCATGCTTAATTTAAATAGATAACGCCCACCTCCTTACTACTTTGAATTACGTGGGCTTACGCCAGACAATTTACTCTACGCAGCCGCAACTTACGGAGCAAGTGCTTTGTGAATACGGCACTTGCCTATCTAAGTTGCGGTGGCGTAGCGTAAAGAAGATACGCTACACCCGCACAAAGATACGCCGATGTACCTGAATCTGGCCCATTGTGTTTTTTGTTTTTTTTGTGTGTGTTTTTTTGTGTGCTTTTTTGTGCTTTTGTGTTTCTGAGAAATTTCTTTCCTGCCTTGAAAGTGAAACCTGCTTACAGATAGCAATAAAAATCTAAAGAAGAGATTTGGGTGGAATTGGGCTTTTTGAGGGCGGTAGAATGGTGGGTTTCTTTCTGACAGCCCTCAGGCACTAGGTTTGAGTGTGCCAGTCATAGCAACAAATGTTCATTTCAGCCATATTTTTGCATTTATATGGAAAGAGAAGAGGAATAGGGATGGGGGAAGGGGAAGCAGATTGGGCAGCATCCATGTCAATGGGCATCTCTAATGAGCCTCTACCCTGAAGCAGATGTTACAGGTCAGGAATTCCATCTGGCTGTATATATGTGTTACTGAAGAAGGATAAAGATGATGGCTCCGTATCATGTATCTTCACAACCTTGTAGGCTTTTGTCCCTTTACTTTTTGCAACCTTCCTGTCTGAAAACTCAAATGCCAGGATAAACATTCGGGCCATTCAGCAGGTAGGTGATCACCTGCCTGACGAAGGGATCCTGCGTGGCTGTGAAACGTTGCACTTTCTTTTGTGATGTGATCACTTTTCATTAAAATTTTGGACGAAAATTGTCGATCCATGGTGTGCTGGCGAATATGTATGCTTGCTTAAAGGTAGAGTTCCACCCACAATTTCACTTTCAATATAAATACCCCTGTAATACACAAGCTTAATGTATTTTAGTAAAGTTAGTCTGTAAACTAAGGTCTGTTTTGTTAGGTTGTTACAGCATTTAGATAGAAATTAGAAATTTAGATTATAATCTAGAAATAGACCGTGGCCATCTTAAGTATGGGCATCATGAAGCCAGACTGTATGACTTCCTGGATTTCAGCTTTGCATATCTCGCACATGCTCAGTGCTGCACAAGCAATGTAATAGGTTTCAGTCAGGTTTGCAAGGACTACTGGGAAACGCCTATCCCAGAAACCCTTGCAAATAGCCTTGTGACTTAATAGTCTAGGCTAATAAGGAGGAGGAAGTAATGAAGAACTACAAAATAAAGGTATTTACAAGCAACAAAATAAATAAAAATTGTCCATTCTGAACACTATGAGATTAGGGCATGCAGCACAGACAAACATAAAAAATGGGTGGAACTCCACTTTAAGTGATAGAGGAGCACACTGAAGAACCAAATCCTGGACCGCTCTGGCTTACCCCACACCTCCGAAGTCTCACTGTTGACCATTAATTCCACCTATCGCAGCAATGGGCCAATAGTAAGACTAATAAGGAAGGGGACATTCACTCGCCCAGGAAATCTGGTCTGAGATTTACATACCAGAGCACCTTTGGATTTGGCTGTACCTGGGATGTTAAACAGAACAATTGACTGGTGTGCAGGCACCTGGAGGTGTTTTCTACATGGTGCCACTGGTGGGTTTGGGAATTTTTTTTCACTTCTTGTCCTAGAATGAAAATGCTCTCACTGTATGAGATTGTAGACAGTATGACATGGACATAATACATAAACACAACACCAAATGAATAATCAAGATATTTATTATTGATATATATATACTGTATATACTTGAGTATAAGTCGAGTTTTTCAGCACATTTTTTTGTGCTGAAAATGCCCCCCTCTGCTTACATTCGAGTCACCTTTTTGCACCTCGTCTCCCGGACTTTGGGGACCCGGTACCGGCCGGCTGGGGAGCACCGATTTTTCATAGTCGTCCACCCCTTCCATAGACTCCCATGTTAAACGGTAATTTCTCCGGTAACTTTGGGGACCCGGTACCGGGCGGCCGTAGGTCCCCTGGACCCAAAACTTGGCACACATGTAGCCCCAGTTCTCCTCTAGTGTGCAAAGTTTGCTGTCTGGGAGACCTATGGCCGGGGAGCACCGATTTTTCAAAGCCGGGCACCCCTTCTATATACTCCCATTTTAAACGTAAGTCTAGTCATGGACACAGTGAGGCATGGACACAGTGAGGCATGGACACAGTGAGGCATGCACATGGGCACAGTGAGGCACAGTGAGGCATGCAGATGGACACCCTAGGCTTATACTCAAGTCCAGGGGTCTCAAAACTGCGGCCCGAGGGCCAGATGTGGCCCTTTGCTAGCCTTTATCTGGCCCTTGGGGCACAATTCCTCCCTCTGATATAAGGCACTATTCCTCCCACAGACACCAACACTGGGGCACTATATCGTCCACCAATACCAATGATGGGATACTATTCCTCCTACTAATAGGGGGGATACTCCTCCTATTGACGACCAACCCTGGGGCCATATTTGTTCTCACTGAGGCCGAGCCCGTAACATTTTCTTCCCTTGCTGGCCACAATCCGGCCCTCCAAAAGTCTGAAGGGCAATAAAGTGGCTCTTTGTTTGAAAAGTTTGGAGACCCCCTGCTCAAGTCAATACGTTTTCCCATTTTTTTTGCTTATACTCAAATATATATGGTATATATATATATATATATATATATATATATATATATATATATATATATATTTAGAATTATTATTATATATATATTTTTTTGGAATATAATCTTGGCTGTGGCTTATTTATCTTTGTTTTATTTTAATACCATAAAGCGTAATAAAATTGTAAATCAGCATTAATAAATATACGTATTAATGTATATAACACCTTTTCCAAACCACCCAGCTCAGCCGAAAATATAAAAATGGGGCGAGGATTGGGTGGGAAGCTCCGCTGGATGATTTTTTCCTCAGGCAACTGGCCATGAACCCTGTGAGGGAGCCCTTTTTATAGGTTCCAAAAAACTTCCATGTGTCATGTAATCTTTTTTAACCAATAAAACCCATAAACACAAAACTAGAAAATTCCAGTTTACCCTCTGACCTAGTTGACCCATAATGAACCCATCACTAAATACAGCAGGAGGGAGGCCTTAAAACTGCCCCTGTCACAATCCCATAAGGAAAAAGGGGGCCTTAAGATAAGGCTTTCCCTCCTTTTTCCTGTATTTCTGGAAGACCAACTTTGATTCCTAGGCTGCTCTCCTGACCTGGAATACAGACACCTACTCCT
This sequence comes from Rana kukunoris, assembly GCA_029574335.1. Classification (NCBI taxonomy): domain Eukaryota; kingdom Metazoa; phylum Chordata; class Amphibia; order Anura; family Ranidae; genus Rana; species Rana kukunoris. Next base: position 500,541,348 of record CM056051.1, on the reverse strand, counting down.
CTTTACGTTTCCATTACTTTGGGAAGGTATCCCGTAAGTCACAGGAGAAAGCTAATAATACTGGGTTGAGATATCAGTTCAGTGCACAGCAGTGGGGGCTGGTGCTCAAAATGTTTGGGGGGGCGCAAACGAAAAAAAAAAAAAACAATTGCAGCCCCACTGTACCTATCAATTGTCACCACTGTGCCATGTCATCAAATGCAGTCACTGTGCCATCAAAACGCAGCCACTGTGCCATGCCATCAAAATGCAGCCACTGTGCCATGCCATCAAAATGCAGCCACTGTGCCATGCCATTAAAACGCAGCCATCGTGCCTTGCCATAAAAACACAGCCACTGTGCCATGCCATCAAACGCAGCTACTGTGCCATCAATTGTCACCACTATGCCATCAAACACAGCCACTGTGCCCCCAATTGTCGCCACTGTGCCCCCAATTGTAGCCACTGTGCTCCAAATTGTTGCCACTATGCCCCCACTTGTAGCCACTGTGCCCCCACTTGTAGCCACCGTGCCCAGTACCCCCCCCCCCCCCGGCACTTACCTTTATGGCTTCTACGTCCCTCGATGTCCCTCGTCCCGCCCTCGATGACGCTTCGGCCAATCAGGTTACCTGAATGGCTGAGACGCCTGTCAGTCTTATCCTCGTACGCATGGCCGGTACGTCCCGAGGATGAGCTTCAGGAAGCCGACTACAGCCTCAGGGCTGTACTCGGACAGCCTATCAGGGCCGCTGGCTCTGATTGGCATTTCCACACCGCCAGCCAGCTGCCGCTATTCAGCTGACCGGCGCTCAATGTCCGGTCAGCTGAATAGTCGGCGGCAGCGGCGAAAATATACAGATTAATACATTGTATGAATCTGTATATTTTACTGGCTGTGAGCGAGCCAGAGGGGGCGGCGCTCCTGCGTCCCTATAGACGCACCGCCACTGGTGCACAGGAAGTTATGAAATACACTGCATTTCTTGACATGAAATCTTCTGTACTTGCAGAAAATGTTCTTATCCTGAAAAAAGAACCCCCAAAAAAACAAATGCAACCACCACATCTAAGTAATAGAAAGCAGTAATCTACTATATTTCTGTTCTTGGATTTAGATGTACTTTTATAAGTCAAGTCCACCCAAACTGTTTAATTTTTGAGTGATTCATAACACTTACCACACCGATGTTCACCCCGACTAAAATGTCTGTTTTGGGTGGAGCAAACTGAGAATTTAAATATTGTCTACACACCGCACAGTGCAAATATGGAATCTTCATTTGTTCATCTCAGTCTTTGGACAGCTGTGAGTCATTTTCAAGTGCGAAGCTTGTTGTTTTTGGCAGTGCTTAATACAGAATACCCTTTAAAATGGAGTCTCCCTTTATACTTTTGTTTTATTCTGTGGTAGACCAGAGAGAATTAAAATATCTACAGTTGTTTTCTAAATGGGGTGTACAATTAAACATAAAAAGTTGTTCAAGCCTAACAAAAGGCGCATAATGTTACATGACACATTATTACGGTACATGTGAACAGTTTTTTTATATACCTAGTTTGGAATTGGGAGATGCATTACTGTAGTGCAGTTCAGTTGTGGGCTCCAGTTCTCAAGAAGGATATCGGGGAACTGGAGAAAGTGCAGAGAAGGGCAACCAAACTAATAAGAGGCATGGAGGAGCTCAGCTATGAGGAAAGATTAGAGGAACTGAATTTATTCTCTCTTGAAAAAGAGGAGATTAAAGAGGGGATATGATCAACATGTACAAATACATAAGTGGTCCATATCGTGAACTTGGTGTTGAGTTATTCACTTTACGGTCATCACAGAGAACAAGGGGGCACTCTTTACATGTAGAGGAAAAGAGATTTCACCTCCAAGTACGGAAAGGTTTCTTCACAGTAAGAGCTGTGAAAATATGGAATAGACTCCCTCCAGAGGTGGTTCTGGTCAGCTCAGTTGATTGCTTTAAAAGAGGCCTGCATTATTTCCTAAATGTACATAATATAACTGGATACTAACCTTTATATGTAAAGTTGACCTGGGGAAAATCCAATTGCCTCTCGGGTGAGGAAGGATTTTTTCCCCTGCTGTAGCAAATTGGAGCATGCTTTGCTGGGATTTTTCAACTTCCTCTGGATCAACCGTGCATATAGGTTTGTGTATATGGGATTGTATTTTTTTTTTCTTTTTTGATTGGAACTAGGTTACTGTAATAAGATATTAGAGGGGCAATAAAACATTCAGGAGTCGGGTTACAGTAATAAGATATTACAGGGGCAATAAGACACTCAGGAGCTGGGTTACTGTAATAAGATATTACAGGGGTAATAAGACACTCAGGAGCCGGGTTACTGTATTAAGATATTACAGGGGTAATAAGACACTCAGGAGCTGGGTTACTGTAATAAGATATTACAGGGGTAATAAGACACTCAGGAGCCGGGTTACTGTAATAAGATATTACAGGGGTAATAAGACACTCAGGAGCTGGGTTACTGTAATAAGATATTACAGGGGTAATAAGACACTCAGGAGCCGGGTTACTGTAATAAGATATTACAGGGGTAATAAGACACTCAGGAGCCGGGTTACTGTAATAAGATATTACAGGGGTAATAAGACACTCAGGAGATGGGTTACAGTAATAAGATATTACAGGGGCAATAAGACACTCGGGAGCCGGGTTACTGTAATAACATATTACAGGGGTAATAAGACACTCAGGAGCCGGGTTACTGTAATAAGATATTACAGGGGTAATAAGACACTCAGGAGCTGGGTTACTGTAATAAGATATTACAGGGGTAATAAGACACTCGGGAGCCGGGTTACTGTAATAAGATATTACAGGGGTAATAAGACACTCAGTAGCTGGGTTATTGTAATAAGATATTACAGGGGTAATAAGACACTCAGGAGATGGGTTACAGTAATAAGATATTACAGGGGTAATAAGACACTCAGGAGCTGGGTTACTGTAATAAGATATTACAGGGGTAATAAGACACTCGGGAGCCGGGTTACTGTAATAAGATATTACAGGGGTAATAAGACACTCAGGAGCTGGGTTACTGTAATAAGATATTACAGGGGTAATAAGACACTCAGGAGCCGGGTTACTGTAATAAGATATTACAGGGGTAATAAGACACTCAGGAGCCGGGTTACTGTAATAAGATATTACAGAGGTAATAAGACACTCAGGAGCCGGGTTACTGTAATAAGATATTACAGGGGTAATAAGACACTCAGGAGCTGGGTTACTGTAATAAGATATTACAGGGGTAATAAGACACTCAGGAGCTGGGTTACTGTAATAAGATATTACAGGGGTAATAAGACACTCAGGAGCCGGGTTACTGTAATAAGATATTACAGGGGTAATAAGACACTCAGAAGCCGGGTTACTGTAATAAGATATTACAGGGGTAATAAGACACTCAGAAGCCGGGTTACTGTAATAAGATATTACAGGGGTAATAAGACACTCAGAAGCCGGGTTACTGTAATAAGATATTACAGGGGTAATAAGACACTCAGTAGCTGGGTTATTGTAATAAGATATTACAGGGGCAATAAGACACTCAGGAGCCGGGTTACTGTAATAAGATATTACAGGGGTAATAAGACACTCAGGAGCCGGGTTACTGTAATAAGATATTACAGGGGTAATAAGACACTCAGTAGCTGGGTTACTGTAATAAGATATTACAGAGGTAATAAGACCCTCAGGAGCCGGGTTACTGTAATAAGATATTACAGGGGTAATAAGACACTCAGAAGCCGGGTTACTGTAATAAGATATTACAGGGGTAATAAGACACTCAGTAGCTGGGTTATTGTAATAAGATATTACAGGGGCAATAAGACACTCGGGAGCCGGGTTACTGTAATAAGATATTACAGGGGTAATAAGACACTCAGGAGCTGGGTTACTGTAATAAGATATTACAGGGGTAATAAGACACTCAGGAGCCGGGTTACTGTAATAAGATATTACAGGGGTAATAAGGCACTGAGGAGCCGGGTTACTGTAATAAGATATTACAGGGGTAATAAGACACTCAGGAGCCGGGTTACTGTAATAAGATATTACAGGGGTAATAAGACACTGAGGAGCCGGGTTACTGTTCTTGGGGTAGATAGGATGTTCTAGGTTCTGTAATGAGCATAGGTGGTAGATGGATGATCTGTCTCGGAGTATTACTCCGGTGGTAATTGGACACTGGAGGCGGATACACTGCCATTCGGGGGAAGCGGGACGATGGAGCACAGTCTGGCAGGTAGGGGGGCACAGCTGGGTGTTGTTACATCTGGAAAACAGATGTGGATTCTCGAATGCAGCCAGAACTCTTTAGTTGCTCTCCACCCTGTCCTGGTGTGAGATCTGAGGAGGGAGAGGGAAGTCTGGGAACCAAGGAAAGGCAGATTAGAAGAAACTGGCTGCAATCAGAAAAGAAAACAGAGAGAGGAAAAGGAAATATGATAGAAAGAAAGTGAGAAAGGAATTCAGAGAAGAAGGGAATGGTTCTACAGAGAATGGATGAAAAAAGGGAGGGGATTAAAACGGACAAGATGGGGAAGGAGACGCATACGTGACGAGGATTAGAATATTTAAATAAACACAATTTAATCTTTTTTATTGTTTACATTTTTTATTTTATTTTATTTCTCTTTTTAACATTCAATAAACGATTGCACTTGAATCTGTAGAAGATCAGCTCCCTTTGTTTTCCTTGCACTGTAGCATTCCTGGGACTTTGAGGAGAGTCTGTACAAAGCCCTTAAGACTACTAGCAGTGGGCCTGTAGTAGATCTTAAGTCGCATACACACGATCAGTCCATCCGATGAGAACGGTCTGATGGACCGTTTCCATTGGTTAACCGATGAAGCTGACTGATGGCCCATCGCGCCTACACACCATCGGTTAAAAAAACGATCGTGTCAGAACGCGGTGACGTAAAGCACAACGACGTGCTGAAAAAAATGAAGTTCAATGCTTCCAAGCATGCGTCAACTTGATTCTGAGCATGCATGGATTTTTAACCGATGGTCGTGCTTACTAACGATCGGTTTTGATCTATCGGTTAGGAATCCATCGTTTAAATTTAAAACAAGTTGGCTTTTTTTTCAACCGATGGAAAACTAATCGATGGCGCCTACACACGATCAGTTTTGGTCCAATGAAAACGGTCCATCAGACCAGCAATATAAAACAAAAAACCGCGCTAAGAAACCCCCTCCCCCCAAAAGGACTACAGGCTGCAGCAAGCGTGTGATAAACAGGAAACAATGGGATATAAAAAGCCGCGCCACACAAAGGTTAATAACACCAGTGTCAATGATGGTAAATAAATATAATGCTAAAGTCCATTAAAGTCCATGGTGATGGAAATAATGATGAATCTCGGAAACGATCCTCTGTGAAGTGTCACCGAACGCACACACGTCAAGAAGGTGCACCCGCCACCACATGAATGAGCAGCTTACCAGAGGTCAGACATATGCTAGCGTCTGACTATAACCCAGTCAACGGCCTTTAGATCCTTGAGGTTCCCACGATCAACTCGAGTAGACCAGGAGAGGGACACTTCTTAAACTCCGGAAGAAAAGAAGGCGCACATAGCATAATTCCGTTGGCGAAAATTTATTGTAAAAAGTAAAAATGTACTTACACAGCACATGTGATAAACGAGCATAAAAAACAGATACAGATATTGCCGGCTGGCATGCAGGAGCCCTTCCTCCTCAGCGTGGTGACGTCACTGCGTCGCCTCCCATACGCGTTTCGTCACTAGAAGGACGTTCTCAATGGGGGTAGGGCTACACAGTGATGCACCACTTAAAAAGGACCAGCCGCCCGTTGTGAGAAGCAGCACGCTGAGTCCAGACGCGCCATCTTTGTTGTGGTAAAAAGCCATAGGCAGAAAAAACAATCTACCAGGCGTTACGGGCGCAACTAAAAATTCCTTAACGGAAATCGGAGAAAAAGAAAGGAAACTAAACTAAAACTAGTCCAAACCCCACCAATAGTTGGGGTGGGCCAAAAGGTTTTATTGATTCACTTAATATTAGTTGTCTAGGTGTGATGTGGACACAGTGATGTGGGGATAGGCGAGGTGGAAGAACGCTGGCACTAGGCTCTCCCTCCCTTCCCCCCACAAGTCACAGCACCATCTAGGGGACAGGTCTGGTAAACGAAACCTAGACTTACCGAGAAACAGAAAAGGAAAAAATTCTGAACAACGAATGCATATTATGTGAATTCCCTGGAGACTAAAGTCCTCGTGAGGGAGTGAGTACTAAACATAGTACATGTACTGGAGTGGTATATTAATGTCTTACACTCCAATACTAACAATTTAGTGGGTGGTGTAAATAAGTACAAAACCCAGTGTAGTGATCAGGGGGTGCAAAAAAGGGGGGGAACACAAAAGGGGCTATTTATTTAAAAATATATAGGTGATATAATATTAGTGAAGAGTAGCTACATAAATTGTATCCTACAATCAAAACACAGAATATCTACAATATTGAAAAAGTGATACATTCTAAACATTTTAATCGGCCATTAAACTATATGACCAATCTTCGACAGTGAAGTGAAAATTGAAATCAAATATAACAGCAAAAAACAACAAAGGAAACGAAAAAAACGGAAAAAAAAAATATACATAGACTGAGTGAAGACGACTAGAAGGACCAAAATGTTAAATTAAAACATTGTTCCATACAGGGTATAGATGTATATCTGCCCTCAGGTGTGCTTCTCACAAAGGTCAATTATAGGCAATGCTAATAGATGCATTAGCATATATAGACTAAGTGAAGACGACTTACATGACATAAAATTAAATAATAAAATCTATACAAAAAACATATCGAGCAACAATATCCCTTACAGACAATGCTGGTAGACATGTGACCATATATAGACTCAGTAAGGACGACTTGAAGGGCAAAACTTGAAAAAAAAAAAAAACAGATCTCACAAAACTCAAAAATGGAAAACTATTATACCAAAGGAGTTATTAATCCCCAAGCGTGTTTCCCACAGGGGTTGTTTCAAGCATTACTAATGAATGCATTCACATCCGTTTCAATGTTTAACCCAAAGGGGGCGTAGGTTTTCAAACGAAAAATCCAGCCCATCTCCATCTGAGATATCCCTTGGTCCATCAGACCGTTCTCACTGGTTTAACCTATCGTGTGTATACGGCCTTATTGCCCTTTGCTATAGCCAAATGACTGCTCTAAACAGGCAATTGAGTTTGCTCACCCTAATCTACCTCCCCTATACACGCTCGGAATTTGTGCCAACAAATGTTTGATGGGAGCTTGTTGTCGGAAATTCTGACCGTGTGTATGCTCCATCGGACTTTTGCTCTCGAATTTCTGCCAAAAAAAGATTGAGAGCAGGTTCTCAAATTTTCCGGCTGGAAAAAAATGTAGCAATTTGACACGCAAAATTCTGATGCATGCCCGGAAACAATTTGACGCATGCTCGGAAGCATTAAACTTAATTTTCTTGGCTCATTGTAGAGTTGTACGTCACCGCGTTCTTGGCGGTCGAAAGTTCAGAGAACTTTTGTGTGACCGTGTGTATGCAAGCCAAGCTTGAGCGGAATTCCGCTGGAAAAACCATCCAAGGTTTTCAGACGGAAAATCCGATAGTGTGTACCCGGCATTAGAAATGTCAGCATCTATAGATATATTCGTAGCCCCCCTAGAGCATGGGATCAGGTGGCATGCTACATGCTATGATTGATTAGGGGGCTTACCTTTCTGGCCACATCCCACTTTGAATGTTTGCCAGTTCATCAGAAATTCATCAGTTGGTGGCATTCCCAGCCACCTCCTGCCTGAAAAATTGAAGGAGTGGGCAAAAAATTGTCAGGTACCGGTATGGATTGAAGTGTAATTTAGCCACAAACTGAAAAACTTGTGAGCAGGAGGGATTTTTATTGCAGAAGAGACCTACTTGGCTTTATAAACAGTTGATGGACTAAAAATATACCAATACTGATTTATGGAATGCGCCAAATATTTTTTCATGTTGAAGGCTTTGATTAGGCAGATACAACTAGTGTGCCAAATGTTAAACGATTCCAAAGTGTGACATATAGCACAGCAGTCCCAAGATCTATGCCAAATAAGGGTCCGTTTTTTGGACGTCCGGTAACGGACCTCAATGCCTCCCTATGGGAGCGGATCCGTTAGCGGATGATGCATCCGCTAACGTCCGCTAGATCCGCATCCGTTTTTGCGGACGGAAGAATGTCCTATTTTTCTTCCGTCCGCCCAAACGGATCGGATGCAAACGGACAGACGGTCCGTTTCCATCCGACTCCCCATAGGGGAGAGCGGAGGAGAGACGGGGCGGTCCCTGCACAGTGTGCGGGGACCGCCCCGTCCGCCGACAGCTGAACGGAGACCCCCCCGCTGAGCTGACGGACACACGGAGCGGACCGAAAAACGGACCGCTCCGTGTGAAAGAGCCCTAAATGTTAAAAAAATTGTGCCAAGAGAATAATGGCGCAAGGCAGTCAAGCTCTAAAGGTCATGCACGTTGTGATATTGATGTCAATGGTCTTTTCCACTTTAAAGACCAAAGAGCAGCAAAAAAGGACAGGAAATAGTATCTTTAACCACTTTAGCCCCGGACCATATTGCTGTCCAAAGACCAGAGCACTTTTTGTGATTCGGCACTGCGTCGCTTTAACTGACAATTGCGCGGTCGTGCGACGTGGCTCCCAAACAAAATTGGCGTCCTTTTTTTTCCCACAAATAGAGCTTTCTTTTGGTGGTATTTGATCATCTCTGCGGTTTTTATTTTTTGCGCTATAAACAAAAATAGAGCGACTATTTTGAAAAAAATGCAATATTTTTTACATTTTGCTATAATAAAAATCCCAAAAAAGATATAAAAAAACATTTTTTTTCCTCAGTTTTGGCCGATACGTATTCTTCTACATATTTTTCGTTAAAAAAAAATCGCAATTAGCGTTTATTAATTGGTTTGCGCAAAATTTATAGCGTTTACAAAAAAGGGGGTCGTTTTATGGCATTTTTATTATTATTTTTTTTACTAGTAATGGCGGCGATCAGCGTTTTTTTCCGGTACTGCGATATTATGGCGGACACATCGGACACTTTTGACACATTTTGGGGACCATTAGCATTTTTTTAGCGATCAATGCTATAAAAATGCATTGGATTACTATAAAAATGCCATTGGCAGTGAAGGGGTTAACACTAGGGGGCAGGGAAGGGGTTAAGTGTGGTCCTGGGTGTGTTCTAACTGTATGGGGGGGGGGGTGGCCTCACTAGGGGAAATCACTGATCTTCTGTCCATACATTGTATGGACAGAAGATCAGCGTTTCCCCCGCTGACAGGAACGAAAGGTATGTGTTTACACACATACCTCCCGTTCCCCGCTCTGTAACGAGCAATCGCGGGTGGGGCACGTGCGCGGGACTCGGGGGACGCGCGCGCGCGCCCTATTAGCTGCTACAGGGAGGACGTAGAGCTACGTGCTCCCGCGTAGCAGTGCCACCACCCCGCAGTAATATGACGGCGGGCGGTCGGCAAGGAGTTAAAGGGGTGTTCCAGCCAATATTTGTGTTTATTAAAAGTCAGCAGCAGCGACCCGCCGCTGATTGGACAGGCGATCGCATGGGGCCTGTCATGTGTCCCATGCGATCGCCTACAGGGAGGGGCTGCTGTAGGCGATTAAGCTTAATCGCCTAACCAGCCCTTCGGCGGAAGGAGGAAGTGGGACAGGAAGTCCCACTCCTCCTGAAGCCCCCACTCCCCCCCCCCCCAAAAAAATTACATGCCAAATGTGGCATGTAAGAGGGTGAGGAGTGGGATTAGCGGAAGTTCCATTTTTGGGTGGAACTCCGCTTTAACCACTTGCTTACTGGGCACATATACCCCCTTCCTGCCCAGGCTAAATTTCAGCTTTCAGCTGACGTGCCTCCCAAACAAAATTGATGCCCTTTTTTTCCCACAAATAGAGCTTTCTTTTGGTGTTATTTGATCACCTCCGCGGTTTTTATTTTTTGTGCTATAAACAAAAAAAGAGCAACAATTTTGAAAAAAAAACCCCACAATATTTTTTACTTTTTGCTATAATAAATATCCCATTTAAAAAAATAAAAAATAAATCGGACACTTTTGACACTTTTTAGGGCCATTCACATTAATACAGCGAACAGTGCTATAAAAATGCATTGATTACTGTATAAATGTGACTGGCAGGGAAGGGCTTAACACTAGGGGGGCATGGAAGGGGTTAAATGTGTATCCTGGGTGTGTTCTAACTGTGTATGGAGGGGGACTGACTGTGGAAGGTGACCGATGCTGTGTCCCTATGTACAAGGGACACAGCATCTGTCTCCTCTCCCTGACAGGACGTGGAGCTCTGTGTTTACACACAGAGCTCCACGTCCCTGCTCTGACATTGCCGATTGCGGGTACCTTGCGGCCATCGCGGCCGCCAGGCACGCGCATCAGCATTTCGGGGACACGCCGGGTGCGGGCGCGTGCCCCCCAGTGGCCGGAGGATTTGAGGATGTCATATGACGTCCTCCTGGATTTACAGAGCCACCTTGAGGCCGTCTTTTGACTATGGCTCGAGACTCAAGTAGTTAACAAAATAGGGTATAGATTTATGGCATTTTAATTATTTTTTTACTACTATTGGCGGTGATCTGAGATTTTTAGCAGGACTGTGACATTGCGGCGGACAGATTGGACACTTTTGGGACCGTTGATATTCATACAGCGATCAGAGCTAAAAATAGCCACTGATTACTGTATAAATGTCACTGGCAGGGAAGGAGTTAACACTAGGTGGCTATCAAGGGGTTAAATGTGTCATAGGGAGGTGTTTCTAACTCGGGGGGGGGGGGGGGGAGACTGACTGGGAGTAGAGAGAGATCGCTGTTCCTTATCACTAGGAACAGCAGATCTCTCTCTACTTCCCTGATAGAACGGGGATCTATCTGTTTACATTGACAGATCCCTGTTCTCTCTCTCTAAGGAGCGATCGCGAATGGCTGGCGGACATTGCGGCCGTCGACCACGCGCATTGGCTTCTGGGACAGCTACAGCCTATTTTAAGAGCCAACATACAATAATGCCGATTCACACAGCCGTGCCAACCTGATGTAGTGCAACTGTGGCAGGGGGGTCGGCAAGTAGTTAAAGTTTATACGTGCGATCTGAGATATTAGTGGGCACCTATAATTTCCCCCCTTATTGTTTACATTTATGACTGAAATTATGACTGAAATTGCAAGGTTCTATAAGATTTCGTTTCACCTCGACCTAACGTTCTTCACTTGTTTTATATATATATATATATATATATATATTAGGGCTGTTACTGATTAAATATTTTGTGTTCGATTAATCTATTTTTTTAAATCGATTAATTGACTAATTTTATATAGTCCCCACTGTGATATCCACAGACATCTCCCCCACTGTAATATCCACAGACATCCCCCCACTGTAATATCCACAGACAATATCCCCACTGTATAGGAAGATTAGTGCCTGCTTAGTCTTACCAGAGAAGGTGATGACGTCAGCGTGCCATTCTAGGCTGACCTAGGCCGCCACTGGTTGGACCAAGGTGGCCGCTGCTCCGGGAGCTAGGCCGAAGCCGCAGCCTTTCCTATGGCCGAGGCTACTGCGGAGCTCTGCGGATGACGTGGTGTACCTATCCACATATGGTGACCCGTTCAGATCACGGATCATTTACGATCCGTTGCACCACTAGTACCCATCAAAAAAAATGTGAACGATCCAAAAAATGTACGATTAGTTGAGGAATTAATCTTTAATTTCCACAGCCCTAATATATATATATATATATTTAATATGTTAACATTAAAAGGAGTAAGATAAAGAAAAGGCATTTTATTAGAAGAAAAAAAAAAACACTTGGAGTTCTGTGAGGCCACAGCCTCCCGGAGAACATCGCCCTGAAGAATTCATGTATGGCTTAGCATGACATAATGCAGGCCATGGACAAGGATCCAGCATGAGGCAATGCAGGCCAGGGATCCCGCTCCTGGTTGAGAGTCTGCAGAGACAGGTGTATAACACATCACTGTTTACTCTCATTATCACACTCTGCCAGATAATTAGTAGAATGCAGAAATGTGACACTTCCTCCCATGTGCTGAGGTGATGAGACCTCCATGTCACATTCTAATTACTTGTTACAGCTCCAAATATCTCTCAGACTAGAGAAAGCACATGCCTGGAATTGTAAAGAGGATCTACTGGATTGGTTCTGCTTTTTTAAGCTGAACTCCAGGCAAACATATATATATATATATATATATATATATATATATATATATATATATATATATATATATATATATATATATATATATATATATATATATATATATATATATATTGGACTTTCTGAACTTTATTTTTATTTTATTTTTTTATTTATTTTTTATTTTTTTACCAAGGAGGACCCCTTGACATGACTTTACATTTTTAGGAAAGGAAACCCGTGCTAAAAAATTATATCTATATTTTATGCTACAAATGATGAATATAAATGATAAATATAATAATATAAGTTGATACACAATGCTTATCCCTTTAATATTATTTATATTTGATAGGAGTTTACCCAACAGTCGACGTAGTGAACAGAGTCATGGTATAAGGGCTCTTTCACACGTCCGTTCAGTTCGTTCGTTTTTTGGACGTCCGTTAACGGACCTCAATGCTTCCCTATGGGTTAGCGTCCGTTAGCGGATGAGCATCCGCTAACGTCCGTTAACATCCATCTGCGGTAAGCTCCGTATTTTTGGACGGAAGAAAACCCTATTTTTCTTCCGTCAAAAAAATGGAACGGACGAAAAACGGACGTTAGCGGATGATCCGTTTACCATCCGATCCACTAACGTCAGCTTTTCATCAAAATATGTAAAAAAAAAAAAAGTTCTAAAAAGAAATAAAAAAACCGGATGAAAAACGGACGGAAAACGGATGAAAAAACAGATCAACTGAAGGGGGGAAAAACTGATCTAAAAAACTGAACGGACGTGTGAAAGAGCCCTTAATGAATAAGCATATAAAAGGACAATCTTTATTGTATCAACAATTAATTTATCAACATCAACAATTAATAACCATATAAAAACATAATTGGAAACAATTTGTCGAAACAGTCATTGCAATATGATACAATGTACAAATAAAATCAAACATTGATGTATGTAGAGGTAGAGGTGCTCTACGTGTTTCGTGGCGCAATCCAAATTGGCTCCACCTCTGACTCCACCCTCTTTATCCTGCCCATGTATACCCCACCTTTTTATTAACTACTTGAGGCCCGCGCAATAGCCGAATGATGGCTACAGCGCGGACCTGAATATCCAACAGGACGTCAATTGACGTCCGCCCCTCCCTCCAGAGCGTGCATCAGGGAAACTCTGTGTTGGCCGTGTCCCTTGGACACAGGCAATTACAGATCGCCGCGAACGGCCAATCAGAGTGGCCATTTGCGATGCGATCTGTGTGGCCAATGAGAGATGATCTCAAATGTAAACATATGAGATCATCTCTCATTGCCGGCTCACACAGAGACAGCGTCCTGTCATGGAGAGAGGAGACCGATCTGTGTCCCTTGTACAGAGGGACACAATCGGTCACCTCCCCAGTCAGTCCCCCTCCCCACAGTTAGAACACTATGTAGGGAATACATTTAACCCCTTCCTCACCCCCTAGTGTTAACCCCTTCAATGCCAGTCACATTTATACAGTAATTAGTGCATATTTATAGCACTGATCGCAGTATAAATGTGAATGGCACCAAATATGTGTCAAAAGTGTCCGATGTGTCCGCCATAATGTCGCAGTCCCAATAAAAATTGCAGATCGCTGCCATTTCTGGTAAAAAAATAAATGATAAAAAATAATAATTCTGTCCCCTATTTTGTAGGCGCTATAACTTTTGCGCAAACCAGTTGCTCATTGCGATTTTTTTTTTTTTTACCAAAAATATGTAGAAGAATACGTATCGGCCTAGACTGAGAAAAAAAAATGTATTTTTCTTTTAAATTGGCATATTTATATAGCAACAAGTAAAAAATATTGTATTTTTTTTCAAAATTGACGCACTTTTTTGTTTATAGCGCAAAAAATAAAGACCGCACATGCGATCAAATACCACCAAAAGAAAGCTCTACTTGTGGGGAAAAAAGGAGGTCAATTTTGTTTGGGAGCCACGTCGCATGACCGCGCAATTGCCAGATTTAAGCAATTGTCAGTGCCGGAAGCTGAAATTTCACCTGGGCAGGAGGGGGGTATATGTGCCCAGTAAGCAAGTGGTTAAAGCACCCATCAAATACATCCAAACCAGAGCCCATCATGCACTAGCATGCCTACTAGTGCTATCAATGAATGTTTGCTTGCGTCCATTCATTCAGGAGTCGGGTATACAGACACAGTCCTCCGCCACCACTGAGCCTCTGACACTATGTGGGAACGGAGCGGTGGCTGCCTGCTGATTCTGAAACTTAGTTGCTTGTTGCAGAGAGAAAGAGTGTAGCAACACCAGTGGCCAGGCGCCCTTAGGCAGCAGTGCACCCTAGGAGGCTGCCTAGTTTGCCTAGTGGTAGCACCGGCCCTGCCTATCGGTGTGGATCTACCACCAGTTATGTAGTACAAGGGCCTGACTGATTGGATACAAAGTAATTGGATTTAAAGTACTGTAGATACTCATATTAAAATAGTTTTGGTAAATCCAAAGTTGATTGTACAAAGATTTCTGGAAGTTTAAAGGAAACCTGTCGTTACAGAATGGAACCTGCCATTTGTGACCTCTCCTCTTCAAAATTGCTATAGTCAAGCCCTCTCAATTGCAATTACTAACTCAAAACAAGTATGCGGATGAAGACTCTCTCCTGATACTTGTTCCATTAGAAGGTTATGGAGATAGAAAGTAAGCATTGAAGATAGGTAGCTAGCATTTTCAGAAGGAAGTAATCAATGGCAGCCTCCAATCACAGGATCACTTTAATAAGATCTGGTTTTCCTTCTTTGACGTGACACATCCTCCTCTCTCATTACCAGGTTTTTCCCATAAGACCTGCCTTTCACCATTCTTTCTAAACTCCAGACAGTAGGGTCACTAGGGTTGGTGTCACCTGGTGCGGTAAAACATGGTGTCACCCCCCCTCCACCAACTATAGTCGCCCCTCAGTAGAGACCCCCCTCTTTCAGTAGAACCCCCTCCCACTAAGTTTAGACCCCCTCCATTAGTACAGACCCCTCAGGACAAAGCACCCCCCTCTATTAGTAGAGACCCCCCCAGGACAACGCACCCCCCTCCATTAGTAAAGACCCTCCCAGTACATAGAACCCCCTCTATTAGTAAAGACCCCCAGGACAAAGCACCCCCTCCATTAGTAAAGACCCCCCAGGACAACGCACCCCCCTCCATTAGTAAAGACCCTCCCAGGACATAGAACCCCCTCTATTAGTAAAGACCCCCAGGACAAAGCACCCCCTCTATTAGTAAAGACCCTCCCAGGACATAGAACCCCCTCTATTAGTAAAGACCCTCCCAGGACAAAGCACCCCCTCCATTAGTTAAGACCCCCCAGGACAAAGCACCCCCCTCCATTAGTAAACACCCCCCCAGGACATAGAACCCTCTCCATTAGTAAAGACCCCCCCAGAACAAAGCACCCCCTCCATTAGTACAGACCCCCCCAGGACATAGAACCCCCTCCATTAGTACAGACCCTCCAGGACAAAGCATCCCCCTCCATTAGTAAATACCCATCTAGGACAAAGCACCCCCTCCATTAGTACAGACGCCCCTCAGGACAAAGCACCCCCTCCATTAGTACAGACGCCCCTCAGGACAAAGCACCCCCTCCATTAGTAAAGACCCACTTCAGGACATAGCACCCCCCTAAAGACCCACTTGAGGACATAGCACACCCTCCATTAGTAAAGACCCACTTCAGGACATAGCACCCCCTCCATTAGTCAAGACCCCCCTTTAGGACAAAGCACCCCCTCCATTAGTCAAGACCCCCCTTTAGGACAAAGCACCCCCTCCATTAGTACAGACGACCCTCAGGACAAAGCACCCCCTCCATCAGTAATCCCCCATCGCAAGCCAAAACCCACTACCCCCCCGTTACTGCACCAGCTCAGGTGGCTAAGGTACACCCAGGTGCAGAAACGATTGTGACAGGCTCGGGCAGCAGTAAGAGACAGAGAGGAGGAGCAGGAGGAGAACACAGGTGCAGTGCTGGAGCTAGCTTTTCCGGCTGAAAAAAACAACTGCAAAAGGGAGCCAGGGCTTTTGTCACCCCTGTAGTGGGTGGCACCCGGGTGCGGACCGCACCCCCTCCCAGCGACGCCACTGACTCCAGACAGTTGCCTCCATTCATACAGACCTGGGTATTTTTTTTATCAGTGCTTGTTGTGCTATCTCATGATCATTTTTCCCTCAAAAAAAATAACAAAATACATATTGCATTAGTCAGGGATAATTATTTTTCCCCCACACACGAACAGACATTTATTTGTTAAAAATTCTCAGTGTTATTTTATCACCTCCCCATCCAGATCCTTACCCTGCCGTTCTAAAGAGACACCTCAAAGAAACTCACAGCTATAACAATGTGTATGCAGTCCATTAATTAGATGCTCACAGTAATGTCTTGTACAACAAAACATTACAATTAGCAATTAACGAACAGAAATGTGTTATGCTTTGGCTATTGTGGTGCGTGAGCATCCCAAGAGGATAAAAGATACTGAGATGCTGCCACCACACCTGGCACCAACAATCATTCCACCATCAAAGTCACTTAGATCACATATCCATCCCATTCTAGCACTTGGGTGAGCAACAGCGGAACCTCATGACCTTGTCTGAATGTTTTATGTATTGAGTTGTCTGGGAAGTTTAGCACAGATATAGCCAGATCTATCCAATAAAATTAATGCTTTAATTTGCTTAGCGTTGTGCAGAAAACACAGTTCAATGGCGTGCTTACATCTATCACAAGGTGATGGTCAGTTATTGGTGGAGTCCAGTGGGCTGAATTAGACGCTGTTTTTATCACTTGGTTACTCCAGTATTCATGTACTAAGCCTTCTGTAATTCTCAGGTTCTCACCCACTATGAGGTGTACCTGCTCCCTCTGCTGCATTTGTCATAATATAAAACAAAGTAAAGCTCCAGCAGGGGGATCCTTGTGTTAATGCTATAGACATGAACTTGAAGAGGTGAAAGAAATGTATATTGAACTCCGGGATAAGAAAATATTGGGTCATAAGTATTCATACACGAATCTTGGCATGCTTTGTGTATATCTTCCAGATCTGTGCAGTAATCCAGTGTGAACCTTTCCTGTAATAAAGACTGGTCACTGCTGCTTTCTCTCTTTGTGCAGGGAGACTGGTCTTGTGTCCGCCCCCTCCTGTAGTTTTACTGCAAGCAGCCTGTAGTGGGTGGAGCCTGATGGTTCCTTCCCACAGCTCTACTGTCTGCTCAGACTATGTATGATTCCACTGCTACTTTTACAAGGTAATAATTGGGCTTGTCAAGGCATTTGGTGCACACAAAGTGAATTTATATCGCTATTAACCCCTTCACACTGACTCCCTCCCAGCCCTTTAAGGGTTCTAAAAGCTGGGAGGTGGGCATCCGGGTTATGTGACCACTGTGATTGGCTGTTGCATTGGTCACATGAGCGGAAAGCTCCCAATCACTGCATCAGGAGCTTTCGATTAACCACCAGCTACCGTGCAGGGTGCACACTCTCAGTGCAGTAAGTCGGTTACATGGGGATGCATATATGCAAGCCTGTCCATGTCCACCAATGCAGCCTGCCCATGTCCACCAATGCAGCCTGCTCGTGTCCACCAATGCAGCCTGCTCGTGTCCACCAATGCAGCCTGCCCGTGTCCACCAATTCAGCCTCACCCGTGTTAACCAATGAAACCTGCCCGTGTCCACCAATGCAATCTAACCCATGTCTACCAATGAAGCGTGCCCGTGTCCACCAATTTCCATCAATGAAGCCAGCCCCTGTCCACTGATGCAGCCTCAATCGTGTCCACAATGCAGCCTCACCCATGTCCACCAATGCAGCCTCAACCGTGTCCACCAATTTCCACCAATGAAGCCAGCCCCTGTCCACTAATGCAGCCTCAATCGTGTCCACAATGCAGCCTCACCCATGTCCACCAATGCAGCCTTACCAGTGTCCACCAATGTAGCCTGCCCATGTCCATCATGCTGCCTACCTGTGTAAATCATGCAGGGGAGCAGAGGAGAGGAAGAGCATTGCCAGCCAGATGAAAAGAGCGCCGAGGGACCTCGCTGGAACAGCTTTGATTTCAATTTCCGTGTGTTTGTGTCGCTCGGCGTCCTGTACAGCTCTGCCCCCTGCCCGGGAACTTTGATGCACTTCACTCGTCCCGGGATTGGACGGGTGATCTGTCTATCAAATTCCCCGGGACCAGGGGGCGGGGCTGGGCTGTGACACTCGGCTAATGAAATGAAAGCCGCTCTCTGAATCATCCAGCTGACTCTCTCCTCTCTCTTCCCCTTCACGAGCACTGGCAAAAGGACTCCCATACAACCCACTGGCTGGCGCAGTTTGCTCCCAGGCAGCCCACCCTCGCCAGCCCTCAAAATATACTTGCAAAATGCAAGCAGGCAAGTGGAATTTTTGAGGGCTGCAGGTCCCTGTATCCGAAAGGGGTACAGGGTTTTATTCGAACCTAGGGACACATGGCCTATTTTGGATCTAAGATCCCTGAACCAGTATCTATTAATCCAGTCCTTTTGGGTGGAGTCAGTCCGTTCAGTAGTGGCCTTGCTCCAGATGGGAGACTTCTTAGCCTCTGTCTATATTAAGGACGCGTATTTACACGTACATATCTTTCAACCTCAAAGTTTCCTGCGTTTTGCAGTAGAGGAACGTCATTTCCAGTTTGTTGCTCTGCCCTTTGGGCTTGCCACAGCACCCTGGGTGTTTACAAAGGTCCTAGCACCAGTACTGGGTCTTTTAAGGGCCCAGGGAATCTTGGTGCACAGATAGCTGGAGCTGTTTAACTCAGGAGGAGGTGAACCACATATTAGCCTGGGCAGAGGAACATGTGCCGGTTCTATTGGCGGTCCATATCCCAGGGGTAGAGAACTGGAAGGCAGATTATATCAGCCGTTAGCAGATCTGTTTAGGGTAAAGGGTCCCTAAACCCAAATGTGTCCCGGGAAATTTACCAACGATGGGGACGGCCAGATGTCAATCTATTGGCATCCAGGTTCAACAACAAGCTGCATCAGTTTGTGTCCCGAACAAGCGATCCCCTGGTGATCGGAGCGGATGCCCTGGTAGTTCCATGGAGCCAGTTCTCCCTGGTTTATGCCTTGAGGACTGTTGGTGGTAATTTCCTGTGAGACTGGACAAATCAGGGTTAAACATTGTACAGTGTGTGTGTGCTGCATAATTTAATCTGATCAAAGATATTTCAGAACACATTGAGCTCATAAATGGAAAGAAAAAAGATTCTCCTCTTTAAGCTGTTAGATAAACAGATACAATATAGACTCCCTTAGTCCAAGCACCATCACTTTCAAGTATCATGGTGGTCTCTTGGGCTACTGGGCCTTGGACAATTTATTTTTTATTTTTTCAAACTACCTCTACTTTGGTATAAACCAGCCAGCTTAAAAACATGAAACATGGATGCCCCTTCGCCAAATATACAGAACGTGATGCTTGCTTTGTCTGGGAGGGCTAAGGATTACTAACCTTACTATAGGACACCCCCCATCCCACCACCACATCCTTTCCAGCAATGACAACTGATCCCACAAAGCCATAACTCTTTATGTCGTGTGTCACCACTCCTCTGTCCGATGTCATTACCTACCATGCAGGATCAGTGCCCATTACTGGTCCTGCGTATGTGATGATGTCTAAGGCCAGCCCACAATATTGGATCAGTGAGAATAAGACCAGAGCAACTGCTGCCATTTGGGACCGTAAAGTAGTGTTAGCATGGGCATCCGCTCCATAGGGCAAGGGGGGGCCATTGACCCCCCGGAAAATCGAGAAGGTGTTGAAGTGTCTTGCGGACACGGCTGTCTAAGCGGTCCCAGCCCGGGTGTCACACAGGCACAGTGAGCAGAGTGAAGCCGCCTCCCCCTCCAGTGTTTATGTGTACACAGGAGGAGGGAACCTGCTGTGCACGTGCTGTGCTGATGGCTGATCTGAGGTACTGAATTGGATGGGGGAGGGGGGTCTGTCTGTGCTAAAGGGGGGAGGTTTGTGCTAAATGGGGGGTCCATCTGTGCTGAAGGGGGGGGTCTGTACTGAAGGGGGGATATGTGCTAAAGGGGGGTCCATTTGTGCTGAAGGGGGGTCTGTGCTGAATGGAGGGGTCTGTGCGGAATGGAGGGGTCTGTGCGGAAAAGGGGGTCCATCTGTGCGGAATGGATGGTTCTGCGCAGAATAGGGGGTCCATCTGTGCTAAATGGGGGGGGTCTGTGCTGAAGAAGTGGAAAAGGTTAAATTGCGCTCATTATTACAATAAAAAATAGCTGCGATCATAAAAGTGTTATACAACACAAGAACAATGTAACCAAAAAAATGAGATCGCGCTGAAAATTACATGTAAATAACTCAAACCGGCTATTGAAACATGTATACAAATAAATGTTATCTAAGTGGTTTTGCTAATTCAGCATGTGCACAGATAAGCATTTCCAAAATATAAATAAATATCTCCAACATAAATGTCCATCAACATATGGGTGAGTTCATCGATAGATATTCCCACAGGTGCCAGAATCACACGGTTGGAAAAGTGTGGTATAGAAAGAACCTCCACCGAAGTCATATAAAGCCTCTTACCAGACAGACATATATTATGAGCATAATATAGTTAATGCTGCTCCTTAGCAATCAGGGAGAGATCCAATGCATACAGCCTGGTTGTCAGATTTTGGTATGAGGTGTCTCCGAATTTTCCACAGACATAAAAAGACAAGAAGCCTCACATAGCATAAAATCCTTATTTATTCGAATAAAACAAAAGTCTTGCACTTACATCCAAATGCAGAAATCAAGGCGAAAAAACACATCAGCCGGCCGGCTTGAATACACAGCCCGTATTCCGTGTAGAGAGATGGAAAACACGCGGTGACGTCAGAACGTCTCCTCCCTACGTTTCGTCTGAGAAGACTTGATCACGGGACACGTCCCGTGATCAAGTGTCCCGTGATCAAGTCTTCTCAGACGAAACGTAGGGAGGAGACGTTCTGACGTCACCGCGTGTTTTCCATCTCTCTACCCGGAATACGGGCTGTGTATTCAAGCCGGCCGGCTGATGTGTTTTTTCGCCTTGATTTCTGCATTTGGATGTAAGTGCAAGACTTTTGTTTTATTCGAATAAATAAGGATTTTATGCTATGTGAGGCTTCTTGTCTTTTTATGTCTGTGGAAAATTCGGAGACACCTCATACCAAAATCTGACAACCAGGCTGTATGCATTGGATCTCTCCCTGATTGCTAAGGAGCAGCATTAACTATATTATGCTCATAATATATGTCTGTCTGGTAAGAGGCTTTATATGACTTCGGTGGAGGTTCTTTCTATACCACACTTTTCCAACCGTGTGATTCTGGCACCTGTGGGAATATCTATCGATGAACTCACCCATATGTTGATGGACATTTATGTTGGAGATATTTATTTATATTTTGGAAATGCTTATCTGTGCACATGCTGAATTAGCAAAACCACTTAGATAACATTTATTTGTATACATGTTTCAATAGCCGGTTTGAGTTATTTACATGTAATTTTCAGCGCGATCTCATTTTTTTGGTTACATTGTGCTGAAGAAGTGTCTATCTGTGCTGAATAGGGGGGTCTGTGCTGAAGGGAGGTATGTACATTCTCTAGGCTATATTTATATGGGCATGGAGTGAAGCTGAATTATCTCAAGAGCTCTTTTCACTGCCAGCTGGCCGCATTATCGCCACTTTATCATTGTTTTAGCTGCGCTCTTCGGCCGCTAAATGCGACTGTGTATCGCCGCTGCAGAGGAGCCCCACCCTGAAAAAATGTCAGCGGACGCCCATGAGTGTTAGCATTCCTCTCTATTACAGTCCAGTGGATGATAATCTTTTTGAGACCAATGTCCAGTTCTTCCAATACCTTCCATTCCCGAACAGTAAAGAATTTTTTTATACTCGTACAATAAAAGTATGGGTACTTAAAACAATTGATGAAATGCTGAAATGCTGGAAGGCTCTGGATGGGGTTGGGTGTCGCTGTGAGTGGTATGAGGGTTGTGAAGTGGGCTAGGGCCTAGGGGACTCTGCAGAAGACTTAGTGTCCCTGTAGGGGATGGGTTTTCTGGAGGAAACGGGGAAGAAAATTAGGAGGTTGGTGGGCACTGTGGCAAACAGTTGTAGGTTGGGGGGCACTATGGAGGGCTAGAGGTGGGAGGCTTGGCAACATCTTGAAAGCTTGGGGGTCATGTGGGAGGTTGAGGGCTTTCCCGAGACACTATAAACCACTAGGGGAGGTTAGGGGGCACTGTGGGAGGTTTGGGATCTGTAGCTGGCTGGTGGTCACAACCCAGTGATTGATAACCACTGCCATAGATGAAAAAACATTTTTTTATGGGATTGGGGGCTGCCACTCTTGGCTCCTTTTGAAAATGCTAGCTTCCTGGCTGTCTCTAGCTTCATTTGGTGACCTAAACCAAGCATGGAGATTAAGGCTGGGCTCAGGCATGTTTGCAGCTCCACATTCTCGAGCCCGGCACCAAGCTTACACTGCGCATCGCTAATGGCGGCGATCTGCGATTTTTATCGTGACTGCAACATTATGGCGGACACATCGGACACTTTTGACGCTATTTTGGGACCATTGTCATTTATAGAGCGATCAGTGCTATAAAAATGCACTGAGTACTGTGTAAATGACAGTGGCAGGGAATGGGGTTAACCACTAGGGGACGAGGAAGGGGTTAAGTGTGTCCTAGGTAGTGATTCTAACTGCGGGTGGGTGGGCTACCAGTGACATGACATTGATCGCTGCTCCCGATGACAGGGAGCAGTAGGTCACTGTCCTGTCACAAGGCAGAACAGGGAAATGCCTTGTTTACATCTCCCCGTTCTACCGCTCCGTGACACGATCGAGGGACACCGGTGGGCACAGTCACGAATTTTGCGGCAGGCGCTTTGCACAGCCATGCCATTCTGTCGACGTATATGTGCAGGAGGCGGTCGGAAAAATGACTATTACCGCTTTCAAAGCAATTGTCCTATAATCTGGTCGTTAGGACACAGCTTTCGAGAGCCGATCAGGACAGCTCATGCGAAATTATGGGACACACACGAAAATGTTTCTCATGTGATAGCAGAACTAATGATTTTCATTTTAATCAGTACAGTCTTTGTCCGGAAAAAAAATCAGAAGACCAAGACTGTGCATGCTCGGAAAGTAAAGAGTATATTACAATACAACACATTACATTCCGAATTTGTATTTCGTCGTATGAGAGTTTTCATAACTTTAGTAATCTCTTCATTTTCGATATGAGACTAGCAAAAAATGGAGGATCATTGTCCGATATTCTCATTGTGTGTTCTAGGCTTTCCATTCCGACTGCCCCATGCACTGCAAAGGTTACATGATTATTTATCTCCAGGGTACCAGAAAAGGTACCCTTTAAGGTATCCACAGACATTAGAAAATCTTTGTCCAATTCAATCATCTGCACTCAGATTGGAAAAAATAGGAACTTCCGCTTTTCAGAATCCCCCGCCCCCCCCCCCCCTCCGCTGTCACATTTGTCACCTTTTAGGGGGGAGGGGGGAGCAGACACTTGTATAATGCAGGTTTTTGCTCCCACTTCCGGGCATAGATTACCGCAGGTTACGCGGCGATCTACACCATGTCCGACAGCTTCTCCCCCCCCCTCCCCGCTGTCTTCTGGGAGACACACAGGTCCCAGAAGACAGCAGGGACCAGTGAGATCACGTAGCGTGACTCGCACATGCACAGTAGAGAACCAGGAAGTGGTTCCTAATTCCCTTACTGAAGATGGCGGCGCCTCCACCAGCGGTGCCTTGGGCGGAACCTTGCTTTAAGATGCAATTTTTCAGGTCAATTACAATTTTTTTCTAAAAACAGAAATTTCCGTCCCCTACTTCCTCCACACAAATATCAAGGTTCGTCCAATGATTATGTAGAACAAGCTCTCCCCAGAAAGTCTTGGGTTGTACATGCACGCTTGCCACCCATCTGATGTTTGCAGCTTTAGGTTGGCCATAAACAGCCTACTATTGTAGGGTGACCAGATGTCCCCGGTTTCCGGGGACAGTCCCTGGATTGAGGACACTGTCCCCAGACCAAATCTGTCCCAGGTTTTGTCCCCGGATTTGAACAGGGGATGCGGTGATCCTGCATTTCTGGGTATGGGAGCCAATCATTGGCTCTGGCAGACTCGATGTCCATCGGTACCCGCTGATTGTTATGTACATAGGCAGAACAGTGGTCTGGCTATGTAAACAAGGCAGATCGCCATTCTTTCAGTATGGAAGACATTGATCCTATGTTCCTGTAAAGCAGGTACAGGGATCAATGGCTTCCCTTAGTAAAAGCACCTCCCCCACATTAAGGCCGCGTACACACGATCGAATTTGTCCGCTCAAACTGGTCCGACGGACCAGTTCAGCAGACAAATCCGATCGTGTGTATGGGCTAGCGGACATGTCTGACCGGCGGACAAATTTTAAAACATGCTTTAAAATTTGTCCGCCGGAGACATGCCAATCGGATATGTCCGCTGGTCAGTACACTCACCAGCGGACATATCTGCCCGCACAAGCGTCAGAAGGTTGCGACGCATGCATGGAAGTTGTTTACTTCCTGGTGCGGTGACGTGGCGGCGTCAACGTCACCGCCACGTCAGCGCGCTGTCTGCCGGCGGGGATTTTGATCCGATGGTGTGTACACGCCATCGGACAAAAATAGCCCGGCGGACATATCCGATGAAAACGGTCCGAGGACCGTTTCCATCGGATATGTCCCTCCGTGTTTACGAAAACACTTTTTAGTCACACGTTTAACCCTTTGATTGCCCTACATGTTATCCCCTTCCCAGCCAGTGTCATTAGTACAGTGACAGTGCATATTTTTAGCACTGATCACTGTATTAGTGTCAGTGGTTCCAACAAATTGTCACTTAGAGTCTGATTTTTCCGTTGCAATATCCGTCCAGCTGTAAGTCGCTGATTGCCACCATTACTAGTAAAAAAAAAAAAAATGTCCCCTTATACCAGCGATGGGCAAACTACGGCCCGCGGGCCGTATACGGCCCGGCAGACCTTTTAATCCGGCCCCCACCTGCAATCTCCTTGTGCCGCGATCACCACTAATTGAGGCCGCGGCTTTGCGGCCTATGCTTCAAAGAGGGCTGGAGCAAGGCAAGCGCAGATAGGCTGTGGGCGCTCCGCCTCCGGCCGCCTCTCGCCCCGTGGGATTGGGGAATTCCTCTGAGAGGGCGGTGCCACCCAGAGGCATACTAAGTGGGGGGCGGGCCACCACACACTGGGGGGTCGGAGTGACATTTATCTGCCTGCCGAGCACCGCGGTACAAGAGGAGGGGGGTTGCGGGGGTGACACCGCGGCACCATCCATCCCCTCCTCTCACAGCCACGGGCTGTTAGTGGTGCTCGGCACACAGGCACAGCAGAGTGAAGCCGATGCCGCCTTCCCCTCCTCTCTGTGTGTACAGAGGGGGAAGGGACCTTCTGTCCATGTGCCGTGACCGTCGCTGCGCTGATCTGAGGTACTGAATGGGGAGGGGGGGGGGTGTTTGCACCTGGGGGGGTTTCACTGGGGGGGTGTTTGCACTGGGGGTTTGCACTGAGGGGGGTTTCACTAAGGGGGGGTGTCTGCATTGAAGGGGGTGTGAACTGAAGGGTGTCTGTGTAACATCATATTATTAATTATTAATTCACACATACACACCGTCCATCTACTCTTGGTCCGGCCCCCGGGTCCAATATATGAACCCATTGTGGCCCTCGAGTCAAAAAGTTTGCCCACCCCTGCCTTATACTATTGTCCCATTCTGATGGGACAATGCACTTGGGAAAAAGTTTCATGTCAAAAATAGGAGTCGATAACAGGTGGTTTGATAGATCTGAACCCATCGGTCTTGGGAAGACCACTCCCCACCCAAGGCTAGGTTTATGTATCGGTGCATCTGATAACAATCTCAGACAGTCCATCTAATAGTAACCGATCACATATAGGTCTTTGTTGAGTGGTTAGCATGGAAGAACAGGCCTATTTTTTTCTTTTCTTTTTTCTTAAATAGAGAAGCTTAAGGGTTTGAGCAACTTTAAAGGGACAAATTCTAATGGCTAGAAGACTGGGTCAGAGCAACTCCAAAACTGCAGCTCATGTTCCTGGTCTGCAGTGGTCAGGACCTACCATAAGTGGTCCAAGGAAGGTAAACCGGTGAACCTGCGACAGGGAAATGAGTGGCCAGGGCTCATTGATATTAGGTGGGGAGCGAAGGCTGGTCCATGAAGAAAAGCTTCTATAGCTTAAAGGGGTTGTAAAGGTTCGTGTTTTTTCATCTTAATGCATCCTATGCATTGAGGTGAAAAAACACTTCGCTGTCATGGGCCCCTCAGCCCCCCCATTTTACTTACCTGCTGTGCGAGTCCCCCGGCGTCCTCTTCTCCACAGAGTCGTGCTGTTGATTGGCTCCTGCTGCTGTCAATCACATCAAATGATGCGGCCGCCGGGGAGCGGGACCGACTCATACACTCGGCGTCTATGGATGCCAACTGTATGACACAAGGGTTTCCCAGAGGGGGTTAGCTTAAGCGGGGAGGAGCCGAGACAGCCGATGTGGGACCCCATAAGACGTGGATCAGGGCCACTCTTTGCAAAACAAACTGCACAGTGGAGGTAAGTATGACATGTTTGTTATTAAAAAAATAAAACCTTTACAACCCCTTTAAATTGCTGAATAAGTTAATGCAGGTTCTGATGTAAAAGTGTCAAAACACACAAGGCAGTGCGGTTTGTTGCGTATGGGGTTGTGTAGCCGCAGACCGGTCAGGGTGCCCATGCTGACCCGCGTCCATAGCCAAATATGCAGACAGTGAGCATCAGAACTGGACCACAGAAAAATGGAAGAAGGTGGCAGGTCTGAAGAATTCAAGAAGGGTTTGGAGAACATGAGTTTATTTTTTCGTCTGTAAAACTGCCATGAGAGCTTTTGGCCAGGGAAAACTGCCAGGATCTCTTTTTTCCCGTCAGGAAAAAATCCTGGCGGGAAATCCATTTGTCTGTATGCTTTTCCGAGGAAAAAAAAAATGCTCATGCTCGGAAACAATTCGACGCATGCTCAGAAGCATTGCACTTCATTTTCTTGGCACGTCATAGTCTTTTACGTCACCGCGTTCTTGACAGTCAAAGTTCATCAGACCTTTGTCTGAGCGTGTGTATGCAAGGCAGGCTGAGGGGAATTCTGGCGGGAAAACCGTTGTGTGTACGAGGCATAAGATGTTGACATGGCCTCCATATTTTCCAAATCTCAATCCAATCGAGCATCTGTGGGATGTGCTGGAAAAAAGGTGAAATCCATGGAGGCCTCACCATGCTACTTACAGAATTCAAAGGATCTACTACTGACAGCTTGGTGCCAGATACCACCACACACCTTCAGAGGTCTAGTGCACTGGTTCTCAACCTGGGGGTCGGGACCCCCTTGGGGGTCGAATGATGATTTGCCAGGGGCCACCAAATCCTGGCCTGTTTCTGAAGCCCACACTGCTCTCCCAGCCTTTTCTCGGCTGCCCAGCTGGGCTGTTCCTAGAGCCCGCGGCCACCCACTCAGCCTCTTTGCAGCCACCCATTCAGTTCATGGCATGGTTGGGGGGCAGAGACTAGAAGTCAGCTGACTGGTGAGGAAAGTGAAGTGGAAGGGGCTGAAGGAGACCCTATCTCCTGATTTCAGCATAGGTGTCACTGCTGCGAGACACCACTGTAGTACGGGTTTCACGCTACGAAAATAATTTTACTGTTAGGGGTCCCCACAATTTGTGAAATGTTATCAAGGGGTCACGACACTAGAAAGGTTGAGAACCACTGCTCTAGTGAAATCCACGCCTCCATGGGCTATGATAGGTGGTCATAATGTTATGGCTGATCAGTGTATATCACACGATATGTACATTTGGCTGTTACTCATACATCTATCTACATTCCTGAATGCTGCTTAAATTAAATTGTTCCACCCTAGCTACACTGATAAAATAATTATAATAATAATAATAATGGGCTTGGTGAGGTTCTCTTCACTTTGACAAGGGAGTCTGAATTTTGGGGAGAAGGATACGGTAAATGGCGCTCGCAGGTTTCGGGAAGTAAGTTGAATTAGATAAGGTTACATGTGGTCAAATGTTTTTGCTCTGAATTTCCCATGAGGGGTATGATATGGGGAAAACATGAGTCATCTCAGGAGGAGTTTTCTGGATGGGGAAAGTGCGCAGAAGAGAGCTGGAGAGATTTGGTGAAGGAGATGGGAAGAAATAGGAAACAGAAGGGATCTAATGAGTAGTGAGAACCATGCAGCACACATTCCGCCCATCTCTGTGAGTTGCTGCAGAGCAGGAATGTAAACTGAAATGAAACAGGGCGCCAATCTAAGTATAATAACTCTCCGGAAGGCTGCGTTGCATCTACCGAGCCTGATTCCAAACAATGCTATTACGCTTAATTGTTGCTTAACATAATAATATCGTGACAAAGGTTCCAGCAAACATTCTCAGGTGGATTTAGAATCTTATTAAGTTTACACTTTGAAATATATAAAAGCCAAAAAACAAAGTCGTGCTTTATGCACAGTTAGTTTTTGGACTACACGTCGCTTTCTTATGACTTTTATGAGATTTATCCATAATAAGAAGGTCCAAAGACAATACAGTACCCGTGCACATGACCTGTTTCAGTACATTACAAATGGTCAACATCGTGTAACAGATCCCCTTTGAAAGCCAGTTTGGCAAGAAAACTAGGCTGTTAAGTAAATGTAAATGGAGTAATGAAGGGCAATTGGGCCACAGCTGTTTCCCTTCTTTTTAGAATAGGCTGCTGACCTCACTGGAGGTCTCATCCAAGGCCTGGTTCACACCTACCATATTTCCCTGAAAATACGACATATCCCGAAAATAAGACCTAGCATTATTTTCCAGGAGGGCTGCAATATAAAGCCTACCCCTAAAATAAGCCCTAGTTTAAAATGCTTTTATAATCCTCTCTATTACAGTAGTATATAATGTACGTGTTTCTGTAATAAAATTGCGGGGAAGAGAGCTCCAGCGGGTCACAGAAGCTCAGAGCGGTGCTATACCAAAGGTATTTTGCTTATATTACAGAAACACACACATTATATATTACTATAATAGAGTGGATTATAGGATTTAAAAAATGTTTTACTCAGTTCACACTGGGGATTCTTGTCAGGCAGGGGAGAGGGCTCAGAGAGAAGACATCACATTACATGGTAAGACCTACCCTGAAAATAGGGTATTTGGGAACTTGTACTCCCGCAAATGCCCCCGATGCCTGGACGGGTGATCTGTCCAATCCCGAGCAAGGGGGAGTGTCTATACGTGGCGGGAAACACTACAGCTATTCAAATGAAAGCTGTAATGTTCCCCGCCCGTATTAACTATGCGGCGGCGGCGGCATCTAGGTATGGGGGACATGGCTGCATCTATGGGGGGGACATGGCTGCATATATTGGGGACATGGCTGCATATATGGGGGACATGGCTGCATATGTGAGGGGACATGGCTGCATATATTGGGGGCATGGCTGCATATATGGGGATATGGCTGCATATGTGAGGGGACATGGCTGCATATATGGGGGATATGGGGGACATGGCTGCATATATGGGGGACATGGTTGTGTATATGGGGGACATGGCTGCATATGTGGGGGGACATGGCTGCATATATGGGGGCCATGGCTGCATCTGTGGGGGACATGGCTGCGTCTGTGGGGGGACATGGCTGCATCTGTGTGGGGACATGGCTGCATATGTGGGGGACATGGCTGCATATGTAGGGGACATGGCTGCATTTGGGGACACATTTAAAAAAAGTATCGGTATTCGGTATCGGCAAGTACTTGAAAAAAAGTATCGGTATTCGGTATCGGCGAGTACTTGAAAAAAAAGTATCGGTACTTGTACTCGGACCTAAACAAGTGGTATCGGGACAACCCTAGAAAATACAAATAATATGTATAGAAAGCTAATCTGTGATTGTATTCCCTAAAGAGGAGGCAAG
The DNA here is from genome assembly GCA_029574335.1 of Rana kukunoris. Lineage (NCBI taxonomy): Eukaryota > Metazoa > Chordata > Amphibia > Anura > Ranidae > Rana > Rana kukunoris. Next base: position 500,510,928 of record CM056051.1, on the reverse strand, counting down.
TCTGACAATAAAGAAATGTGATCAGAACTGAGCATTCTGAGAATGTTATAAAACAAGAACACAAGGCTGGGCTCCATATAAAGTCAACATTGGAAGCTGAAAAACCTCATCAAAGAGCTTCCAAATGTTATTAGGTCTTTAAACAATCAACGTCACCTTCCACCCGGCTGGTGGCCTCAATGTTTGTGGAATCGCAGACTTCAGTCACGGGCAATTTAAAGGGGTTTATAAGCTTGTGTTTTCTCATTTGCCATTCGTACAACATAAATATTTGGGTTAGTGTTCACAAAGCAAACTTATTGGATTTTAATTAATTTCTAAAAAGACTTGGGGATGTTAAGTTGTGACTTCACTGAATGGCTACGTTGTGAAGACTGAGCCCCTTGGACCTCCACCAATCAGATTAGCAGAAAAGGCCACCAAAGAACACATAGCTACTTAGCAACTCTCTCCATCCTCAGTGCTACTGACCTCCTGTAGTCTCTTTGCAGTCACTTCCTGTCTACATGCACTCCAGCAAAGACTGTATGGCATGTTTCAGGGCTGGTTTCCTGACGGGGACAACAATGGACCATGCCTGCATTAAAGGGGTTGTAAAGGAAAACATTGTTTCCCCTAAATAGCTTCCTTTACCTTAGTGCAGTCCTCCTTCACTTACCTCATCCTTCGGTTTTGCTTTTAAATGTCCTTATTTCTTCTGAGAAATCCTCACTTCCTGTTCTTCTGTCTGTAACTCCACACAGTAATGCAAGGCTTTCTCCCTGGTGTGGAGAAAGCCTCCTGAGGGGGGAGGGGGCGAGCAGGAGTGTCAGGACGCCCACTAACACACAGCTCCTTTCTCTATCTGCAAAGTAGAGAGTGTCCTGACTTGCCTGCTTACCCCCTCAAGAGGCTTTCTCCACACCAGGGAGAAAGCCTCACATTACTGTGTGGAGTTACAGACAGAAGAACAGGAAGTGAGGATTTCTCAGAAGAAAAAAGAACATTTAATAGCAAAATGGAAGGATGGGGTAAGTGAAGGTGGACTGTACTAAGGTAAAGGAAGCTATTTAGGGATTTTTTTTTACCTTTACAACTCCTTTAAATTCGAATGGAGTTTCCAGGGTTGACGCAAAGAAGAAAAGCAGCCTTTGCAGCTGTATTGAGTCTTCAGTAAAACAGTTGCTCTAATAATAACCATTCTCACCACTTAGCATAAGTCGTCCATCGATGGAGGCTCTCACTGCCTTCGTAGATGTGGAAAATCCATTTAACAATAACTATCGTACTTGTATTTATTATTTCTATTCTTCAGCCTTTCAGAGGTGTGACCATTTTCCTATACCAGTAATGGCATGAGCAATCACATATGGAAGACGGCAGAGGAAAATACACAAGGCACAGCCCCCGGAATTTTTTAGAAGGGATAAAGCTGGCCTTAGATGGATCAAATTTTGAATAGTTCAGCAGGAACTGGCCAAATTACAACCCATCTATGGCCTATCCCGCTATCTAACAATCGGCCTTTGTCGAACAGGACTGTTGGGAAAACGTTCAACCGGTCAGTGGCTGCAGCAATGATCCGCGTATTTTGACAGCACTGTTTGAGTCCCCACTGTCGGAATACAATGGCACAGCAGGGGGGATTCCTCCATCCGCCTCGCTTGTGTGGATGGAGGAATCTGCTTTTTGTTTCCTTTTTTTCAATCAGCCTACTGGCTCCAAAAAAAAGTATAGAATAGGTAACACATATATATGTGAGTTGTCGGTGCTGCACATCCCGATTTGTTAAATTAAATGAAAGATCCCTCAAGGTTTTTTTAGCAGCGAGATTGTGTTCGAAAGGAGCAACAATTAATTTCCATAAAACTTTGTATTTATTTGTTTGTATCAGGGTATCAAAAAAGTATTTGCACAAATACATAGGAGTCGTAAAAAGCAATTCTGGCCTTGACATAAAAAATAAAACTCATCAACAACAGGAAAAGTACACATGAACTCAAGTTATATAAAACTGTTGCTGCAGGGTGAGCCACAAATGACCGGTTCCAGTTATTTCTCCAGTCATGTGGTTCTGCAGGGGCCCCCCATGCCCCTTGGCAGTGCCCATGCAAAAAGACAGCCCTGCATGCCTCCTCCAAAGCTCCCAAAAAAAACTCTGCTGCCGTGATCTGACTTCCCATTCGAGGGTGGCTACGTTCCCTCTCCATGGTCCAACTGTATGTAGAATGTAGCCACCCTCTCTTGCTTGCTCTTGAGGTGTACTATGGAATTTGTAGTGTGCATAGAGCAGTGCATATGACCGCAATCAGTGGAGGCTGGTGTTCCATTTTTTTTTGGGGTGGGGGGCGGCAAACAAATCCCCCCTCCCTCCCGCGGCTGGGTCTGAACTTACCCCATCTCCCTCCTGGTCAAGTGCTGCGTCACCTGAGCCACGTGTGACTTGTCCGGCTCCGCACCCCTGTCACACCCCACCTGTATGATACAAAGTATCAGAGATTGCTCAGCGTGGATCAGAGAATAGATGTGTGATATGGGAGACATATTCTCCATGTCACCTCCATATACCGAAGAGGGGTCAGGTGTGTCTCCGGGGTCCTCCAGTGACTCCAGGCAACTCTGCCTTTGCACATGTCACCGCCGGAGACTGCACTCTCATTGGCTGCCGCCAGTTCCCCCGCCTCCTCCTCCACTACTCCTCCTCTCCGCTCCAAACACCGCCGCATGCATCACACAAGTAGGGCTTAGGGCGCAGTGCTTTGTGCCCCGAGCCCACCCTTTTTTTAAGCCAATTAGAGCTTCAGGCTCTAATCATGTGCTTAAAAAAAACCGCCCTACAAAAAAAACCGCCCTACATGTAGATTAGGGGTCGGGGGCACATATAGAAGGGGCGGCCCCTAATGAGCTAACATGTATTGCTCATTTCACACAAATTTTAAGTACATTTTTGTGTCTGTGTTGCGGCTCATTGTACGTTAACTCTGACACGCAGGGAGAAGCAGTTATAACAGACCAATAGGGTCTCTTCTGTCATAAAAAAATCCTACCTGTCAGTGTTTGCCTACTACCGTGTTTCCCCGAAAATAAGCCTGGGTCTTATATTAATTATTCCAACAAAAGACTCAGTAGGGCTTATTTTCGGGGTAGGTCTTACCATGTAATGTGATGTCTTCTCTCCCTCTCCCTCCCTGCCTGTCAGGAATCCCCAGTGTGAACTGAGTTAAAATGCTTGTAAAATTGTATAATCCACTCTATTACAGTACATTATATCATGTACAATGTGTGCGTTTCTGTAATATAATTGTGCCAAATACATTTGTTATAGTGCCGCTCTGCGCTTCTGTTACCCGCCGGAGCTCTCTTCCACACAATTATATTACAGAAATACACACATTGTACATTATATAATTCTGTAATAGAGTGGATTACAGGATTTTACAAGCATTTTTAACTAGGGCTTATTTTCAGGGTAGGGCTTATATTGCAGCCCTCCTGGAAAATAACGCTAGGTCTTATTTTCAGGGTAGGTCTTATTTTTGGGGAAACAGGGTATATACTGTAGATCAGTTATTCCTATCATTAGAGATTGATCAGAAAAAAAAACACTGATAATTTAACGAAGCGTGTATGGCCACAGTATAAGCAGAACTTTGTCTCAAAAATGGACTGTCCCTTTAAGAGCATCAGTGATGGCTTATTACTAATGATTATTCACCATTTGTCATACACGCTCCATAAACACCACATTCCATCTCCATGACGGAAGTTAGGGTTATTTTAGGGACATCTGACGTCAGACTTTGTTTTTGTTTTGAGTGACCCAGTGGGGACAGCTTGTGTTGATGGTGGCACACAGCGGGGAATTTCCCTTTGTTTGCACAGTGCTATCATCTGAGGGACGTTCAGGATGGGCGATCCTGCGACACGTTTATTCTACATGGGAAGTCCGGATCACTGCTTCAGTGTACATTATAATTGTTGTTCATATTTGGGCACAACATCATTTCAGACATAATTTTTGTATATAATTACAGTTTTTGAGTCAGGGAAGGAGTGATGCAACTGTGCTCTATGACACATAGAAATAATAAGAAAAGTTCCACGGCTTATCCTAGAAAAGTTTTCATAAAAACAGAGGAGGCACCATACCACCTTGGGGAAGGTGGTATGGTGGGTGCAGAAGGCTGGAACAGGTAATTAGGCTATGGCAGGGCTGCTGTTAGAAATCAGGGGGGGCCCCATACAGCCTACCTGGCAGGGCCCCGCTCAAATATATCAAAACAACATTTTCAGTAAAAATATACTAAAATCATTCTTAGCAGACACAAAGATAACAGAGAAGCTGTGTATATTAGCACTTGTTTTAATTCGTTTTTTACATTTTTGAATTTCATAATTTTTTTTTTAATAATGCTTTGAAAAAAAAAAAAATTTTTTTTTTTTTACAAATAATTGTTTTACTATTTTTTTACAAGAATTTTAAATATACTAAAATAATTCTTAGCAGACACAAAGATAACAGAGAAGCTGTGTGAATTAGCCCTTTTTTTTATTTTTTTTCATTTTTGAACAAAAACATTTCATTTTATTTTTTATGTTTTGAAAAAAAAAATATTTTACAAATTATTATTTTTTACCTTTTTTTTTACACAAATTTTAAATATACTAAAATCATTCTTAGCGGACACAAATATATCAGAGAAGGTGAATTAGCCCTTGTTTAATGATTTAAAAAAAAAAAATTGAACATAAACATTTCATAATTTAAAAAATAAATGTTTTGAAAAAAAAATATTTTAACATTTTTACAAATTATTTTTTTTACAATTTAACACCATCAGCTGTGTCTGTGTATCTCCCTGCAGCAGCTGAAAGTCGGCGGGAGGGAGAGAAATCGGTTTCTAGCTGCTGCAGAGAGTCACATCGGGCATCCTGTAATTGCCCCCCTCCATCCGACCGCACTGAGTCCCTCTGCTGTTTGGGTCCCCCCTGTGAGCCAGGGCCCCCTAGAAGAGGACTGGTGCCCCCCCCTATCAGCAGCCATGAGTTGTGGCATTCCATATGGCCATATAGAGGATAATTATTTGCCTTAGTTGCAACATCTACAACGGCCATTCTCAACAAGGGTTTCTCCAGAAATTGGTGGGGGTTCCTTGAGCTGTGGCCGATTGACCTCTCATGTATTAGTGCCTGCATAGTTCTAGAGCAGTGGTCTCCAAACTACGGCCCAGGGGCCAGATGCGGCCCTTTGCTTGCTTTTATCCGGCCCTTGGAGCACTATTTCATCCACTGATACCAGCAATGGGGCATAATTCCCTGACACCAATTAAGAAGCACAAATCCTCCCACTGACACCAACAATGGGGCACAATTTCTCACAATGACACCAATGTTGGGGCACATTTTCTCCCAATTATGCCAACAATGGGGCCCAATAACACCAATGATGGGGAACAATTTCTACCAATGATACCAAAAAGTTAACCTAATGACTCCAAGAATGGGGCACAATTTACCCCAATGACACCAACGATGGGGCACAATTCCTTGCACTGCCACCTTAGATGGGGCATTGTTCTTTCCCACTGATGTTGAAGGCTTTTTCTACTCCTAATGGCCAAAGTCTGCCCCCTCCCCCCCTAAAGTCTGAAAGACAGTCAATACGGCCCTTTGTTTAAAAAGTTTGGAGGCCCCTGTTCTAGAGCCAACACTATTTGGCAGAACCAGCTGCATGACACCAATGGTCTTTTAATCTGTCTGTATTGCCGCGTACACACGGTCGGAATTTCCGACAACAAATGTTCGATGTGAGCTTGTTGTATACTCCATGGGACATTTGCTGTCGATGTGAGCTTGTTGTATACTCCATCGGACATTTGCTGTCGATGTGAGCTTGTTGTATACTCCATCGGACATTTGCTGTCCATGTGAGATTGTTGTATACTCCATGGGACATTTGCTGTCGATGTGAGCTTGTTGTATACTCCATCGGACATTTGCTGTCGATGTGAGCTTGTTGTATACTCCATCGCACATTTGCTGTCAATGTGAGCTTGTTGTATACTCCATCGACATTTGCTGTCGATGTGAGCTTGTTGTATACTCCATCGGACATTTGCTGTCCATGTGAGCTTGTTGTATACTCCATGGGACATTTGCTGTCGATGTGAGCTTGTTGTATACTCCATCGGACATTTGCTGTCGATGTGAGCTTGTTGTATACTCCATCGCACATTTGCTGTCAATGTGAGATTGTTGTATACTCCATGGGACATTTGCTGTCGATGTAAGCTTGTTGTATACCCCATCGGACATTTGCTGTCAATGTGAGCTTGTTGTATACTCTATCGGACATTTGCTGTCGATTTGAGCTTGTTGTATACTCCATCGGACATTTGCTGTCGATGTGAGCTTGTTGTATACTCCATCGGACATTTGCTGTCGATTTGAGCTTGTTGTATACTCCATCAGACATTTGCTGTCAATGTGAGCTTGTTGTATACTCCATCAGACATTTGCTGTCAATGTGAGCTTGTTGTATACTCCATCGACATTTGCTGTCCATGTGAGCTTGTTGTATACTCCATGGGACATTTGCTGTCGATGTGAGCTTGTTGTATACTCCATCGGACATTTGCTGTCAATGTGAGCTTGTTGTATACTCCATCGACATTTGCTGTCCATGTGAGCTTGTTGTATACTCCATGGGACATTTGCTGTTGATGTGAGCTTGTTGTATACTCCATCGGACATTTGCTGTCGATGTGAGCTTGTTGTATACTCCATGGGACATTTGCTGTCAATGTGAGATTGTTGTATACTCCATGGGACATTTGCTGTCGATGTAAGCTTGTTGTATACCCCATTGGACATTTGCTGTCAATGTGAGCTTGTTGTATACCCCATCGGACATTTGCTGTCAATGTGAGCTTGTTGTATACTCCATCGGACATTTGCTGTCGATTTGAGCTTGTTGTATACTCCATCGACATTTGCTGTCGATGTGAGCTTGTTGTATACTGCATCGGACATTTGCTGTCGATTTGAGCTTGTTGTATACTCCATCGACATTTGCTGTCGATTTGAGCTTGTTGTATACTCCATGGGACATTTGCTGTCGATGTGAGCTTGTTGTATACTCCATGGGACATTTGCTGTCAATGTGAGATTGTTGTATACTCCATGGGACATTTGCTGTCGATGTGAGCTTGTTGTATACTCCATGGGACATTTGCTGTCGATGTGAGCTTGTTGTATACTCCATCGGACATTTGCTGTCGATGTGAGCTTGTTGTATACTCCATCGCACATTTGCTGTCAATGTGAGATTGTTGTATACCCCATCGGACATTTGCTGTCAATGTGAGCTTGTTGTATACTCCATCGGACATTTGCTGTCGATTTGAGCTTGTTGTATACTCCATCGCACATTTGCTGTCAATGTGAGATTGTTGTATACTCCATGGGACATTTGCTGTCGATGTGAGCTTGTTGTATACTCCATCGGACATTTGCTGTCGATGTGAGCTTGTTGTATACTCCATCGCACATTTGCTGTCAATGTGAGATTGTTGTATACTCCATGGGACATTTGCTGTCGATGTAAGCTTGTTGTATACCCCATCGGACATTTGCTGTCAATGTGAGCTTGTTGTATACTCCATCGGACATTTGCTGTCGATTTGAGCTTGTTGTATACTCCATCGGACATTTGCTGTCGATGTGAGCTTGTTGTATACTCCATCGGACATTTGCTGTCGATTTGAGCTTGTTGTATACTCCATCAGACATTTGCTGTCAATGTGAGCTTGTTGTATACTCCATCAGACATTTGCTGTCAATGTGAGCTTGTTGTATACTCCATCGGACATTTGCTGTCAATGTGAGCTTGTTGTATACTCCATCGACATTTGCTGTCCATGTGAGCTTGTTGTATACTCCATGGGACATTTGCTGTCGATGTGAGCTTGTTGTATACTCCATGGGACATTTGCTGTCAATGTGAGATTGTTGTATACTCCATGGGACATTTGCTGTCGATGTAAGCTTGTTGTATACCCCATTGGACATTTGCTGTCAATGTGAGCTTGTTGTATACCCCATCGGACATTTGCTGTCAATGTGAGCTTGTTGTATACTCCATCGGACATTTGCTGTCGATTTGAGCTTGTTGTATACTCCATCGACATTTGCTGTCGATGTGAGCTTGTTGTATACTGCATCGGACATTTGCTGTCGATTTGAGCTTGTTGTATACTCCATCGACATTTGCTGTCGATGTGAGCTTGTTGTATACTCCATGGGACATTTGCTGTCGATGTGAGCTTGTTGTATACTCCATGGGACATTTGCTGTCAATGTGAGATTGTTGTATACTCCATGGGACATTTGCTGTCGATGTGAGCTTGTTGTATACTCCATGGGACATTTGCTGTCGATGTGAGCTTGTTGTATACTCCATCGGACATTTGCTGTCGATTTGAGCTTGTTGTATACTCCATCGACATTTGCTGTCGATTTGAGCTTGTTGTATACCCCATCGGACATTTGCTGTCAATGTGAGCTTGTTGTATACTCCATCGGACATTTGCTGTCGATTTGAGCTTGTTGTATACTCCATGGGACATTTGCTGTCAATGTGAGCTTGTTGTATACTCCATCGCACATTTGCTGTCAATGTGAGATTGTTGTATACTCCATGGGACATTTGCTGTCGATGTAAGCTTGTTACATGCTTACTTGTTACATACTCCATCGGACATTTGCTGTCGGAATTTCCAACAACAAATGTTTGAGAGTTGGTTCTCATTTCCCGACAACAAAACAATTCAACGCACGGAAATTCTACGCATGCTCAGAATCATTGAACTTCATTGATCTCGGCTCGTCGTAGTGCTGTACGTCACCGCGTTATTGACGTTCGCAATTTTCCGACAACATTTGTATGACCGACTGACCGTGTGTATGCAAGACAAGTTTGAGCGAGCATTCAGCTGTGGAAGGGTTAGAACCTCCTAAAAGTATTCATCGCAGGCAGCAATAAAAGGCGGACAGGGATCCTTACCCTTCCTTATGTTATCCAAATATATATATAAAAAAAAAAGTTTGGCTTTAGGTACATTTTTAATCTCCCCACCCTTTAGCATCAATTCAGAGAACTGGTGAAAATAATAAAGAAAGTTGCTGAGTTTTATTAAACTTTTGGCGTGATTTAAAGTTCCTTTGTTTTTTTCCTGCCCAAATTCACTGGGCCAGTTCCTGGGGTTGTCTCATCGCAGGCTCAGCCTTGAGGAATGAGACCCGGAATGCTTCGAATTGGCAGTTTTACTTGTTTCTTGTGCTTTTCCATCATTTTTAAATGTACTTGTCACACATATTCAATGGGGCAGACCAATTGTTTTTAGCAATTCCTAAAATAATGGAAAAGAATGTAAACCGCTTTTGGTTTTCTTTCGGCCCTAGATGGACTCAGAGGTAATTGGGTGTAAGGAGACTGACATCCGTCTGCCCATAGAGACACATGGGGCATCCGATCGGATCTCCCTGAAGAACTAACAGGCACATCTAATCAGAAGAGGGTGTTAAAGGGGCCTCACTGTGGAGGGATTTTAAAGTGATTCTAAAGGGTGGAAATGGCGGGGATTAGATTGACACAACGCCAACTTTGCTCTGCCGCATCGATTTGATGTACATGTGAGACATGTGAGCTTCCATTGGTAATCACCGTCTGAAATGCTGTTTGCTTGACTCTCTCTGGCTTTCGGAGCCAATGGCCTAGAGCAGTGGTCTCTAAACTGTGGCCCTTTGCTTGATTTTATCTGGCCCTTGGAGCACTATATCATACACTAATATCAATAAAAGGGTATAATTCCCCCCCCTGACACCAATGAAGGGGCACGATTTCTCCCAATGACACCAACTATGGGACATAATTTCTCTCAATGACACCAACAATGGGACACAATTCCTCCTAATAACACCAACAATGGGACACAATTCCTTCCAATGACACCAACAATGGGACAAAATTTCTCCCAATGACACCAACAATGGGACACAATTTCTCCCAATGATACCAATGATGGAACACAATTCCTCCCAATGACACAAATGATGGGACACAATTTCTCCAAATGATACCAATGATGGGGCACAATTCCTCCCAATGACACCAACAATGGGACACAATTTCTCCCAGTGATACCAACGATGGGACACAATTCCTCCCAATGACACCAACAATGGGACACAATTTCTCCCAATGATACCAATGATGGGGCACAATTCCTCCCAATAACACTAATGATGGAACACAATTCCTCCTAATGACACCAGCTATGTGATACAATTTTTCCCCAATGACACCAATTATAGGGCACATTTTCTCCCAAATACACCAGCGATGGGAAACAATTCCTCCCAATGACACAAACGATGGAACACAATTCCTACAATTGAGACCAACTGTGGGACACAATTTCTCCTAATGACATCAATGATGGGACACAATTTTTTCCAATGACACCAGTATTGACAATTCCTCCCAATGACACCAATGGTGAGACACAATTTCTACAAATGACACCAACTATGAGACATCATTTCTCCTAATGACATCAATGATGGGACACATTTTCTCCCAAAAATACCAGTGATGGGACACAATTTCTCCCAATGACACCAATGATGGGACACAATTTCTCCCAATGACACCAATGATGGGGCACATTTTCTCCCAATGACACCAATTATGGGGCACATTTTCTCCTAAAGACACCAGCGAGGGAACACAAATCCTCCCAAATACACCAGGGATGGGAAACAATTCCTCCCAATGACACCAACAATTTGACACAATTCCTCCCAATGACACCAACGATGGGACACAATTCCTACAAATGAGACCAACTATGGGACACAATTTCTCCTAATGACACCAATGATATGGCACAATTTTTTCCAATGACATCAATGATGGGGCACATTTTCTCCCAAAGACACCAGTGATGGGACACAATTCCTCCCAATGACACCAATGATGGGTCACAATTCCTACAAATGAGACCAACGATGGGACACAATTCCTACAAATGAGACCAACGATGGGACACAATTCCTCCCAATGACACCAATGATGGGTCACAATTCCTACAAATGAGACCAACGATGGGACACAATTCCTACAAATGAGACCAACGATGGGACACAATTCCTCCCAATGACACCAATGATGGGTCACAATTCCTACAAATGAGACCAACTATAGGACACAATTTCTCCTAATGACACCAATGATGGGACACAATTCCTCCCAATGACACCAATGATTGGGGCACAATTTTTTCCAATGACATCAATGATGGGGCACATTTTCTCCAAAAGACACCAGTGATGGGTCACAATTCCTCCCAATGACACCAATGATGGGTCACAATTCCTGCAAATGAGACCAACTATGGGACACACTTGCTCCTAATGACACCAATGATGGGACACATTTTCTCCTAAAAATACCAATGATGAGACATCATTTCTACCAATGACACCAATGATGGGGCACATTTTCTCCCAATAACGAGGCACATTTTCTCCCAAAGACACTAGCGAGGGAACACAAACCCCTCGAATGACACCGATGATGGGTCACAATTCCTTCCAATGACACAACAATGGGACACAATTCCTCCAAATGACACCAGTGATGGGGAACATTGTCTCCCAAAGACACCAGTGATGGGACACAATTCCTCCCAATGACACCAATGATGGGGCACCATTTCTCCCACTGACACCAACAATTGGGCACAATTCCTCGCACTGAAACCAAAGATGGGGTATTGTTTTTTCCCACTGACATTGGGACCCTTTCTACTCCCAATAGCCACAGTGCAGCCATCCTAAATTCTGAAGGACAGTAAACTGGCCCTTTGTTAATGAAGTTTGGAGGACCCTGGCCTAGAAGAAACATGCAGCCATTGAGATCAGAAAGCAAGTTTTTAGCCTTTTCTGGAACAGTTAAACATGTCAGCCCATAGAGCCCCATCATTATGCCATATGTTACCTATAGGGAAGCCCTGTGGTAACTGGATATCAATGCTGACCCAGCCGTGCCATGAAATGTTTACAATGTCACATGGTCTTCCAGGATAAATTGTGTGTGATGGGCCTCGTTTCCCAGACTTTACATCAATTTCCCTAAAAAAATACATTTAATTACTGGCAACTGTGGAATGTCCTTGTCTTTATTTGCTATGTTCCTCCTGTAACCTCTCAGCCCCCAGAAATCCTTTCCTGTTTCTGTCTGGCTGTGGTAGGCCCCCCACCCCCTGATCTCCGGGTACCAGACTCCCTCCAGCTGTTTGTCTGAAGATCTCGGGTTACTGAGCGGCCTCTACTCCTTCCTCATCCCAGCCTCAGCAAGCTCTGCTCTTCCCTTACTACACATGTGCTCAGATACCCAACTCTTCTATAGGAAGTCTCGGGAATAGCCCAACAATATTGAGGCCATTGGATCAGTGTAACAGCCAGGCAAGGAGCATTTTCAGATCTTTTAGCTCAGGTTTGCTTTTGGTTGGACTCACAACTGGGTCTCTCATGTGATGGGGGGACTCGTGTATAGGGGGGTCTCAGATGTGTAAGGGTGATTCTAATCTCTGGGGGGGACTCGTGTATAGGGGGGTCTCAGATGTGTAAGGGTGATTCTAATCTCTGGGGGGGACTCGTGTATAGGGGGGTCTCAGATGTGTAAGGGTGATTCTGATCTCTCGGGGGGACTCGTGTATAGGGGGGTCTCCGATGTGTAAAGGTGATTCTGATCTTATGGGGGGACTCATGTATAGGGGGGTCTCAGATGTGTAAGGGTGATTCTGATCTTATGGGGTGACTCGTGTATAGGGGGGTCTCAGATGTGTAAGGGTGATTCTAATCTCTTGGGGGGACTCGTGTATAGGGGGGTCTCCGATGTGTAAGGGTGATTCTGATCTTATGGGGGGACTCATGTATAGGGGGGTCTCAGATGTGTAAGGGTGATTCTAATCTCTTGGGGGAACTCGTGTGTAGGGGGTCTCCGATGTGTAAGGGTGATTCTGATCTTATGGGGGGACTCATGTATAGGGGGGTCTCCGATGTGTAAGGGTGATTCTGATCTTATGGGGGGACTCATGTATAGGGGGGTCTCAGATGTGTAAGGGTGATTCAGATCTTATGGGGGGACTTGTGTATAGGGGGGTCTCAGATGTGTAAGGGTGATTCTAATCTCTTGGGGGGACTCGTGTATAGGGGGGTCTCCGATGTGTAAGGGTAATTCTAATCTTATAGGGAGACTCGTGTATAGGGGGTCTCAGATGTGTAAGGGTGATTCTAATCTTATGGGGGGGCTCGTGTATAGGGGGGTCTCAGATGTGTAAGGGTAATTCTAATCTTATAGGGAGACTCGTGTATAGGGGGTCTCAGATGTGTAAGGGTGATTCTAATCTTATGGGGGACTCGTGTATAGGGGTCTCAGATGTGTAAGGGTAATTCTAATCTTATGGGGGAGACTCCTGTATAGGGGGGTCTCAGATGTGTAAGGGTAATTCTAATCTTATGGGGGTACTCGTGTATAGGGGGGTCTCAGATGTGTAAGGGTGATTCTAATCTTATGGGGGGACTCATCTATAGGGGGTCTCAGATGTGTGAGGGTGATTCTAATCTTATGGGGGGACTCGTTTATAGGGGGGTGTCCGGTGTGTCAGGGTGATTCTAATCCTATGGGGGGACTTGTGTATAGGCGGGTCTCAGTTGTGTAAGGGTGATTCTAATCTTATGGCGGGTCTCGTGTATAGGGGGTCTCCGAAGTGTAAGGGTAATTCTAATCTTAGGGGGGGACTCGTGTATGGGGGGGTCTCAGGTGTGTAAGGGCGATTCTAATCCTATGGGGGACCTGTGTATAGGGGGTCTCAGATGTGTAAGGGTGATTCTAATCTTATAGGGGGACTCGCATATAGGGGTTTCAGATGTGTTTGGCTCCCCTATACATCAGGGGAATCACCCTATGTGATGGGAGGGACCTCTGATGTAAAGAAGGACTCTGATGTGATGGGGAGCGTTCGATGTGAAGGGGGGTGGGGCTTCTAATGTGATGAAGGACCACTAATGTGATTGGAGGACCTCTGATGTGATTGGGAGACCTCTGATGTGATTGGAGGACCTCTGATGTGATTGGGAGACCTCTGATGTGATTGGAGGACCTGTGATTGGAGGACCTCTGATGTGATTGGAGGACCTCTGATGTGATTGGGAGACCTCTGATGTGATTGGGGGGACCAACAATGTGAAGTTCATGTCTTCCAGGAGGATGTGTCCTGTCCCAGACAGGTTTCCATTGATAAGTGGCATTTTTCACATTCTAGACTGGGGTACCCCGAGATTTTACATACTTATAAAGGGCGCCACAACTGAACAAAGGTTAAGAAGCGTTCACCTAATAAATGATCAGATTTGAATGGTAATCCCCATCGGATGATGAACCCGGTGGCGTGACTGTCTGTGTTTCCCAGGATGAGCCGTGTCATTGGTGGAAATCTGACATTTCCCTCCATACAGAGTGTTTGTGTTTCTCTAGCAGTCTCCAGGGCTGCAGATTCCAGGCACTTGTTGATAGCAGCTCTCAGATCCCAAATAAGGAGAGTCGGGCCCCTGACATTCTCTGGGAGACCCTGCTGCTGCTTCTTATCTGTGCCGTCACCGCCATTAACCCTGTGTGTGCGCACCAAGCTGGCCTCAACTACCAGTCCTGGCATAGGGATAGGATACAAATCTGCCCTCCGCCGAGGAGGTCATACATGGCGCCATCCATACCCTGGGCAAGATCTACCAGAGAGGTCCTCCTTGTGTATCTTCTATCATTGGCAACAAAGATATAACAGTATAGCTCATTTTCCGAGGTATATTTATAATTATAGTGATTAGCGATATGACGTCACATTGCTACAAACTTTTTTGTTATTTTTGTAATGATAGCAACTTACAAAGTTTAATCTGCTTATATTTTGCTTTTCTGGGTCCTCCATTCTCTTCCCACCAGAACTTACCTTATTTTAAACCTAGTGACATCATCACCGGGCCTCTATGCTTCTCTATGCAGTGCTGGCGGGTGGGAGGGGCCAGTGGGGTGCTGTACAGAGCTTCCTGAAGACACCTCAATTCCCGGCCTCTGTACGCCCCTCAGCCCTGATGCGAGCCGCCGTCTGGCTTTTGGGAGGAGTTAGATAAATATCACTTCCTGTCCTGTAGATTCAACAGGAAGTGACGAGATATCTCACTGGCCATGTTATTACGTATACCTGTTCAATTGCTTGGTAATACAAATTGCTAATCAGCCAATCACATGGCAGCAACTCAATGCATTTAGGCATCTAGATGTGGTGAAGACGACTTGCTGAAGTTCAAACCGAGCATCAGAAAGTGACTTTGAACGTGGCATGGTTGTTGGTGACAGACGGGCTGGTCTGAGGATTTGAAAAAACTGCTGATCTACTGGGATTTTCACGCACAACCATCTCTCGGGTTTACAGAGAATGGTCAGAAAAAAGAGAAAATATCCAGTGAGTGGCAGTTATGTAGATAAAAATGCCTTGTTGGGGTCAGAGGAGAATGGGCAGAATGGTTTGAGATGATAGAAAGACAACAGTAAGTCAAATAACCACAACCAAGTTATGCAGAATACCATCTCTGAATGCACAACACATTGAACCTTGAAGCAGATGAGCTACAGCAGCAGAAGACCAGACTGGGTGCCACTCCTGTCAGCTAAGTGGCCTCCCACAGCTTTGCCTCATCTTCTTGTGCAGAGTGACTGGCCCTGTCTTTTCCCCTTCCTGTTTCTACAGGCACTCTGTAGTGGGTGGAGCTTGCAGGACCCCTCCCGCAGCTCTGTTCTCCCTTCTTGTGCAGGGTGACTGGTCCTGTCTCCGCCCCCTCCTGTAGCTTTCTGCAGGCAGCCTGCAGTGGGTGTAGCTTGCAGGGCCCATCCCACAGCTCTGTTCTTCCTTCTTGTGCAGGGTGACTGGTCTCGTCTCCGCCCCCTCCGGTTGTTTTTTGCAGGCAGCCTGCAGTGGGTGGAGCTTACAGGGCCCCTCCCACAGCTCTTCTTACTCTCCTTGTTCGGGGTGACTGGTAGTGTCTCTGCCCACTTCTTTAGCTTTCTGCAGGCAGCCTGCAGTGGGTGTAGCTTGCAGGGCCCCTCCCCCAGCTCTGCTCTCTGCACAGGCCATGCACAGCACAGTGATGATGTCACTGCTACTTTTACAGGGTAATATCTGGGTTTGTAAAGGCATTTGGTGAGTTACAGCTTTTGTGGCTATTGATTATTATTATTTAAAGTGGTAGTAAACCCTGTTACCCCAGGTGTACCTACAGGTAAGCTTAAAAAAAAGGCTTACCCTGTAAGTACTGTGAATATCTCTTAACTTGCACAGTGTAGGAGATATTCAGAGTGCATGCAGCCAATGACATCACTGGTTTACAGAGCCGAACCTTTAGAGCCTGTGCCAGAAGCGTTGGCTCTGGCGCGCGTGCGCTGGAGTGACGTCAACGCGCCCCCAGCCACTCATGCAGTCCGAGGCCGAGAACCCGGAAGGAAGACCGGGAGAAGATGTCAGCCTTCTCAACGCTGACATTGCGGTGCTGAAGGTCTTCATTCTAAGGGAAGTCTATCATAATGTGCTAGTACGCGATGCATACTAGCACATTATGATATTGCCTTGCAGGGGATTACCACCGTTAAAGCACTTGCCGACCGCTTCACAAACATATACGTCGGCAGAATGGCTTGTATGGGCAAAGCAACGTACCTGTGCGTTGCTTTCAAAATCCCGCCGTGTGCTCCATGACTGTGTCCACAGAACCCGCAGACACGATGTCTGCCGGTGTCCCTCGATCGTGTCACAGAGTGGCAGAACGGGGAGTGTTCTGCCTAGTGACAGGACAGTGATCTACTGCTCCCTGTCATCGGGAGCAGTGATCAGTGTCGTGTCACTTATAACCCAGCCCCCACACAGTTAGAATCACTCCCTAGGACACACTTAACCCCTTTCTCGCCCCCTAGTGTTAACCCCTTCCCTGCCAGTGTCATTTACACAGTAATCAGTACATTTTTATAGCACTGATCGCTGTATAAATGACAGGGGTCCCAAAATAGTGTCAAAAGTGTCCGCCATAAAGTCGCAGTCACGATAAAAATCGCAGATCGCCTCCATTACTAGTAAAAAAAAAAATATATATTAATAAAAATGTCATAAAACTATCCCCTATTTTGTAGGCGCTAAAACTTTTGCGCAAACCAATCAATATACGCTTATTGCATTTTATTTTTAATTTTTTTACCAAAAATATGTAGAATAATACGTATCAGCCTAAACTGAGAAATATTTTTTTTTTCATATCATTTTTGGGGATATTTATTATAGCAAAAAGTAAAAATATATACGTATTGGCCTAAACTGAGGAATAATTTAGTTTTTTATAAATATTTTTAATTATATTTATTATAGCAAAATGTAAAAAATATATTTTTTTTTAATTGTCGCTCTATTTTTGTTTATAGCGCAACAAATAAAAACCGCAGTGGTGATCAAATATCATCAAAAGAAAGCTCTATTTGTGGGAAAAAAAGGGCGTCAATTTTCTTTGGGAGCCATTTTGCACGCTGCAGAAAGCACTTGCTCCATAATATGCGGCGGCGTAGCGTAAAGTGCCCGGCGTAAGACCGCGCAATTCAAATGTTGAGGATGGGGGCGTGATTCATGTAAATAAATCATGCCCCTACGCTCATGACGTTCTTTTTGAACGGCGCAAGCGCCGCCCGTGGACGAATCCCAGTGCGCATGCGTCAAATCACGTTGCTATTTGCCAATGTAAACGACGTGAACGTAACTTACGTCGAGCCCCATTCCCGAACGATTTACGCAAACGACGTAACCGACGTACAATTCGACGCGGTCCCGACGTCCATACTTAACATTGGCTGCGCCTCCTATAGCAGGGGTAACCTTACGCCGGAATAACGCTTACGCAAACGACGTAAACTACGACGGCCGGCCGCAAGTACGTTCGGGAATCGCCGTAAATCCCTCATTTACATATTCGACGCGTAAAACGACGGAAGCGCCACCTACCGGCCAGCGTAAAACTGCAACTAATATACGACGGTGTAACAGAATTAAGCCGCTCGTATCTTAGCAGAATTCCGGCGTATCTTCTTTTCTGAATGGCAAAAAAAGATACACCGGCTATTCTTAGTATTTACGCGGCGAATCTCTTGATACGTTGACGTAAATACTATCTGAATCTGACCCGTTATATATAGGCTGATTATTATTATTGTACAGGATTAATATAGCGCAAACAGTTTGCGCAGCGCTTTACAACATGGGGGGGAAACAGTACAGTTACAATACAAATCAATACAGGAGAGATCAGAGGGCCCTGATCTGTAGAGCTTACACTCTAGAGGCACAACCCATACAATGCAGTGTGAAGTGTGTACACCCCCCGCCCGCCCGCCCCCCGCTGCCCCTTACATCTCCCATCTGATGTTATCTGCCATAGCCGGGGATGTTTGTGTGTTTTCTGTATCTCCTCTATTATGACGTGCGTCTTTCCGCTCTTCTGTACAGATCTGCTGAGTTCTGTGGACGGATGAATAGAGATATTGTACCCATAAATATTACTCTATACGCCACACACAGCAGTGTATTCATGCGAGCGCTGATAATGCGGCCGCTGAGCGCGGTGTATTTATAGGGCATTGATGGGGGGGGGCTGTCACATTGCTCCAGCATTGTGTATAATATGCTCAGCACAGTATAGACGTTGTGTGTGATGATGGTGTACCTGTGCTGTGCGTTATCATCCCATCTCTCCCCTATAATACCTGAGACTGCTCCAACAGGTTTATGCACCTTCCCTACCAGCACAGCCTTCCTATGTGTAACAGCTGTCAGGGCACTTTCACGCCATATCGCTGAGGAAACGCATGCGTGTCACCGTAAAGTAATGCAAGATTTGCGCACTGCGGTACCTTTCTTTTTTGAATGGCACACCTGCATATCTCCCAACGGTCTCTGATTTCCTAATTTGGAACAAAGTCCGTCTTTCCTCCTCATTTTGGTCTGATCTATATACAGTAATACCTTGGATTACGAGCATAATTTGTTTCAGAAGAATGCTTGTAATCCAAAACACTTGTATATCAAAGTGAGTTTCCCCATAGGAAATAATGGAAACTCAGATAATCTGTTCCACAGCAGTACCGCATGTGGCCAGAGGTGCGGAGGCGCCAGAGACACTCAGGAACCGAGTGTCTCAGAGTGTCTCTGACCGTTACCGGCGCACCTCTGGCCAAATACGGTACTGCACACCCCAGCGGCTTGAATCCTGCTCATCTTGCGAGGCAACGCTTAGAAAGCTTATCAGGATTTAAATAAATAAATAAAATAGCTTGTATTGCGAAACGGTCATAAACCGTGTTACTTGCAATCCGAGGTTCCACTGTAGTTACAAATGTTTTGCCTATTGGGACTTGAGATGAAGTGTCACACAGCCAGGAATAAAAACATAGTACAGTTTTATGGAGTATTTGCCAGCAATAGAACAGGGAAAAAGATGTCATAATGCCAAACAAATGGCCCAATATATAAATCCATTACACGGTTAGATACAGTAATCAAATAGTCCATGGTAAATGTGTTATAGCAGCTATCATGATCCAACGCGTTTCGTGAGTTCAGTCTTACTCTTCAGAGGTTAATGCAAAGACATAATCTACAAAGTAAAATGGTTAAAAAATATTACATAGTAATCAGTTGCGGCTGGTGGATTTTTTTTTTGGGGGGGGGTGGTGGCAAACAGTATTCCCCCCCCCCCCCCGTTAGTCGGTACTTACCCCATCACCGGAGGCTTCCGCTGCTCAGAGGCCTCCCATTCTCCTGCTGTTTTCCTGTTCCTCAGGTCATCACGGCGGTGTAGGCTATTTCCGTTTGCACCCTCCTCCTCAGCGGCCAATCGGAAAATGGGTCTCACACCCGCTTATGATTGGCCAGATTGAGGATCAGTGTTTCAACAGCGAATATTAATTTGTTGTTATAACACACATGGGTGGGCTCTACACGTATCTTCTGCGACCTGAGCCCACTCGAGCCTATTAGAGACATGCTGTAATTCATGCACCCGGTGCCCTGAAACGGGCCGGACTTATTAATAGGGGGTGGCCGCAGCGGCCTTGGATCAATTCATGCTATGCATAAATCTATCCATTGCATATAGGGGGGTGGAGTGGAGAGAGGGGGCGGCACCCAGGCGCCCCTGATTGGCAGACACAGTACTGGAATTAAACTGAGCTACACATGTGCAGCTTAGTGTACATTTTAAACTACTTGCCGACCACAATATATATATATATATATATATATATATATACACGTTGCAGTTTGCAAGTGGTTTACCGGGATCATGGCTGAAGATATCAGCCATAACCCCAGTACCATTTTTTTTTTTCAGCAGATGGCCATAAGCCGCTGAACCAATTCTTGAAGCAGCGGGTGGAGATTCGCTTTGACATGAAGATGGCAAAGATCTCCCTTTCACTGGCTCTGCATTAAGAGAAGTGTTTACATTCTTCAATTTCACCTTACATTGAGTGATCAATGTGCCGGGGTCATATACTCTATATGTAGACACACACACACGTGTTTGAGCTTTAGGGTGCACACCCTAATGCTATAGGCTGCACACACCTATGACTCTTTGGCCTTGGAGGACCAAAGTGACGTCATCACGTCACTTCCGTCAGCTTACCAGATCAATTTATTAAAATAAAGGGTAAACAACTTACAAAATGAGTGCACTTTATTCAGTGCACATAGAAAAGATTGCCTTTTTAAAGAAGCATTTCCCTGTTAAGGTTAGACTTTGGCTTCAGATACCTTTTCAAGATAGCCAACTTCTGGTTCTTGTCAGCATAATAAAGTCATCCAGCCACGCCCTTAATGCGTTTCGTCATCCAATGCATAACTGTTTCAAAGTGATTCATATGTTATGTATATAGTTTATATTGTTTGATTGTGTAGAGTTTTATTCATTTGTATTGCATTTTTGAAGTGGGAGCCTATGGCAACAGCTGCAGCAATCATTTATATTATGTATTGAATTTGGTTCACAATTTGCATGGTAGTGCAGGTATAGTAAAAAAAAAAAAAAAAGGACCTTCCATTGTTGTCCATTAGTAATGTCAGGATCCACCCCAATGCCTCATAGGCCACGCACCCCATAGAGCCTGAGCCATCTGCTCTCTCTCCCTCTGCTGCCCAGAACACCAGTGCATGCTGGAAGGTCAGAGCAAAGAGTGGTGGCTGACAGTGCTTACCTCACAACTTTTGGAGATGGGAATGAGGGATACTTATTAGCAAAACTATGTAGG
The DNA here is from genome assembly GCA_029574335.1 of Rana kukunoris. Classification (NCBI taxonomy): domain Eukaryota; kingdom Metazoa; phylum Chordata; class Amphibia; order Anura; family Ranidae; genus Rana; species Rana kukunoris. The sequence goes on along the minus strand of CM056051.1, from coordinate 500,489,492 downwards.
CCACACCCCCTGCCACGCCCCCTTAAAGGATAAGTATACAAAAAAAAATGTTAGTTCAACCCAAAGGTGCTTTTTTTGCCAGTCCTAATCCTTTATATTGGCTCTTGAAATTTACAAATGCAGCAATTTAGAAATTGGATGAAAGGTTTCGCACTGGGAAACACTTTTTGACAAATAGATGCAAATAGTGCATTTTACATACAACTACATTGAAAACTTGTATTGCGAGTAGCGCAGTTAATGAGCGTTTCTTTTTTGAAAATCCTGACTCGGTTTGCGAGTGTTGTCTTGTGGATTCAAGCGACAGCGGTGTGCAGTACTGCATTTTGCCAGAGGTGCACGGGCGTCAGAAATGCGGAACCATTGGGAAATACTCAGAAGAACTTGGAAATACTGAGGTTTTCCGAGTTCAGCCGAGTATTTCTGAGGCTCTCCAGTGCCCCTCCCCCCACCTCTGGCCACATGCGGTATTGCATGCCATAGAAGTCAATGCAGAACAAATTATTTTCGTTTTCATTGACTTCTATGGGAAAACTTGATTGGATATGCGCGTGCTTTGGATTACGAGTATTCCCCTGGAACGGATTAAGCTCATAATCAAAGGTTCCACTGTAAATAGATCAGACCAAAATGAGGGACAAAGGAGGAGGAAAGAGGGACGGAGGGACTTTGTTCTGAATGAGGGACAGTCCCTCGAAATCAGGGATAGTTGGGAGCAAGAATTTACAATCAGCGGTCATGTGATTGCTCAGGTCTTGGGCTTAGAGCCTGTGGGGGACAGGTAGGTAAGTATGTATGTTTATTTTTTATATTCCTGCACTTCTGCTCCTTTAATGGTCGACTTCTTCACTTCTTCTCCTTTTAATGGTCTAGTTTGCCCAACCCCCTAGTAGACCGGTTGAGGGGTTCAATGAAATGCAGCATAATTGGCTCACGATGTAAAAGTTCCCCTTTATTCTGCCCCAGTTCACTTTATTTGCGCTCTCCTACAAGTAGATCTTCTTCCCTGTTCCATGGCTTTCATGCGCTCCATCCTTTATTCATCCCCCCCCCCCCCCCCCCATTATCACCCCCTCCTCTGTTCTCTGCCACATCCAGCTGCATGGGGTCCTTATGATATAAAAGTGTCTTTGTGTTTCTGGGACACATCCAGCATGGAAACGGCTCTACACATGTCTCTAATAATAGCGCCGGGGTGGGGGCTGGAAGTGGGCTGAGACCATCCACATCTGTCTCACCATGAACTGGAACTGATCCGCATCTGTATACTGAGACTTACCAAAAGTGTCTACTTTTGTGTCCACGCCTAGATCGGACATAATGCGTAACGACAGAATTCTGTGTATTCAGAAATAGACTGATAGGTGGGATGGGGCTAACTGGGGGCAAAAATGTAAAGGAATGAGGCGAGACGTCTTCTACAAACTTTCTGGTTTCTGTAATAAATAATAAACAGAACAAAAGGGCAAGAGTAAGCAGGGCCCTGATTCGTTGCCAGGATCCGCCATGCTGTCTAAGGGCCCATCCCACCCTCCTCCTGCTCGGAGATGAGATACGGTACACACACCTGTAACGTGGCGGACTCCGCCATCTTTGATCACTTATATTTTCCAGGCCTGAGTCCCTATTCCAGAAACCAGTGGCGGTGCGTCTATAAAGGGCGCAGGAGTGCCCCCCCCCCTCTCCTGTCACTCTCTCACCATAGATAGATTCATACAATGCATCTATAGTCGCCACCCCCTATTCATGTGCCCTGCCCCTTGTCGGGTGCCGGGCATATGAATTACAGTGACGTGTGTGTTTTTGAAAGCGACCTGATTAGAGCCATAAGCTCTAATAGGTTTCCTGATTAGATCCTGTGGGCTTAATAGGCTTCCAAAAGGGTAAGCAGCGGGCGCACTGTTGTGTGTTCGATGATTACTCAGTGGTGTGTTAGGGAAGCGAATACATTGCTTCCCTAAGACCGCGTACACACGATCGAACATGTCCGCTGAAACTGGTCCGCCGACCAGTTTCAGCGGACATATCCGATCGTGTGTACGATCTAGTGGACAGGTTTTTCCAGCGGACAAATTTCAAAGCATACTTTGAAATTTGTCCGCTGGAAACCTGTCAGTCGGACATGTCCGCTGGTTAGTACGCCTAACCAGCGGACATAAATCTCCCGCATGCGTCGAATGGATTTGACGCATGCATGGAAGTATTTTACTTCCTGGAGTGGTGACGTGGCGGCGTCAACGTCACCGCCACGTCACCGCGTCCTCAGTCCGAGGGGATTTTCATCCGATGGTGTGTACATGCCATCGGACCAAAATCCGAGAAGACATGTCCGCTGGAAATGGTCCGTCGGACATGTTTCAGCGGACATGTCTCCCCGTGTGTACGCGGCCTAACACTGACCCGCCTCTCAGCCAATCAGGTTGCTCAGGTCTAATTTCCTGTAACCTGATTGGCTGAAACAACAGGCACCGCTATTGGACGCCTGACGGAGAAGAAGTGCAGGAAACATGAAGGACCCCGCTCGTCGCCATCACCCACTGCCCCACAAGACAGGGTAAGTGCCGGGCAGACGGCGAGTGGGCGGGGGACACACTCACACTGGCCCACTGGCAGAATTTGGCACAGTGGCAGCATTTGATGGGCACAGTCGTGATGGCACAGTCAAAGCATTTGATGGCACAGTGGCTGCAATTGATGGCACAGTCGCAGCATTTGATGGCACAGTCGCAGCATTTGATGTCACAGTCGCAGCATTTGATGACACAGTGGCTGCAATTGATGGCACAGTCGCAGCATTTAATGGCACAGTGGCTGCAATTGATGGGCACAGTGGCTGCAATTAATGGGCACAGTGGCTGCAATTGATGGGCACAGTGGCTGCAATTTATGGCACAGTGGCTGCAATTGATGGCACAGTGGCTGCAATTGTTTTTTTTTTTTTGCTTTTAATAATTTTACTGTACCAGAAACGTATTAAGCAGTTCTTTGACAACACACTCTTCACCTCTGCCCTGATAGTGCCAACATCAATAGTTTTGCACAGTGCAAGTCCAATGTAAACACATGATGGCCACCCCACACTTCCATTGTCCTCACCAAAGGGTTCACTTCCTAAGGCTACAAGCTTACATGACAGAATGCTAGTGGTAGCCTCTTCCCACCAGCCTATTTCCCAAGCTCTCCTGACTCAAAATGATACAGGACTAGAGTAACTCCACCCACCATACCCACCCAGGGAAGGCACTTCACTAAAAGGGTACTAACCCTTGCTTACACTGAGGTAGCCCCAAAGTATCCAAATGGACATTATGGCACAGTATCATAACAAGATGGTTCAATCTGCACTATGAATTTACAGGAGCTGTGTACTTGAAGACCACTCCTTTAAAGAGGTCCCCTAGTCTTTCAGTGGGCCTCCAGGATAAGGTGCCTTTGTGGCAAAATGCGACTCAAGGATGTGCCAATCCAGATGTGGACTGTGGAAAGGGTCCTTCACCAAACCAAGGATTTTCTAGGGGTTACAGGACCAACACTACGCTAACCCTCCTCCACAGGAACCTTGCTGTATGCTGAGACTGGCTGTCTCTAGCCAGCATGTCACTGCCCCAATCTCACCCAGTAGGGTTATATATAGCCTTTCCGGGGGCCAATTTGGCTGCACACATCTCAGGAGAGATCTGTATCCAATCAGACACAGGCTCCCCTAATATGGCAACCATTAGCCCAGTGCAGAGGACAAATCAGTCCTCTCTACGGCTCCCCTAACACCAAAGTAGCCTCTGCCAACAGCTACAGTGGTGATTCCACTAATGGGGTGTAGCGGTGGCTGCCAGCATACCACCCCCCTACAGGCTTGTACTGCTGTGTATTCAGAAATAGAGTGATAGGCCTGTACTGCTGTGTATTCAGATAGATCGCTGGGTTCTATAGCAGTACATCCCAAATGACAAATAACAGTTTTGCCACATAATTGGTCATCTGTGAATTTGGGAAGAGATTACTGTGTATCCAGAAGCAGAGTTGACAATAATTGCCTAAGAGGCTGAGTAGCTTGGATAGGTAGTGGGTAATTGTAGGATGCGCCAGTACCTTTAGTAGCAATTGGAGGACACTACACTTTCTTCATTAGAACTGTGAGCCAAGTCAATTATAGACTAAGCTTTGTAGTAGCAACCTGAGATTAATCTTCCTCTTGGACATCCAAGCAAAGTCTTTTCACTAGGAATTAAATAGAGTGAGCTATTGAGGACACCAGACACCATGTCCCCTTTAAACACACTGGGCCAGATTCTCAAAAGAGATACGACGGTGTATCGCAGGAAACACCGTCGTATCTCAGTTTTTTTCAATGGGTATCTATGCCTGTGATTCATAGAATCACTTACGCATAGATACACTAAAGTTCCGACAAGTGTAAAACAATTACACTGTCGGATCGGAGATGTAATGACATCGCTGGCCGCTAGGTGGCCTTTACGATGATTTCTCATTTGCCTATGCAAATGAGCCTAATCCGACGATTCCCGAACGTTTTTACGCTGCCCCGTCATAGTTTACGTTGTTTCCGTACGCGTAAGGCTACCCCTGCTATATGAGGGGTAACCTTACGAAGTTCCGTCGTTTGCCATGTTAAGTATGGCGTCGGGTCAGCGTCGTCTTTTTCCGTCGGTTACGTTGTTTTACTAAGTCGTTCGCGAATAGAGATTTACGTAAACGATGCTCACGTCGGTTTCATTCACTTTTTCCGACGTGAGCTGGAACATGCACACTGGGGTATTTTTGAGGCCGGCGCGCTTAATTTAAATACAAGCCACCCTCTTTTAATTACGCGGGGATACGTAGAGCCATTTACACTACGCCGCCTCAATTTACGGAGCAAGTGCTTTGGGAATACGGCACTTGCTCTGTTAAATTGCGGTGGCGTAGTGTAAATGGCTTACGCTACGCCATCGGGGATTCTACGGGAATCTGGCCCAAAGTGATAAAGTGCAAAAGTGCATAATGGTTATGATTAAAGTCCATAAAATACATAAGTTCAAACATATATAACAATGATAGATGTGCAGTAATCCTAGATACGAATTTCCATCAAATGTGTAGGAAGGTGGTAACGCTGTAGTCCGGTGCTCCCCCACCAGATTCCCCACTCACCAGAGCCAATCACCCCTGCAGGGGTATTAGGCATGTAATCACAGAGGGATCCGGATATCCTCCAGTGGTACTGTCGGCCCAGGGTAGATGTGTCCGTTAGATAGTGTTATCAGATCCTCATTGGCCAGTCCCAGCCTCCAGGACACTTGCTGGATTCAAGCAGAGAAGACTGCTTAGATTGAACTTTCCCGGGAACACCTTCCTACACATTTGATGGAAATTCGTATCTAGGATTACTGCACATCTATCATCGTTATATATGTTTGAACTTTTGAATTTTATGGACTTTAATCATAACCACATGTTTATGCACTTTTGCGCTTTATCACTATATGTTTATTATTTGATGTAAATGGTGTCACTGTATTTGTAATACACTTGTACGTAGGGAATTCCCAGTACTGATTCCACTAGTCAACACACTGACACAGGCACCCCTGATAATCAGGGTTTGGGACAGCGCCACCACCCCTTTCACACATACCACTTGAATAATTGGTTGCCTCCTTCCAATATCTTCCAGACACCTGACTAGACACTCCGTGATACCAGACTAGATGCTCAGATGACAGCCCCTCAGTCAGTTTCAGGAAACTCTCAGCAACGTAGGCCTCCAACTAGCTCCACTGAGGCCTTAATGAACTGCAGGCACAAACATAAACAGCCCCCCCCCCCCAAAGGCTGTTATCTCCTCCTCAGGGGAAAAAAGCCTCTGCACCCAATCTCAGAGTATTTATACAGTCTCCCAGCCACCATCTGGGCAACTCTCCCCGGGGATTGGCCAGGTCTACATAAATATTTAGCTGCCAAATAGACTCTCCCTGCCCACTATCTTCCAGAACATTTCTGGACAAACAGGAGGAAGCAGTTCATCCTGCAACCACTGAAACATAGAGCAAGCCAGAACAATCAAGCACAGCTACACTGGTTACAGTGTACCAGAACTAAATCTGCCTAGCAATGAAATGCAGCTCCACTGAATAAAGTGAGCCTGAACTAAATTTACCCAACCTAATACCAATTTAGGAGGGTGCTACATAGGCAATCTCTGAAAATTGGAATAAAATGATCACACAAACCTCAGTTATCTCATTCCAGGGAATGCCAGTGTCCACTAATGGACATAGCATGAAGCAAAGCATCTTGTTTGCCTCTTCAGTATTAAAAATAGAGAGGACCACACAGAGAGAATGGGGTGGGGTCATGTGTGTTCTATGAGAGGCAATATGAACTAACGGCATTTACTACCTTCTATATATCACGTATGGGGCCAAGCCTTCTGAATTTCCTTTATCCATTGTCCGCCAAGAGATAACAACATCTGGTGTTTTATATACAGCAGCAAGATGAAATTTCACTCCTAACTGGAGATTTCACAAACTTGCTCTCTGGTGCCTTCCTTAAAATGATGCATCAACACTGGAGATCTGATTTGTGAACAGCACCACGAGACTTCACTAACTCAATGCAGTATGCAAATGCAAATGTTGGACTGTTGGTTCTAATAATAAAAAAAAAATAATAATAATAATAAAAAAAAAAAAAATATATATATATATATATATATATATATATATATAAAATTGATTATTTTTTACTTTATAGGGCTTTTCAGGAATTATCCAAGTTTACTTCCGATAACTGCCTGCTATGCAGTGGTGTAGCGTGGGGGGGGGGCCAGGGGGGAAGGTTGCCCTGGGCGCAAAATTTAGAGAGGCACAGCGGCAGGAGACTGTGAGCTCTTCCGCTTCGCTATGAGAAAGACGTTGCCGTGCAGTCCCAGCTTAGGCTCCAGCGGTGACACTGACACAGCAGTGTAAATGTACACTGAAGACCATCCATGATGATCCCAGGGATTGTGACCGTGCAGAGACTGGGGGGAAAGAGAAGGGCAGGTCAGTATAGGAATCAGGTAGGTCAGTGTAGTGGTCAGTATAGCAATCAGATAGGTCAGTTTAGTGATCAGTGTGTGAATCAGGTAGTTTAGTATAGTGATCAGGTAGGTCGGTGTATGAATCAGGTTGGTCAGAGTACTACTGTACTAGTGGAAGCGACTCGGAGTGCTAAATATCCATGGGTTAGGGGGCGAAAAATCTCTTGCCCTGCCCCGGGCACTGACAACCCACGCTACGCCACTGCCGCTATGTCTGGAGCATGTCCATGTTTTCCTCGTTTTCTTCTTTTTTTTTCTTTTAGCTTGTGCCTGTAGAGTGAAACAACTTTTATTATTCCATATAACATCATCACTAGGTTTGTAAAATTCTTAAAGGGGCAGCAGCAGGCACGTCAGTTCCTATCGATGTAGTCACACCCCCAGAACGACATCACCCAAGAGCCCTTTCAGTTCGTGGCCAGGCTATTTGAAGGCAGCAGCATTGCTTTGCTGGAATCGGTGGGGATCTGAAGTAAAGCTGGAGTTTCGTCAGATTCGGCGACCCGTCAGAATGGGTAACAGAAGTGACGTACTGTCGCCGCCATCTTGCTACACCCCGCACTCGTCCATAGTAAGGATACAGTGAGGAGGGGGAAAGCGGACATCTTGTTACACCCACTGAACTTTTGCATTTTACACTTTTTTACATTTTTAACAGAAACGTGTGTTTATATAGTGATATACAGTGCTTAGAACTCTGTGTGACTAGTTAGATGTTGAATTTTAAAAGCAGCAAGCTTCTGTCACATTAGCAAACCTGTGAGATCAGCAGGCTTGCCGCAGCTTTTTAAATTCAATATCTTACCAGACAGACAGAGTTCTAAGTACTGGATTTCAGTATATAAACTCACTTTACTGTTAAATATAAGTGAAAAATGCAAAAGTCCAGTGGGTGTAACAAGATGTCCGCTCTCCCCCTTCTCTGTGTATATTTACTATGGAGAGTGTAGCAAGATGGCGACAACGGAACGTCACTTCCGTTACCCATTCTGAAAGGTCGCCATATCTGAGGAAACACCGGCAGTGCTGACAACACTGCTTGGAATTTCAGTTCAGTAAATTCCTGGTGTTGTCAGCCCAGACAGGAAATTCGGAAGCACACTGAATTTTTGACAGATCAACAGATAATGTTTCTGTTTTTGTAAGTATAAAACATGAGGAAATTTATCACAGAGATGTAATAAGTATGTTTTTTTTTAGTTTATTCCAAGTATTTAAAAGTATTTCAAACTGATCATTCCTTGTTTTTCCCTCAGGAGGCAGAAAGATGACAACGTGATCACCACCGAGATACAAAGGAAGTTGAATATATACGTCCGTCAGGTCAGTCTTCCTTTGTGATATGAATTCTGGGTTTTATAGTGATACCTGTACGTCAAGGACTTGGCTATTTATATAAGCATTGCACCACATTTCTCTGAGTCTGAACACCAGTCTATCATCAATGTTGTTTTGGCTGCTTCAAATTCCAGGACTTGGTTGCTCCACCTGGCCTGAAAACTGTTCCACAATTTCCTGCAAATTATGTGTAGCACCCTCTACAGGGAGTGCAGAATTATTAGGCAAATGAGTATTTTGACCACATCATCCTCTTTATGCATGTTGTCTTACTCCAAGCTGTATAGGCTCGAAAGCCTACTACCAATTAAGCATATTAGGTGATGTGCATCTCTGTAATGAGAAGGGGTATGGTCTAATGACATCAACACCCTATATCAGGTGTGCATAATTATTAGGCAACTTCCTTTCCTTTGGCAAAATGGGTCAAAAGAAGGACTTGACAGGCTCAGAAAAGTCAAAAATAGTGAGATATCTTGCAGAGGGATGCAGCACTCTTAAAATTGCAAAGCTTCTGAAGCGTGATCATCGAACAATCAAGTGTTTCATTCAAAATAGTCAACAGGGTCGCAAGAAGCGTGTGGAAAAACCAAGGTGCAAAATAACTGCCCATGAACTGAGAAAAGTCAAGCGTGCAGCTGCCAAGATGCCACTTGCCACCAGTTTGGCCATATTTCAGAGCTGCAACATCACTGGAGTGCCCAAAAGCACAAGGTGTGCAATACTCAGAGACATGGCCAAGGTAAGAAAGGCTGAAAGACGACCACCACTGAACAAGACACACAAGCTGAAACGTCAAGAATGGGCCAAGAAATATCTCAAGACTGATTTTTCTAAGGTTTTATGGACTGATGAAATGAGAGTGAGTCTTGATGGGCCAGATGGATGGGCCTGTGGCTGGATTGGTAAAGGGCAGAGAGCTCCAGTCCGACTCAGACGCCAGCAAGGTGGAGGTGGAGTACTGGTTTGGGCTGGTATCATCAAAGATGAGCTTGTGGGGCCTTTTCGGGTTGAGGATGGAGTGAAGCTCAACTCCCAGTCCTACTGCCAGTTTCTGGAAGACACCTTCTTCAAGCAGTGGTACAGGAAGAAGTCTGCATCCTTCAAGAAAAACATGATTTTCATGCAGGACAATGCTCCATCACACGCGTCCAAGTACTCCACAGCGTGGCTGGCAAGAAAGGGTATAAAAGAAGAAAAACTAATGACATGGCCTCCTTGTTCACTTGATCTGAACCCCATTGAGAACCTGTGGTCCATCATCAAATGTGAGATTTACAAGGAGGGAAAAACAGTACACCTCTCTGAACAGTGTCTGGGAGGCTGTGGTTGCTGCTGCACACAATGTTGATGGTGAACAGATCAAAACACTGACAGAATCCATGGATGGCAGGCTGCATGAGTGTCCTTGCAAAGAAAGGTGGCTATATTGGTCACTGATTTGTTTTTGTTTTGTTTTTGAATGTCAGAAATGTATATTTGTGAATGTTGAGATGTTATATTGGTTTCACTGGTAAAAATAAATAATTGAAATGGGTATATATTTGTTTTTTGTTAAGTTGCCTAATAATTATGCACAGTAATAGTCACCTGCACACACAGATATCCCCCTAAAATAGCTAAAACTAAAAACAAACTAAAAACTACTTCCAAAAATATTCAGCTTTGATATTAATGAGTTTTTTGGGTTCATTGAGAACATGGTTGTTGTTCAATAATAAAATGAATCCTCAAAAATACAACTTGCCTAATAATTCTGCACTCCCTGTAGTGTGCTACTAGAACCGCGCAGGAATTGGGTCAGGGTTACCACAGGTCAGGCCGGATGACTCACAGACGCAGGCCTCTGGTACCTCAAAAAAAGGAAAACTGCGCTACAAGTCACAGCACACAACACGGGAGTAAAACAGCTAATGTGTTTCCCACTATAAATTAGTGCTTAATCATAGCTGACTGCAGTCAGTGGCCGTCCACTGTAACAAAGCACCGCCTCCTCCTCGTCCGTGATAGACTGAACACTGATACAATGCTGAGATCAGCGTTTAGTGTTCCATCTATCATGTACAAGGAGGAGGCGGGGCTTTGTTACAGTGGACAGCCGGTGACTGCAGCAGCATGGAGATAAAAGTTACACAGGAGATTAAATTGGCACAGTGAGGTTGCAGATGGGCACAGTGAGGCTGCAGATGGACACAGTGAGGCTGCACAATGAGGCTGCAGATGGACAAAGTGAGGCACAGTGAGGCTGCAGACGAGCATAGTGAGGTGCAGATGGACACAGTGAGGCACATTGAGGCTGCAACTGGGCACAGTGAAGCTGCAGATGGGCACAGTAAGGCTGCAACTGGGCACAGTGAGGTTGCAGATGGGCATTGTTAACCCTCTTTTCCACTTACAGTAGTTGGTATCATTGGGAGGAATAGTGCCTCGTCATTGGTATCATTGGGAGGAATAGTGCCTCGTCATTGGTATCATTGGGAGGAATAGTGGCCCATCATTAGTATCAGTGGGAGGAATAGTGTCCCATCGTTGGTATCATTGGAAGGAATAGTACCCCATCATTGGTATCATTGGGAGGAATAGTACCCCATCATTGGTATCATTAGGAGAAATAATGGCCCATTGTTGGTGTCAGTGGGAGAACTGTGTCCCATTGTTGATATCACGTGGCAGAATAGTATCTCATATCAGTGAGTGAAATAGTGCCCTGAGGGCCAGAAAAATGCAAGCGAAGGGCCGTATCCGACCCCAAGGCAGCAGTTTGGAGACCCCTGTTCTAGAAGTCAGTGGGGGGAGGCCAGGAGGGAATACTTAGGGGAACTTGGCCAATCCACAGGCAGAAGGCTTGGCAGGGTGGCTGAGTCCCTTAAATATGAGAGAGCCATGCCAGCAGCAGAGACGGGTGGAAGATGGAGAGCTGAGGAGACTGTCGGTGGCCTAGGAGGGGCCAGCCTGAGCTTGAGCTGGCTTGGGAGGATCCTGACAGCAATTCATTTTGAGATGAATCTTGGCTGAGCAGCAGCAGCAGGGAGCAAGGAGGACAGTGTGAGTACATCACCCAGAAATTCATAAGGAGAGAGACTGCTACATGTAGCATGCCTTCCAGGAGGACAGCATTGTGCTTTACTCTTCTTGTCCCTTACCCTGGAAGATCTTCAGAGCAGCCAAATACGCTGGCGGAGAAGCAGCCAGGTGGGCTGGTAGTTCCTGCAGATACACCTGTATGTAGCTTACAACTCAATGGGGGTTATTTACTAAAGGCAAATCCACTTTGCACTACAAGTGCAAAATGACATGCATTTGAAATTGCACTGAAAGTGCACTTGGAAGTGCAGTCGCTGTAAATCTGAGGGGTAGATCTGAAATAAGGGGAAGCTCTGCTGATTTTATCATCCAACCGTGTGCAAGCTAAAATGCTGTTCTTTCTTTTTCTTGCATGTCCCCCCTCGGATCTACAGCGACTGCACATCCAAGGGCACTTTCAGTGCAATTTCAAGTGCACTTTGCACGTGTAGTTTGCACTTGTAGTGCAAAGTGGGTTTGCCTTTCGTAAATAACACCCATTGTGTGATGTGAATGAGCCCTAAAACACACAAATATACTAAAATAAATATATCTGTATTTACTAATTAATTGTAAATGTTATTAAGGTTGTTCTATGTTCTTAAAAGAGAGTTTTGCTGTGCCAAGCTTAGGAAAACCAGCTCAGCAGTAAAGTGTACTTTGAAATGAATTTAAAATGTTGGCAATGAGAAAAAAAGACTTTGCTTGGATCCTAAGTAGACGGAGGCATCACTTACAAGGAAATGTGTGTATATAAAAGGATAATGCCGCTTTTACAAGGGAAGGCAAGCTTGTAAAAAAATAAATAAATGCCATGTGTTTTTTATTTGTCGGGGAGCATTACAATATCACCCTACTTGCACTTGAAGTGACTCTGTCATTAAAAAACTACAGTAAAACCTCAGATTGCGAGTAACGCAGTTAACGAGCGTTTCGCAAAACAAGCCCTGTTTTAAAAAAAAATCCTGACTCGGTTTGCGAGTGTTGTATTTGAGCAGAATTCAAGCCACAGCGGTTGCAGTACCGCATTTGGCCTGAGGTGGGGGGGGGGGCGCCAGAGCCGTTCGGAAATACTCTGTTCCTGCGTCTTTCCGAGGTTTTCCGAGTTCAACTGTGGTGTCTCCCAAGCCTTTCCGAGTATTTCAGAGGCTCTCCAGCACTCCCACCACCTCTGGCCACATGCGGTATTGCATGCTATTGAAGTCAATGCGGAACAAATTATTTTAGTTTCCATTGACTTCTATTAGGAAACTCGCTTTGATATGCGAGTGCTTTGGATTACGAGCATTCTCCTGGAACGGATTATGCTCGTAATCCAAGGTTCCACTGTATAGAAAGGTAGAAAGGCAAGGAACCTAAAGGGTAAAAATCATTAGCAGGGTGCAAGTCCTCACCATTACGCCACAATGGCTTACTGATCTCATGTCCAAATCTGTGAAGGTTCTCATTTATCCAGGTCATGATGTAGCCAGTAGTATTAAGTCACATTCAAGTGAATTTATTCTGTAATAGAGAAGAAGTTTGGTAGCTTATCCAAGCCACATCTTGAGTTCTAATTTAGACTTGGAGAAACATTTTCAACTGTGGCGGCCGCTCCATATTATAATAGCGAATGAATATTTGCTATGGTCTTTCAGCTTTTCCTCCCGGCCAATCACAAAGCGGAAGGAGCACGATTGGCCAAGAGGAGAAAAGTTTGTATTGGCCGGAGAGGATGTTCAGGAAGATCCGGGACTCAGGAGATGACCGCCCAGAGGGATCTCTCAATGCCGATTGAGAGTCCGACTGCATGAGTACCACTTGCAGGAGCACCAGGCGCCACTGATCTTCAACATTACAGAACAGGTCCAGTTGAACGCCCTAACGACTACCAGATACACTTTCTGATAGGGTTTGGTAGCTTATCCAAGCCACATCTTGAGTTCTAATTTAGACTTGAAGAAACCTTTTCAACTGTGGTGGCCGCTCCATATGGGGTGCAGGGGCGCCTCCCCCCTAATCAATGCACCGGCCTCTAATCTACATGCAGGGCGCCGGATGCATGGATTCCAATGAGGTTTTTTTTTTTTTTTTGAAGCACATGATTAGAGAGGTTCTAATTTGCTTAAAAAAAGGGTGGGCTCAGGGCGCAGAGCACTGCGTCCCGAGCCCACCCACTTGTGTTACAATAGTGAATGAATATTCGCTATGGTCTTTCAGCTTTTCCTCCCGGCCAATCACAAAGCTGAAGGAGCACGATTGGCCAAGAGGAGAAAAGTTTGTATTGGCCGGGGAGGGTGTTCAGGAAGATCCGGGACTTGGGAGATGACTGCCCAGAGCTATCTCTCAATGCCGATTGAGAGTCCGACTGCATGAGTACCACTTGCAGGAGCACCAGGCGCCACTGATCTTCAACATTACAGAACAGGTCCAATTGAACGCCCCTAATGACTACCAGATACACTTATTGATAGGGTTGGTGCTTGCTGTTCCCTCCGGCCTAATGCCGCGTACACACGGTCGTTTTTTGCGATGAAAAAAAACGACGTTTTTTAAAACGTCATTTAAATTGATGGTGTGTGGGCAAAACGTCGTTTTTTGTCTTAAAAAAAACGACCAAAAAAAAATTCCAACATGCTTGAATTTTTTGTGTCGTTTTTCAAAACTTCAATGGAAAAGAGTGGTGAACGTAACCTCGCTTTTTGTGAAAAAACGATGGTGTGTATGCAAAATTGTCTTTGAAAAGTGACGTTTCACAAACGTCGTTTTTTACTTCACAGAAAACGTTGTTTTTTTTCCATCGCAAAAAACGACCGTGTGTACGCGGCATCACACATTCACTATTGGCCCAATCATGTGATGGACCTTCTCATTGTGCCATTATGATCTCCAAAACTTCTACACTTCCTGTAAATATTGAAGCTTGTCATTCCCTTCAACCATACACACTTTACTTTTGGCTCATCACAATGATGAGGAATCAGGAAGAATGGAGATAAACACTAGCATCATTGATTTGAATCCCAACCATGGCATTACCTGCCTGGAGTTTGCATGTTCTCCCTGTGCCTGCGTGCGTTTCCTCTGGGTACTCCAGTTTCCTCCCACACTCCAAAGACATGGTGGCAGGTTAATTGGCTCCTGTCAAAATTGTCCCCAGTATGAATATGTATCATTTAAGTTAGAGACATTAGATTGTAAGCTCCTTGGGGGCAGGGACTGGTGTGAATGTACAATACAACACATAAAATTGATGCTGCTATATAAGTATCTGTAATAAATAAATAATAATAGCCAGGTAGCAGCACATAAATTTGCTGCTATAGGAAGCATATAAAGCATGCCCCCATTTTTCTTTGTCATGGGAAAGTGTCCTTCCAATTTTTGGAGGGATTGTTGGCCATTGAACTCGAAAGGAAGTGGTTGGGGGAATATCTCCCCTACTGTTTGGGCTGCAGGACACTGTATAAAAATAGGTGTAAGCAACTCTAATGCCCCATACACACGAGCGGAATTTCCGCCAGCAAAAGTCTGATGTGAGCTTTTCATCGGAAATTCCGACTGTATGTATGCTCCATCAGACTTTTGCTGTCACCAGAAGAAGTTTGAGAGCAGGTTCTCAGAAAATCCACTCGTCTGTATGCAATTCTGACAGGGGAAAAAACATGCATGCTCAGAAACAATTTGACGCATGCTCGGAAGCATTGAACTTTTTTCTCTCCTTGTTGTACGTCACTGCGTTCTTAAAACTTGAAAGTTCAGAGAACTTTTGTGTGACCGTGTGTATGCAAGCCAAGCTTGAGCAGAATTCCGTAGGAAAAACCATCCAACTTTTTTTCCAACGGTAATTCTGCTCGTGTGTCCAGGACATTAGACAACCTTAACCAAGCATTGGTTTTGCCCTTGTTAAGAAGAAAGCATTTTTGATTTTCTGTCTGTGCTAGTGACAATGAGAAGATGATTGGTTAATATGAGTAGCACTGGCAGTTCTTCTTCCGGCACTCTTAGGCCCCGTAAACACGGCCGAGGTTCTCGGCAGAAACCAGCGAGAAGCTCGCTGGGATCCTCATTCTGCCGAGGACCTCGGCCGTGTGCACACTCTCGGCGAGCATCCCGTCGGGAAAGCCGTCGAGAGAAAATAGAGAGCAGGTTGGGATGGTTGCCGATTCTGACGGCCGGCCGAGAACCTCGACGGGCGGAATGATGTGTTCCGCCCGTCGAGGTTCTCGTACGTGTGTACGCCGCCTCAGTCCTCACACTACTTGAATTGTATGAATTGGCCTGTGACATGTCTTTTTCCATGTCTCCCTGGCTTTGGCCTTTGGTGACCTGGAGTCATGCCCTGTGTCTCCTGTGACTTTATGGTGTGGAAAAAGTCCTCCTCTGCTGCTCTCTGTGTAGGGATTACAAGGAATCTGGCCAGGCCTGGAATGTGTCGGAGGGTAAGGGGCACTATAAGAGAGGTCTGGCTGCTCTTCGCTGTTGAAATAACCCATTTTATGTCATTCCTCCCCAACTCCTAGCTTCCTCTTTAATCTCCAGCCAGGGGGAGGAGGATGTTGGGAGTCTGCATTCTGTCACTGGAGAAAGGGAGGGGGTACATTCTTAACCCATTAACCCCCATCACATCCTTATGTATACATTTCTTCCTATATATTCATTCCAAAGTCTATGGATATCACCTGGATAAGATTTCAACTTATAAATTATTATTTAGGTACTTGTATAGCGCCGTCAATTTATGCATCGCTTTACATATACATTGTACATTGACATCTGTCCCTACCCTCAAGGAGCTTACAATCTAAGGTCCCTAACTCACATTCATATACTAGGGCCAATTTAAAACAGAAGCCAATTAACCTACCAGCATGTCTTTGGAGTGTGGGAGGAAACCGGAGTACCCGGAGGAAACCCACACAGGCACAGGGATAACATGCAAACTCCACACAGGTAGTGTCGTGGTTGGGATTCCAACCAGAGACACTTTTTTTTACTGCTAGGCGAGATTGCTACCCACTACACTACTGTGCCGCCTCATAAAGCCACTTTTTGGTCATCGTGTACACATTTTAGGACTAATCTACAAAGGCGTCCTGAGATTCCACGATAAAACATAATTTGCAGCGATTAATTGTATGCATTTACTTTTATGGATTGTTAGCTGTGTACTCACAATTGTCTGCAGTGTATCTCATACATCATAGAAGTTTAGTCAGATTTGTTAAACAATTGGCAGTAATTAATCAATGGAGATTTTGGCGTTATATTGGTCTAGGCAAGGGGTGGCCAACCAGTGGCCCGCGGAGCCCTCTGATGTGGCCCGCGACCTCCTGCTCTGGAATGGCGGGTTGGCAAGCCCAGATTGCAGGTTGCCCACCCACCATACCACAGCATCCGTGTTGTGAATGAAGCTGGTGGTAGAGGAAGGAAGCGGCTGTGGAGCAGAGCCCCATAAGCCGATGCTTCCTCTACAGTGCTGGCTTTTGCCACAGGCGGAGTCTATGGTAAAGTTCAGCTAACCCACAGGATAGACACAGGTGCCCTACACTGCACCATGGTGTGGGTAAACCGCAGCACATCAGTCTTAGGCCCGTTTCACAAGATCAGCCCGACCAAATTGGACCCTCAATTCACCTCTATAGAGCGACAGATGTCCATTTACGCCCGCCTGCCTCCAATCCGAAAAACAGAAGGGAATTTGTCCCCTTCCATGAGCAGATCTGAGGGCCTATTGAGTAGCCGTGACCTGTCATCCCTCCGCTCTACTCATTGTGGCCCGCAACTGGTTACCAAGTTGCTTTAGTGGCTCTCGCGCTTCAAAAGGTTGGGCACCCCTGGTCTAGGCTATTGTTAAAAACTGTTCAGTTTATTGAGAAAAGAGCAAATAAAGTACAAAAGTCCAGGCTATTGTTAATTGCATGCGTAGCTTGGCTATAAGCAACAGTGTAACTCCTGTCAACGGTTGTTCAGATATATTTGATGGATGGAAAGTTCATATCCATATTTTTCTTCCTTTTTCCACTGGTGATCTGGTTTTCTTTTGGTTTGGTGGGTTTTTCTCAGTCATGCAAAGGTTTTCTTCCTGAGTAGACTTCCTGTGGTTTACTTCCAATGGCCATTCAGTCCAGGCCTCCGGTCACAGTACCTCAAATCTCCTTGGTCAACAATCACAGCCAGCCACAGCGCCCCAGAGTAATTGCCTCAGTTTCCAATCGTAGCTGACCACAGTGTCCAAGATCCCCTCGGTCTCTGTAAGGAGCGTCTAGCGTAACTTCTCCATCACAGATGTCTGTCCACCTGCACGATGATTGATGTGGCCAGCCTCTGGGTGGAGACCAAACCTGATTTAGGCCAGCCAAGCCTGCAGTCTCATGCTTGTGATCTTTCATTTGTTACAGATGCTCCAAGTATGTCTTCCCTGCTCACTGGATTCCCTCATTGATGATCTCGGATTGGATATAGACTACTCTGAACCCTGCCTGTCTTTTGACTACAGATTTGACCCTGACCACTCTGAACCTTGTCTACCTTGTACCTGGACTGTCATTGAACCACTCTGCCTGTCTGACAACTGCAAATACCTGATTGCTGTGCTCATTTTGCCACAACTCCGGCATGGTGGCAAGGCACTATAGTTGTCTTCTGTGTTCTATGCACCTACAGCAGCCCCCAAGAAGGCCTATCAGTACTCGGTTGCCCCCAGGACCTATACACAATGCTATAGCGCCTGGCCATCATGCCAGAGCAGGCATTAACTGAGCACAGCAAACAGATACTTGCAGTTGGAAGGCAGGCAAAGTGGTTCAATGACAGTCCAGATACAAGGCAGACAAAGTTCAGAGTAATCAGGGTCAAATCCGTAGTCAAAAGGCAGGCAGAGTTCAGAGAATAGTCGACGAGGGAGTCCAATCTAGCAGAGCAGGGAAGACAAACGGGGAGCTTGGAGTATCTGTAACTTACGCAATATCACAAACATGAGAATGCAGCCTTGGCTGGCTTAAATTATGTTTGGTCTCCACCCAGAGGGAGAATGTAACACAACCAAAACCAGGAAGCTTGAATGGGACCTGCATCTGTAATGGAGCAGGTGCTCTAGACGCTCCTGACAATATCCAATAACTGCCGCCACAATATCCTGGATTTCCTCGGGCCTCCGAATTACATTCAGTCACAGCACCCCTAATCTTCTTGGTCTCCAATCAAAGCCTGTCACAGTTCCTGGATCACCACCTCAGCCCCTAATCATAGCTGACTACAGTGTCCAAGATCTCCTCAGTCTCCATTAACAGCTTGCCACAATATCCCAGATCTCCTTGAGTTTCCAGTTACAGTCAGAAACAGTGCCCCTAATTTTTTTTAGTCTTTAATCAAAGCCTGCTGCATTGTCCCTGATCTCCTTGGGCCCCAGTCACAACCAGCCACAGTGTCTTGGATCTCCTTGGTCCCCAGTCACAACCAGCCACAGTGTCCAAGATCTCCTTGGTCCCCAGTCACAACCAGCCACAGTGTCCTGGATCTCCTTGGTCTCCAGTCACAACCAGCCACAGTGTCCTGGATCTCCTTGGTCTCCAGTCACAATCAGCCACAGTGTCCTGGATCTCCTTGGTCTCCAGTCACAACCAGCCACAGTGCCCTGGATCTCCTTGGTCTCCAGTCACAACCAGCCACAGTGTCCTGGATCTCCTTGGTCCCCAGTCACAACCAGCCACAGTGTCCTGGATCTCCTTGGCCCCCAGTCACAACCAGACACAATGTCCAAGATCTCCTTAGTCTCCAATAACGCAATACTCTAGATCTCCTCAGGTCTCCAATTACAGTCAGAAACAGTGCCCCTAATTTTCTTGGTCTTCAATCAAAACTTACCACAGTGTCCCTAATCTCCCCAGCCTCTAGTCATAGCTTGCCACAGTATCTCTTTTGTCTTTAATCACAGTCAACCATAGTGCCCCCCCCCCCAATCTCTTCAGTGTCCAATCTATATCCAGCAACAGTGGCCCAATCTCTTTGGTCTTCAATAATTTCCATTCATCATGCCCTTGATCTCTTTGTTCTTGAATCACAGCCAACTACAGCGCCCCCAATGTCTTCATTCTTTAAACAAAGCAAGCCACAGTACCTAAATCTCTTTACTCTCCAATCATACACAACCGCAGTGTTTCTAAATTATCTGGTCTATAATCATAATCGGCTAAAATGTACTGAATCACTTAAATCTCAAATTAGAGCAGCCATATCGCCACCAATTTCTTCGACCTCCAACTAAAGCCACATTGCTCCCAAGCTCTTTGGTCTCCATTACTAGCTTGCATTACAGTAAAACAAACGCCCCCCCCCCCCCCCAAAAAAAATGGACCAGAGGGATGCTGAGTTTATAAAAAGCTCAAGCTAAAGAAGAGGGCTAGATTGAATTGGGGAAGAAGCCTGATTACATCCCTTTTCCAAGATACATAGTAAACTGCCTATGCTGCTACTGACCAGGAAAAGCTATAAGGCCACATACACACGACCGAGGAACTCGCTGGGCGAAATACATCGTTTTCCCCGTCGAGTTCCTTATTCGGCTGTCGAGGAACTCCTCGAGCCAAATTTTCCCATTCCCGTCGAGCAAAAAGTAGACATGCTCTCTTTTTGGCTCGACGAGTTTCTCAGCGGTTTTCTCGGCGAAAAGTGTACACACGACCGGGTTTCTCGGCAGAATATGTCTCACATCAAGTTTCTTGATGGATTCTGCCGAGAAAACCGGTCGTGTGTACGCGGCCTGAGATCCCATTGGTTTATATTTATGTCACAATGTAAAGTCTTCTATTCACCTATGTTATGTTACTATCCCTTGCTGCCCTACCATGTAATAATTAATTCTCTGGGTTGTTTTTAGTCTCAGATACTGGAGCACTGCCCAAGATGCCGGATATCTGTTTAGGCAAAGGTTGTAATTGGCTGCCTGAGCCCTGCCTGCAACCACCGGTGTGCTCTAGTGCTTGAAAGGATACAAAAATAAGTACAAACTGTCAGCGCTTGGGTGATATAAAGATACAATCCTGCTGTAGAGCACACCCATTTAAATACATTGAATTTTCCCTTTGTACTGTAGTCAGCCCTGATATCCACGGCTTTGCATTTCCCTTCAAACTGGGAATCTTTTCACCACTCTAATTCCGCGTACACACGACTGTTTTTCTTGACGAGAAAACTGCCTTCAAAAAAAATTTAGAACCTGCTTTATTTTTTATCGTCGTTTTTCCCATCGTTCTTTTTCTCGTCGCGAAAACCGCTCATGTGTTGTATGAGACGGGAGTCAGTCATATTTTTGCCATCTGTGCCCTTTTGGGGAGATTTCCCTTTACATCCTGTCCCATAGACAAAACAGGAAGTGAGTGGAAATCCCTCCTGTAACAAAACGTCCCACACTCTGAGTGCTTTCGTCATATACTGCTTCCTTCCAGTCTGAATATAGATATTAGATATTCCAACCGCTGACAAGCACCAAACAAGACGATACTCGTTTGATTGCTGAACATGGACTGTTTATTAGAACCAGAATACAAGTCTTATATACGGTTGAGGAGGAGAAGGTTCCTACCTCCTGCTCATATTACTCTAGCAATACACCTGTAACCAGAAACATAAATTAACATGAGCTAATTAACTTATTCCTTAAAGCAGCTGATGTAACTCCCTAACTACAATACAAATTAGATACATATCAACACAGAACTCCTTCATACATTTGCAGGGTTAATTGGCACAAGCAAAAAAAGTTTTGCCTTTAGCAATACTTAATTAGTGATCGGGAAACAGATGGGTTATAAAATAACTTATAAACATTAACTTCACTTTCAATACTGTCATGAAATAATGGCATAACATCTGATATATAATTTTCAAATCGACGTTGATTGAAAATGTCACTTGTTGAAAATCTCAACTAAGTTCTTATCAAGTTTCATGAGATTTATTGCCCAGCAACATCTTCTTAAAAATCCTTAACTTTGTCAGCCTTAATAAGACAACAACAAAGACACCATTCACTTCAAAAATCGTATTCGTTACAGTCCAAATTTTTCTCTTGTGATTACAAGTAAAGCCTTGAATATGTTGTTGTGGAGGAGAATGCAAACCATCCAGGAGATGTCCATGGTCCCTCCTGACCTCGGTCCGTCCCTCGGGGCTGCGCCTCCCCCAGCCGCTCTTCTGGAAGGAGGCGCAACGCTAACCAGAGTGACTTACAAATGTTTATTTATAGAGAAATCGAATTCCATATATGGGGACGGGATGTACAGGAGAGGGGTGTAGAGGGAGAACATGACAGCGAGCTTTGGAAAGAGTGAGTCAAGTGTCACTCGTACAGAAGGAAATGTGGATTTTGGAATAAGTGTGTAGAGTTGGAATGGACTGTAATCATCCTGCAATGGACAACATGTATTCCTTAGCAAAACACATGTTCTGACTGCGGGACTTCAAGTGGCCATTTAACTTAAAAAATCTGTACAAAATTTGTAGCAACAGAATAATTTTTTGGGAAAAGCTTCCTTTAACCACTTAAGCCCTGGACGAATTATGCTGCTTAAAGACCAGGCCACTTTTTGCGATTCGGCACTGCGTCGCTTTAACTGACAATTGCGTGGTCATGAGAGGTGGCTCCCAAACAAAATTGGCGTCTTTTTTTTTCCCACAAATAGAGCTTTCTTTTGGTGGTATTTGATCACCTCTGCGGATTTAATTTATTGCGCTATAAACAAAAGAAGAGCGACAGGTTTGAAAAAAACACAATATTTTTGACTTTTTGCTATAATAAATATCACAATTTTTGTTTTGTTTTTTTAGAAAAAAATAAATTTTTCCTCAGTTTAGACCAATATGTATTCTTCTACATATTTTTGTTAAAAAAATCGCAATAAGCGTATATTGATTGAAGTTATAGCATCTACAAAATAGGGGATATATTTATGGCATTTTTTACTAGTAATGGCAGCGATTTGCAATTTTTATCATAACTGTGACATTGCGGCGGACATATGAGACACTTTTGATTTTTTTTGGGACAATTCACATTTATACAGCGATCGGTGCTATAAAAATGCACTGATTACTGTGTAAATGTCACTGGCAGGGAAGGGGTTAACACTGGGGGCGATCAAAGGGATTCATTGTGTTACCTAGGGAGTCATTCTAACTGTAGGGGGTGGTGACTCACAAGGGGTGGAGACCAATCGGTGTTCCTCTGTACTGGAACACACCATCGGTTTCCTCTCACCTGACAGGGCATGGATCTGTGTGTTTACACACATAGATCCACGTCCCTGGCTCTATAAAGCTTTGTTCAAACTAATGCATATTTCAGGCGTTTTAGCGCTAAAAATAGCGCATAAATAACGACTAAAATAATCCTGCCCCAACATTTTCAATGTGAAAGCCCTCAGGCTTTCAAACTGAGGCGATGCGCTGGCGGGAGGAAAAAAATCTCCTGCCAGCAGCATCTTTTGGAGCGGTATTGGAGCTGGGTGTTTACCGCTCTTATACCGCTCCTTCCCATTTAAATCAATGGAAAACCGCGGTAATACTCTCCAGAGGCGCATTGCGGGCGGTATTAACCCTTTTCCGGCTGCTAGCGGAGGTTAAACCGCACCGCTAGCGGCCGAATATTGCGGTAAATACGATGGTATATCGGCGCTAAAAATCGCGCCGCTATACTGCCACAGCACCTCCCCTGCCCAGTGTGAAAGGGTCCTTACCGGATGCTCTATAATCATGGGTACCCAGTGGACATGGTGGGCACGCTTGCCGGCTCACAAACCACGCGGTGCCCCCTAGACGGCCCGGGAAGCCCAGGACGTCATATGACGCCTACCCAGGATGGGAGATCCCTCCTGCGGATGTCATATAATTACTATGGGTGGGTAGGGAAGTGGTTAAATAAGCACAAAGAACGGTACATAACTACATTCAATGTGAAGTGTCCCTTGTGCTGCTCAATGGTCTCCAGAAATCAGAAGTCCTCTGCTCCTCTTAATGCATTCTATGCATTAAGGTAAAAAATCTTCTGTAGTGCTGCCCGAACGCTGTCATCCTCTGGCCGAGAATGAGCAAACCAGCTCTAGCTGGTGTCTCGTGTCCTGATTGGATAGATTGATAGCAGCGCAGCCATTGGCTCCTGCTGCTGTCAGTCAAATCTAATGACGTGGCACCGGGGGCGGGGCCGAGTCCTGCATTCTGTGTGAATAGACACAGATGCAGGACTCGGGAGCCCGCCCGCACAGGTGTCCACCTTAGAAGAGCCTTCTCCAACATGGACACAGGATGCAGGGAGAAGCAACCAGCGCCACTGAGGAGGATCGGGGCCACTCTGTGCAAAACAATCTGGAGTAGTGGAGTATGACACTACTAAACAGGTTTTCGTTAATTCCGAAATTTCCGAAAAAGGGGTTAATCGGATTTTCGTTAATTCGGATTATTTGTTAAAAAACTAAACAAATTGCACATGTCTACACACTGGATTACTGCACAGATCTGGAACAAATCTACAAATCACAAGGAAGACTTAGACCTCGTACACACGACCGAGGAACTCGTCGGAAAAGACACATCGTTTTCCTCGACGAGTTCCTTGTTAGGCTTGTCGAGAAACTTGACAAGCTTTCTTTGCGTACACACTGTCAAGACCAAATCTCCTCGTTCTCAAACTCGGTGACTTCAACACATACAACGGCAGGGAAAGTTTGATTCCACTGGCACAACCCTTAGGGCTGCTTTTGCTAATCTCATGTTACTGCGTGTTAGGAAAAAGTTTAGTAAGACACATTTTCACATTTCAGTCTGTTACAGCGTGACAAATGTGCTATTTCCATTACAAACGCTACTTTTACCGAAGGTGCCCGGGTTTCTAAGCATACACACCAATGTGTTTTTAGTTGGAAAACCAGCCCGACGAGGAACACGACGACTCCCGTCGAGGAAAAAGAGAACTTGCTCTCTCTTTTCTTTGTCGAGTTCCTCGACAGTTTTCTCGATGAAAAACATACACACGGCCGGTTTCCTCGGCAAAATAGCTCTCCCACCAAGTTTCTTGATGGATTCTGTCGAGGAAATCGGTCGTGTGTACGCGGCCCAACACATGACAAACGTATTTAGACAATCTCTGCTTATTACGTTTTCTAGAATGAAAGGAAAAGGGGAATGGCAGCCTCAGCCCCCCCCCCCCCCTTTTCATCATGTGAAAAGTGGCGGGAGGGCAGCTTCAGGGCCCTCTTGGTGCCCTGTGGCTGTCAGGTATTTTTGGCGGGCTAGCTGGCCTGAGGGGAGCTTGATTAGGTGACCTCTGGGTGACCTGGGAAAAGCCCGCTCTGTGGAACTGGTTAATACCAGTTCTTACAGGTGTTCCCTGCCTGGCAGCTTGAAAAGCCCGCCCAAATGGGGTATAAAAGTAGGCCCCCGTGGCTTAAAGGCTCACCCGCCTCAGAGGACTCAAGAAGCTGTGGTGTTCTCGCCCACCCTCCCTCCCCTATCTATTTTTGTCGCGGATGTAATTATGTGGTAGGGTCACCTTTGTCATTATACAAAGGGGGACAAGTTTTTTGTTGCTCATATTCATTCGTTGAGTATTATAGACTAAAGTGGGATAATTTGTCATTTGCAGCCTGGACCGTAGTGGTTAGGTTTGCTAAAGTTTATTTATATTTCAATTTTTCTTAAACTATTGATGTTTACCCACTACTCATTTATTTATTTATTTATTTATGATATTTATTTAATTATTTAAACCAATAATAAACATCCGCGGCCATTATTATCCAAATAAAAGTTGTCCGCTGTCCTTTTTTATACTTAGTAGTATTATAAGAGGTTTTATTGATCTTACCGTCTACTTTCCCATGCTGTTGTTATGGGTTTTGTACTCCTCTGAGGTCCTCCAAGACGTGATTGTATATGATGGAAGGAGTTACACCAGCTAAAATGGCTTGGGGTTCTCTTTTAAATATTATCCGCTATGCACCACCCGCCATCTTCAGACACAACCGTATTCACACATCATTGTCTCCATTATAATTCCAGTATATGAAATCAGTGCCATGATTGTATTCCTTCCTACTGACATATTGGAATGTGTAAATAAAGGGGATCTACAGTCTGGTCCTATATTTGTATATATGACACGGTGGTTACAGAGATAAGGAGAGTATATGGGGCATTGCACTCTAAACACTGTGCAGGCAAGAGACTGTTTGCTGTCTGTTTGGAGTTGTATAATAATAGAAGATAAAGAGTATCATTCAGAATAAAAATGACAAATTATGACATTCAGAATATGTGCATGCCACAGAATTCTCCTCTTAACCACTTAAGACCCGGACCATTATGCAGGTAAAGGACCAGGCCCCTTTTTGCGATTCGGCTCTGCGTCGCTTTAACTGACAATTGCGCAGTTGTGCGACGTGGCTCCCAAATAAAATTGGCGTCCTTTTTATAGAGCTTTCTTTTGGTGGTATTTGATCACCTCTGATGTTTTTATTTTTTGCGCTATAAACAAAAATAGAGCAAAATTTTTGAAAAAAATGCAATATTTTTTACTTTTTGCTATAATAAATATCCCCAAAAAACATATTAAAAAAAGTTTTTTATCCCTCTGTTTAGGCCGATACGTATTCTTCTACCTATTTTTGGTTAAAAAAAACGCAGTAAGCGTTTAACGCATGGGTCTTCAAACTACGGCCCTCCAGTTGTTCAGGAACTACATTTCCCATCATGCCTAGTCATGTCTGTGAATGTCAGTGTGTTACAATGCCTCATGGGATGTGTAGTTCTACAACACCTGGAGGGCCATAGTTTGAGGATCCCTGGTTGAATGAATGAAAAACTTGTATAGCGCAGCACATGCAAAGTAAATCGCCTCTGGGCGCTTGTTGTTCCTGTCTCCTTTGAGATCAAAAGAGATGAGTCTTAATCTTTCTCCTGAAGACTAAGTAGTTCTCCTCCAGCCGAATGCTCACTGGTAAGGCGTTCCATAGTTTGGGACCTTGGACGGCGAATCTCCTGTCACCTTTGGACTTGTATCTGGCTTTCGGTATCTGAAGCCGATTTTGATTGGTGGATCGTAGGATACGATTGGGATTGTGAACTTTTAATTTTTCGCATAGATAATGGGGAGCATTCCCATGGATACATCTATGCGTTAGACAGAGAGCTTTAAAGGTGATTCTGTCTTTAACTGGTAGCCAGTGAAGAGATCTCAGTGAAGGTGAGATTGATTCCCAGGGTTTTTTCCCAGTCACAAGTCTGGCGGCCGTATTTTGAACGACTTGAAGACGAGCGATTTGGTACTTGGGGAGTCCGAGGTAAAGGGCATTTGCATAATCCAGTCTGGAGTTTACAATTGCTCCCACCACGACCGCTATGTCTTTCTTGGGAATAAATGGCGTGAGTCTGCGTAGTAGTCGCAGAAGATGGTGAGACCCGCTGACTACTGACCCTATTTGTGCGTTCATTGTCATGTCGGAGTCAAAGATGACCCCAAGACTTTTGACTTTGGCGCTAGGGGTGATGATTTTGCCCAGAATGGGCGGGGGGATCCAGGTTGTTGTCGCTTGATTCCTACGCTTGGCGTGAAACAGAAGAAGTTCTGTTTTCGCTCCATTGAGTTTGAGATAACTCTTTGTCATCCAGTCCTCTACTAGAGAGAGGCATGTCTCTAGGTTGAGGCGGTGATCCTTTTTATTGCAAATGCGGAAGTACAGTTGCGTGTCGTCTGCATAAGAGTGATATAGCAGTTTTTGGCTGCTGATGATTTCGAAAAGAGGACGCACATAGATGTTGAATAACATTGGCGACAGGGGAGATCCTTGAGGGACCCCGCACGATAATGTGCGTTATTCAGAAGAGAAGGGTCCTAGCTTCACTATTTGCGATCTGTTTTCCAAAAAAGAGGAGAACCAGGATAGATCGCTTTCTGCGACTTTGGCTATTTTAGCCAGCCGAGTCAATAACAGCTTGTGATTAACTGTATCAAAGGCTGCGCTTAGGTCCAGCAGAACCAGAAGAGAAGATTCTCCTTCGTCTGCGGCCTCGAGAACGTCGTCCCATATCTTGAGCAATGCTGTTTCCGTCCCGTGTCCGGGACGGAATCCTGATTGAAATGGGTCGAGTAAGTTGTGGGTATCTAGATGCTGTTGCAGCTGCTGTACCACTGCTTTCTCCATTACCTTGGAGAGAACAGTTAGGCCTGTTATGGGGCGCCAGTTGAGTGGATCCTTAGGATCCAAAGTGGCTTTCTTCAAGATAGGTTGAATGAAGCCCTCCTTCAGCTGGGAGGGCATTAGGCCTTCCCTGAAGGATTGGTTGATAAGCTGCGTGACAGGAGGTGCCAGGATGTCGGCGCATTCCTTCAGCAGTTTGGTGGGGATAATATCATTTGGCGCAGTGCTGTTGCGCAGAGTGCCGATGATATTTTTAGTGGTCTGAATGGAGATGGGTTCCAGCGTGAACTCACCTGCCTGTGGTGAATAGCTGCCGGTGCTGTGTAAATGACTACGGGGGCTGGGCGAGAAATTATTTTGCTGAATGCTTTGCCGGATTGCCTCAATTTTGTTAATGAAGCAATCCGATAACTCATCGCAAAATTCTTGTGTATCCAAGTTGGGGGCTTCAAGACATCTTGGATTCATGGTCTGAGTGACCAGCTTGAAGAGTTCGCGGGGGCGATTTAGGGCACCGTTGATAGCCTCAGAAAAATAGTTTTTCTTGGCTTCGAAGATTTGCTTGTAGTATTTTCTGGTTATTGTCTTGTAGATCGAGAGGTTCTCATCTGAAGAGCTTCTTTTCCAGGCTGCTTCTGCCCTTCTGCGCTCTTGCTTCAGTAACGCCAGCTGGTTGTTGAACCAGCCGGAGTTATTTTTCCTGATCTGGGTCTTTCGTTTCGGCGCTATCAAGTCAGCTGACTGCAATAGTGCTGTGTTTATGGCCTCCAGTGTTTCTTCCGCTGTTTGGTGCGGCTGAATTGTGTTTATTTTTTCCCCTAACGTGGCTTTGAAGAGTTCCGAGTGGAGCTTCTTCTGACATCTGGTCCAGTGTGTTGTCACTGGATTTGATGTTTTAGTTAAGGTGGGGAATTCGGAAATAATGAATTTAATTGCATGGTGATCTGTCCATGGCAATGGTTCATTTTCCAAGATTTTTATTTCCAGATCTTGTCTGAAAATAAGATCAAGCGTATGACCTGAAGCATGTGTGGGCCCACATACTAGTTGCTGAAGCCCTAATCCTTCCAGGTGGTCGATGCAGGTGTCGGCAATGGGGTCTTGCGGGGAGTTGGCCCAGAGGTTGAAGTCCCCGAGCAGCAAAAGGTGTTTGCTGTTCAGGGTATAAGTGGAGACAAAGTCCGTCAAAGATGGGAGCAGCTGCGACTTGGGGCCAGGTGGCCTATAGCAGAGTAGAATCCGGACGGTCTCCTGGCCGTTTACTTGCAGTTGAAGAGTAAGGGTTTCCATGAATGGAAGAGGGTTTTGGAGGCTTGGTTTTGTGATCGCAAGATGCGTCTTATGGATCACCGCCAGTCCTCCTCCTCTTTGCCCTATTCTGTTTTCTGTTATAATACGGTAGTTTTCTGGCACCAATTCTCCTAGAATGGTGTTACAGCCGGCTGTAAGCCAGCTCTCTGTAATAAAGAGGCAGTCTAAGTCATGTTGCAATATGAAATCATGGATTTCTAATCGGTGTTTTACTGCCGATCTCGTGTTGATCAAAGCACATGATATGTGCTTGGGCTGGGGTAAATGGCTGAGATTTCTGGCAGTCGATCGTCGATCGATCCTCAAAAGCCGCAGATTTCTTAGGGCTTTTTTGGTGGCGGCCGGCAGAATTGCAGCAAATCGACCGAGATCCCAAATGTTCTCTGCCGAGTATTGCCGATTAACCATGACCGCCGTGGAACCAAGGGCGGGGGGGGGGGGGGTGGATTCACAAGGATAACTGAATCCTCTGATCCTGATTTGGTCCAGAGGAAGGCGAAAAAAAACCCTGACCACGCTGCGCCAATATGCTGTGGTAGGGAAAAAAATTCCTTTCTGACCCCTAAAGAGGCGATCGGGTTAAGCCCTGGATCAAGTTGTGATGAATTTGAGAGGGATGGGGCAGGGTGGAGCAAGATGGCTGCCGACCTGGCAGCAGAATCCAGGCTGGGGGGTACCAGGCTGAGTGGCGCCTGGGGGGCTAAAAGAGATGATCGGAGAGCAAGGGGGCTCTACTGGGGTAGGGGGGGGCTATGTGGCTCAATTAATGAGGTAGAGCCGACTGTCGGGGGGTGGAGAGCGGCGCGCCGCTAGGCCGCGGATGAAGCCGCGGCCTTTCCTGAGTAGTGGCTGCCGCGAACCTCCACCGATCGGCGCGGAGGAAAGAAAACACCGCTCCCAAGGGCAGCAGCGGTTTGTGGGGCTGGCTGCCGGCAAGGACGCCCGAGGGGGGTAGAGGTAAGGAGCGGGGAAAAACTGTGGGGATTGGGGGAAGCTGCTGCGGCTTGTCCTGAAAAGGACGGCCGCCTGCCGCTCCCAAGAGGAGGCTTACCAGGTCCGGTGCACCGGGGGAAGCCGTGGAAGTCCAGAGGGGGGAGAGAAGCTCGTCCGAGTGGCCAGTGGCGGGTGGATGGATGACAGGGAGGTGGAACTCCTGCCTGCCTGTCAGTCTGTGAGGCCGAAACCGCACAGTGGGAGGACCCTGCACTATCCCTGAGAGAGAGACTCGTTTGAGAGCGTCCTACTCTCTCGGTGACTGACTCTGAACTGGGCTCAACTGAACGATTGGTTTGCGCAAAATTTATAGCGTTTACAAAATAGGGGATAGTTTTATGGCATTTTTATTAATAATTTTTTTTTTTACTACTAATGGTGGCGATCATGTTTTTTTTTTCATGACTGCAACATTATGGCGGACACATCGGACAATTTTGACACATTTTTGGGACCATTGTCATTTTCACAGCAAAAAATGCTATAAAAATGCATTGTTTACTGTGAAAATTGCAATGCAGTGAAGGAGTTAACCACTAGGGGGCGCTGTAGCGCTTTAAGTGTGACCTCATGTGTGTTTCTAACTGTAGGGGGCGGGGCTGGACTTGTGACGTCACTGATTGTCTTTCCCTATATCAGGGAACAGACAATCAGTGACACTGCCACTGTGAAGAATGGGGAAGGTGTGTTTACACACAGCTCTCCCCGTTCTTCAGCTCCTGCGAATGATCGCGGGACACCGGTGACGACCGGGGTCCCGCGGCCGCGGTCACGGAGCTTCGGACCACGGCTGGCCACTTAAAGAGGACGTACAGGTACGTGCTTGTGCCATTCTTACAGAAAGTGTAAGGGAGGGTTAGAACCCCTGTCAGATTTTTTTTATTTTTATTTTTTGCCATCTGTGTCCCTTTGTAAAGATTTCCCTTTACTTCCTGTTTCATAGCCAAACAGGAAGTGAGAGGAAATCCCTGCAAATTAAGGGTATTCCTTGATGACCCCCAGGTCACCAGAACTAGTGTCCCTATTTGGAAGATTTCCCCTTTTCTGGGGACACCCCAATATTTGGGATTTTCTTTTACTTTCATTTTCAATGATGATGATAAACGGGACAAACAGAGAGGGTGAATCTCCTAAACGGGGGGCACAGACAGCAATAAAAACTGACAAGCATTGTAATCCCTCTCCACTCTATCCAAAACTTCAAAAAATGGTTTTGCCTCATTTCTACTTTAAGTTCATGTATGTTCTCAGCTGCCGTACTCAACTCAAAAGAACAAATAAACTACAATGGCGCCGCACTGCTAATACATGTAACAACTATATCTCACCGGACACTTTATTAGAACCTGTTCAAATGCTTGCTAACACACATTGCTAATCAGCCAATCACATGGCAGCAACTCAATGCATTTAGGCATCTAGACGTGGTGAAAACGACTTGCTGAAGTGCAAACCCAGCATCAAAATGAGGAACAAAGGGGATTTACATCAGCATTATGGTTGCCCTTAAAGGGACAGTTGTATCTCTCCGAGTCCTATTTCGGAGGGCGTGACGCGCCATAGCCGTAGGACTCGGAGAAATACGGCGCCTGCGCAGTCAGCTCCTAGGTCTGTGCGCAGGCGCCGCATTTTCGCCGAGATTACCCGAGTCCATATCGGGTATTTTAGGAAGATGTGACGCGCTATACTGGCGCCGTCCACCACGGGGGACAGAAAAGGAATTCCACAATAATACAGTAAGTGTGCTATTAAAAAAAAAAAAAAACAGCATACTGGCGCTGACGCCAGTATGCTGGATCGCATGGGAGATCTTATGTTTAGGGTGAAATACCGCTTTAAGGTGGGGGTGGAGAGAAGGTGGTGCCGCAGCTGCAAGAGGGATACAAGGGTCACGTAAAATGGCCTGGGCTCAGCTATACCAGCATAAAGCACTGGAGTGTGAAGGCAGGAATCACATTTATAATATGAGAAAAGGCAATTTTCAGGGATTTTCAGGCAAAAATCCGTTCTTTACTTTATAGTAGTACAATACAATAAAGACTAAAAAAATAAATATGGAAAAGTCAATTGAGTCTGGCATTTAGTACAGCTATGTTTCCACTTCTAGTGACAGACCAAGCTGTCCAGCAAAAGTGGCGACTAGAGACATAGGAAAAAACATATAACACTGCATACAATGGTCAGCTTTTATTCAAATGGCTTAAATGTTTTTTTTACAAACTTAAAAAAGAAAAAAAAAAACAGCTGCTTAAAAACTTTAGCTGGAAATGGGCTTTAATTGTTGTGTCTTTTATTTAAAGTGTATGTTTAGCTTTACAGAAAGGCACACTGTGCTGTCCTGTATGGCTATAGCAGCAAAGTGTGCAAAGCCTACATACAAGCCAGGGCTCCCTTCCGGTTTAAAGTGGTATTAAAGGTTAAGCGAGGAAACCCAGGAAAAAAAAAACACCACCTGCAAGACAAAGGCATAATGAGCTAGTATGCATGGCATACTAGCTTATTATGTAATACTCACCTCCGATCTAAGCGCCCGCAGCCATCCTTTTCCAATGCCCGTGCAGCCGACATCTTGCCATGGGGTTGCTTCCGTGTATCTCGGCGCTGGCGCTCTGATTGGCCGGAGCCTCAAGGAGGAACGGCATACTACAGTGCGCCTGTGCCGCTGGTCTACGGCGCATGCGCCATAGACATCGGTGCTCGTGATTATAGTAAATATCTCCTAAACAGTGGAATATTTCAAGCGACTACAGGTAAGGCTTAATCTAGGCTTACCTGTAGGTTAAAGTGGTTTGTAAAGGGTTTACAACCACTTCAATTTGATTGAAATAATATAATATAATTATGTCATCTATGAAGAGAATAGAATAGAATGAACCTATAAAGACGAGAGAAAAAGTTAACCGCTCAGAGGTCCCAAGGAGCTAAAGCTGAAAGGTAGGATCCAACCCCTGGGTGCAGGCACTGCAATAGTATGCAAAATTGTATGGAGAAAAATCATTTTCAACTTTTTGATTTCACCTATGCTAACAGGCAGTGGCGGTGTGTCTATAGAGGGTGCAGGAACGCCGCCCACTCTGGCTGTCGCACCGCTGCTGAATACAATACATATATTCATGCATTGCATGAATCTGTGTATTGTTGCTGCCGCCGACTATTCAGATGGCCGGCCCCCTGATGAGCAACGGCCATCTGAATAATGGCAGCTGGTTGGATTTGGAAGTGCCTATCAGAGCCAGCAGCTCTGATAGGCTTTCCGATTACAGCACTGATGGCACAGTGGCTGTCTTTGATGGCATGGCACAGTGGTGACAATTGATGGGCACAGTGGCGATAAATGATGGCACAGTGGCTGCATTGCATGGCACAGTGGCTGCCTTTGAAGGCATGGCACAGTGGCGACAATTGATCGCACAGTGGCGACAATTGATGGCATGGCACAGTGGCTGCATTTGATGGGCACAGTGGCTGTATTTGATGGGCACAGTGGCTGCATTTGATGGGCACAGTGATGCTGCAATTGTTTTTTTTTTTTTTGCGCCTCCCCCCAAAAAAATTTAAGCACCAGCCAACAGGCACAATCATGGTGAAGTACTCGGTGATAACTAGCACACATAGTTCATGGAGTAACAGTGAGGGGGCACAAAGCATTCTGTACATGGTGGTGGTGGGGGGGATTGCCAATTCTTGTTCACAACTGACTGATTGTTTAATATGGAGGAAAAGTTTTTTATAAGCTCACTTTTTATAATATTTCCTATGTATGCAGAAATGAAATGTGGAAATTATGGTAAGTGTGCCATGCCCTAGAAATCTGCGGAGGAGATAATGAAGACTGGGAGAGGAGGGGGAAAGAAGGCGTCTGTGCCGGAGATGTTCCAGTTTGCAGCAGTTCAGGCAGAAAAATTCCTTCCATTTTGTTTGTGAAATAACCGGAGATGAGAAAGAGCAGTCAGGCAGAGTGTGTGAGAAAAGGGCACTTTCTATAAATACACTTCTCATTCTATCTCAGATGAGCTGTGCTGCAAGATACTCCATCGTAGAAAAGCAAGGCGGTGTAGAGGATGGAGGACAGATACATAATACTGTCTGTGGAGGTATTGCAGGAATAGTAGAGGGGTGCAGAGTGTAGAGGACGGATAACAGTCATATAGTAGTGAATACACAGATATTATAGGGATAGTAGAAGGGCACAGAGTGTAAAGGATGGAGGACAGTCATATAGTAGTGAATGCAGAGATATTATGGGGATAGTAGAGGGGCACAGAGTGTAGAGGATGGAGGACAGTCATATAGTAGTCAATACAGAGATATTATAGGGATAGTAGAGAGGCGCAGAGTGTAGAGGATGGAGGACAGTCATATGGTAGTGAATACAGAGATATTATAGGGATAGTAGAGGGACACAGAGTGTAAAGGATGGAGGACAGTCATATAGTAGTGAATACAGAGATATTATGGGGATAGTAGAGGGGCACAGAGTGTAGAGGAGGGAGGACAGTCATATAGTAGTTAATACAGAGATATTATAGGGATAGTAGAAGGGCACAGAGTGTAGAGGATGGAGGACAGTCATATAGTAGTGAATGCAGAGATATTATAGGGATAGTAGAGTGTAGAGGTTGGAGGAGAGCCAAAGAGTAGGGAAAATGAAGATATTATAGGAATAGTAGATGGGTGCCGCCATATAGTAGTAAATACAGAGATATTACTGGAATTGTAGAGGATGGAGGAAAGTCATATAGTAGTGAATAGGGAGATGTTATGGGGATAGTAGAGGGGCGCAGAGTGTAGAGGTTGGAGGACAGCCAAAGAGTAGGGAAAATGGAGATATTATAGGAATAGTAGATGGGTGCCGCCATATAGTAGTGAATACAGAGATATTCCTGGAATTGTAGAGGATGGAGGAAAGTCATATAGTAGTGAATAGGGAGATGTTATGGGGATAGTAGAGGGGCGCAGAATGTAGAGAATGGAGAACAGTCATATAGTAGTGAATATGGAGATGTTATGGGAACAATAGAGGGGTGTAGAGGTTGGAGAACAGCCAAAGGGTAGTGAAAATGGAGATATTATAGGAATAGTAGACGGGTGCCGCCATATAGTTGTGGATACAGAGATATTACTGGAATTGTAGAGGATGGAGTAAAGTCATATAGTAGGGAATTTGGAGATATTACTGGAACAGTAGAGGGCTGTAGAGTGTAGAGTATAGATGACAGTCATATAGAAGTTAATATGGAGATAGTACTGGAATGGTAGTGGGGTGCAGATTTTAGAGGATGGAGGACAGATACATAGTAATGTCTCTGGAGGAATACAGGAATAGTAGAGGAATAGTAGAGGGGGCAGAGTGTGGAGGATAGAGGAAAGCTGTAAAGTAATGAATATGGAGATATTATGACAATATTAGAGGAGTATAAAGGATGGGGACAATCATATAGTAGTCAATATGGATATTACTTGAATAGTAGAGGGAATGCAGAGTGTAGAGGATGGAGGACGGCGATAAAATAGTAAATATGGAAATATTACTGGAATAGTAGAGGGGTGCAGAGTGTAGAGGATGGAGGACAGTCAAATAGTAGTGAATATGGAGATATTACTGGAATAGTAGATGGGTGCAGAGTATAGAGGTTGGAGGAAAGCATAAAGTAGTGAATATGGAAATATTACTGGAATCGTAGAGGGGTGCGGAGTGTAGAGGATGGAGGACAGTCATATGGTAGTGAAAATGGAGATCTTACTGGAATAGTAGAGGGTGTAGAGCACATGTGTTAAACACAAGGCCTGCGGGCCAAATCCGGCCCTCTAGGCCATTTCATGTGGCCCTCGCACCTCCAGCCAACCTCTGGTCCTCCTCCAGACCCTTACTTTTTGCTTTCAAGCAGTGCATCCAGCTTCTTCCCAGCAGCAGCATAAGGAAAGGGGGGTGCACTGTTATGTAAGGGAGAGTGGGGGACTCAACTTCTGATGGTGGGGTGGCTCTTGATGTCTAATATTTTGAGGGCCATCATACTGCTGAGGTGGCCCACAATGAAATTGAGTTTGACACCCCTGGTGTAGAGGATGGAGGACAGTCATATGGTAGTGAAAATGGAGATCTTACTGGAATAGTAGAGGGTGTAGAGTTTGGAGGACAGCCATATAGTAATGAATATGGAGATACTACAGTAACAGTAGAGGGATGCAGAGTATGGAGGAGGGTCATATAGTAGTGAATATGGAGATCTTACTGGAATAGTAGAGGGTGTAGCATTTGGAGGACAGCCATATAGTAGTGAATATGGAGATACTACTGCAACAGTAGAAGGATGCAGAGTGTAAAGGGTGGAGGGCAGTCATATAGTAGTATTTATGGAGGTATTATGGCAATACTAAAAGGGTGCAAAGTATTGAGGATGGAGAACAGTCATACAGTAATGTACCAGTATATGGGGGCCTGATAGTAGAGGAATGAAGTGTGTAGACTCAGATAGAGGAAAGATATACACTGATCAGCCACAAATAGTCACACCACAGTTATATTTAGTAGCTGAGCGAAGTCTAAGGCTCCATTCACATCTGAGCGACAAAACGCCGGACGCCCGTCGTGCTTGTCGCTCGAGATGTGAAATAACATTGCGGTCTATGGAGACTGTTCACATCTCCACGCCTGTCGCCTGAAAAAAAGTCCCGGACCCTTTTTTTCAGGCGACATTGGCGTTCGCTCATAGACCGCAATGTTAAAGAAAAAAAAAAAAAAAAAGTTTCATCTACAGGCGGCAAGATAAGCCGCGTACGCGGCGTATCTTGTCGCCTAGGTGTGAATGCAGCCTAAGGATGTCTATTAGAAGTCTATTAGAAAATAAGCCCCAGCACACTTTCATCCACATTATGTGCAGAATTTATTTCTAAATGATAATCTGCATAACTTCTGCAGCAATGTTAAACTCTATGTAGCAGATTGTTGCTACTAGTTACTAATATCGCCCTGCTGCCAGACTTCCATCTATCACCTCAGAGACAATGAACAGTCATTTGCGTTGGCTTGTTTTTTCGTTTATTGGGGGATATAACTTGGTTGGGGGAAAGGGGTTATGGGATGCCCAAAGAACATGTCTCCTGGCCGACAACTCCCCTCCCAGTGAGCTGTTACCTCAACTTATATAGGAGGCCTGTCCCCTGCCAATACCAAGTGGGGATTGGTCAGGGCTCCTCACCTGAGCTCCCTGTCACTCCAGTCCTGTGCCCTGCCCCCTTCCAGAACATTCTCCCTGAAAGCAGGGGAGGCGCCCCAGAACTAAAGCACAGGTGATCACACCCACTGCTACACTAACAACTCCCTGCCCCCAGATCAAAACAAGCAGGCCTAGCCTGAAGCATAGGCCTGCCTAAATTTACCTGCGCTTGCAGCTTACCTCACAAAAATCCTCACTCTAGCACCTACCTATGGTAGAGGGTGCTACATCTAAATACTGTATATATTCTTGTGTACTTTTTGGGTTTTCTGGTTTTGGGAGAACTGATAACATTGCAGTTTTCTGAATATGACAATGTTATGATGTAAGTTACTATTTTAGTTATAAATGGTGTCTTGTGAAGTCGTCAATCTTTATTTAGGCGACAATAATGTGCATTATACAGTTACACGGAGCAGGAAAATTCAATCTTTAGTCGCTTAGAATAGTTTAGAATACTAGTGAATATAGTTTGCTGACTGCTTGTATTAAGTTTCCCGGATCTGCATATTCATCTGTTGCTTTTTTAAATAGGGGGTCATAAAGGGCGCCATACAGCAGCCTCCAGAGAACCTACCATGGTCTCTTTAAAGGGTGATAGGGGGGCCCTTGGTTCCAGCTGTACACGGAGGAGGATTGTTGTGGCTCGGAGCTAGTAAACAGAGAGCCTGCTGTCATTGCGATCTGGAAAACCTCTGTGACAGGGACAGGCAAGACACAATAAGTGTGTGTCTCAGGGAGCAGAACAGCATGAAGAACGCCTGGGGAGGGAAAGAGGGATGAGGGGGAGAGAGGAGGACAGGAAAGAAATAAAAATGAAGAGAAAGAGGGAAGAAGAGCAAAAAACAGTAGAGAAAAAGACATGGGAGCTGCAGAGAGGAACAAGAGAATAAAAAACATAAAAACAAAAAACATAAATGCAAACTGCTCACTAGGTGGAGAACCTTTGGAGGAATCAAGGATATAGAAAGATCTGGGGGCCAAACTTTTTTAACTCTGTGTTTTATGTAATAAAAACCTTGTTCTACTTTTTATATTGTAGTATTGAAAAGTTTGCTCCCTGCTGGCACCCCCCAAAATCCCACCCAAAAATTCTCTTTTGTCTATACATATCTACAGGGATGTTGGTGCCACTTCTTTGACACTGTCGCCCATCCATATCACCACCCTCTGCGATATAAATCGTCCACAAAAAGTGCTTCCAAATGATCTTCAAAATCTCACACCTCACAGTATATCAAATAGTTCTGTGAGTCCAACCTCCATGTGACACCACTGTGCTCACAGAACCCTTAGGCTGCATTCACACTATAACGCGCGTATTTTGCTGCGACAAATTGCGGTGTATTGTACCGCGATTTGCCGCGACAAAACGGGTCGTTTTAACCTTTTTTTTTTTTACATAACATTGTTGTCTATGCCGAACGCCGAAAGCCGCCTGAAAAAAGGGTCCAGGACTTGTTTTGAGCTTCAGGCGTACGGCGTTTGGCGTGGAGATGTGAACCATCTCCATAGACAACAATGTAAAATCACCCCTCCAGCGTCGGGCGTAGGGCGTAATAACGCCTAGGTGTGAATGAAGCCTTAGGCCTCGTACACACGACCGAGAAACTCGTCATAAAAGAAACATTGTTTTCCTCGACGAGTTTCTTGTCAAGCTTTCTTTGCGTACACACTGTCAAGACAAAATCTCGTCATTCTCAAACGCGGTAACGTACAACATATACGACGGCACTATAAAGGGGAAGTTCTATTTCATTGGCGCCACCCTTGGGGCTGCTTATGCTAATCTTGTGTTGCCGCGTGTTAGTAAAAGTTTGGTGAGAGACGATTTGCGCTTTTCAGTCTGTTACAGCGTGACAAATGTGCTATCTCCATTACGAACGCTACTTTTACCGAAGGTGCGCTCCTGTCTCATACTATATTCTGAGCATGTGCGGGTTTCTAAGCATACACACGAACGTGTTTCTCATCGTAAACCAGCCTGACAAGAAACACGACGAGGAAATTGAGACTCCCGACGAGAAAAAAAAGAACTTTTTTTTTTCCCGTCGAGATCCACGACAGTTTTCTCGACGAAAAACGTACATACGACCGCTTTCCTCAGCAAAAAAGCTCTGTCAGCTATTTTCTTGATGGATTTTGTCGAGAAAAACGGTAGATGCACGAGGCCTATCCTTTGTACATCTATATACGCTTTATTGTCAGTCAAAGCAGATATCCAGGTCTCCTATTTCCTTCCAACTCCGCTAGATGTCATCACAGATGTTCTTACACAAGTAGTGTACCGATCCCTTTAAGATGCCGAGTATCTCATGAGTTAAAATGAAAGCTATAAAGTGCCTCTCATGGTGTAGTACATTAAAATACCTTCTTTATTAATATTAAAATTGAGCTTACATTAAATATATTAAACACAGTAAAAAATTACCTCTCGCATCACTTCCGGTCCATGCCATGTCGAGAACGCCCTAGGCGTTAAGTCACACGACTTCTTCAGTGGTTATACTTGTGTTCCCCCTGAAGAAATCACGTGACATGACGTAACGCATAGGGCGTCCTGGACAGAGCGGAGCTGTACTTCAAATATACAATTAGGATGGTTATTGAAGTCATGTTTTTGTATTATTTATTTACAGGGATATTGCAGATATGTTAATGAAGATGACATGTAGACAACACCAATAATTTTGCAGCTACCTTTTACTTTATTGGTTGTATCTGTAAATGTATTATTGCAATATTTACATAATCATTATGAGTGTCTGCATTCTAATATATCTCTTTCATTTCTTTTCAGACCCAGTGATACAGTAAACTATTCCTTGTTTGTATTTGGCCAAGACAGTTGGAGACATGATGGCGCAGGTCCTTCATATGGAATCACATTTTCCAGGTACAGTAAGAGTGCGGTAACATCATGATGGAGAAGCTGTAGGTGGTGCTGGCAATGATATATTTACTGTCCCTAACATGGTATAGAAGCTCTGTGCTTAGAATGGTCATTGTAGTTGAATTGTAGTTGAATTTTTGTTCCTGTGTGTGGCTACTTCAGGTCATAGCTGAATTGGCCCTAGCTAGACAAAGAAAGGTCATCTTTTAATGAGATAGAAATTATATTTTCCTTTACCGTTTATCTGTCCAGGTAAATCCATCCCGCCTTCTTTATCTTCTATAAAAGACCCTGATGCATCCTATTCTGTGGAGACACCTTATGGTTATCGTCTGGATTTGGATTTCCTGAAATATGTTGATGATATAGAGAAAGGACATACCATCAAACGAGTGCCTGTCAGCCGTAGGCCTCGATTTGGTTCATTACCCCGAGGCCCTGGATACACTGGATCTTGGTGGACATCTACAGAGTCCCTCTGCTCCAATGCAAGCAATGATAGGTAATGATGAGTACATAAAACTTTAATGGTAAATATCAGTGAACCCAAACGTTGGATCTGCAACTACTACAGATTCATCAAAGTTGTGATATAATGGAAGATCATATTTCAGCAATTCACAAAATGTCTTCTATTTAATATATGGTAAAAGCCAATATAGCATAGCTACAGTATATAGAGCCATTAGGGTAAAGCTAGTAACTATCTAGACCAGTGGTTCTCAACCTTTCTAGTGCCGTGACCCCTTGATACAAGTTGTGGGGACCCCTAACAAAAAAAATTCCATAGCATGGGTTGTCAGTACCCAAGGCAAGACAAGTAATTTGCACCCCTAACCCACGAACATTTTAGCGCTCCCTTCCACTTGTACAGTATTAAAACCCCTTATGGTAAATTTTAGGATGTACCACTCTTTGTTCTCCTTTCTTTTCCTTTTATCTCTCTCTATCCTAAATTCTTGCCCCCCCCCCCCCCCCCCCCATCCATCTCTCTATCCTATTTTCTTGTTCTCTTATTCTTTCCCTTTTTCTTTGTTCCTCCCCCTCTTTTCCTCTTCCTTCCATGTACTCTCTTTTTATTCCCTCTCTTACTCCTTGGTGGGAGGAGGGGGAGAATGGGATGAGTGGCAGTGCTGGGAGGGGAGTTTTGATTATCCAACTTAGGTGTTCTTGATCAAGGTCATCTGCTGATCTGAGAACTGGAGTGGGGACTTTTATTGGCAACTCTAGTCACAGGTAGTGTTTTTCACTGTGTCTTCAGCTTCACTGTGTCTCCAGCTCTGTGGTGTCTCGTAGCAGTGACACCTATGCCGAAATCCAGAGATAGGGTCTCCTCCAGCCCCTCCAACTTCACATTCCTCACCAGTCAGCTGACCTCTAGTCTTTGCCCCCCAGCCATGCTGTGAACTGAATTAGTGGCTGCAAAGAGGCTGAGTGGGCGGCTGTGGGCTCCAGGAACAGCCCAGCTGGGTGGGCGTGAAAAGGCTGTGTGAGAGGTGCCGGTGACTTAACAGCCTTGTTCCACTATGAGATTTGTTCCACAACTAACTGCGCATGCGCAGTTACCAACTGCGCATGCGCTACGGAAATAGCCGAACGCAACAGCTGATCGTCAGCTGTCTATGCGTTCGGCCACGGCGGCGCGCTCGCACACAGCGGGGCGGCGCGCTCGCACACAACGGGGCACACACAATGGAGCGCGGGGCGGCGTAGTAGTAAACAACACACGCCCCTGTAGTAAAACACACGCCCCTGGAAAAATATTAATAATGGCGGGAATATTG
Organism: Rana kukunoris; assembly: GCA_029574335.1. Taxonomy (NCBI): domain Eukaryota; kingdom Metazoa; phylum Chordata; class Amphibia; order Anura; family Ranidae; genus Rana; species Rana kukunoris. Next base: position 500,447,640 of record CM056051.1, on the reverse strand, counting down.
AAGCAGTCAGCCCCCAGGGAATAAATTTAACCCTTTCCTCGCCCCCTAGCGTTAACCCCTTCCCTGCCAGTCGCATCTACACAGTAATCAGTGCATATTTATAGCACTGTTAGCTGCATAAATGTGATTGGTCCCAAAATAGCGTCAAAGTGTCCGATATGACCGCCGCAATATCACAGGTCTGACAAAAAAAAAAACGCAAATCGCTGACACTACTAGTAAAATTAAATAAATCCTAATGCTATCCCCTATTTTGTAGGCGTAATAACTTTAGCGCAAAACAATCAGTATACACTGAGAGAGGAGACCGATGCTGTGTCCCTTGTACATAGGGACACAGTTCGGTCACCCCCCCTCCCCCCACACTAAGAATCAATCACAGGGAATACATTTAACCCTTTTCTCGCCCCCCCCTAGTGTTAAAGCGGTTGTAAACCGCAAAAAAAAATAAAAAATTATTTTAGACCTGCAAGGCAAAAGTCATAATGAGCTAGTATGCACCGCATATTAGCTCATTATAAAATACTTACCTCGGAACGAGGTGTAGGGAACTTACCTGGTCCACGCCGAGCGAGATCTCATCTTGACTCGGTGTGTCTTCCAGGTATCGCTGCTCCAGCCAATCACAGCGCTCGAGCGGCGATACCCGGAAGACACGCCGAGTCAAGATGAGATCTCGCTCGGCGTGGACCAGGTAAGTTCCCTACACCTCGTTCCGAGGTAAGTATTTTATGCGGTGCATACTAGCTCATTATGACTTTTGCCTTGCAGGTCTAAAATAATGTATTTATTTTTTTTGCGGTTTACAACCGCTTTAACACTAGGGGGGCGAGAAAAGGGTTAAATGTATTCCCTGTGACTGATTCTTAGTGTGGGGGGAGGGGGGGGGGGTGACCGAACTGTGTCCCTATGTACAAGGGACACAGCATCGGTCTCCTCTCTCAGTGTATACTGATTGCGCGCGGGAGATTTAAATCCGGCCAGGTACGGCAGATGCCGGTCCTTTCGCCGTGGATTCCCCCCTGCGCATGCGCCACTGAATATCTCCTAAACCGTACAGGTTTAGGAGATATTCTTTATCCACTTCCCGCCCGGTCAATAGGAGATTGACGTCCGGGAAGTGGTTATGAAATCGTGACTGGACGTTGTCCAACGTTCTACAGGATTTCATGCGGCGCGGCGATCGGTGATGCGGGGTGTCAGTCCGACACCCTGCACCTCCGATCTCGGTAACGAGTCTCCGGCGGAGGCTCGCTACCACGTGATCAGCCGTGTCCAATCACGGCTGATCACGATGTAAACAGGAAGAGCCGTCGACGGCTCTTCCTCACTCGCGTCTGACAGACGCGAGTACAGGAGAGCCGATCGGCGGCTCTCCTGACAGGGGGGGTTTGCACTGATTGTTTATCAGTGCAGCCCCCCCTCGGATGTCCACACTAGACCATCAGGGAGTGCCCACACTGGAAGGGCAAAAGTAAAAAAAAAAAAAAAAGGGGGCAAAAAAAAAAAAAGTCAAGACACTGGAGACTTGTACACCATCATCATGGCATCCCAGGACGGTGGGTACCAGGTCACGGGAGGGCAGAGCACATGAGTGACCCGCTTTGGGGATCACTGGTGGCTTAGGGAGAAGGAGAGGGCCCCTGGATGGACGTAGGTGAAGGAGACGGCACCTGGGTGTTTGGAGGAGGAGAGGGCCCCTGGGTGTCCGTGGGAGAAGGAGAGGGCACCTGGGTCTTTGGAGGAGGAGAAGAGGGTCCCTGGGTGGCTGGGGGAGAAGGAGAGCGAACCTGGGTGGTTGGCAGAGGAGGATTGAGCCCATGGCTGTTTGAAGAAGGAGATGGGCCCCAGTGTTGGAAGAGCTGGTCCTTGGGTGGTTGGAGGAGGAGAGGGTGCCACCCTTCTTCCCTGAGGACGAGGACACCCTTCTCTCCCCCAAGGGACGGGGACACCATTTTCTCCCCCGGAGGACGGGGACACCATTCTCTCCCCCGGAGGACGGGGACACCCTTCTCTCCCCCGGAGGACGGGGACACCCTTCTCTCCCCCGGAGGACGGGGACACCCTTCTCTCCCCCGGAGGACGGGGACACCCTTCTCTCCCCCGGAGGACGGGGACACCCTTCTCTCCCCCGGAGGACGGGGACACCCTTCTCTCCCCCGGAGGACGGAGACACCCTTCTCTCCCCCGGAGGACGGGGACACCCTTCTCTCCCCCGGAGGACGGGGACACCCTTCTCTCCCCCGGAGGACGGGGACACCCTTCTCTCCCCCGGAAGACGGGGACACCCTTCTCTCCCCCGGAGGACGGGGACACCCTTCTATCCCCCGGAGGACGGGGACACCCTTCTATCCCCCGGAGGACGGGGACACCCTTCTCTCCCCCGGAGGACGGGGACACCATTCTTTCCCCCCAGAGGACGGGGACACTAAGGCTGAAAAATATTGCCCTGGACTTCACTTTGACAGGTCTATCCCATGGCGGCCGGCCCCCATGCTCCTCTGTCCCCCTCCCTGCTCCTCTGGTCCTCCCCCTGCTTCTCTGTTCCCCCACATGCTTCTCTATCCCCCCCATGCTCCTCTGTACCCTCATGCTTCTCTGGTCCCCCCCCCCCGCATCTTTGTTACTCTCCTGCTCCTCTACTGCCCCCCCATGATGCTCTGGTCCCCATGCACCTCAATCCCTCGTACCTCATGTCCTCGTCCTCCGGGGGGAAAGAATGGTGTCCTCATCCTCAGGGAAGAAGGGTGGCACCCTCTCCTCCTCCAACCACCCAAGGACCAGCTCTTCCAATTTTGGTCAACACTGGGGCCCATCTCCTTCTTCAAACAGCCTTGGGCTCACTCCTTCTCTGCCAACCACCCTGGTTCGCTCTCCTTCTCCCCCAGTCACCCAGGGACCCTCTTCTTCTTCCCTAGCCACCCAGGGACCCTCTTCTCCTCCTCCAAAGACCCAGATGGCCTCTACTTCTCCCACGGACACCCAGGGGCCCTCTCCTCCTCCAAACACCCAGGTGCCGTCTCCTTCTCCCACATCCACCCAGGGTCCCTCTCCTTCTCCCTAAGCCACCAGTGACCCCCAAAGCGGGTCACACATGCGCTCTGCCCTCCCGTGACCTGGTACCCACCATCCTGGGATGCCATGATGATGGTGTACAAGTCTCCAGTGTGAGGGCTATAGGTAAACTCGCACTCAGCTTCTTTGGCCTAATTGGAGGAAAAGCAGCGGAGGCGTTCCAGACCCCAGCACTTGACAGAGATCAAAGACCAGTGGTGGCCCCTGCATGGTTGCATGGTGGGCCCACAATGCATGGACACCGCCCCATCACCTCTGCCGCCCTCCCTATTCATGTGCCCGGCCCCTTTCAGGATGCCGGTGACTTGTCAGCCTTGTTCCACTATGAGATTTGTTCCAGAACTAACTGCGCATGCGCAGTTACCAACTGCGCATGCGCAGTGATAGTCTACGGAAATAGCCGAACTTAACAGCTGATCGTCAGCTGTCTATGCTCTCGGCCACGGCGGCTGTTTAACAGATTACTTAGCAATAAAAAAAAAAAAAAATACATTCCTCCCCTCATTCCTCCCCTTTCTGCCGAGCGGCAGCGTGCATTACCTGCCATCCACACGATCGGGAGTGAGCGCATCTGGCAGCTAACACACAGCTGTTCGCGCTCGGCAGTTTCCGTCGGATGGGCGTACTCAGCTGGAACAAAACAGATAGATGGAACCAGACTGGCAGATCACCGGACACATGAAATACTATGGCGGGTATAGGCGGGGTGTTTATTTTGAAGCACGTGATTAGAGCCAGAGGCTATTTTCACACTAAAGTTCCTCCTTGCCAATCAGCAGGCAGGTCAGTAAAACCTTTCTCCTGATTGGCCAAAGCTTTAAGCGTTCCTATTGAATGCCTAAGGCTCCTTTCACATGGAGCGGACCGTTTTTGTGTGTGTCCGTCGGCTCAGCGGGGATCACACTGTGCAGGGAACGCCCTGTCTCTTCTCCGCTCTCCCCTATGGGGAATCGGATGAATACGGACCGTGTGTCAAAAACAGAGGGCTGATCCCTACAGCTGGGAGGACGGAGGGCTGATCCCTACAGCTGGGAGGACGCAGGGCTGATCCCTACAGCTGGGAGGACGCAGGGCTGATCCCTACAGCTGGGAGGACGCAGGGCTGATCCCTACAGCTGAAAGGATGGTGAGGGGCTGATCCCTACAGGTGGGAGGATGGTGGTGGGGGGCGATCCCTACAGCTGGGAGGATGGTAGTGGGGTGGGGTGGGTGATGCCTACAGCTGGGAGGATGGTAGTGGGGTGGGGAGGGTGATCCCTACAGCTGGGAGGATGGAAGTGAGGTGGGGGGTGATCCCTACAGCTGGGAGGATGGTGGTGGGGGGATGATCCCTACAGCTGGGAGGATGGTGGTGGGGGGTTGATCCCTACAGCTGGGAGGATGGTAGTGGGGTGGGTGGGGGGGGTGATCCCTACAGCTGGGAGGATGGTAGTGGGGTGGGGGGGTGATCCCTACAGCTGGGAGGATGGTAGTGGGGTAGGGGGTGATCCCTACAGCTGGGAGGATGGTAGTGGGGTGGGGGGTGATCCCTACAGCTGGGAGGATGGTAGTGGGGTGGGGAGGGTGATCCCTACAGCTGGAAGGATGGTGAGGGGCTGATCCCTACAGGTGGGAGGATGGTGGTGGGGGGCGATCCCTACAGTTGGGAGGATGGTAGTGGGGTGTGGGGGTGATCCCTACAGCTGGGAGGATGGTGGTGGTGGGGGGGTGATCCCTACTGCTGGGAGGATGGTGGTGGGGGATCCCTACAGCTGGGAGGATGGTAGTGGGGTGGGGTGGGTGATGCCTACAGCTGGGAGGATGGTAGTGGGGTGGGGAGGGTGATCCCTACAGCTGGGAGGATGGAAGTGAGGTGGGGGGTGATCCCTACAGCTGGGAGGATGGTGGTGGGGGGATGATCCCTACAGCTGGGAGGATGGTGGTGGGGGGTTGATCCCTACAGCTGGGAGGATGGTAGTGGGGTGGGTGGGGGGGGGTGATCCCTACAGCTGGGAGGATGGTAGTGGGGTGGGGGGTGATCCCTACAGCTGGGAGGATGGTAGTGGGGTGGGGGGTGATCCCTACAGCTGGGAGGATGGTAGTGGGGTGGGGGGTGATCCCTACAGCTGGGAGGATGGTAGTGGGGTGGGGAGGGTGATCCCTACAGCTGGGAGGATGGTAGTGGGGTGGGGAGGGTGATCCCTACAGCTGGAAGGATGGTGAGGGGCTGATCCCTACAGGTGGGAGGATGGTGGTGGGGGGCGATCCCTACAGTTGGGAGGATGGTAGTGGGGTGTGGGGGTGATCCCTACAGCTGGGAGGATGGTGGTGGTGGGGGGGTGATCCCTACTGCTGGGAGGATGGTGGTGGGGGATCCCTACAGCTGGGAGGATGGTAGTGGGGTGGGGTGGGTGATGCCTACAGCTGGGAGGATGGTAGTGGGGTGGGGAGGGTGATCCCTACAGCTGGGAGGATGGAAGTGAGGTGGGGGGTGATCCCTACAGCTGGGAGGATGGTGGTGGGGGGATGATCCCTACAGCTGGGAGGATGGTGGTGGGGGGTTGATCCCTACAGCTGGGAGGATGGTAGTGGGGTGGGTGGGGGGGGGTGATCCCTACAGCTGGGAGGATGGTAGTGGGGTGGGGGGTGATCCCTACAGCTGGGAGGATGGTAGTGGGGTGGGGGGTGATCCCTACAGCTGGGAGGATGGTAGTGGGGTGGGGGGTGATCCCTACAGCTGGGAGGATGGTAGTGGGGTGGGGAGGGTGATCCCTACAGCTGGGAGGATGGTAGTGGGGTGGGGAGGGTGATCCCTACAGCTGGAAGGATGGTCCCGTGTACATGGAGCTTAAAAAATTAAAAAAATACAGAAGAGCGGAACTTTACTTTTTGGGTAACATTTCACTTCAAAGTTAAATCAAACCTAAAGTTCCACTTTAAACTGTCCCATTGAAAAGAGTAATAAAATGCAAATGTATTTGTTGGTTCCCATGGTCAGGTATTCAGAAGCCTCTCCTCCTAAATACCCATTTTCTTGACAGTCTTGTAACATGTTATTATACATTGGTATCGATGCTTTAAAAGCCTCCACCCGCCCACCCGAGTCTATGTTTCTTATGGACCTCAAAAAGCTGCTTTAGGGGCGGGGCTGGAGGCGGTGCTGGCAAAAATGTAATTGAGAATCTGCTCCGCCTCCGCCCGCCCATCCGAGTCTTATGTTTTTCTCGGACCTCAAGAAGCCTGTGCTTTAGGGACGGGGTTGGAGGCGGTGCTGGCGGTGATGTAATTAAGAATCCAGCTCCGCCTCCGCCCGCCCACCTGAGTCGAGGATTTTCATGGACGCGATTTTTTCACAGGTCCGATGAAATTTTACATCACCGGCCATCTGAATAACGGCAGCTGGTTGGTTGGCTGTGAAAATGCCTATCATGCTTATCCTCGGAACGCACGGGGGGTGCGTTCCTTGGATAAGAGTGACAGGCATCTCAGCCAATCAGGTTCACCGTTTCTGGTTACCAGTAACCTGATTGGCTGAAGCATGACCAAGAGTGCGAGAAGACATCAAGGGACAGTAGAAGCACAGCTGATCCCAGAAAGGTAAGTGCCAAGTGGTGCATTTTACAGGTCAGTTGCAGTATATTACTGGGCACAGTGGTGACAATTGATCGGCACAGTGAGGCTGCAATTGTTTTTTCCATTTGTTTGCGGCCCAAAAAATGTTTGTGCAGCAGCCGCCACTGTGGGTGAGAGGGGTGCGGAGTGTATGGTGGTGGGCGGCATGTAAATGAGAGGGGCACGGAGCGTATAGGGGTGGGTGGCATGTAGGTGAGAGGGGTGCGGAGTGTATGGTGGTGGGCGGCATGTAGATGAGAGGGGCACGGAGCGTATAGGGGTGGGTGGCATGTAGGTGAGAGGGGTGCGGAGTGTATGGTGGTGGGCGGCATGTAGATGAGAGGGGCACGGAGCGTATAGGGGTGGGTGGCATGTAGATGAGAGGGGCACGGAGCGTATAGGGGTGGGTGGCATGTAGATGAGAGGGGCACGGAGCGTATAGGGGTGGGTGGCATGTAGGTGAGAGGGGTGCGGAGTGTATGGTGGTGGGCGGCATGTAGATGAGAGGGGCACGGAGCGTATAGGGGTGGGTGGCATGTAGGTGAAAGTGGTACGGAGTGTATGGTGGTGGGCGGCATGTAGATGAGAGGGGCGCGGAGAGTATAGGGGTGGGTGGCATGTAGGTGATAGGGGTGCAGAGTGTATGGTGGTGGGCGGCATGTAGATGAGAGGGGCACGGAGCGTATAGGGGTGGGTGGCATGTGGGTGAGAGGGGTGCGGAGTGTATGGTGGTGGGCGGCATGTAAATGAGAGGGGTGCGGAGAGTATAGGGGTGGGTGGCATGTAGGTGAGAGGGGTGCGGAGTGTATGGTGGTGGGCGGCATGTAAATGAGAGGGGTGCGGAGAGTATAGGGGTGGGTGGCATGTAGGTGAGAGGGGTGCGGAGTGTATGGTGGTGGGCGGCATGTAAATGAGAGGGGTGCGGAGAGTATAGGGGTGGGTGACATTTAGATGAGAGGGGTGCGGAGTGTATGGGGGTGGGTGGCATGTACATGCCAATACATGACCCATCTATCAATCCCGCCAATACACATCCATCCATCCCGCCAATACATGACCCATCCATCCATCCCGCCAATACACATCCATCCATCCCGCCAATACATGACCCATTCATCCATACATCCCGCCAATACATGACCCATCCATCCATCCATCCCGCCAATACACATCCATCCATCCCGCCAATACATGACCCATCCATCCATCCCGCCAATACATGACCCATCCATCCATCCCGCCAATACATGACCCATCCATCCATCCATCCCGCCAATACACATCCATCCATCCCGCCAATACATGACCCATCCATCCATCCCGCCAATACATGACCCTTCTACCCATCCCGCCAATACATGACCCATCCATCCATCCCTCCAATACACATCCATCCATCCTGCCAATACACCCATTCATCCACTAATCCCGCCAATACATGACCCATCCATCCATACATGGCCACTGTTTAACAGATCCATTACCAATATGTTTAAATGTATTACTTGATGCCCCTTGCTGTATTATGTGTAACCAATAAAAAAAAATATATTAACTGTTCAATATCACATTCTTTTCCTACATGAGGTCATGTAGGAAAAGAATGTGATATTAAACAGTTAATTTTTATTTTTTTATTGGTTACACATGCTTCTATGTAGGAGAGGAATGTGATATTAAACAGTTAATATATTTTTTTATTATTGGTTATACATTATACAGCAAGGGGCATCAAGTAATTCATTTAAACATATTGGTGATGGATCTGTTAAACAGTGGCCATGATGACCGCTGTTTAGCAGATGGAACCAGACTGGCAGATCACCGTTAACAATACAAATAAATAAATACATTCCTCCCCTCATTCCTCCCCTTCCTGCCGAGTGGCAGCGTGCATTACCTGGCATCCGCACGATCGGGAGCGAGCGCATCTGGCAGCTAACACACAGCTGTTCGCGCTCGGCAGTTTCCGTCGGATGGGCGTGCTCAGCTGGAACAAAACAGATAGGTGGAACCAGACTGGCAGATCACCGGCTTCAGGAACAGCCTAAGATTTGGTGACCACTGATGAATTGGCATTCATCCCCTGAGGGGGTTTTGACCCCCAGGTTAAGGACCACTGATCTAGACCAATATTTAAACCATATTACAATAATTATATGGAAACATTTGGAAGAAATATTTATAGAAAGATAGAGATGATCATTTTGGGTTTTGGTTCTTCTTGTTTGGTCCCTGCTGCCCTACTCCTTTAATCATAAGTGATATGTCCAGAAAGTCTAATTTACATTCTTTTATTTCAGTCGCCATTCATCTTATTCCTATTGTGGAAGAGGCTTTTACCCAACGTATGAGGTCAGGAGTGGTTCTCAAGCCTCGAACAGCTTCAATCCCAGGGTGGAGAGAACACTGCTGGATGCCAGCAAGAAGCTGGAGGCTGGCCAGTCTCGACCACTTAGCCTGGGATGTAGGTCCACCACCTCTATTTCTACACCATCCCTCTCTCGCCTTCCATCCTCATCCTCATGCCAGCAACTCTCTTCTTTCACTCCGCTAAGTTCTGGGATGTCCACTCCAGTATCTCCAACCCCAGTCCATCTTCAGCATGTAAGGGAGCAAATGGCTGTGGCACTAAAGAGGTTACGCCAACTGGAAGAGCAAGTGAAAATGATCCCTGTTCTTCAGGTAAAGATTTCAGTGCTCCAAGAGGAAAAACGTCAACTTAGCGTCCAGCTTAAGAGCCAAAAATATCTAGGACACCCTGGGGCCAACACAAAAAGCAAGACTGGAGGTGAGCTCTACATAGAGATTCCAGAAGAAGAGATCAAAGATGGTAGAGTGGGAGGAAAACAAGCATATATTGGAATGGAAGTAGAAGAAAGGAAAGACTTAGCAGATGCCAAAGAAGATGTCAAGAAAGGAAGTTTGCTGTCAATTGAAAAACCGGCTAAAAAGTTATGCAGTGTTGGCGTTTGGGTGAGGGAAGTGGACTTCCTTCCGCTTCCAGGCAAACAGCTAGAGGCAGATAAACAGAAGTTTCTGGTCCAGGCACTCTCTGCCAAAATAGCGGTACTGGAGAGGCAGCTTGCACGAGCCTTAACCGAGGTTCAGAATGCCAACCGAAAACTAGAGGAAGCTGAGAAAATGACAAGAGCAGACGATACAATGAAGAATGAAAAGAAGGAGGAAATAAGGGCAGACGCAGTGAAGGTTGCTAGAGTGGAGAGAGGAAGTGAAGTGGTCTCCAGCACTGAAATAGGGCCTACACTTCAGCCACAGAGGGCGCGGAACTTGGCAGCTAGAGGTGGAGGAATAATTAAAGTGAGAGAGGGAGATGCAGATAGAGTTTTCAAAAGCAGAGAAGTGATGGAGAAACCACTCCTTACAACATCTGGGCCTGCTGTCCATGTACATTTGGTCAAGAAAATCAGCATTACTGGACAAAGCACCAAGGACGCTGAAAGCAAAGGTAACACGCGAGACAACACAATTCCAGTTATGTGAAAACATTATAGATGATCATCTCTGCCCAAAACTGACCAGGTTGAAAGACAAGCTGTCTTCTTATATCTCTTGGGTACTCCACTAGCAAGAGATCCCCACCAGAAGTCCAACGTAAGACTAACCTCCATGGCTATTACTAAGCCAAAACATGGTGCCATGTTCCTTTGATGGCTTCCCCAAAATCTAAAATAAATTACTAATTGGAAAATCTAGCTTCAAAGGTTACACCTTTATTTTCACCACTGGAGACTTATGCCACGTATACACAATTGGAAATTCCCACAAGAAAAGCCCGATGTGAGCTTTTGGTCGGAAATTCCGACCATGTATAGGCTCCGGATAGAAGAAGATCCTGGACTGCCGCACTCCTTAAAACAATGTCTTTATTGTACAAATAAATGTAAAAAAACAACCAAAGCAATGCAGTCAAAACGTAGTGAACAACAGGAAAAAGGTGTCTGACATGTTTCACATCATGTGATGCTTACTCATCGCTGATTGGATTTTATTTGTACAATAAAGACATTGGCTGGGATTCAGATACATTGGTGTATCTTTGTGCAGGCGGAGCGTATCTTCTTTACGCTACGCCGCCCCAACTTAGAGAGGCAAGTGCAGTATTCACAAAGCACTTGCTCTGTAAGTTGCGGCGTAGCGTAAATTGGCCAGCGTAAGCCCGCCTAATTCAAAGTAGGAAGGAATTGGGCATCATCTATTTAAATTAAGCATGACCCCATGCAAATGAATGGCCGGTCGAACTGGGCATGCGTGCGCAAGCTTAGAATCACGTTGCATATACTCCCTAAGATACGTTGGCGCAATGCCTACGACATGAACGTAACCTACGCACTGCCCTATTCACGTAGTACTACGTAAACGGCGTAAAATGTGACGGCGTCGCTCCCTGGCCCATACCTTTGCATTAGCTGCGCCTGCTATATGAAGGGTAACTTTACGCCGGACGTAAGCCTTGCGCAAATCGCGTATATGAAGCGGCCGGGCGCATGTACATTTGTGAATCGGCGTATCTTACTCATTTGCATATTTATAATGGGAATGCTAAATGCGTCCAGCGTAACTATGCGCCCACAATACGCCGGCGTAGGCACGTTACGTTGGGCGGAGGAAGCCTATTTTTCGACGTATCATGCTTTGTGAATCGGCGTAAAGATACGACGGCGCACATTTTGACTTACGTCAGCATATCTGGAGATAGGCAAACGTAAATCGTTTGTGAATCAGGGCCATTGTTTTAAGGAGAGCGGCAGTCCAGGATCTTCTTCTATCCAATGCACCTGTGCATAGCCAGCACCCTTTTTGGTTTAGAGGGATGGATACTAAGCCAAGGGATCAGCAGTTTTTAGAGCGGTATCATCTCTCACATGTGTACGAATTTCCGCCAACAAAAGATTGAGAGCAGGTTCTCTATTTTTCCGACGGAAAAAGTTCCTATTGGAAAATCTGTTTGTTTTCTTTGCATTTCCGACGCGCAAAAATTCACGCATGCTCAGAATCAAGCCGAAGAGCCACACTGGCTATTGAACTTAATTTTTCCCGGCTCATCGTACATGTTGTACGTCACCGCGTTCTGGACCATCGGAATTTCCAACAAGATTTGTGTGACCGGGTGTATGCAACACAAGTTTGAGCCAACATTCCGTCGGAATTTCCGATTGTGTGTGTACGTGGCATTAGAGAGATATGAGAAGTCAATGATTCAACCCACTATTTCTTTCTTACTACAATGAGCAACCTATTTCTTTCTATTTTATTTTACTATGTACTGCTACTGATCTGTGTGCTAATACATTATGGTCAAATGCTCGGCCCATAGGCTATAGAAGAATTCTAATGTTGGTTGACCAGTAATAATAATTAATAAATAAAATTATTACTAGTCATACAACATTAGAATTCTACTATAGCTTGTGGGCGGAGCATTCGACCGGAAATGTACGATTGCGGCGTCGTACAGTTTAGCTGCTTCGTCAAATCTTTTTAGAACATTCGACAGACACCATAAAGCCCTGTACACACGATCGGTTTGTCCAACGAAAACAGACTGATGGACTGTTTTCATCGGACAAACCGATTGTGTGTGGGCCCCATCGGTTTGTTTTCCATCGGTGAAAAAAAATTGATTTAAAAAAAAAAAAAAAAAAATTAAACGATAGAAAAAAGATCATCTGTGTGGAAGTCCATCGGTCAAAAATCCATGCATGCTCAGAATCAAGTCGACGCATGCTCGGAAGCATTAAACTTAGTTTTTCTTAGCACATCGTAGTGTTTTACGTCACCGCGTTTTGGCACGGTTGGATTTTTGACCGATGGTGTGTAGGCAAGACTGATGAAAGCCAGCTTTATCGGATATCCGACGAAAAAATCCATCGGGTTACATTCCATCAGATATCCGATCGTGTGTACGAGGCTTAGAGTCGGTTCACACTAAGGCGGCACGACTCCGGGGGCGGATCTGCAAGTCGTCCTGAGGACGACTCCAGAGGCGATTTGCAAGACGACTTCTGTATAGAAGTCAATGCAAGTCACCCCGAGCTGCCCCCGAAATCGTACAGGGAGTATTTTCTAAGTCGGAGCGACTTGCGTCACTCTGATTAGAACGCTGCTGTCAGATGTTTTTTTACCTTAATGCATAGGATGCATTAAGGTAAAAAAACTTTTACCTTTACAACCCCTTTAATTTTTCGGTCGAAAACAAAATATCTCAGTGTGCCCATGTCTAGCTACTACCGCTCTTGTTGTTGTAGTACTGTGTGCTTATATTGTTAAATAATTTAATGCCATTATTGTTAAGTGAAGAATGGAAGCTTCAATGAACTATAAGTAATAGATGATTTTTTTATCCTCAGGGCCTGATACCAACAATACAAGTGATGAACAGCCACAAAACATTCCAAAGGGAGAAACCAACATGGAACATGGCAGTGCCAGGAGAGAAGAAGACGACACAGGTAAGAACTGCATGGTAAGGAAGCATTGCCGTGGTCAGCATTCAAGCCAAATCATATATTGCTAGCACACCATGGATCTTCAAGACAATTTCCAAACATTTATTATTGTGTCCTTGGTGGTGGGACCAGTGGCGTATCTAGGTTATGGCAGCCATGGCAAGTGACATAGGCGCCAAGGGGAGGGGCGGCAAAAAGCCTCCCCTTGCAAGAAAAAACTCGCACCTGTCCTCCCGTGGGTGCCTCCTGCACTAATATAGCCCCCGGCACGGCAGCTGGCACAGCAATTGCTAATATTGGGGAGAGGATTGACAGGCGCCCCCATGACGGCTGATGACTGGCCAGACTGAGTACACATAGGGTAGGGTAACAGTGACGGAGGCAGAGCCAAATGCTCCGCCTACCCTCCTCTGCATGGCATCATCTTCTCCCCGGAGCTGGGAATGTGACATGAGGCGAGGAGGAGAAGAGAGGACGGGAAAAGGATTGGTTGGCGGCCCGAAGGGGAACTCCCAGCAGTAGTATCTGCACTGAATCCCTCTCTGTCCTCATAACACTGCGTTTCTCTGTCTGTCCCCAGCGTCCCTCTCTGTCCTTATCCCATTGTGTCCCTCCCTGTCCCTGGCTTCCCTCTCTGTCCCCAGTGTCCCTCTCTCTCCTCCTCACACTGCGTCCATCTCTGTCCCCAGTGTCTCTCCCTGTCCCTGGCTTCCCTCTCTGTCCCCAGTGTCCCTCTCTGTCCTCCTCGCACTGCGTCCCTCTCTGTCCCCAGTGTCCCTCCCTGTACCTGGCTTCCCTCTCTGTCTCCAGTGTCCCTCTCTGTCCTCCTCGCACTGCGTCCCTCTCTGTCCCCAGTGTCCCTCTCTGTCCTCCTCGCACTGCTTCCCTCTCTGTCCCCAGTGTCCCTCCCTGTCCCTGGCTTCCCTCTCTGTCCCCAGTGTCCCTCTCTGTCCTCCTCACACTGCGTTCCTCTCTGTCCCCAGTGTCCCTCTCTGTCCTCCTCGTACTGCGTCCCTCTCTGTCCCCAGTGTCCCTCCCTGTCCCTGGTTATCTAAAGGATGTGTTTCAAATGTTTTGACAAGGGCACAGTTTCATTGCTTGCCATAGGCACCATTTTCACTAGATACGCCTCTGGGTGGGACCTTGTATAATATTCCAATCACACACGTTCCTGGAAAGAAGTAGGTGCTGCAGCAACTACCAACTTGAGACTGGTAACATCATAAGCCAAAGCATTTGATGCCAGCACACCATTTCAGGGCCATACAGCACACTTTTTTTAGTCATGTGATGTCATCACAAACATTATCTTGAAGATCCATGGTGTTCTGCCGATATATATATTATTTGGCTTATGATGTTATCGGTCTCCAGCTGATAGTTGCTGCAGCAACTGCTTACTTCTTTCCAGGAACATGTGTGATGGGAATACTGTATGTGGTCATGGTGCACCACCAGGGATGCAATACTTACATGGCGTTTGCTGTTCTGTTGGTTGGGGTTTCCCATAATCCAGAATCTGACTAGTAGGGTAATTGCCTTCCACCCAAGCTGGCCGTAGAGCTTATCTGTGTGTGACTGTATCAGGGACAGAGTCTGATAGTAATGGTTCTCTGTGTTCTGTGAAGTGCTACATGTTATGCTGTTGCTATGTAAATACAAGAAACAATAGATAAGTAAAAATAGGAAAGTACATGAATTTCACTTTTTCACAACATTTTTAGTCCCATCTACTTGAATGCCGGAGAAATTACATAAAGTGTTGCTATTTTAAGGCTAGCACATTTATTTTTTGTCTTTTAAAACCCAGCTTGTTTTTTATCTGGTGTTTATCTGTGCAGATAACTTTTTATCCCATTGCATCTGATGCTTGTACCCAATGCATTAAAGCCGTACTCCCACCCTTGCCTTCAGTCTTGCACAGTTGTACTAAAATAGCTTATTCTGATTTCACTGCAAGCTTCTCACAGTGTGCATTGGAAACTACATAAAGGCCCCTTTTACACTGGGGCGGGCTGTGCGGTGGCAAAATAGCGCCACTATTTTTAGCGGCACTATACTGTGCGAATTGCCGCAGAATTGTGGCGGTATTTGGCTGCTAGCGGTGCGGTATTAACCCCCGCTAACGGCTGAAAAAGGGTTAATACCGCCGGCAATGCGCCTCTGCAGAGGCACATTGCCGGCGGTATTACCATGGTGCCCATTGCTTTCAATGGGAAGGAGCAGTGAAGGAGCGATAAACACACCGCTCCTCTCACCGCTCCAAAGATGCTGCTGGCAGGACTTTTGGAGCGGTCCGGCCAGCGCATCGCCTCAGTGTGAAAGCCCTCGGGCTTTCACATTGAGACTGCAGGGAAGGAGAATTTAAGGCGGTATTTAGGCACTATTTTTAGCGCTATACAGCCCGAAAAACTCCTCCGTGTGAAAGGGGCTGAAGTCAGAAAAAGCCTGCCCCATTTTCACCCATGGGGCAACTCCCAAAAAAATATATATTTTCTTATAGCGTATACAATTGTGAGACAAGTCATATTGCAATTCAATGTTATTTAACTACTTCAATACTGGGCACTTTCGCCCCCTTCCTGCCCAGGCCATTTCTCAGCTTTCAGCGCTCTCGCACTTTGAATGACAATTGTACGTTTATGCAACACTGAACTCAAATACATTTTTAATTATTTTCTTCACACAAATAAAGCTTTCTTTTGGTGGTATTTAATTACTAAATATATATATATATAGTGCAGCGCAAACCATGTAAAATATAGAATATAATAAGAATATAATAAGAAAATTGGTAAAGTCCAAACAATTCGTGACAAAAGGAGAAAAACTTCTGTAGAACATTCAGTGAGATGAATGATTGAATGAATGAAGATCTTCACCACGTGAGAGAAAGCTAGGGTAGCAGGTATTGAAACTTATCCCTCCACCAGTGTAGATGGCTACTCTCACCTTAGGTTAAGACCACTGGGTTAGCAGATGGTCATTAAAGCATTAGGAAAACAGGATGTGAAGTAGGTCTCCTATTGATGGTCTCAGCATGGATACCGGAGCAAGGGGACATGGAAGAAAAAACAACCATCTAAGAGCTTCCGCTTGATCACTGCTTTAATCAAATAGGCATTTGACAGGCTACTCACATTTCTTCAGATGTAAACAGGCATGCACATATATGTAATATGTAATATATGTATAGTCCACTCCACCCTGCTGAGGAAGTGTTTTCACGCAACGCGTCCAGGGGTTTTGGAGCCTACACGTCGCTCGATGTCATTCCTGGTGAACTCCGTGAGCTGTGTTACATATATGTGCATGCCTGTTTACATCTGAAGAAATGTGAGTAGCCTGTCAAATGCCTATTTGATTAAAGCAGTGATCAAGCGGAAGCTCTTAGATGGTTGTTTTTTCTTCCATGTCCCCTTGCTCCGGTATCCATGCTGAGACCATCAATAGGAGACCTACTTCACATCCTGTTTTCCTAATGCTTTAACCACTTAAGGACCGCCTCCTGCAGATTTACGTCGGCAGAATGGCACGGCTGGGCACATCAACGTATATATACGTTGGTTTTAGTACCCAGCCGTGGGTCGCGGGCGCGCGCCCGCGGGCGCGCGCCCGCGACCCGGTCCGAAGCTCCAGGACCGGGACCGCTGGATTCGCGGACCCGATCGCCGCTGCAGTGCGGCGATCCGTCCCTGGAGCGGAAGAACGGGGAGAGCCGTGTGTACACACGGCTTCCCCGTGCTTCTCTGTGGCCGGAGCATCGATCGCGTCATCCCTGTAATAGGGGGACGCGATCGATGACGTCACACCTACAGCCACACCCCCCTACAGTAGTAAACACACACATTAGGGCACCCATTCCCTACAGCGCCACCTGTGGTTAACTCCCAAACTGCAACTGTCATTTCCACAGTAAACAATGCAATTTAAATGCATTTTTTGCTGTGAAAATGACAATTGTCCCAAAAATGTGTAAAAATTGTCCGAAGTGTCCGCCATATTGTCGCAGTCACGAAAAAAATCGCTGATCGCCGCTATTAGTAGTAAAAAAAAAATAATTAATAAAAATGCAATAAAACTATTCCTTATTTTGTAAACGCTATAAATTTTGCGAAAACCAACCGATAAACGCTTATTGCGATTTTTTTTACCAAAAATATGTAGAAGAATACGTATCGGCCTAAACTGAGGAAAAAAAATGTTTTTTTATATATTTTTGGGGGATATTTATTATAGCAAAAAGTAAAAAATATTGAATTTTTTTTTAAATTGTTGCTCTATTTTTGTTTATAGCGCAAAAAATTAAAACCGCAGAGGTGATCAAATACCACCAAAAGAAAGCTCTATTTGTGGGAAAAAAAGGACGCAAATTTTGTTTGGGAGCCACGTCGCACGACCGCGCAATTGTCTGTTAAAGCGACGCAGTGCCGAATCGCAAAAACCCCTTGGGTCATTTGCCAGCGTATTGGTCCGGGTCTTAAGTGGTTAATGACCATCTGCTAACCCAGTGGTCTTAACCTAAGGTGAGAGTAGCCATCTACACTGGTGGAGGGATAAGTTTCAATACCTGCTACCCTAGCTTTCTCTCACGTGGTGAAGATCTTCATTCATTCAATCATTTATCTCACTGAATGTTCTACAGAAGTTTTTCTCCTTTTGTCACGAATTGTTTGGACTTTACCAATTTTCTTATTATATTCTTATTATATTCTATATTTTACATGGTTTGCGCTGCACTATATATATATATATATTTTGTACTACTTGGGATTTGTGTGAAGGTCCTTTTTGTGCTTAGCTTGCATTCCCTAGATACTTTAACTGTTTGGTTTCTGCATCTTTTCTATGGATTAATTTGTAGTGATACATATTTTCACTTTATTTATTTACTTATTTATATTTTTTATGCTATATTAATCACGTTGATCATACATATTTTTGCGCTGATTGCACCCTCTATTTGCGGTATTTAATTACTGCTGTTTTTTTTTTTTACAAAAAAAATGACTGGAAAAAAAACTTTTCTTAGTTTCTGTCAGAAAATGTTGTAAATGAGTATTTTTTTCTGCTTCACTGATGTGTGTGGATGAGACGGGACTGATGGGCACTCATGAGGTGGCACTTCTGGGCACTGATGATGAGGCACTAATGGGCACTGATAGGTGGCACTGATAGGCGGCACTGGTGGGCTGCACCGATGAGCAGCCACTGATGGGCACTGATAGGCAGCACTGACTGGCATCACTAATGGGCATTGATTTGTGTCACTGATAGGCACTGCAGGGGCTTTACTGTAATCAGGGAACTGATGATCGGTGCCCTGATTACCTGCCTCCTGATCTCCCCTTGCGAGGAGATGCTGCTGATCGTCTCTCTTCCTCACACACTCTGTCAGTGTGAGGTGAGAAGAGGCGGTTAACGGCACTTCCGCATTTACATGTGACCAGCTGTGATTGGACAGGGCCAATCGCATGGTTAAAGAGCTACGTCATCGGCTCCTTACAGAGATCGGGGTCATGCTGTGTCCTAGGTACAGGGCTCGGCCGTAATCGATGCGCTGAGCGCCCCCACTGACACGCGAGAGTGGCCGTTAAATTATGTCCTCCCAGAATGTAAGCCGCACCGCTCCTCCGTCATTTGACGGCGAGCGGGCGGCACGTGGTTAAAATGGCCTTTCCTTTTTATTCTGCAGCTCTGTTATTTTCTGTAAAATGCAATATGACAACCTGGAGGAGTTCTGTACACAGAATGTCCAACCGAAATGTAATTTCCTGCTTGTGTGATTGGCTTACTGATTTTCCCTGAAGTCTGCAGTCAGATTTTGGGCATCACCTGCAACAAACATTTTTGTTGACATACGCTCAAAGGGAAATCACATCTAAAGAGTTGCAGACCATGCCACTTTCTTCATTAGTGCCCTGCAGGTGCAGCAGTTGATTGATAATTATGAGGCGAGATGGATGGGGGGGTTTGCTTTGAATATTAACCACTTGTCGACCAGCTCACGCAGATATACTGCGGCAGGTCGGCTCTCCTGCGCGAACCAACGTACCTGTACGTCAATTTGTGCAAGGAGGATAGCAGAGTCAATGACCCGCAATCTCTGTATACAGAGGCAGAATGGGGAACTGCAAACATGGCAACTCCCTGTTCATCCTAATGACATGTCAGAGATTTTATGTTCCCTGTTGATTGGGAACAATGATCTTTGTCAGGTCCCAGTGAGCTCACCCCCCCTACAGTTAGACCACACCCAGGGAATACACTTAAAGTGCATGTAAACCCAAAAAAAATGTTTTTTATTTTTTTATGTCACAATGTAGAGTATAAGATTTCCTATCATCTGTGCCCAGTCTTGCCACACAGAGTTAATCCAGCGCTGAGTAATCCTATTTTAATGTTCAGTGCAAATTAACAGAATTCCAGATAAAAACCTGCCAAATTATAAAGTCCGTTTCTCTGTTATTGCTTTCAGTAACAGGTTATTTACATATCTACCTTAGACATGTTTATCATAACAAGAGGTGATCCAAAGTTCATTGTATATTACTAGGATGTGTTATGATGTTATATCACCTCATATTATGATAAACAAAACATAACATATGATAAACATGTCCTAGCTAGATATGTAAATAACCTCTCACTCAAAGCAAGAAGAGAGAAAACTGACTTTTTATTTAGGCAGGTTTTTATCTGGAAGGCTGTTCATTTTACTGAACATTGAAAGAGGATTACTCAGATCTGGATTAACTCTGTGTGGCAAGACTGGGCACAGATGATAGGAAATCTTATACTTTACATTGTGACATAAAAAAAAAACATCCACTTTAACTCCTTGATCGCCCCCTAGTATTAACCCCTTCCCTGCCAGTTCCTTTTTTTCCATTGATCAGTGCATTATTTTAGCACTGATCAATGTAATAATGTCACTGGTCCCCAAAAAGTGTCACTTAGGGTCAGATATGTCCGCTGTAATGTCGCAGTCCTGCTAAAAATTGCAGATCCCCGCCATTACCTGTAAAAACAAACAAAAAAAGTCCACAAATCTTTCCCATAGTTTGTAGACGCGATAACTTTTGCGCAAACCAATCAATATACACGTATTGCAATTTTACAAAAATATGTAGAAGAATATATATTGACCTAAACTGATGAATAAACTTGTTTTATATATATACATATATATATATATATATATATATATATATATATATATATTTTTTTTTTTGTTTTTTTTTTGTTTTATAGCAGAAAGTAAAAAATACCTTATTTTTTTTCAAAACTGCTTTTTTTTTTTTAGTTAATAGCGCAAAAAATAAAAACCACAGAGGTGATCAAATACCACCAAAAGAAAGCTCTATTTGTGGGGAAAAAAAGGACTTACATTTTGTTTGGGTACAGCGTCACACGGCTGCGCAATTGTCAGTTAAATAGACACATCGGGGAAAATTGCCTGGTCATTAAGGGGGTAAAACCTTCCGGGGCTGAAGTGGTTAAGCAGCACTTACATGTGATTATGTGAATGCTGTGCAGTCCAGGAGGAATACCTGTTATGAACGATAGCTGTGCTTCCCCTAGTGGTCCTAAGTGGTACTGCAGTGTTTATCCTTTTTACTGCTTTTGGATTTTTTTGCTTTTGGAACATTTGACCATATGTAATCAACACATAAGTACTTTGTGTTTTGAGTGTCCGCACTAATTTCCTGGTTTTCGATGCTTTTACAGACTTGGTCGGGCAACCCAGTAATAGGCTGACACAGGAGGAACAAGAAGCGAAATCATCGCTGTTTTCTGGAGTAAATGGAGAGTGAGTTTCTCTTTAATTAATGCACATTTTTTTATGTTTCCATTTATACACCTATTACCTTATTTCTACAATAACATGGCTACATTCTTATTATGGTATAGAATGGACGCTGGCTCTTCGGAGGATTCTGGGACCATGGAGAACCCTTCAGATAGCGAGAGCACTGAGAGTGAATACCACGAGGCCAGCGAGGGCCTGGCAATGAGCCCATCGGATCTCAAACCTGGCAGTGCCAGTCAACCCAGAGAGGCAGAGAGACAAAAAACTCCAGAGGCCGCTACCGTCAGCTCACCCTCTACCAGCCCGACCCCCAGGTAACACCCAATGCCTACCGGAGACCCAAAACTGATCATGTCATATAAACTGGGAATAACTGGGCCGTCAGGACAAAAAAAAATAAAAAATTCTCTCCATAACCCCATCATACACTATATTGGCCTATTACCCTTTCCTACCACCCTAATTTCTGACATGAGAAAAGGGGACACACAAAGATGGGAGGGGTGGAAGCTTTGCCCAACCTGCTGTTTTATTTAGATAGCATGATCAGTGAGGTTCCTAAAACATTAACACACAACGATGACATTTCTTACACTAAGCCGACCACAACGCTGCGGCCATCTAGGTGAGTATGTATGCTTTTTTTATTTTATTCCCACGTTCTTTTAAAAAGTAAGTAAACCCTGACGGGTTTTACTTATTTTTTCCCTGCAGTAAAGTAAAAGCATAATGGGCCAGTATGCATCGCATACTAGCCCAATTATGTGCTACTTACCTGCAAACGAAGACCGTGCTTTCCCCACTGGTGGCACGAAGGGCCGTTTCTTCAAAGCGAATGCGCCGATGATATCATCGTCGCACTACAAGGTAAATATCTCCTATGCGGCTCACGTTTGGGTGATATTTGCAGTTCCTATAGGCAAAGGTGTGTGCAGCCTATTGCATTAGGGTGTGCACCCCAAAGGTCAAACATACACAGGGCCGTTTGAAGGAATTTGGGGGCCCCCAAGCACCCCCCCTGCACGCAAAGCCTAAGTTAGCACTACACTCATTTTTTTACACCCATGTTCTTACTCCTCTCCCTCCCCTCCCTAGTCCTTATGTTTTTCTATTCTCACCTCCCCTTCTTCCCTGTAGGCCGCCGCTGTACCGTGGCCGAGCTCCTCTTCCTCCTGTCAGTCCAGTGTACTATCATTATGGGTCCCCAGTACCCTATAATATAGTGCCTGGGCAGGGTCGGTTACCGTGCGGTACAGAAGATTCAGTTTCCTGTGTTCCTGGACGGACGGACAGGAAGTGAGCACTAAGTGTGCACATCCTGTCAGTCCGGCCGGGAACAGAAAAATGAAGCTCCTGTACCACGCGTGGTACCCGGCTGGACTGACAGGACTCCAGGAGGAAGGAAGAGGAGCTCGGCCATGCTACAGCCTGGGAGGGCAAAGTTGGGGGCCCCAGGCCAGCTTGGGGCCCCAAGCAATTGTTTGTTTTGCCTGTCCTGTAGCGACGGGCCTGAACACACATGCCTTTTTTTGCAGCCTCAGTTGCGCTAGACAGTGAAGGAATAGGAAGTGCTCTGTGCTGAGTGGCTTCCTGTTCATTCACAAACTGAAGCAAAGTAAATTCAGTTTTTAGTTATAAATGGAAACAGTGAGCGAGTGTGTTCACTTAGAAAAGGGGGTGGTTGGTAAATTACATATTTTCTAGCAACTTCCCCTGTTCTGCATCCTGAAATATTCCCTTCAGGCAGCTGGGGAGAGAGGAGAGGAGGGAAGCCAACAGCATTGAGGGACAGGGGGCCAACAAGGGGGGTGGGGAAGCCCATGCAGTAGAGGGAATCGGCACCACACATAGTGATTAGGGTGTGCCCGGGCACACCTCCTGCTCACTCCTATGACACTCCTATTACTATAGGTAAGCCTTATTATAGGCTTACCTATAGGTACAACTTCCGCATTGGTGGTATACAACCACTTTAAGTACTGACAAAGATAGGGGGCCAAAAGAACACGCCCATAGTGGAAATGTAAAAATTGCTCTGGTCCAAAAGCTGTATACAAGTACGAGAACTGATGTGGTTAAAGACTGATGTTTGTATTATTTGATCCACACGTGGTGATTGCTTCATGTGGTCAGACAAGGTTAGGGCCTCCCACTCCAACCCCTGAGGAACACAATCATCATACTGTTGAACAGCAAACCCCCTTTGTCAGTATTATCCTTATCCCTTTTGGTGGTGTGGGTCGTCCACATAATTTTCTGCTGTCATTCCAATACCAAAGTGACACTCATAGTGAGTGACTCCATGGCTTCTGTATGGTAGCTACAAGCAGGAAGAGGACCTGTGCTGCTTTGAGGTGAAACATGTTTGTAGTGTGGTATTGCTGCTTTTATATACTGTGGGCCAGATCCACAAAACTTTACGGCGGCGTATCTCCAGATACGCCGCCGTAATTTTAAATCTGCGCTGGCGTATCTTTGTTTTGTATCTCCAGATACGCCGGAATTACGCTAAGATACGACTGACGTAAGTCTATTACGCCGTTGTATCTTAGTTGCATATTTACGCTGGCTGCTAGGGGCGCTTCCGTAGATTTTCCACGTAAAATATGCAAATGAGATAGATACGCCGATCCACGAACGTACGTACACCCGGCGCATTTTTTCTTTTAAGTCGTTTGCGTAAGCGTATGTCCAGCGTAAAGTTACCCCTGCTCTATAGAGGCTTACGCAATGTTAAAAGATCACTAAAGGAAACATTTTTTTTAGCTAAATAGCTTCCTTTACCTTACTGCAGTGCTGTTTTCATGTTCTCACTGTTCGTTTTTGCTTTGAAGTAGCTGTAATACTTCTCTGATCTCCACACTTCATGCTTGTCTGGCTCCTTATAAAAAAACTCATGGCAGCTTTTCACTGTGGTCCAAGCTGTGTGTCTAAAACGCCTCGGATTCATTTTAAAAACAAAACACTGCCATGGATTTGTTTGTTTTTGTTCTGTGTGTCTTCTGTACTTCACAGAAACATGAAACCATTTTAAAAATGAAAGTGAAACTAGAGGCACATTATATGATTGATTTGTATCTATTTTTAAACA
This sequence comes from Rana kukunoris, assembly GCA_029574335.1. Classification (NCBI taxonomy): domain Eukaryota; kingdom Metazoa; phylum Chordata; class Amphibia; order Anura; family Ranidae; genus Rana; species Rana kukunoris. The sequence continues at coordinate 500,423,600 of CM056051.1, read as the reverse complement.
TTTTTAAAAGGAATCAGTTAACTTGTATGTCTCTATACCCTGTAAACAGTAATTTCAGCAAAAAAAAATTATGCCATTACGCCGCCACAATTACACTACGCTGCCGTAAGTTACAGCGCAAATTCTTTGTGGATAAAGAACCAGCCGCTCTAACTTACGGCGGCGTAGTCTATCTTAGATACTACTGCCTAAAGATAGGCAGTTCTTTGAGGATCTGGCCCTGTGTGTGTATATATCTATCTATATATATCTATATACAGTGTATATATATATATATATATACCGTATATGATAATAATGATTCTGTGCTCTGATCGGTACTGTTCATGTTTTATGCTTACAGAGTGGAGCTCAGTAACATTCTGATCTCTGGCTGCGTGGCTCTGCAGAAGTCCCTCGATGACCCCACAGCTCTCAATGAGGTTGAGAAGGTAAGGGGAACTTTTCAGCCGAAAGGCCAATTAACCTGTGACTCTGAAGCTGCTGAAGGACCACAAGCCCCAGGATTCCATTTCATCTGTACATGCCCACAGCTAATCAATGGTCACCACTCATCACAATATTAGTGTCCAAAATGGCTGCCTATCTTGTTTGAGGGCAACAGATTCCTAGTGTTTGGTTTCTGTAAGGGCTTGTTAAATTGTAATTTGGTCTCTGAAGAGTGTTCAGATCGCTCTTCAGGAAAGCATTTGACAGGCAGTGAGGAGGCGTTGCATCACCTCCCCTATCCATAGCTCCCAACCAGGGCTTTTTTTCAGGGGGAACTTGGGGGAACTCAGTTTCACCACCTTTGGCTCAGACCCTTTGGTGCCTGCTCACCACAATCACTTGTAAACACAGAAGTCTGGTTTCTGTGTTTACAAGTGACAGCTCTGCACTTTATATGTAATGCAATCCTGGCATTTAATGCCCCTTTAAGACCTTTCTACCGTTTGTGAAATCTGAACGGGGTCGTGGTTGAGTTCCTGCACCTATTTCCTGAGAACAAAAGCTCTGCTCCCAACTCTCCCTGATTTTGAGGCCCTGTACACACGATCAGACCGGTCCGATAAAACTGGTCTTAAGGCCAGTTTCATCAGACCAATTTGATGGTGTGTACGGTCCATCGGACCGTTGTCCGTCGGACCAAAGTTTTAAAACTTGCTTTAAAATCTGTCCGACGGACAGATTTGATGGTTAGTACACAAAAGCATCGGACCAAAATCCCGCGCATGCTCAGAATCAAGTCGACGCATGCTTGGAAGCATTGAACTTCGTTTTTTCATCATGTCGTTGTGTTCTACGTCACCACGTTCTGGTCTGATCGGATTTTGGACTGATGGTGTGTACGCACATCAGACCACTTCAGCCTGGTCCTATGAAAACGGTCCGTTGGACAAGTTTCATCGGACCGGTCTGATCGTGTGTACGTGGCCTGAGGGACTGTCCCTTATTTAGAGCAAAGTCCCTCATTTTGGTCTGATCTATATAACCTTGTTTTTCCTGTTTGGAAAAAGTGGGGAAGGGTTAGACCCTCTGCTAAAACAGAGTTCCGCTTGTTTTTCTTTTTTTTTAAGTCAGCAGCTACAAATACTGCAGCTGTCGACTTTTAAAATTTGGACACTTACCTGTCCAGGCTGCGTGCGATGTCGTCACCCGACGCCGATTTGTCCCTCAGCTCTCGGGTGGAGACGCTGCCATCTTCAGTAAAGGAATCAGGAAGTGAAGCCTTGCGGCTTCACTTCCTGGTTCCCTACTGCGCGTGCGCGACTCGCGCTGCGCTATCCCACTGGTCCCTGCTGACTTCTGGGACCTGTGTGTCTCCCAGAAGACAGCGGGGGGGGGCGCAGGAGGCACCAGAAGTGGCGTAGATAGCCGCGGGTGGCTCGACTATCTATGCCCGGAAGTGTAGGAGCAAAATACCTGTATTAGAACAGGTATCTGCTCCCCCCGAAAGGTGCCAAATGTGAAACTGGAGGGGGGAGGCTTCCGAAAAGCGGAACTCTGCTTTAAGTTTTAATTGCAGTCTGTGTTCCCACTAAGAAAATCCAACCCTCAGTTTTTCCTGGTGATCATTATCACCAAAAAAAAGAAATGGAGGGGGGAATCTAAAACAAGGGGTAAGGGGAAATCTTTCCATAGGGGTCATCTGTTCTGGGGGACAGCTGTCTAAAACGGGGATTTCCCTCAGTGTGGGATTTCCTGTAACTTCCTGTTCTTTCTCTGGGACAGGAAGTGAAGGGAAATTTCCTCAATGGTACACAGACAGCAAAAATAATAATAATAATAACGTGGCGAAGGGTTTACCCTTTCCTACTCTGTCCATAACTACAAGAAAATGTTTGGCTTACACGTGCTTTAAGGCCCCATGCACCCTGGCTTTTTAGTCCCATTGCACGGTGCTCAGGTGTTTAGCTGTGGCTGGAGGGCACAAATGCACTGCCCAGCTCCACTGTCAGCAGCCTGACAAATTGTATGAGAGACCGGCAGCTGCTGTGGCTGGATGGGGCTGGTTGGTGCACGTAGCAGAATGAACATGCAGTATAACCTTGGATTGCGAGTAACTTGGTTAACAAGCGTTTCGCAATACAAGCATTTTTTTTTTAAATTTTAAATCCTGACTCGGTTTGCGAGTGTCTCGCGAAGTGAGCAGGATTCAAGCCACAGCGTTGTGCAGTACCGCATTTGGCCAGAGGAGGGGGGAGCCCATTGGAGCAGAGCCGTTCTAAGCTATTCGGAAATACTCAAAAAAATGTGGAAATACTCAGTTCCCGAGCCTTTCGGAGATCCGCCGAGATAGGTTTCCTGAGGCTCTCCGGCGCCCCCACCTCTGGCCAAATGTGGTATTGCATGCCATATAAGTCAATGCAGAATAAATTATTTTCGTTTCCATTGACTTCTATGGGGAAACTCGCTTTGATATGCGAGTGCTTTGGATTACGAGCATTCTCCTGGAACGGATTATGCTCGTAATCCAAGGTTCCACTGTATAGGAGAGTATGCGCCCTGGGATAAATGGCCGGAACATAAGAACTCTTATAGGGTTTGACAAACTGCCAGTAGGGGGGCTGTATGGTACACCTGTGCCCTCTGCCCGCACTTTTGTGACATTTGTGTCCTATTAGTCTTCTTCCCTTTTACAAAGTATGAAGCTGAACGGACCCAAGTTATGTCTATGGGGAGATGATGTAGATGGACGTCAACCTGTTTACATCCTTTTTACCTCCAATCCGTTATATTAGGGTCCCACAAAAAAGTGGAAAAGGATGCAAAAATTTTCCATTGTTTTTTTTTGGACCTAGATTGACTTGGTAATCAGATGTAAACAAACACATCCGTTTACATCCGCTTGCTTATAGCATAACATTAAGCTTCCATTCAGACCCACCTGGCAGATCTGATCAGAATGACCGTGTGAAAGGGGCCTTAATACCATTGAGATGACACAGACACATTCACATTTTGTGTTTAGGCAGCAGCACACACGGCGGTTATGCAGGAATGGATGAAGATCCTGCGGCAGAAGGAGGTGGATCCAGCCATCATTCGCCATCATCTAAACGTTTTCCGCGCGATGTCACTGCGGCTACTTGAAGTCATCGTCAACGTGGCCGACCCCAAGGGAAACACCGCTGTTCACTACGCAGTGTCCCAGTCCAATTTTACTGTGGTCAGGCAGCTCCTGGAGACTGGTAAGATGAAAATATATATACTGTATATAAGTATACATTTATTAACAATATATATAAAAAATAATTAAAAAACGATATACAGGTGCATCTCATAAAATTAGAATCTCATAAAAAAGTTAATTTATTTCAGTAATTCAATTCAAAAAGTGAAACTCATACATATACTGTATGTCACAAAAGTAAGTACACCCCTCACATTTTTGTAAATATTTTATTCTATCTTTTCATGTGACAACACTGAAGAAATGACACTTTGCTACAATGTAAAGTAGTGAGTGTACAGCTTGTATAACAGTGTAAATTGTCTGTCCCCTCAAAATAACACTAATTTGAGGGAAATTTGTCGCAGTAAGTGGGTTTAGCATTAAATGACCATATAGCAGCCATTCTCAACCAGGTTTCCCTGGAATCCTAGGGTTCCTTCAGAGGTGGTTAGGGGTTCCTTGAGCTGTGGTTGATTTACCTTCTGTTTGATGGTGCCTACATAGATCTGAGCCAATGCCATTTGGAGGAGCCAGTGGTATGACACCAATGATCTTTTTAGCTCTATGTAAGGGGGGCATTCTTGCCACCACTGTAATAAAAAAGGGCATTCTTCTCACTAAACACCAAAGTAAGGGGCATTGTTCCCACTGATTCCCCAATGAATGGGTTTCATCAGGGGTTTCCTGAGTACTGAAAATTATTTTAAGGAGGTAAAAAGGTTGAGAAAGGCTGCCATATAGTGTGACCAAACCCCCGTATTTTTTAATATGTTCAGGTGTTTTTAACTAGTCTTGCAGGATAAATGTCATTTTTGCATGTGTGCGCTATAATCTGTTTTGTACTCAAAATAACTCAACACACAGCCAATAATGTCTAAACCGCTGGCAACAAAAGTGAGTACACCCCTAAGTGAAAATGTCCAAAATGGGCCCAAAGTGTCAATATTTTGTGTGGCCACCATTAGTGTTCACCAGAGCTTCACAGGTTGTCACTGGAGTCCTCTTCCACTCCTCCATGATGACATCACACAGCTGGTGGATGTTAGAGACCTTGCGCTCCTCCACCTTCCATTTGAGGACGCCCCACAGATGCTCAATAGGGTTCAGGTCTGAAGACATGCTTGGCCAGTCCATCACCTTTACCCTCAGCTTGCGGCCCAGTCACGTATAATGTTATGTACCATCGTACGTTTACAAATTCTTGTTGAATTTTGAATGGTGTCATATCCCCCGACCAGGGCTCATATTTTAAACGCCTATGTGTCCAGTTTACATTGTGATTTTCAATAAAGAATTATTTTTAACTATTCTAATCATTTGTATTTTTGCTGCGAAAACCCCCCACTGGGGGAGACTTTTCCATATTGCCACTGGAGTCCTCTTTCCCTCCTCCATTACGACATCACAGACCTTTTGGATGTTGGAGACCTTGTGCTCCTCCACCTTTCGTGTGAGGATGCCCCACAGATGCTCAATAGGGTTTAGGTCTGAAAACATGCTTGGCCAGTCCATCACCTTTACCTCAGCCTTTTTAGCTAGGCAGTGGTCGTCTTGGATTTGTGTTTGGGGTCGTTATCATGTTGGAATACTGCCCTGCAGCCCAGTCTCCGAAGGGAGGGGATCATGCTGTCCTTCAGTATGTCACAGTACAGTACATGTTGGCATTCATGGTCCCCTCAATGAACTGTAGCTCCCCAGTGCCGGCAGCACTCATGCAGCCCCAGACCATGACACTTCCACCACCATGCTTAACTGTAGGCAAGACACACTTGTCGCTGTACTCCTCACCTGGTTGCCGCCACACACGCTTGATACCATCTGAGCCAAATAAGTTTATCTTGGTCTCATCACACCACAGGACATGGTTCCTGTTTGGACATTTTAACTTAGGGGTGTACTCACTTTTGTTGCCAGTGGTTTAGACATTAATTGCTGTGTGTTGAGTGATTTTGAGGGGACAGCAAATTTACACTGTTATACAATCTGTACACTCTCTACTTTACATTGTAGCAAAGTGTCATTTCTTCAGTGTTGTCACATGAAAAGATAGAATAAAATATTTATGAAAATGTGAGGGGTGTACTTACTTTTGTGAGATACTATAATGTGTGTATATATATACACATTAATATATACCAGGGGGTTGGGAGGGTGTAGGATGTCAGTTCATCTTTTCATTCTTTGTAAAAAGATGAACTTAAAGGGGTTGTAAAGGAATTTTTTTCCCCCCAAATAGCTTCCTTTACCTTAGTGCAGTCCTCCTTCATTTACCTCATCCTTCCATGTTGCTTTTAAATGTCCTTATTTCTTCTGAAAAATCCTCACTTCCTGTTCTTCTGTCTGTAACTTCACACAGTAATGCAAGGCTTTCTTCCTGGTGTGGAGAAAGCCTCTTGAGGGGGAGGGGGTAAGCAGGAGTGTCAGGACACTCTACTTTGCAGATGGAGAAAAGAGCTGTGTGTTAGTGGATGTCCTGACACTTCTGCTCGCCCCCTCCACCCTCAAGAGGCTTTCTTCACACCAGGGAGAAAGCCCCACATTACTGTGTGGAGGAGTTACAGAGAGAAGAACAGGAAGTGAGGATTTCTCAGAAGAAATAAGGACATTTAAAAGCAAAATGGAAGAATGAGGTAAGTTAAGGAGGACTGCACTGAGGTAAAGGAAGCTATTTAGGGAAAAAAAAAATATTTTCCTTTACAACCTCTTTAAGCTGTAAGGGAGGACCCAGCTCTACCTATTGTTTCCAATGACAGAGAGGAGTTTTAAGTAATTCCTAAACATAATCTCCTATACAATTGTCTCTCTGCATCTCAGAAGGATGGTTAACAGGCAAATTAGCTATAGTACTCTCCTAAATTTTTTTGTCTCTACCCCACTTTGAAACCAGAAGGAGTCAACAGGGTTCATGCTGCCCCAATGTCTATCCCCTACAGCTCCTCAGGGGAGTGGCCACATACAGCTCCTAATTTTTTGTGTTTTCCTTCCCATGATTTCTGACTGTTAGAGCCATTAAACAGTGTTTTTTTTTTTTAAACAGATAAATGAAGTTTGTTTCTAAATATAAAGTGTGACGCTGCTTCGTGTTTAGCCGTAAATATTGCTTAGCATTTGTCATTAAAATGATTCAGCGCACAGGAATCTCCCTCTGGTTTAATAGCCGGGCCAGACCCAAATGCAAAAAAATATTTTTTCAAAACAGCGGAAAATACAGATGTTATTTTATTCCGCTGCCTGGAAAATGTGATGACATTAGTCACTACACAGGGCCCTCTGGTGTTGTCTTTCACATATGCTGGTACATAACATTTTAAACTGAGCTGCATTAAAGCCAATCAGGGCCTGCGGCAGAATGCAATGCTTTGAGTTCCCTCCATCATCTCCATTTATCGTCATTAAAGTTCATCTGTAAATCGTTTTGTTTTTTTACTTTTTAAATGTCATAAAAATCTGTTATTTACCCATTTGACGTTTTACGTGGTGAGCGATGAACGGGCCTTAAATTTCTGGGCTGCCACATTTATTGGGCCTCCGCTTTTCTGTGCTCCCAGCACACTGACCAAGCTGTCCCAGCAAATAGGAAAACAAATGGATGGATAGCCGCACTCCAAAAAATCCAATGAGGAGGTCAGCAGGTACAAAACAACATTTTTTCACAAATATGTACAGTATATCATGCTTACCATGTATCATTATTATTCATGTGTTTTGATTTTGGGCTTTATGTTGTCTTTTTTCTATGATGTACACAGGTGGAATGTGACTCCCTTGTCGGCCTAAGGGGCTGTTCTAATACCATAGGCTCCTCCTGGCCAATCAATTAAGAGAAGTCACATGTCCTTTTTCATGTTCTATATATATGTAACAGTTTTAATGCAAAACGCGTCAGCTGTCCTCTTGTTCCTTATTGCTGTGACCTTGTTTTGTACCTGCTGACCATTTAATAAAGACCTCCTCATTGTATTTTTTCGAGTGCGGCTATCCATCCATTTGTTTTCCTATTTGCTTAGTGCAGTGGTCTCAACTGCAGCCTGAGGGCCGGATGTGGCCCTTTGCTTGCCTTTATCTGGCCCTTGGAGCACTATCCCTCCCAATGACACGAGAAACTATTCTGCCATCTGACACCGACAATGGAGCACCATTTCTCCACCTGCCACCACTAATGGGGCACTATTCCTCTCTATTATACCAGCAATGGGGCACTGTTCCTCCCCCTAATACCAGATGTTTACTCCCACTGATTTCAAGAAAAATGTCACTCCCGCTGGCCAAAGTCCGGCCCTCCAAGAGCCTGAAGGACAATAAACCGGCCCTTTGTTTAGAATGTTTGGAGACCCCTGGCTTAGTGCATCACCAGCAACCTTAGTATCCTGCAACCACTTGTGACCATACAGTGATCCCACCTGGAGCGGTGACTCCCTCCTCCCTATCAAGCTGTCCCAGCAGCTCCCGCTCACCGGTGGGAAGGGTTCTCGATCATGTGACTGCTTTGACAGCCAAACTCAGTGATCACATGATCAGGAACGCTTCCACTTAAAGGGCCTCTGGGCAATGTCATCAGTTCTGAAATCAATTCATTTATGGGCCCAGCTGCAGTTGACCTCCTTTTGACCTGCATTTGAGCCGCTTCAAGTTGGTTTTGCATACCCATCAACTTGGAAGGCATAGCTTCCAACTGTCCCTTATTTCGAGGGACTGTCCCTGATTTCGAGGGGACTGTCCCTGATTTCGAGGGGACTGTCCCTGATTGGGAGAAATATCCTTTTGTCCCTCTTTTCTCCTCATTTGTCCCTCATTTTGATTGGATTTATATACCGTATATACTGAAGTTTAAGCCGACCCAAATATAAGCCGAGGCACCTAATTTTACCTAAAAAAAACTGAGAAAGCTTATTGACTCGAGTGTAAGCCTAGAGTGGGAAATGCAGCAGCTTACTGTAAGTGGAAAAGACTGTCAACAATGCCTATCTACAGCCTCACTGTGCCCATCTGCAACCACACTGTGCCCATCTACAGCCTCACTGTGCCCATCTGCAACCACACTGTGCCCATCTACAGCCTCACTGTGCATATTGCGGAGCCATGGGCCAGTGTTCCTGGGAGCACCAGATGTGACCGTACATGGTTGATGGCTCGCTCCTGATACATTAGCAGTCAGGTTTGCCCCTCCTGTGCAATGTAAGTTCGGCCCGCTTCTCCTCCCTATCTGCTGGTCCATTTCTCCCTCTGAACTCCCCTCCTCTTCCTCTCTTGTGGGCAGCCACGTGACGTCTGTACTTACTGTGCACATTTGCAGCCTCACTGTGCCCATCTGCAGCCTGACTGTACCCATCTGCAGCCTAACTGTGCCCATTTGCCGCCTGACTGTGCTCATCTGCAGCATGACTGTACCCATTTGCAGCCTCACTGTGCCCATTTGCAGCCTCACTGTGCCCATTTGCAGCCTCACTGTGCCCATCTGCAGCCTAACTGTGCCCATTTGCAGCCTCACTGTGCCCACCTGTCTCATCAGTGCCCATCTGCAGCCTCATGTACCTTGTTGCATGCTGTACTGATGTACCTTCATGTACCTCCTCCAACCGGGTGTACTGCACATGCGCGATCGCGTCCTTCGTTTAATGCACAATAATCCCCCATCACACACCAAGAAAGACGTTCTCGTGGATGTGATCGCGCATGTGCAGTACACCCGGCAACGGATGCCGACTACAGTTAACACCACATGAGACTTGCGTATAAGTTGAGGGGGGGCTTTTTCAGTATAAAAGTGTGCTAAAAAAAGTCGAGTATATACGGGTAGTTGTATATAAAATGCACTTTCTTTACAACTCCTGTAAGTCATGTAGGCCTGGCAATACCTAGTTTGTCTAGGAACACCCCACTCCTCCAGACTGGAATCCACCCACCAAGGCATTGAAAAAAATAAATCTTTATTTATAATTTTAAGTAAAATGCCATAAAAAGGAAAAAAAATGACTCCACATTAGCGAGGAAAACCCCAAACATTATGGAGTCATAAAAAAGCCAAAACATAGTAAGAGAGCGAAACCCACCATTTTGATATTTGCACCACCCTAAGAACCAGCCTACTGCTTGCATCAGTAAAATAAGATCTGTTTGTGACACAAATACCACCAGTAGCCTCAGAAGTGGTAAAAGATCAACACAGTTCATAAGTCGTTATAATGACTATATGTATGTAATGCACTAATATGGACACCAGAGGGCGCCCTTTCATGTCCATTTTACACTGCTTGCAGCAGGACTGATTTAATTGAGTCTAAAATAAGTAAGATTTTACCTAATCATTTTTATTAGAGTGTTGTTGGGGGGGGGGGGGGGGCAGGGGGGCAGGGGGACCAGAGAAGCAAACTTCTGCTTTAATCTTGCCCTCTATACTTCTGAAGCATTTTGCTAAAATGGTAAAAGTTCTGTAAAAATTCCTCATTTTCACCAACACCTGATCCCTACAATTCCCATACAATTTCCATACAATTCCCATATTGCAGAATTGGGATAAACAGGTAAAAGGACTGTCAGAATGTTTGGTATTTACTAAATTCTAAATTGTATAATACATCTGTCTCTGTATATAATCTCTATGTCATAATTTTAAAGATGGATATCTCGGTAACGGCAGCAGCTGCTGCCACAACCGAGATATCCATCTTTTCCGTGGGCAGTGCTGTACACGATAATGGCGGTCCCAGCGGCGGATTCGCCGCAAGATCGCCGTTATCGGTGGCGGGAGAGGAGAGGGCAGGGCCCCCCCCCCCTCCCGCCGCTCTCCCGCCGCTCTCCCGCGCTCTCCGCCGCTCTCCGCCGCTTACCGGAGCCGTCGGTAACGGCGGAGGCGATCGGGTCCTCTTGCTGGCTGTGTTGGGATACGAGTGAGGGAAAAATCGCCCCCACCCGTCCCCCACAGCTCTGCTGGGCGGAAGTGACGTCAAAACGTCAGTCCCGCCCAGCGTCTTAAAGAAACATTTTTTTTTTCTGAAATTTGAAAAATTACATTTTTTTTTTTCTTTTGCTTTTTTTGCATTTAAGCCTAAATATGAGATGTGAGGTCTTTTTGACCCCAGATCTCATATTTAAGAGGACCTGTCATGCTTTTTTCTATTACAAGGGGTGTTTACATTCCTTGTAATAGGAATAAAAGTGATAATTTTTTTTTTTAAATTTATTTCGATGTATAAAATTATAAACTAATTAAAAATAAATAAGAAAACAAAAAAAAAAAATGTAAAACGCCCCGTCTCGACGAGCTCGCGCACAGAAGCGAACGCATACGTGAGTAGCGCCCGCATATGAAAACGGTGTTCAAACCACACAAGTGAGGTATCGCCGCGATCGTTAGAGCGAGAGCAATAATTCTAGCCCTAGACCTCCTCTGTATCTCAAAAAATGCAACCTGTAGAATTTTTTAAACGTTGCCTATCGAGATTTTTAAGGGTAAAAGTTTGACGCCATGCCACGAGACCGCCATTTTATTCTCTAGGGTGTTAGAAAAAAAAAATATATATAATGTTTGGGGGGTTTAAGTAATTTTCTAGCAAAAAAAACAGTTTTAGTCTCGTAAACACCGAATCTGAAAAACAAGCCCGGTGGGCAAGTGGTTAAAGCAGTGCTGGAAAATAATGGGGGCCACACAAAATATTGACACTTTGGGCCCAATTTGGACATTTTCACTTATGGGTGTTCTCACTTTTGTTTGCCAGTGGCTTAGACATTAATGGCTGTGTGTTGAGTTATTTTGAGGGGACAGCAGATTTACACTGTTATACAAGCTGTACACTCACTACTTTATATTGTAGCAAAGTGTCATTTCTTCAGTGTTGTCACATGAAAAGATATAATAAAATATTTACAAAAATGTGAGGGGTGTACTTACTTTTGTGTGTACTTACTTTTGTGAGATTCTGTATGGATAGTAGTAAATACTACAATACTACTGTGTATTGTCCTGTGTTCCTTCCACTTTCTTTTCTTACTTTCTTTCTTTCCTTTCCTTACTCTTTTTCTTTCTTTCTTTCTTTTTTTCTTTCTTTCTTTCTTTTCCTTACTCTTTCTTTCTTTCTTTCTTTCTTTCTTTCTTTCTTTCTTTCTTTCTTTCTTTTCCTTACTCTTTCTTTCTTTCTTTCTTTCTTTCTTTCTTTTCCTTACTTTTTCTTTCTTTCTTTTCCTTACTCTTTCTTTCTTTCTTTCTTTCTTTTCCTTACTTTTTCTTTCTTTCTTTTCCTTACTCTTTCTTTCTTTCTTTCTTTCTTTTCCTTACTCTTTCTTTCTTTCTTTCTTTTCCTTACTCTTTCTTTCTTTCTTTTCCTTACTTTCTTTTCTTTCTTTCTTTCTTTCTTTCTTTCTTTCTTTCTTTCTTTCTTTTCCTTTCCATTTTTTTTGATTTTCTGTTCCTGACTTGGGTTTCATCTTCTATATATAACATGCTGGTATTTTAGGTTCTCCTTTCAGGCTCCATCTGTGTTCAGTTTCCCTTATTCCTGAAGACGGGCCCTGTCCGCCCCCTCCTCTCCTCTGCACACCCTCCTGACTGACCATCTCCTCTTCTCTCTCTCCCCCAGGCCTGTGTGATGTGAACAGACAGAATAAGGCCGGATTTACGCCGCTCATGCTCACGGCACTCGCAGCTTTCCGCTCCCACGAAGACATCGAAACTGTCACACAGATGCTGCGTTTGGGAGACGTCAACTGTCGGGCCAGCCAGGTGCTCAGCTCCCTTCTGTTTCTTTAAACGCAAGGGTTATTAATACCTTACATAATAATCCATGTGCATAAAAGTTAATTGCCATTTACTGTAAATAAATGTATATACTGTATATTGTTCTCACTTTTTTTTTCTTTGTTGCATTTCAGTAATGCTGATCGCCTAACTAACTGTAACAACAGTGTGTCACCATGGCCATATCTAGTTCTCATTGGCATAGCATGTGATAGGGTGACAACGCAGGTTCATAATTGGAAGATAGGGACAAAGCGTTGTTATCCTATAACAGGAAGTGCCTAAGAAGGAGCCATTCATTGCAGGATCACCAGGGATTCATTTAAAATTAAAGTTGCAGTGTTAAAAAATAAAGCGAACTTTGCCAGTAAATGCAAGGTCTGTTTTTCTTATGTCCTCCCCCTGTAAAAATATAAGGTTATAGTATGCCCAAAAATCTAACTGTAACAAAAAAAGGAGGCAGATTTTATATTTGCGTTACCTCCTGCTGCGCCTTGATGAGAGTGATGTCATGCTCTGAACAAAGGTAGAGCGTGCACCACTCTTCCATAAGGTGGTGGGTCTTTCCCAGATATGTCACTGTCTCTGAGGTAAGCACAGCGGATAATGATAAAATATACATTTATTACCAAATATACAAAGCATAAAACTTTTTGACAGTAACATTAGGCCATATAGAGAATTGACCAAACATTATACTCAATTCATATAAAAAGCTTGAAAGATACTTGCGTGTGCAGTAAGCTTACGCGTTTCTCAGACTCATTGTCTGCTTCTTCAGGACAGCTCAACATGCCTCTAAATCAATATTCAAATTACAAAAAAATCATAAAGATAACATTAGCATCAATTACAATTCATTTTTTTCATCATATATATATATGACACTTGATAACATTAATATAAGTGCTCACCAGATTCTACAGACTCCAACTGTAGCATCAGAAAAGAACGAACGGATCCTTATCCGGTAATTAAAGGAAATATATATATTTAAATATATATGTTTGGTTCTGTAGATAACTATTAACTATTGATTTTAAACTAACTTGCCTTGGATATGATCTGATGCCCACCAGACCAGTTCGGAGACTCTGACACCACCGTTCTGTTACCAGATGAGGGTCAGTTCGTTCTTTTCTGATGCCACAGTTGGTAGAGAGTTAATGTCATAGAATCTGGTGGGCACTAATATTAATGTTATCAAGTTTTATATGTATATGATGAATAAATTAATTGTAATTTATACTAATGTTATCTTTATGATGTTTTTGTAACTTGAATAATGATTTAGATGTAGAAGCAGACAAGGAGTCTGCAAAATGTGTCGGCTTACTGCACACACAAGCATCTTTCAAGCTTTTATATGAATTGAGTATCATTTTTGGTAAATTCTTTATATGGCCTAATGTTACTGTCAAAAAGTTTTATGCTTTGTATTTTTTATATTTTATTATTATCCACTGTGTATGTGCTTACCTCAGAGACAGTGACATATCCGGGAAAGTCTCATCACCTTATGGGAGAGTGGTGCTCTCTTTAACTTTATTTTATTCGATTGCTTAGGGATATGGATATGACAATCTGTCCCTAGAACTGGTCCAACAATTCCAAATACAGCGGAACCTCGAATTGCAAATAACGCAGTTAACGAGCATTTCGTAATTCGAGCACTGTATTCTTATAAATCCTGACTCGGTTTGCAAGTGTTGTCTCGCCAAAACTAGCAGGATTCAAGCCACAGCGGTGTGCAGTACCACGTTTGGCCTGAGGTGGGGGGGGGGGGCGTGGGAGCCAATCGGAGCTGTTCGGAAATGCTTGAAAATACTCCTTTTCGAGGTTTGCCAAGGTCAGCCGAGCTGTCCTCGGGCCTTTCCATGTGTTCCCAAGGCTCTCTGGCTCCCCCACCTCTGGCCGCATGCGGTATTGCTTGCCATAGAAGTCAATGCGGAACAAATTATTTTCGTTTCCATTGACTTCTATGGGGAAACTGGCTTTGATATGCAAGTGCTTTGGATTACAAGCATTCTCCTGGAATGGATTATGCTCGAAATCCGAGGTTCCACTGTATACACTATAAGATGGTAACAGATCTGGGACACCTTTTGAAACTCCAAAGAGGAAAGTAATGCGGCGCACATAGTGCCCCCTCACCCTCCTGCTGAGTTCAGTCCTGACTCTCCTGAGCCACATTCCCGTCTGACTATTGTGTCCGGGTTTTAGGTGAATCCCGGACAGGTGGCAACCCTACCTATAACAGGAAGTGCCAAAGCAAGGGACTTCATTGTTGCATTGTTTGTGCGACTACTGGCCAGAGCTTCAAAAAGAAGAGGCTGCATGGGCCTGGTCGCACAGCGTGGAGGGCGCCTGGTAGATCAATTACTAAGGGACATATAACACCTTATTCCTCTGCTTTTAGACTTAATGAGCAATTAACCCTTGCAGTGAGAGGTGGGAATGAGCCACACAGGGGTGTTTTTTGTGAAATCCCTGGTGTTCAACTTATAAAGGATTTTAGAGATTTGGGTTTACGTATATTTAAAAAGAATGCCCTCCAGGGTTCTCCCTGGCTGGCTGACTGAGGCTGTCCACACAAAAGAAAAAAATCTAAGCACTCTTCTAAAAGTGCCAGCTGCTTGGTTGTCTCTGGTTTCAGTTCACTTTAGAATAATAATAATTCAAATAATAATATTAATTAATATAAAAAAATAATGATGAGAATATTCATGGTAAAAGATAATGATAATAAATAATGATTCATTTTTTTTATAAAAAATAATATTTGGGATCCTTCCCATGCTGGCAGCAAGCAAAGTCACAGTGAAGTCAGAACTTGTGGTTTGCGTACCTTTTCCAGGTATGTCATTTAAAAAGTATCAAAGCCACTGGATTTATGTGACAGCCAGGCAACTAGCATTTTCAAAGTGTGAAGTCAGTGGTGACTGTCTCTGGGTATTTTCATGACAGGTAAAACGACAGTAAAAAAATATATATTTTCCTGCATTTCCATCTGAGCTCCAGGCACATGATAATTGGATAATTTGATGCATTCTTGCATATTTATGTTTTATTTTGCCCTGAAGATAGGAGCGCGCTCAGTGTGCACCGCACAGGATTTTGGGAGATCATTTAACGGCAGAATTCAGCTGGCAATATTTTAAAATAAGTTTAATTACTTTTCAGTAGATTACATAATGGAATTAAAGGGCCAGTCCATCCAAATGTGATATTTTAGTTATAGGTGGAGCCTGGTGGTCAGATCCTGGCTTCATATACACTATATTACCAAAAGTATTGGGACACCTGCCTGTACACGCACACACGAACTTTAATGGCATCCCAGTCTAAAGCCTGCTACAAACGATCGGATTTTCCGCAGACAAAGCGTAGGACTTTTGTCTGAAGGGCGTTGGCTGGGAACTTGTCTTGCGTACAAACGTCAAAGAATTGTTGTCCAAAAAAAACACGAAACTATGTGTTTTTTTTTCAGCTCTTTAGCGACACCCTTTGGGCAACTTCTGTTAATGTCCTGTTTGGTGAGCATTGCTTCCGAGCATGCGTGTTTGTAGATTTTTGTGTGACGTACTTCTGTACACTAGGGCTGCAGCTAACGATTATGAAAATAATCGATTAGTTGGCCGATTATTGTTTCGATTAATCGGTTAATAACCTTAAAAAAAAATTGTGGGCATACAACAATGTCTTCTTTCATAAAAAATTTTTTTTATAGAACGTTTGTTAGATTTTCTAATCGTCTCTGGGGTCGATGTTCGTTTTCAACCACAGTGACGGGGACGTTTAGGAAGAATAGAAAACTTCTTGGTCAAAGGAATTTCCAGACAGTGTATGTGGTTTTCATTCAGAAATTACATTCATTTTAAAACTGAATGTTAAAAGAAAGTGAAAATTTCAAACATTCTTTCATTCATCGAATGTACAAAGATTTTCCGTATTAATCTAATATTAACAGTAGTATTTATTTGCTTTTTTTGTACTATAAAGGGTTAATTTTTTTTTTTTAACCCATTATGTTACTGGCCGATTAATCGATTATGAAAATAGTAATCGACCAGATTAGTTGTTGATTAATCGATTAGTTGTTTTCGGCCCTACTGTACACACAATCCGAAAACACACAATTGTTGGCGGACAATTTTAAAGCATACTATCCCACATTTGTTGGCGGAAAATCCGACAACAATTGTCCGATGGAGCATCAAAATCAGGAGTCTCCAAACTGCGGCCCGAGGGCCCGATGTGGCCCTTTGCTAGCCTTTATCTGGCCCTTGGGGCTTTATTCCTCCCACTAATATGAGGCACTATTCTTCCTACTGACACAAACAAGGGGGCACAATTTCTTTCACTGTTACCAATGATGGCATACAATTACTCCTACTACTAGGGGCACTACTCCTTATCCTACTGACTGCAAACTCTGAGGCCATATTTACTCTCACCAATGCTGGGCCCGGGATTTTTTTACCCCCGCTGGCCACAATCCGGCCCTGCTAAAGTCTGAAGGACAATAAACTGGCCCTTTGTTTGAAAAGTTCAGAGACCCCTGATCAGAATGGTCAGATTTTCCGACAACAGCCTGTCATCACACAATTTAAGCCTCGTACACGCGATCGGATTTTCAGAAGAGAATTGTGTGATGACAGACTGTTGGCCTAAAATTCGACCGTTTGTACGCTCCATGGGACAATTGTTGTCCAACTTTCCACCGACAAATGTTGGATGATAGGCTAATACATTTTCAACGGACAACAGTCTGTTGTTGGATTATCTAATTGTGTGTACAGAAGTACGTCACACAAAAATCCAAAGTACAAACATGCATGCTCAGAATCAATGCTCACCAAACACAACATTAGCAGAAGGGGGCCCAAAAGGTGGCGCTAAAGAGCTAAAATTTCATGTCGTCTGTCACTACATTTGTGTTTGTTGGCCGACAATTGTGTGCCGTTTGTATGCTATACAAGTTCCTGGCCAACGCCCTTCGGACAAAAGTCCTACGCTTTGTCTGCTGAAAATACAATTGTGTGTACGAGGCTTTAGAACACCCGATAGAACACCTTTGGGATGAATTAGGGCGGAGACTGCGAGCCAGGGCTTCTCGTCCAACATCAGTGCCTGACCTCCCAAATGCGCTTCTGGAAGAATGATCAAACATTCCCATAGACACTCCTAAACCTTGTGGACAGCATTCCCAGAAGAGTTGAAGCTGTTATAGCTGCAAAGGGTGGGGCAACTCAATATTGAACCCTACAGACTAAGACTGGGATGCCATTAAAGTTCATGTGCGTGTAAAGGCAGGTGTCCCAATACTTTTGGTAATACCGTGTGTGTCTTGGATGTTCCAACAGAGAGATCTCCCTGCAATAATTTCCGACTCTGTTGCTGCCAAACAGGGGCTCATGGGTGTTCCCAGTCACCTCTAAGCTTTCCAGCTATACCTGTTAAATTCTCAGTAATATAAGGGCTCATTCACAATAGTGGTTGAGAGGTGGTAAAACACTGTGGTTAACTTGCATATTTACTGCCCCCCAGTGCTGGGACAAGGCCATTTGGTGCCCAGGGCGAAGATGGCAAACTGCGCCCCCCCCCCCCATTTTTAAGAAACTGCGGCATTTGATGGGGCAAACTGGCAGCACACTGGCGGCAATTGATGGGCACACTGGCGGCAATTGATGGGGAAAACTGGCAACACACTGGCAGCAATTGATGGGGCACACTGGAAGCAATTGATGGTTACAGTGGCTGCGTTTGATGGCACAGTGGCGACAATTAATGGCACAGTGGCAACAATTATTGGCACAGTGGCTGCATGTGATGGGCACAGTGGCAACAATTGATGGCACAGTGGCTGCGTGTGTTGGCACAGTGGCTGCATCTAATGGCACAGTGGCGACAATTGATGGCACAGTGGCTGCGTGTGTTGGCACAGTGGCTGCATCTGATGGCACAGTGGCTGCAAGTGATGGCACAGTGGCGACAATTGATGGCACAGTGGCTGCGTCTGATGGCACAGTGGCTGTGTCTGATGGCACAGTGGCTGCATGTGATGGCACAGTGGCTGCATGTGATGGCACAGTGGCGGCAATTGATGGCACAGTGGCTGTATGTGTTGGCACAGTGGCTGCGTTTGGTGGCACAGTGGCTGCGTGTGATGGGCACAGTGGCTGCGTGTAATGGGCACAGTGGCTGCGTGTGATGGGCACAGTGGCTGCGTTTGATGCGCACAGTGGCTGCGTTTGATGCGCACAGTGACTGCTTTTGATGGGCACAGTGGCTGCGTGTGATGGGCACAGTGGCTGCGTTCGATGTGCACAGTGGCTGCGTGTGATGGGCACAGTGGCTGCGTTTTATGCGCACAGTGGCTGCGTGTGATGGGCACAGTGGCTGCGTGTGATGCGCACAGTGGCTGCGTGTGATGCGCACAGTGGCTGCGTGTGATGCGCACAGTGGCTGCGTGTGATGGGCACAGTGGCTGCGTTTGATGGGCACAGTGGCTGCGTGTGATGGGCACAGTGGCTGCGTGTGATGCGCACAGTGGCTGCGTTTGATGGGCACAGTGGCTGCGTGTGGGCACAGTGGCTGCGTGTGATGGGCAGAGTGGCTGCGTGTGATGCGCACAGTGGCTGCGTTTGATGGGCACAGTGGCTGCGTGTGATGGGCACAGTGGCTGCGTGTGATGGGCACAGTGGCTGCTTGTGATGGGCACAGTGGCTGCGTTCGATAGGCACAGTGGCTGCATGTGACTGCAATTAAGTTTTTTTTGTTATGCAGACAAGGAAGGCAAGCTCAAAATAACACAAAAAAAAAATGTTCTGACATTTTTTTTAATTAAAAATATGATGGTCACCTCAGTCCAATCCCCCCCTCCCCTCCCCTCCCCACCCCAATACAGACTCATTTAACTTGTCATTTAAGTTGTTACTTTTTTTTACACAGTATAGTTCACTTCTTCTTCTGTTGCAGACAGTCCACACACTCCAGTCCAGACAGTAGCAGGCTGAGGCAGGCAGCAGGCTCCTCGTGTCTTTTTTTTTTTTTTTACAGACACAGCTCCGTGCGAGTCCTGCCTCCCTCTCTGTCTCAGTCACCTCTCACCCCCGGCGTGACGTCACGCAGCGTCGGCGCACGTCGGGAATATTCCAACTATAGCCTTCATGGGGGGGGGGGGCGAGAGGAAACGCAAAGGAGGAAAGTGAGCCAGGACAGAGGAGCGCAGTCGGCACACAGTGTGCCACAGCCGCTGCCTGCGCTGTCTGTCACTCAGTGAAAGTGAGTGACAGACAATCCAACTGGTCTGGCGGCCGCAGCTGATTGCGCCCCCCCCCCCCTGTTAGACTTGGTAGCGCCAGGGTCACTCTCCCCTCCCGCCCATGCCTTGTACCGGCCCTGCTGCCCCCCTTAACGCCTCCCGCTTTAGCTGCAGAGGCTGCAGGAACAATACCCCCTCACTTTTGGCCTTCTGAGTGCGACCCATTCAAATGAATGTTGCTGCTTTGCAAGCCCCCCGAAACTGTATGTAATGTTTGTGATTGCAGTGCGTTGTGGGGTTTAAGGGGTTAAAGCAGACAGTGAGGATATAACATCTCCTTACTGCCTGTCAAATGCTCTCTGAAGAGCGATCCACATTTGACCAAGCATGTGTGAAAAAGCCCATAAACAATCCAGCAGGGCAAGTAAAAGTTCTTCATATTGGACACTGACCCAGGAACCCACCAATAGAGTTAGGGGGTGGGTGTGAGTGCGTCTGCGGGGCAAGAATTGCCTCCGCTGCATATAATTGGCTGTCTTCTCTGACAGCTTCCTTGTGAGATGGCTCAGGTGGATTGGGATGTGGATCACACTTCAGAGGGCAATTAACAGGCTGTAAGGAAGCATTATGTCGCCTTCCAATGCTTGCTTTAATCGCTAAATACCTGAGCCGGTAAATGGGTCACTTTCGGATGGCAGTAAATTTCCCGACAGCAGGAAATGACGAGGGTAAAAACTACACATGGGCAATTCGTTTAGTTCCAAATTAGTTTTTTAACTAAATTAGATTTTTTCGGATTTGCGAAATTTCAAATTTCCACATTTTTGTACATTTTTTAATTCGGAGATCAAAAAAAATTGAAAATCTGAAAATAAGTATTAATATATCTGAAAAGTCAAAAGATAAAAAATCGAAAAATGTAAAAACCTGAAATAATAACTAACTAATAATTAACTTAACGATTACTAACTATTAGTATTGGAATTTCCTTTCAAATTTGGCTGTTAGTGAACGTAACGAATACAAATTTATCCGAAGTTACGAATTATCCGAAATAACAAATGCCATATCTAAACGAATGGAACGTAATGAATTACCATATTTATCGGCGTATACCGTGCACTTTTTTCCCCTTAAAATCAGGGGAAAATCGTGGGTGCGCGATATACGCCGATCCCCGCTTCCCGCGCTGTGTTTGAAGCCCCCGACGACATATACCAAGCGCAGTACACTCGGCCAGGCTCGGCTCCCCTCGCGGTCACGTCCTGTGCCGCCTCCTAGCCTTTATGCTAGAGGAGCCGAGCGTGCCTGAGTGTACTGCGTTCGGTATATGTCGGCGGCGGCGTTCAAACACAGCGCGGGGATCGCAGCGCGGGAGAAGGGGGGAAGACACCACGAAGGCCGCAGATGGACACCGGACAAGGCCGCCGATGGATGCCAGGCAACTGTAAGTAATTAACTGTAAAACTGCCAGTATTTCTTTTTTTTCCCCTTAGGATTCCCTATACGCCGGTGCGCGTTATAGGGCGATAAATACGGTAATAATAATAAATAATAATAAAAACTTTTATTATTTATTGTTAATTTGTTCTGTTCCATTTGTTTAGATGCAGCATTCGTTATTTCGCATAATTCGGATAAATTCGCATTCATTACATTCATTGACAGACAAATTTGAAAGGAAATTCCAATACTAATAGTTAGTAATAGTTAAGTTATTATTAGTTAGTTATTATTTCAGGTTTTCAAATTTTCGGATTTTCGTTCTTTACAAAACCTATAATTTAATAGTTAGTTATTATTAGTTAGTTATTACTTTATGGATTTTCTTTCTTATTTTCAAATTTTCAAATTACGGATTTCTGAAAATTCCGAAATTCAAACAGTCGGGAATTTGAAAATTTGAGAATCCAAAAATTTGACATTAGAAAATTCCAAAAATTCAGAAATTTGGAAAGTCCGAAATCCGAAAATTCAGAAATTGGGAAATTCGGAAATACATAAATTCGCAAATTCGAAAATCCCCAAATTTAGAATTTTCGAAAATTCCTGACACGCATTTCAACTGAAGAAGTTGCTTGGATGAGCTATAAATCGTCTTCAACATTCCAGAACGAGTCCAGTTGAATGTGATTACTATGAGATCTACTGTGTCAAAGAATGCATCAGAACTAATTTCTCTCTCCTCTGTCATCCCAGGCTGGGCAGACCGCTCTTATGTTGGCAGTAAGTCATGGACGTCTGGACGTGGTACGGGCTTTGCTGCAGTGTGGGGCAGATGTCAATGTGCAGGATCATGACGGGTCTACTGCGCTCATGTGTGCGTGTGAACATGGCCATACCGACATAGTCAGCCTGCTCCTGGCAGAACCAACATGCAATGTGTCTCTTACAGACAATGTAAGTCATCGAGTAACACTTATTAACTGTTCAATACACAAGAGGAGTCTAGTAATAGAGGAGCTGTGTAATACAAAGATACAATCCAAAGATACAATCCAAAGATACAATACAAAGATATTGCAAGGAACATTTACTGTCTGCATATTGCAATAGAGCAGTTGTATCCAGACTGGGGCCCCGGGGGCTGGATGTGGCCCTTTGCTTGCCTTTACCCGACCCTTGGGGCACTGTTCCTCCCTGATATTAACAATGGGACATAATTCCTCCCGCTAACACCAATGATGGGACAATATTCCTCCCACTGACACCAATGATGGGGCACTATTCCTCCCACTGATACCAATGATGGGGGACTATGCTTCCCACTGACACCAACTATGGGGCACTATTTCTCCCACTAACACCAAAGATTGGGCACAATGATTCGATACTATTTCTTGAATATCAAAAATAGGGCATTGTTCACTCCCACAGTGGTTTTCGACTTCCTACTGGTCACAGTCCAGCCCCTCCTAAGTCTGAAGGACAGTAATTGGCCCTTTGTTTATAAAGTTAGGAGACCCCTGCAATAGAGGAACTGTATAATATACAATTACCGGTAAAACGAATAACATTGATTATCTCGCTAAAATGGCATCTGAAAGAGGAGGGGATATATTTGGGCAGCAAGTAAACACGTTGTCCCTGATGTTGATGAGTGAAAGCAGAAAAAATGGGCATCACAGTTTGTTGTGTATGGGGCTGTGTAACTGCAGACTGGTCAGGGTGCCCATGCTGACCCGTGTCCACAGCCAAAAGGGCCTACAATGGGTCCGATCCATGGTGGCCTCACCTCACAACTTACAGAACTTAAATGATCTGCTACTGATGGCTTGGGGTCAGATACCACAGCATACCTACAGGGGTCTAGTGGAGTCCAATGCCGATATGGGTCAGGGCTGTTTTGTTGGTAAAAGATGTACCTACGCGATATTAAGTTGTTTGGTCATAATTCTGTTAAGGCTAATCGGTGTATATGACTAGGATCTCTCTCTAGAGGGGGTCTGCCCTGTGTATAATGAAATAAAGGAGCGGTATATTACACAGATGTGACTGGGATCTCTCTCCGGAGTCTTCACTGTACATTATGTAAAAAATTTGCTATATAATGCACAGATATTGGTAGGATTTTACCTACCTCAGTGTGCTGTGTGTGTATATAATAGATTGTGTATAAGAGATTAAACTGTGATATATTTATTTGTATTTCTCTTTCTAATAGGATGGGAGTACTGCTCTGTCTATTGCGCTGGAAGCTGGGCAGAATGATATAGCAATGCTTCTACATGCTTATAATGCCAAAACATCGAGTTTAGTAAGTACATTCTCTCCGTTCCTCCCACCATAGGGTGAGATTGACAGGGGGAACTATGTACCATGGGGTCTGCCCCAATTACCACAGTTGGGTGACACTGACTAAAGGAGTTATATGACATGAAGTCTGTCCTTTCCAACACAGGGTGACACATAGGGGTAAATAGGTGACATGAAGTCTGTCCCTCGCAATTCTGGGTGACACCACCCAGAAGAAGCTATATAACACAAAGTCCTACCCTCCTACCATAGGGTGACACCACCCAGGAGGAGATTTGTGATGTGGAGTCTGTGCCTCCCACCACAGGATGACACAGACAGGAGGAGCTATGTGACATGAAGTCTGTCCCTCCCACCACAGGGTGACACCACCCAGGAGTAGCTATGTGACATGAAGTCTGTCCCTCCCACCACAGTGTGACACCACCCTGGAAGAGCTATATGACCTGAAGTCTGTCCCATCCTCCACAGTGTGACACCACCTAAGAGGAGCTAGCTATGTAACCTGGTGACTGTCCCTCCCACGACAGGATGACACAGATAAGAAGAGCTATGTGACATGAAGTCTGTTCCTCCCACTACAGGGTGACACTACCCAGGAGGAGCTATATGACATGAAGTCCATCCCTCTCACCACAGGGTGACACAGGCAGGGGGAGCTATGTCACATGAAGTCTGTTCCTCCCACCACAGGGTGACACCACCCAGGAGGAGCTATATGACATGAAGTCCATCCCTCCCACCACAGGGTGACACAGACAGGGGGGAGCTATGCGACATGAAGTCCATCCCTCCCACCACAGGGTGACACAGACAGGGGGGAGCTATGTGACAAGAAGTCCGTCCCTCCCACCACAGAGTGACACAGACAAGGGGGAGCTATGTGACATGAAGTCCATCCCTCCCACCACAGGGTGACACAGACGTGGGGAAACTATGTGACATGAAGTCTGTCCCTCACATTATAGGGTGACACAGACGTGGGGAAACTATGTGACTTGAAGTCTGTCCCTCACATCACAGGGTGACACAGACAGGGGGGAGCTATGTGACATGAAGGCGGTCCCTCCCACCACAGGGTGACACAGACAGGGTTAACTATGTGACATGGAGTCTATCCCTCCCACCAAAGTGTGACAGACAGGAGGAGCCTTGTGACATAGCGTCTGTCTCTTCCACCACAGGATGACACAGACAGGGTGATATTGCTTTTTTTTTTTTCTATCACATAGGTATTATTAGGCCTGTCCATAGCACCACAGCTTTTACTACTGTATAACCCTACTGATAGTAGCCCACATAATACTGTTGTTTGATGTAATTTAATATACTGTATTCAAGATACTTGAGAAAAAATATTGATGCCACATTATGTATTATTTTTACAGAATGGTGGTGAACAAGCAAACACGCAGCATGTGAACCCAACAGATGAATCCCAATAAGAGGAGGATTTTGGGTTTGGAGGTTCCACCCATCAACATCTACGTCCTGTGTTACCCAATCAGGGGGCTGAGGAGGATGGGTACCAATGTCTGCCGTCCATAAACACTGCACTGCAAGAACCACTATGCACCCAGCTTCAGCACCATGGAGAGAGGGAAACCAGGGGGTGGGACAGGTGGGTTGGGTTATCTACCGGAGGTGAGCAGTGAAGGACAGGAGTCGGTGGTTTTAGGGCGTGTGGAGGAAGTATGTGTATCATTGGGACACCCGAAGGAGAGGAACTGAAGACAAAAACATAGAGACAAATGGAGCAGAAGAAACGTCGACCAATAAGATTCCAGCTTACATTTTTTTCTTTAGGCCAGGAAATGACAACAGACTTCTGACTGCTATAGGCAAGATTTCCTATTTTCTGTGCTCATGACATAAAAGAAAAGCTGGACTGATAAAATACTTAGACTGCCATAGCTGAACTTTTTTCGAAATCCTGGTTGAGGGGTACAATGTAAATCTAACGGCTCCATTACTGTCTGAGTCACTAACCAGCAACAAGTATGTAGATCAGGTCGGTGATCCAGTAAGTACTGGAGCCAGAGACAGTCAAGCAAGTAGCATTTTCATATATTCTCCAATAGCAGTTTCCCTCAAAACAGGTTTCTTAAGGACTGACCCATTAAATATCTGAAATAAGACCTGTCTGGATTTCCTCACAAACCGCCAAATCCAGACTTGCAGTTTCCAGGTGTCTTTTTCTGGTGCAGTTCTAAAACTGAAGAGCCTATTCACACTATTAGGCACCAGCGCACCATGCCAACAGATGTACATTACAGTGCAGCGCCACACTTGACAACTCTCATGCAGTACAGGGCACTGCCAAAATGTTTGTTGGTCCATTGTGGTGCATTGGGCATCCTGTTAAGATGAATAGGCTGTCCCAACACAATGCATGGTAATGCACATTCGCCTAATGCACAACAGTGGACCCTGCTGGTGTGAATAGGTCCAGATTGCCCTGGGACAGCACAGATCTCATTCCAAACACATGAAGGAATGGAGGCACATGTGTTTTTTTTTGGACTTAGCAACCAGCATTCAACAACCAAATAGTCACATTGGTTGTTGTGTGTAACCAAGACAGTTTTAAGATACATTGATTAATAAAGGCACTTGAGGAGGACCTCTTATTTAGTCAGTTAGTTTGAAGCATGAATTTACCAAGAATAAAAAATAAATAAATGAATTCAAACAATTACTGGTAAGTGTTATCAGACAGGGCAAGAGCTGAACAGTAATCTACTATACTGAACTACTCAAGGCAGGCACTGCTTGCAGGTTAATATTGTTATATCGTCAAAATTAGTGAACACCCCTCAAAATCATTTGATTAATTTGCACAAAGCCAGGTCCAAGACATGGTTTAAGAAGTTTGGTGTTAAGAAACTGGAGTCAGGGCCTATCCTAGGTGGGTGCACAGGGTGCAGTTCACCCAGGCACCAACCACAGAGGTGGGGGTGCTTTAGTGCCAGAGTGCTCCGCTCCCTCCTCCTCTCCATGCCGGTGTCCAGAGGCCGCTCACCGCCACCGTTGTTTCCTGCCCAAGCCCGTCCCCCCTCGCTCCTGTCAGAGGAGATCGGAGCGGCTGTCTCTGTGTGGAGAGGAGTGGCCTGCACCGAGTTCTGACCTCAACTTTACTGAACACCTTTGGGTTAAAATATGAGCCAGGCCTGCCAACCAACATCAGCACCTCCGAATAGATAATAATTCCCACAGATACATTCAAAATTATTGTGGAAAGCCTTCCTAGAAGAGTGGACACTGTTATACAGGGAGGATATGACTCCATATTAATGTCCATGGTTTTGGAATGAGATATCCAACAAATTCATATAGG
Organism: Rana kukunoris; assembly: GCA_029574335.1. Lineage (NCBI taxonomy): Eukaryota > Metazoa > Chordata > Amphibia > Anura > Ranidae > Rana > Rana kukunoris. The sequence continues at coordinate 500,396,854 of CM056051.1, read as the reverse complement.
TGTGGTGGTCAAGTGTCCACAAACTATGACCAGATGATGCAAAATGGCTTTGAGGTCCCCAGAAAGTCCCAAAACTTGGGCTCAATCTTCTTGCAATCCTACCTCGGAGCTCTGTCTTTGCAATGTGGGCATCTTGGTGACCAACAGAGAAACACTGGTGGTGCCTGGTGTCCTCCTGAGCTCCATGTAGCAGCAAAGTTAAGGGTTACAGGAAGCATTTGGCTTATGAGGTTTGTACAGATTTATCTTCAGCCTAGTTTTCTTGGATTAGGTTAGTTCAGTATGGTTGTGTAATATGTTAACATTCAAGTCGGTAACAGGGTGAAGATGGCTTTGCTAGGAGGAATGAAGGATGTTATAAAGATGTAGTTGTAGAACTGAGGTATGTTGGAGATATATGCCAATGTGGACAATGTAGGGCTGATTCTCTTTCCTGTGGGAGGAGGTTTCTTCAAGATCATTTCTGGCAAATACTGTAATTTATATTAGAAAATGCTATAAACTTGACTGCCGAATGACCTATTTCGGGATGAAGGGGTGATCAGCTACAGACTATGCAAAGACGAGAGGAAGAAGCAGGTGATAAGATGGAAACAGGAAGATGCAGGCATAGTAAAGAAAATCTGTAATTTTTTTCTATTTTGGGCAAGGTAAAAAGTTCTCTTGATAGGCCCTTCCCCTATCACCCCCTTTCCCTGTGCTCACCCATTACTCCTTTCATCTATTGGAGGCCTTGAAAATATACATTGCCTTTAAATCTGGAGGAGCACTCAACTTTCTTGTCTTCCTCCCAGAATGTAGCCAATCAGGCTTATGTAAGGATTGGTTTCAGCACTGGAGGCCTACAGGGAAGCAGGGAAATGTGGTGGGGAAGATAGTTATCAGTTGGGTGGGGTGGTATTTTAAGAGAACCTGACACTTTTGCCTAAATGGATAAAGTGACAACTTTTTTTTGATGCAGAGATTGGACCTTGAGATGGATACAACATGTTTTTTTAACAGGGTGACTGGAAAGTGGTAGGTTGGGGACACAACTGGACAAAGGGAATGTACAATTTCAGTTTAATTGAGGCATAAGGTATGTTAGACAGTAGGTTCACTCAAAGATGACATTTCAAGATATGGAGTCACTTACAGGCTTCTTAAATCTCTCATGGACATTATACTGAGATCCCAAGGACACCATACTGAGATCCCAAGGACACCATACTGAGATCCCAGGGACACCATACTGGGATCCCATGGACACCATAGTGAGATCCCAGGGACACCATACTGAGATCCCATGGACACCATACTGAGATCCCAGAGACACCATAGTGAGATCCCATGGACACCATAGTGAGATCCCATGGACACCATAGTGAGATCCCATGGACACCATACTGAGATCCATGCTTGTTACCAGGCCACTTGCCGCGACCATTTATAATAGCATTTTCATTTTTCTGCTGAAGATTCCAAGAAGTATAAGCCAATGGGAGATATAACCCAACTACATCTACACATTACTGGAATATCAGTTATTGGTGGACTGGCATGTTGATTAAGCAATAAGAATGATGGAAAGAATAAATTCAGACACAAGATGGGCCCTCTCCCACAATGCTCCTCTCTCTTGTTTGCTTCCGTACACCAGCCAGTTAAGCTCATTCCATACAATTCAGCAATAATATTTCTGTGTATTGGTTGTAATAGAGGCACTGCAATATATATATTTTTGTTATCCATACTTATATGTGAAATGGTTTCTTCGACTACCTGTATTTTATGAAGTGTATCACTATATAAATATATGTATATAATCAACAGATTTAAGTGTGTCTTGTGACTTTTGGAAAAACTCCAGTAAAAACTTCCACTATTTCCCCATCAAGGGGTATACCAGCATCCCTGAAGCATACAAAAATTCTAAACGGTACAAATAATGTTAACACAAATTTTGTTGTTAAAACATTACATCATTTTATTAAAGAATTGTTTAAAACTATATAAAAAGGTTGATTTTATTTAGATTGGTTTAGACTATTTATATATTAGATGATCTTATAGCTAATGTAAAATATTTAAAATAATTTATATAATACATAACAATCAGACACATCGATGAGGAGATGATGACTTCTCAACGCGTTTCATGAACCAAGAGTCCACTTCCTCAGGAGATTTTAGGAGGTAAGTGTATGCATTAAACACTACCCTATGTTACCTATGCTCTCTTATCTTTTTCACTTTGTTAACCATGAAAAACATAATCAGACACAAAACACGCACTCAGCAAATCCAGTGGTGTTCTGTAGTGATCCCCAATTCCTTTGCCACAATCTTATATCATTAAACAGCTGGCTGTCTCTTCCGGGTTCTTGCAGTGAGCTCCCTAGTGATACCAGGAGCCTGACTGAGCCCGAGCATCCGTCCTGCATCCTTGTTCAAATTCTGGATGAAAACCTCAAACTTTGCATCCATGTGTCTGTCCTCACAGGTTTCCTATAACTAAGCATTGTACGTCATAGCTGTAGAATGTCATGAGGGTTGTGGCATGTGCCACTTCACACAGATCCACATCGTCAGAGATGTCATACTGCCAGATTTACTATGGTGGCAGTTTATCTCAGTGGTCTGCTGCCTAACTGCAGACCATCTGACCAGACCTCTATTACTATTGCTGGGCCGCCTGTTTGTGGCTGTAATCTCTCTCTCTCTCTCTCTCTCTGCATCCTTGCCCTTCATTTTTATTACTATTAGTATATGTGTGTGTATACAGTGTGTATGTATATGTATATATGTGTGTGTTTGTATGTAGATGTATATCTGTGTGTGTGTATACAGTGTGTATGTATATATGTGTGTGTATGTATATGTGTGTGTATACAGTGTGTATGTATGTGTATACAGTGTGTATGTGTGTGTATACAGTGTGTATGTATGTGTATACAGTGTGTATGTGTGTGTATACAGTGTGTATGTATATGCATATATGTGTGTGTGTGTGTGTGTGTATACAGTGTGTATGTATATGTTTATGTGTGTGTATATACAGTGTATATGTATATCTGTGTGTGTGTATATACAGTGTGTATGTGTATGTATATGTATATATGTGTGTGTATATACAGTGTGTATGTGTATGTATATGTATATCTGTGTGTGTATATACAGTGTGTATGTATATGTTTATATGTGTGTATATACAGTGTATATGTATATCTGTGTGTGTATATACAGTGTGTATGTATATATGTGTGTATATACAGTATATATAAAATATAGGGCAGTAGAGCAGTGGACGATGTCAGTAGGGCAGAGGTTGGTGTCAGTAGAGCAGTGGATGGTCAGTAGTTTATTTTTATAATTTTTTTTATTATAACTTTTTTACAATTTTTATTATTTTTTACAATAACTTATTATTATTTTTTAAAAAAATTTTTATTTTATTTTTTTATAATAATAGCTTTATTGGGGGCTTTGGTAAAAACAGACCCCTGATGTCTCACTTTTGAGACAGAGAAAGTCCCTCCAGTCCCTTTCTCTGTAGCCAAGCAGCAGGGGGAATCGGCACAGCACAGAATGATTAGGGTGTGCCCAGGCACACTGGGCACACCCTGTGCACATGCCTATGCTGATGGGTATGTGGAGCCCGAGAAACATGCCAAGGGGGCAAATGGGAGAACTCACACATGTGGGGGTGTGTAGAAGTGATGCGGCAGCTGTAAAGCCCAGGGATCACTGCTTTCACAGCCGACAGACATACTCCCAGTACCTACAGCCCTCTATGTATGGTGGTGGCAGTAAAAGAGGTAAATAGAACAGGACACTCGTCATAACTGTCCTCCTGCCCTGTTATCCTGTCATATGGGCTTCCAATCTGCAGTTACACAGCCACAGGCCGACTGTTGTTACCTTCCATTCCTTCTACACACCTTTTTCTCCTCTCTGCATCCCCACTCCAACTCTGCACCTCTCTCCAACCATGCAAAACTGCTTATGGATCCATCTCCCACTATGCATTCCTTCAACACTGTGCAACCCTCTACAACATTGCAACCCCTCACCATTTTGTACCCACTATGCAACCCTCACCACATGTGCACCCTTCCTTAACTTTGCACCCTCTCCATCCCCTTACAGCCTGTGGACCCTTCTCAAACTATGCAACCCCTCACCAGTGTCCACCCCTCCAACCATGGAACCCTCATCACCTGTGCACCCCTCTTTAACTTTGCTCCCCTCACCAGTGTGCACAACTCTCCAACTATGCAACCCCTCACCAGTGTCCACCCCTCCAACCATGGAACCCTCATCACCTGTGCACCCCTCTTTAACTTTGCACCCCTCACCAGTATGCACCCCTCTCCAACCATGGAACCCTCACCACCAATGCACCCCTCTTTAACTTTGTACCCCTCACCAGTGTACACACCTCTCCAACCATGCAACCCTCTCTGCTTTTGGACCCCTCTCTTACCATGCACCTCTCATCATCCATAGACCAATCTACAATCATTTAACCCCTCAATGCCTTTGCATCCCTCATTAACTATGCATATCCTCGACCATCTTAAATCGGGGGTTCACCCTGAAAAAAATTCTAACATTACAATGAGCTGACCTGTGACACGGACATTATGCTGGTCTTTTTTTTTTTTTTCGTACATACCGTTTTATCTGTATTTTCCCCCCGGATTCCCCACGGGAGTGGGCGTTCCTATTCACAGGGTAAGTGATTGACGTTCTTCCGACCGGCGCATACAGCGCGTCGCGAGTTGCCGAAAGAAGCCGAACGTTGGGCCGGCTCTATACGGCGCCTGCGCACCGACGTTCGGCTTCTTTTGGCAACTCGTAACGCGCTGTATGCGCCGGTCGGAAGAACGTCAATCACTTACCCTGTGAATAGGAACACCCACTCCCGCGGGGAATCTGGGGGGGAAAATACAGATAAAACGGTATGTACGAAAAAAAAAGACCAGCATAATGTCCGTGTCACAGGTCAGCTCTTTGTAATGTTAGAATTTTTTTTTAGGGTGAACCCCCGCTTTAAAAAATCGTTTGTTTTTCATAAAATTTTCAACATACCCAATCACTCAAATTTGATGGTTGCAAAAATATCAGCCGCTGCTATGGCTCACTAATGGTGCAAAATTCGAACGAAAATTCTTAGAAAAGATTTTTGAAAGAGAATTATTTGGGAATTCGACCCATGTATGGCTGACAGGCCTCACCAACGCAGCTGTTCTTCACATATCCACTCCAGACAATGGTCTGGGTGGGAGGGCCCCGATCACCTGACTTCCTCTAAATATATACACTTTCGAAACATGCTCAGTGAACAGAAACTCCTACTGATTGGCTGAAAGAGATATGCAAATTCATAACTCAGTCTCTCTGCAGTTCATCATACTACTGCCAAAGGCAACAGTGACACTTATTGGCAAAAGGGAGGAACCACAGTTAAGCCAGGCTTATGAGAAAACCCAAATATTCACAAAGGCTACACATTACCCAGGTTAGTTACCACCTAGCACAGCTAAATTTACTAGTAGCCCTTGTTTAAGACAAGGTTGCTACAGAGAGATAGCTAGAATGATACCATGATACCACAGTGACCTCTGCTCCAAATGTGATGGAAGACTAGCTTGTGGTGGCAATCAATTGTCCTTTGTGCCCGGTGAACAAGACATCTCTGATAGCCCTTTAATGTGTGTTTTTTGCAAACATATCTTTTAAGTTTTGGAACAAGGAAACAGGCCTAAATCATTATAGTTTATTATTTACAGAAACTTGAAACTCATTTTCTAAGTGTATGTTAAGAAGTAAAAGTACCTCTTAAAGTTGTCAGAAGTGCCTATTAAACCACATGAGCTAAAGGTTAAGAGTCTCTCCTCCTGGCCGAATGAAATATTACATACTTTATCATTTCGCAACTGGCTATCCAGGACATTTAAGTGTTTTTTGATGATGAAATAAAAATTAGCGAATGTAACAAGGGGTTCCTCTCTTGAAAAAAGAAAAAAAAACATTATTTTTTCAAAAGCCCATCTTAGGCCCCGTACACACGGCCGAGGTTCTCGCCAGAAACCAGCGAGAACCTCGCTGGGAGCTGCATTCCAGCGAGAACCTCGGCCTTGTGTATGCTCTCTGCGAGCCCCGCCCGTCGGGAAACCCGTCGAGCAAATAGAGAACAGGTTCTCTATTTGCTCGACGGCCCGTCGGGATGAATGGCTGGTTGCCATTCCCGACGGGCGGGTCGCAGATTCTGACGGCCGGCAGAGAACCTCGACGGGCGGAACGATGTGTTCTGCCCGTCGAGGTTCTCTGCCGTGTGTACGGGGCCTAACATTGTATTCTAAATCTCCCCAAAAAATAAAAGAAGAGCCAAGAAAAATAAAGTTCAATGCTTCCGAGCATGCCTCGACTTGATTCTGAGCATGCCTGTTTTTTTTTTTCTGTCAGAGTTCCCTACAGACGAACGGAATTTCTGATAGAATTTTTTTCCGTCGGGGAAAAAAGAGAACATGTTCTCTTTTTAAATTCCGACTGAAAAAAGTCAGATGGGGCAAACACGCGGTCGGAAAATCCGATGAAAGAATTCCGTCTGACTTTTGACTTTCCATTGGAAATTCCGATTGTGTGTATAAGGCATTAGCCCAATGCAGGATGTAAAGCATGTTAACATACCTGCATCAACATACAGCAGAGGTATAAGGCCTCATTCATACCAGCGTATCTAAGTGTATATGTATGTGAAAGGCTGTACTTGCTTTTCCCGGGATCCATGTATCCAGTGGCGTATCTAGGGTATGGCAGCCATGGCAAGTGCCATGGGGAGTGGGGCGGCAAAAAGCCACCTCTGCACGAAAAAAACACCACCCTTGCACCCGCGCCCACCTCCAGCACTAATGTAGCTACCGGCGCCACGGCCGGCCTGCTGGAGTGCGGTGCCAGCACAGCTATTGCTAATATTGATACTTGTACTGGGGAGGAGAGTGAAAGGCTCCACTTAGGGTAGGGTAATGCATGAAAATGCATGAACTTTCACTGAATGTGGACTGTTTATTGAGCAGGGGCTGCGCTTGATGGGCACAGTGGCTGCCTTTGATGGGCACAGTGGCTGCCTTTGACAGGCACAGTGGATTCGTTTGATGGGCACAGTGGCTGCAATTGATGGGCACAGTGGCTGCAATTGATGTTTTTTTTTCCAGTTTGTTTGCGCCCCATCCCCCCCAAAAAAATAAAAATCTTCACCAGCCGCTAGTGGTCCCCAGTGTCCCTCTCTGTCCTCGTCGCACTGCATCCCTTATTGTCCCTGGTTATCTGAAAATGTGTTTCAAATGTTTTGACAGGGGCACAGTTTCAGTGCTTGCCATAGGCGCCATTTTCACTAGATACGCCTCTGCCCACTCCACTACTAGGGAATGGTATGGAATAGTAGTGGAAAAGCTGGACAGGTGGTAGTTGACAAGGCTCAGGATGTCCCTTATTAAATGCAAGTTACTGAGAAGCTGTAAATTACAAGGACCCAAGAGTTAACTGGGGAACAGTTATGTTGCAAATATGTTCATCTCTGAGAGAAGAGGCCCACTTTAAGGTTGAGTGTTGCCCACTGGCGTAGCAGGGGGAGGGGGGGCTGTCGCACCGGGCGAAAAATTGGGGGGGGGGGGGGCGAAATCCTGGCATCCGTGTCACTTTTTTAAAATTAATTTAAAGTCATACTGTACTTGTACTGTGTCCCGAGCGAGTACGGTACGCGTCCACCATTTTGAGGCAGATGGCGCCCTGTGATTGGGTGTATGTGGTCATGTGCTGGCGCCGGATCTGTCCAATCCATGAACGTGGGCGGGCGCATGCGTAAAGGCTGCCCTGGCCTGGAGGAGTCCCGCCTGCGCTTCTCCGGATTCCGCCACCAGGCATCTTCTGAGTGAGAATCTACACCCTGACACTGACATCGCCGGTCCGGATGTGCAGTGGACTTCGTCTGGGAGCCGGAGGAGTCGAGGAGAGTCTTGAAGTTGCAGGTGAGCCTGTCTGTGTGTGAACTTTTACTTGAAGTGACAATACATACAAGTACTCTGACTGTAGTACAGTAGTAGGACTCCGACTCGGCAGTCGGCACCGCACCGCCACCACACCAGATTATACAGAAAAAAAATTCTGCCCCGGGAGCCCATAACTCTGGTTACGCCACTGGTGTTCCCCCATGGCAGCCTCATCCTTATCCCAGGGCATTGATGAAAATGGCACAAAGCAAAGGTACCCCATGTGTAGCAAAGTTACCCTGTACAAGGTGCCTAGTGTGGCCAGAAGAACCCACCTGGGGTAAGCCTCTCATGTGACCCTTGCTTGGCATTCAACAAGCAGGGAAAATGGAGGACGTGATGACAACTCTGTCACCTTGAACACACTACTGTACATTTATTTGTACACTAAAAATACAGTATCTAAATTGTAAATGCTGCAGTTTCTCATAATACACAGAAGGGGGCAGTGTCTACATTGAGAAGAAAAAATGTATGACTGTTTCGGAATTGATTCAACTGAAATATTTTATACAATAGTTATTCTTTACCGGATTGTGTTCTGAAATCTATGTTATTATACTGAATTACAGTACAGACTAAAAGTTTGGACACACCTTCTCGTTCCAAGAGTTTTCTTTATTTTCATGACTATGAAAATTGTAGATTCACACTGGAGGCATCAAAACTATGAATTAACACATGTGGAATTATATACATAACAAAAAAGTGTGAAACAACTGAAAATATGTCATATTCTAGGTTCTTCAAAGTAGCCACCTTTTGCAGCAGACACATCTCTAGAACAACTGTTAGGAGGAGACTGTGTGAATCAGGCCTTCATGGTAGAATATCTGCTAGGAAACCACTGCTAAAGAAAGGCAACAAGCAGAAGAGACTTGTTTGGGCTAAAGAACACAAGGAATGGACATTAGACCAGTGGAAATCTGTGCTTTGGTCTGATGAGTCCAAACTTGAGATCTTTGGTTCCAACCACTGTGTCTTTGTGTGACGTAGAAAAGGTGAACGGATGGACTCTACATGCCTGGTTCCCACCGTGAAGCATGGAGGAGGAGGTGTGATGGTGTGGGGGTGCTTTGCTGGTGACACTGTTGGGGATTTATTCAAAATTGAAGGCATACTGAACCACCATGGCTACCCCAGCATCTTGCAGCGGCATGCTATTCCATCCGGTTTGCATTTAGTTGGACCATAATTTATTTTTCAACAGGACAATGACCCCAAACACACCTCCAGGCTGTGTAAGGGATATTTGACCAAGAAGGAGAGTGATGGGGTGCTGCGCCAGATGACCTGGCCTCCACAGTCACCGGACCTGAACCCAATCGAGATGGTTTGGGGTGAGCTGGACCGCAGAGTGAAGGCAAAAGGTCCAACAAGTGCTAAGCATCTCTGGGAACTCCTTCAAGACTGTTGGAAGACCATTTCAGGTGACTACCTCTTGAAGCTCATCAAGAGAATGCCAAGAGTGTGCAAAGCAGTAATCAAAGCAAAAGGTGGCTACTTTGAAGAACCTAGAATACAATATTTTCAGTTGTTTCACACTTTTTTGTTATGTATATAATTCCACATGTGTTAATTCATAGTTTTGATGCCTTCAGTGTGAATCTACAATTTTCATAGTCATGAAAATAAAGCAAACTCTTGGAATGAGAAGGTGTGTCCAAACTTTTAGTCTGTACTGTATATACTGCCAGTATAATAAAACAATAATTCAGGATGGCCTGTCCATTAAGGGTGCCCCATCCATGTGTCTGGCCCCTTTCAGGACACTGGATGCATGTTTTTTTTTTTTTTTAAGCATCTGATTACAGCCAGAGGTTCTAATAGGCTTCAAAATAGGGTGGGATTGGGGCACAAAGAATGCGAACAGAGCCCACCCAGGTGTGTTACAACAGCGAATGAATATAGTAACACTGATCCTTCTCCCAGCCAATCAGGAAGCGGGTTTTGAGACCTGTCACCCATACATGTTGGCTGAAAGGACAGGCGATCCTATTGGCAGGGCCGGCGCTAGGCATAGGCAAGTTAGGCGGCTGCCTAGAGCGCCAGGGTAGGAGGAGGCGGCAAAACCAGGATGTCAAGCCACTCGAGTCGGTATTTTTTTATAAACATGCTTCATGGCGCCAGGCTAGGGGGTTGTTGCGCCAGCGGCCGGTGAAGACATCACTTTCGCCACTCTATCCCAAGCCTGCAGTGCTACCGTAGGTCCGTAGCAGCGGCAGTGAGACGATGCGGGGTGAGAGCCAGGACAACAAGGAGCAGCCGGCCGGAAGTGCTGCAGTCCGGGCTTGCCGTGATATCCGACCCCCCCCCTCCTTCTGGTGGCTCGGGGGTCTGTTGAGAGGAGCGGCTGCGGAGGACAGGCAGGCTGAGACAGGAGAGGAGAGGACAGGCAGCAGCAGCGTCGCTCTCCTTCAGTAAAGCCTTCACCGCGGCTGGCTCAGGTATTTACTGAAAGCACATGCAGCACGCTCTGCATCCAGTCACATGAAATAAAAAAAAATGGAATTTGCTGTAAAGTTTAAAGTGCATTGTATACAGAGAGGGGAAAGATATATGTGTGGGGGGGCTACAGTGGTGGAACTGGTGTGTTTTTTTCTTTGGGGGGAGGGATTGTGTGGGGGTTCAGAGGGGGAACTAGCTTGTGTGCGGGGGTACAGAGGGGGATTTGGTGTGTGTGGGGGGGGGGGCAGGTGTACAGAGGGGGAACTGGTGTGGGGGGGGGCAGAGGGGGAACTGGTGGGGGGGTACAGAGGGGGATCTGGTGTGTGCGGGGGTACAGAGAGAGAACTGGTGCGGGGGGATGTGTGGGGGTACAGAGAGGGAACTGGTGTGTGGGGGGGGGGGGGCAGAGGGGGAACTGGTGTGGGGGGATGTGCGGGGGTACAGAGTGGGAACTGGTGTGTGTGTGTGTGTGTGGGGGGGGGCAGAGAGGAAACTGGTGTGTGGGGGGGGGACAGAGGGGGAACTGGTGTGGGGGGAGGTGCGGGGGTACAGAGTGGGAACTGGTGTGTGTGTGGGGGGCAGAGGGGGAACTGGTGGGGGGGTACAGAGGGGGAGCTGGTGTGGGGGATGTGCGGGGGTACAGAGAGGGAACTGGTGTGTGTGTGTGTGTGTGTGGTGGTGGGGGCAGAGGGGGAACTGGTGTGGGGGGAGGTGCGGTGGTACAGAGTGGAAACTGCTGTGTGTGTGTGCGTGTGTGGGGGGGGGGGGGCAGAGGGGGAACTGGTGTGGAGGGATGTGCGGGGGTACAGAGAGGGAATGTGTGTTCGTGTGTGGGGGGGGGGGGGTACAGAGGGGGATCTGGTGTGTGTGTGTGTGTGTGTGTGTGGGGGGGGGGTGGGGTACAGAGGGGGATCTGGTGTGTGTGGGGGGGGCAGATGTGCAGGGGGGTACATATAGTAACTGATATGTGTGTTGGGTGATTTAAGGGGAACAAAGGTGGGGGGGTGCAGAGGGGAACAGGTGTTCAGGATGATACAGTGATGGGGTGATCTGAGGTGTGGACGTTCAAATTCACTTTTGTAAAATAAATAAAGATCTTTTTGCAGGTCCAAAAATGTGCATTTATTATTGTTTCTAGTAAGAATCTGTAAAGCATTGTCAGTGTATCTGTCGCTCGTACAGACAGGCAGTTACATAGTTGGGCCCCTTTCACACGGGGCGGATCAGTATTGATCCGCCTCCGTGTGCTCCGTAAGCTCAGTGGGGATAGCTCCGTTGATCCCCGCTGAGCCGTCGGATGACAGGGCGGTCTCCGCACACTGTGCAGGGACCGCCCTGTCTTTTCTACGCTCTCCCCTTTGGGGGAATCGGATAAACACGGACCGTCTGTCCGAGTACATCCGATCCGCAGATGGAAGAAAAAATAGGACATTCTTCCGCTCTGCAAAATCGGATCTTTGCGGAAGCGGACAATTACGGGGTGTCAGTGGATGTTTATCCGCTGACACCCGTGATCTCATAGGGATCAATATATGTCCCTTTTTTCATCCGCAAACAGATGGATGAGAAAGCGTACATATGGTCCGCAAGTGTGAAAGGGGCCTTAGCCTCTCTGTATACTGCTCTAGCCTGTGGACCATAGCTGGCGTGAGTAAGTGAGCCGGCGCCATCCTCTAGTTGTCTTTGGGCCAGGTCCAGGGACACAGGTGCAGGCATGTGGACCATGGCTGAAGTATAGGTGAAGAGGCACCGCAAAAATCTCAGTGAGCGGAGGAGCGAATGGGGGGGGGGGGGGCGGCAAAATGAGGCTTCGCCTAGGGTGTCAAAAATCCTTGCACCAGCCCTGCCTATTGGTCACCTAGGAGGAGGGGAGGAGACGCACAGCCGCCGAGATGGAGGAATAGAGGAGATGCCCGATCCCGTTGCGGATACCCACTCAAGGAAGTGCTCTGAAAAAGGAGAATGGGTGGGAGGGTATCGTGCACCTGAACTGACAAGGGATACAGTTTTGCTGCTTAAATACCCCGCCCCCAGGACTCCTCCCATAAATTTAGGCCACCATACTGGCCTTCTTATTTATAGTTGAAGTCCTTCAACAAAGACACATATGGAACCACATAAACACGTCACAAGACTTTCAACACAACATAGACCTGAGGTGTACCATGGTCGGCTGGTCAGTATGCCAAGAAAGGGGTCAAAAATACTAGGATAGGGAAGTAGTTCATTATCGGTGAAGGCTTGTGAAATTTCAACCTGAGGGTTCAGGATGTACCAGTGCCCAACCTCATGATGTCGTGGTCTCATGAAGCCGCTCCAATCTGAAAGGAGTGTCCAGATTACCGTCCAGGGTCAAGACCTAGGTTAACCAAGAGGGTACAGACATGTCTGATAAACTGGCTAGTACTCAGAGGGCTGGCAGGGAAAGGAAACAACAGGCTTGAGTCAGATTGGCTGGGCATTTTGTGTCAATAACCAGTCGAGGACTGCTACTGCGCACCAGATGTTGTAGGTCTAAAACAGCTTGACATCGACCCCAGGGCCAGACAGTTGGGTTTGGACACAGGTATAGGAGGAAGTGGTCTTGAAGGTGAACCAGATGGCATCTGCATAGGACCTGGCAACTGGGGGCCACTATAGGTGAACTCGCAGGGCCGTAGGAAACTGTGGAAGGCTAGGAAGTTAGCCACTTGAATGAACCGGCTGGGTAATAACCTGAATAAGGAATGTGAGAAGATGGCTGAGATGTCCCTGAATGTGGCACTTGCAATGGGTAAGCGCTTGCTATTGGGAACTGGCTGATGCTTCTGGATGCCGCGTAGAATGGCTTTGACAGCGTGTTCTGCGAACAAGGAAGGCTTTCCGGGGTCCTGCAAGGACAGAAAATGATGAATGCTGGCCAAGTAAAGCCTGATGGTGTTGTGGGACAAAGCCAGCTGTGTGTGAAAAATGACATGATGGCCAGGACGTGCTTTATGTCCCATGTCGCAGACCTGGGGTACGAGGCTAGAAACCTGCAGTAGGCATTTCAGGTGCTGTAATAGGCCTTCAGTGTGTTGCGTGATAAAGTATTGTTAATGAGATGGGTCGCGTTGTGAAGGTGTTCATTTAGCCCATCGTCAGCTGCGAGCTAGGTGGGATAGGAGAAGTGGTTGGCGGGTCGGCTCTGGGTTTCTGCAGAAAGAACAATGTAAAGTTAGAACGGGGCAGTGCTTCAGCTGAGACATTGCACTCGTCCAAGATACAGGTACAGTGCACATTGAAATTATGCTGAAGGGACAACTGCACCAGTCTGCGCAGAAAGCAGAAAATGGCTAGAAACTTTAACTGTCTGTCCTGGCTAGGTGTAGCCCCAGACCTGAGCTGCTGCCACGATGGGATAGAGTTCGAAAGGGGAGGACAACTGGCTAAACCCAGGGATCAGGAGTATCTCTAGTGGCCATGGTCCTGTGAACCTATGAGGCCCAAAAATTGCAGTGAAGCCTGTGGTGGCTGCAGCATCCGTGACTACATGAGGTGACAAAGCCGATGCCTAATGAAATAAACATGGATATGCCATTCCAATTTGCAAGGAACTTGTCCCGCATTGCCAGATCAGCTATTGCGGTTTGGTCCAGCCTGAGGACTTCATCGGGGTCCTATGCCTGAGAGAGGAAATCAGGAGGCGTAAAATGAAGGATCGCCCCTGAGGGAAAGTCCTCATGGAAAAATTGAGTATCCCTAACAGGAACTGTAGCTGTGTCTTGGTACACCCTTGCGAAGGGGGAAACATGTGAATCACCGGCCTAATCCAGGCCAACTTGTCAGGAGCTAGGCTAGCCTGTCTGACCGGAGAGAGGAACACAGACATGCAAATGATTGGCTGTGAACGCGTGCCACTTGCTAGATGATGAGTGGCCGTGAACGTGTGCCACTGGAAGATGAGTTGCAATAACGTGTTCGCAAAAAAATAACTTCATGAGGGAGGCAGAAAACAAGAAAGCAGAGAAATCAGACTCGGGGTGGGAAGGAACCATAGACCATGCTAGTCATTGTGGTGATAGTATGTTTGCAAGAAGAGAACGTAACGTGCCGACTTGTGCCAGAACTGCGAACCAAAGCATTGTATGAGTTGCGAGTGAGCGTAAACGTACAAATGAGATGGTACGACTAGCGACTGGATGCTTGTGGCAGGTGCCTCGGGGGGGGGGGGGGCGAGGCCGAGCTGCGGAAGCTTGTGGGGTGTGTCGTGTGTGTAAGACAGGATGCGTTGAATCGTGTCAAGGATTCAAACCGCTATGTGTCACAGATATGACCGTGATTTAAATCAAGCTATGGTGGGTGAGCCGCCGATTGTGGCAAGGCCTTCTATGCCATAGTTCTGTGGCAAGTTTGGAGATTGGCCCATCCCCTCAGGGTGTGATTGCAGCCATGCTCTGAACCTACAGAGGGTGACAGAAGGGCAGAAGTATGTGTTTGAGGAGAGTCGTCAAGATAGAAATGGAAGAGAATTGCAAAACACATGTAGCGCTTACCCCCGAAGGAGCGGCTGATTGTTTTGGGCCTGCACTCTGCTTTATTACCCCCCAGTATTCTTGGTCTCACTCCCCTTGACACAGCTGTGGTGCAAACTGACACAATGGTTTATAAGCGACAAAGGAACCGTTAAGGCACAAGTTAAACTTAAACAATCGTTGACTTTACTAAAGCAGTTGTTGTAATACACAATCAGAACGTAAGTGATGCACATTCAGTATTGCGAAAGACTGTGAGTAACAATTTCTTTACACCCCCTCTGCGGCCGCAGGTATTTTGGTGTCTCCAAGTGGGACTAGCGCGCAGGCCTTACTTCAAGCTGCGCGCCTTCCCACTTCCAGTACACTTCCAGTAAACAACCACACACTATGCGCTACGCAACACCCAACAGAATAAAACACAACCGTAGCGGGTAATCACTCAGTAACTTCCCTATGACAGTATCTGTCTAACAGAAACAGCGCTGCAAGGCCTTGCCAATAAAATGTAGTAGTATTAGTCCTTGATCTTCTTTCTTCGCTAGCAATGTGAACCCAATTTGTAATCCACAGGTATTTTAATAGTAGTTTAATGCAAACAGGGACTGTAGATTAAACGTGGAGGGTGACTGCGCACTCTTTCCTAGTTAATACACAATCTTCAATGGCCGGCCATCAAGCAGTTGATTAAGGCTTTCAGGTCCTGGCACATGTGGCTTAGAGAAACACACTGGCAGCGTGGGACTAACGGTCCCAGCAACACTACCCCGGCAGTCTAAGTGTGTGAGTGTGTAAACAGTACAAAGCTTTGGGCCCGAGCCCTCTCACCACACGATGCCCAGATGACTGGATGCTTTCGCCACACACGGCCTCCGCCTGGTCTCTGCACTCGTCCGATTGTCCAGTTCCCACTTCCAGAGACGATCGGGAACCCTCCGACACTTGCCTGGATACCGATGGCTTGCTTCCGCACGAGGTAGGCCAGAACTCCACCAAAAACACTGTGAAAGAGTTCCTCCAGGGTGTGGGTCCCGAGGCAGAGAGACCTAAAAAACAAATGGCCACCACAAGGTCTTTTTTATCTTCCCAGCCTGCCTTGCAGCCCTGAGTGCTCCTGGGTAATTATTCATATCCCTTCTGGATGTTCTGAAAAAAAACCAAGTCTTGAACACGTCGTTCCATTTCTTCGCCAGTAGATGGCATCAGACGCTTATTTACATTATAAGACTATAAATCCTACCACTTCCATCTGAGCATTCTTAATAGCAAAAATTGCCCCCGCTACATACTCCCCCCACTTTGAATCTTTGGTCCCCAAAGACATTTTTAACTCTACTGCACATTTTTGCCTCTATGCGGCTGCTCAATACAGACAGAGGAGCCTCCCACCAATTTTCATAAGATGGGAGGCTGTTCTGTGCACTCACAGGTGACACCGCAGTGTCTGGTACAGATGTGTCGAGGGGTGAGTTGGGGTTCTCTCCTTCTAGGTTTACAGTAAGGAGACCAGGCATATCAGGAATTCTTTTGGGAGCAAGCCAGGCCTGTTCAGAACATTCGCCCAGAATATCATAAGTCAGTTTCTTAGGTGCATGAACTTCCCTCTTGACCCTTTGTCTTTTAGGAGTAGGCGCTGTCTCTTCTTCTGCCTCACACTCTTGCACCTCAGTGTCAGCGGGTGAGTGATCCTCAGAATGTCCACTTTGCGGCACAAATTCCGGGGCCTCAGGTCTCAAAGTCACAGTGTCTCTCTCCTGCTCATGAGGTAAGCAATTAGTATCAGTTTCCGGCATCTCAGGCGACCACAACCAGCTTATCTCCATCCCATCCTCTTTCTCACTACCTTCTGTGGCCAGGGATCCTGACTGAGACCTAGTTACAGGTCGAGGCTCAGCCATAGGCGATAGTTCCCGTCGTGGAGTTTTCCTGACTGCTTCTGTTAAGGGCAGAAGGTGATTCCGATGCCATACCTTCAGTGGTCCAGTACTCCCTTCTGGTCTGATTTCGTATACCGGTAGTCCTGGGAGGCGCCTGCATATGATGAATGGCTGTGACTTCCAGCGATCAGCCAACTTGTGTTTTCCTGGTACACCCAGATTTCTCAATAGCACTCGGTCTCCAGGTTGCAGGTCTTGGATCCGCACTCTGAGGTCAAAGTTCCTCTTATTCCTGCGTCCCCTCGCATCCGAGGTGGCCTGAACTTTCTCATATGCGGCCTTCAAACTCTTCCGCAATCTGCCCACATATCCTCGATGAGAGGCCTCCGAAGTGTGGTCTAAAGAAGTACCAAACGCCAGGTCCACCGGCAAACGAGCTTCCCGTCCAAACATTAGGCGATAGGGTGAATATCCTGTGGCATCACTCACGGTGCTGTTATAGGCATGTACCATGGCTGCAATGTGTTTACTCCACTGTTGTTTCTGCTCCGAGGCCAGTGTTCCTAACATGTTGAGGAGAGTTCTATTGAATCTTTCGGGTTGTGGATCCCCTTGTGGATGATAGGGGGTAGTCCTAGATTTTTTTATATCCAGCAAGTCCAGTAGCTGCCTAATGAGGGTGCTCTCAAAATCCCTTCCTTGATCTGAATGGATCCGCTGAGGCAGGCCGTAATGGACGAAGAATTTCTCCACCAAGATCTTTGCCACAGTAGGCGCTTGTTGATCCCTGGCTGGAAAGGCCTGAGCATATCTGGTGAAATGGTCCGTGACTACCAAAATATTTCCTTGCCCACTGAGATCGGATTCCACACACAAGAATTCTATACATACTAGATCCATGGGTCCGTGGCTTTCCATATGGCCCATTGGGGCCGCTCTCTGAGGTAAAGACTTCCTTTGTATGCACCTGAGACAAGAGTGACAGTAATTCTCCACTTCAGATCGCATGTACGACCAGTAGAACCTGTCTCTCACCAATTGAAGGGTCCTTTCCGATCCCAGGTGGCCATGGTGGTCATGCAGAGCAATCAGAACACTTTCCCTATGTTTCTCCGGCAGGAACAACTGCCACTTCTCCTCCAGATCTTCAGAGGGGGCCCTCCTGTACACCACTCCTTGTTTCAGCTGTAACCGACTCCACTCCTTACATAACAGACGAGCTTCCTTCTTGGCGCTCTGTAGGAGTAGATCAGAATGTTGAGTCTCCAAGGCCTCCAACACAAGGCTACAGAGGGGATCTTCTTGCTGATCTCTTCGGAGGTCCTTCCTGGACAGTTTAGGCAAACCCTCATCCACCATCTGAGTGATATTACAGTAGCCCCTAGGCACTCCCACAGCGGACACTCCTACCTCTTCAGCCCTGGCTCCACCCTTCACTGGTTGTTCCGCTCCTTCGCAAAGAGCCCTCACACCTTCAGGGGTAAGTTGGGTCCAACCTTCTGGCGAGTTCCAATCGTAGTGGGGCCTCCTGGATAATGCATCAGCGTCCCGATTTCCGACCCCTGGACGGTATTTTAGACTGAAGGTGAATCCAGAAAGTGCAGCCAGCCACCTATGTCCTGTGGCATCTAATTTTGCTGTGGTGAGTAGGTAGGTGAGAGGATTGTTATCTGTCTTGATCACAAATTCTGCGCCATATAGGTAGTCTCTCAGTTTGTCCACTACTGCCCACTTCAAAGCCAGGAACTCAAGTTTGTGAGTTGGGTAATTCCTTTCAGCGGGTGTCAAGCTTCGGCTCACATAGGCAATGGGTCGTAGGTGCCCGTCATACTCCTGGTAGAGTACTCCACCCAGTCCATCTCGACTGGCGTCCACATGCAGTTCATAAGGCCTGGCAGGGTCTGCGTAGGCCAAAACCGGGGCAGTAGTGAGGCTCCGCTTCAACTGTACAAAGGCCTCTTCACACTGAGTGGTCCATTGGTCTTCAATCGACTCTTTCTTCTTCCTGGGACCCTCCTTAGGTTTCCCAGGTCCATCAGGGTCCGACTCAGCCCCCTCTTGGTTCTTTAATAGTTCAGTGAGTGGGTGGGCTATCTTGGCGAACCCTTCAACAAATCTGCGATAGTAGGAGCAGAATCCCAGAAAAGACCTGAGCTCAGTCACATTTGTTGGCCGGGGCCATGAGGTGACAGCATCCAGCTTCTGCGGGTCCGTGGCCACTCCTTCCGCGGACACTATGTGACCCAGATAACTCACTGATGACTGGTAAAATTTGCACTTTTCCATCGAAAGCTTCAGGCCCTCTTCATGGAGTCTACTCAAGACTTTCTCCAGGCGCTCTTCGTGCTCTTCCAGTGTTCTGCCGAACACTATCACATCATCCAGGTATACCAGCACTTCAATTAAGTTCATATCACCTACAGTCTTCTCCATCAACCTCTGGAAGGTGGCCGGGGCCCCCGACAAGCCTTGTGGCATGCGGTTAAATTCAAAAAACCCCACCGGGGTAATGAAAGCTGTCTTCTCCCTATCTTCAGGGTGCATGGGAATCTGGTAGTACCCACTCTTCAGGTCCAGCACACTGAACCACTTCGCCCCCGACAGGCTCTGTAAGGCATCCTCTATTCTGGGGGTGGTGTATTGGTCGGGAATGGTCCTCCGATTCAGTGTCCTGTAGTCAATGCACAGCCGTAACGACCCATTCTTCTTTCTCACCACCACTATCGGGGAAGCATAGGGGCTCCGAGACTCCCGGATGATGCCTGTTCTCTTCAGCTCAGCCAGCTGTTCTCGCAAATCTTCCAGGTCTCCCAGTGGAATCCGCCTGACCCTTTCCCGGAAAGGTTTGTCCTCTTCCAGCCGGATCTTGTGTTCAGCACTTTTGGCCAGCCCCACATCGAACTCGTTTTTTGAGAAAGCCATCCTCCATTTTAGTAGCTGGGTCTTTGCTCTCTCCATCCATTCGGGTGACAGGGGGGTGTTTTTTGGGAAGAATTCTTCCAGAGGGATCTCCTCTTCTTGTTCTTTCAGCATTTCATACGGAGGAACTGGGGTTGCTGGCTTCACTTCCCCTAACAACACTCTAGCCGGCATCTTCACTGGGGATGTTGTGGTGTTCCGGACGCTGACTGAGACTTTCCCTCTGTTTCTCTTCAGTAATTTGGTTGGTAGCAATTCGGGGACTATCTCCAGCTCGTTGTTCCCCTGTTCTCTGTCCGTCTCAAGGACGATGAAAGGTCCTGGTTGTTCCCAAGTGAGCTTGACAGAAGCTCGCAGGCAGACCACCTCACCAGGCTGTATCACCTTTTCTCGTCTATCCAAACGCCAGACTCTTACCACTCCTTCTGCTGGGGCCCTCTGCTCATGCAGTAAGTTCTGATACACCTGGGTCAGCATTGGGTGTATTTTTATGGCTGAAGTGTCCTGCTTCTGCATAAGTGGTGTCAAGAGTCTCCGGACTAGGTTGGTGTTGGTCCCAATAATGATGGAACTCTTGTCCGCCCCTGGTGGGCGGGGGCATACTACTGCCAGAGCATCGAAGACTTCAGCCTCCCGGCCACGCTTGGGTCAAAGGTGAGCTTAATAGGCAGGAAACCGTCATATGGGAAATTCTGAGTTCCTAGACCCCATATCTCCAGTTCCTCCAGCTTCTGGAGAGGCAGGTGCCTGAGGTGCTTCTCATAGAAGTCCCTGTAAAGGAGAGTTACTTGAGCTCCAGTATCCAGCAGGGCTTTGGTATAGATTCCTTCCACTTGGATAGGGACAATGGGAGAGGGTCCCACTAATTCAGGGGGGAATCCACGTGGGGTGGCAAGGTTAGTCTGTTTGGTGGTTCGTACCTTTACACCCTTCTTCCGGGGGTGTTTTTCCAACTTCGACCCCCGTGGGTCACTAGGGACCGGGACGGCGTATGGTTGTTTGGAGTTGACTATTGTGACCGGGCGCCCAGCTGACTCCTTCACTGGGGCCCCCCTGGAGTTTGCCGCCGGCTTCTGGACCCTTGCTTCTGTCTTCGGCGGGCTTGGACACACTTGGCGGTAATGTCCCACTCCTCCACAGTTGAAACAGGTCTTTGACCTCACCGGTCTCTCAATTGGAGTGACTGCGGGGTCCGGTGGGGCCTTCTGCCTCTGTGGGCCCTCCAGCCTAGCGGTCAACAGAGTCATTATCTCCAGTATTTCCTTCTGCACTTGAAATAGTTTTCCTAGTTCAGAACGGGGCATATCATCAGCGGTTGCTGTCAAAACACTAGTCTCCGGGGAGCTCTGTGAGACATCAGCGTTATGCCATCTGATCCTTGCGGTGGTACTGGACTGAGCTTTCCCTTGCTTCTTCTCTCCCTCCGTTTCCATCCGGGCCGCCTCATTGGTCTTTTCAATGAGCACCTCATCTGAGGTGGAAGGATCATCCAGGTACTGTCGCAACTGGAATTTAACATAGTCACTCCTCAGTCCTGTAGCCACAGACCTCAAGAACTTCTTCTGGATGACTTCCGGTCCAAGATGTCCATCCGAGTCTTCTCCTGCGGGGTCTCCTGGGTGTCTTGTGCCATATTTATTAGTTGATGATACAATTCAGCAGCATCTTCCTCCTTATAGTAACTTTTTAATATCCTCCTGAGCTGTGTCAGAGTTAGCCCATTCTTCATCTCCAACATCCTTCTGATGCTCAGATCCGGGCTAATGGCGTTGACTACGGCCTCTGTGATCTCAGATTCATGATAGCCTTTCTGAAGTCCCAGCTCCACCTGATGTAAGAGATTTGTATAGGACAGGCTTCCCTCTTGGTCTTTTTCCCTTATCCGTCCTTCAATTTTAAAATCCTTCCGGATCGTCACTTCAGGTAGGCGATTTTGGGTACGTCTCGAGGGAACTGAGGCAGACCTCGAGCTTAGCTTACTATTATTTGAATCTTTGCACGAGACACTTAGCTCTTCAATGTGTCCTGCGATCACACCAGAGGCCTCCTTGAACCTTTCCTGTATGGTGCGGCACTGCCGTTTCAGGTCAGATAGCTGCTGTTCTGACTGAGAACCTCCCCTGTACTTTCCATATACAGGTTTTACCTTCCCTTGAGGGGGTCTTGAACTGGTACCGGCTGGGGTTGCTTCCTGATCAAATCCCAGCGCCGTTGGCTTTACAAGGCTAGAGTTGGCAGTGCTCTGACCAGACCCTTCTGGATGTGTCAGGTATAACTTGGTTCCTCCAGCTAGCTGTACACTCGGACCCCTGAAGTTCTCCGGAACTTCCGTCCTCCACTCCAATAGGGCATAGGTGTGGGAGGTTTCACAGTCTGGTCTGATGGCGATCACCCAGGCCTTTCTATTCGGGGACAGTGCCTTCACGACCTTTTTGATCTGCTCACTGTCCCAGGTTTCTCCCGGGAGTGCGATGGCTACGCTCGCTTCGGAACGGGCGCCTTCAGTTCCACACCACCGAGCCACTGTAGTAGGATCCATGCTGATACCAGGGATGGGTTTTACTTGCAGAGGTACAGGATCCCGGACGAGCCCCCACGTGTAGCGCTTACCCCCGAAGGAGCGGCTGATTGTTTTGGGCCTGCACTCTGCTTTATTACCCCCCAGTATTCTTGGTCTCACTCCCCTTGACACAGCTGTGGTGCAAACTGACACAATGGTTTATAAGCGACAAAGGAACCGTTAAGGCACAAGTTAAACTTAAACAATCGTTGACTTTACTAAAGCAGTTGTTGTAATACACAATCAGAACGTAAGTGATGCACATTCAGTATTGCGAAAGACTGTGAGTAACAATTTCTTTACACCCCCTCTGCGGCCGCAGGTATTTTGGTGTCTCCAAGTGGGACTAGCGCGCAGGCCTTACTTCAAGCTGCGCGCCTTCCCACTTCCAGTACACTTCCAGTAAACAACCACACAGTATGCGCTACGCAACACCCAACAGAATAAAACACAACCGTAGCGGGTAATCACTCAGTAACTTCCCTATGACAGTATCTGTCTAACAGAAACAGCGCTGCAAGGCCTTGCCAATAAAATGTAGTAGTATTAGTCCTTGATCTTCTTTCTTCGCTAGCAATGTGAACCCAATTTGTAATCCACAGGTAGATCATTATCGGTTTTAATAGTAGTTTAATGCAAACAGGGACTGTAGATTAAACGTGGAGGGTGACTGCGCACTCTTTCCTAGTTAATACACAATCTTCAATGGCCGGCCATCAAGCAGTTGATTAAGGCTTTCAGGTCCTGGCACATGTGGCTTAGAGAAACACACTGGCAGCGTGGGACTAACGGTCCCAGCAACACTACCCCGGCAGTCTAAGTGTGTGAGTGTGTAAACAGTACAAAGCTTTGGGCCCGAGCCCTCTCACCACACGATGCCCAGATGACTGGATGCTTTCGCCACACACGGCCTCCGCCTGGTCTCTGCACTCGTCCGATTGTCCAGTTCCCACTTCCAGAGACGATCGGGAACCCTCCGACACTTGCCTGGATACCGATGGCTTGCTTCCGCACGAGGTAGGCCAGAACTCCACCAAAAACACTGTGGAAGAGTTCCTCCAGGGTGTGGGTCCCGAGGCAGAGAGACCTAAAAAACAAATGGCCACCACAAGGTCTTTTTTATCTTCCCAGCCTGCCTTGCAGCCCTGAGTGCTCCTGGGTAATTATTCATATCCCTTCTGGATGTTCTGAAAAAAAAACAAGTCTTGAACACGTCGTTCCATTTCTTCGCCAGTAGATGGCATCAGACGCTTATTTACATTATAAGACTATAAATCCTACCACTTCCATCTGAGCATTCTTAATAGCAAAAATTGCCCCCGCTACACACAAAAAACAAGTAAGAAAGGAATATGAAAGACAAAACAAGGAACGGCAGGCTCAGTGAAGAAGCCGATTTACGTTCTGAATCGTTGAATGCTGTTGAGGGGAAAGAAACGTGACAGTAACTCATACCTCCCAACTTTTTGAGATGAAAATGAGGGACACCTAACAGCAAAAGTATTCAGGGATAGGCCACACCCCCTTAAAGGAGACATGTACAAAAAACAAGATTGGTTAAACCCACAAGTGCTTTTTTTACCACTACTATTCCTTTATATTGGCTTTCGGAATTTACAAATGCAGCAATTTAGAAATCAGGTGAAAGGTTTAGCACTGGAAAACATGTTTTGATAGATAAGAAGTGCATTTTATATACATCTATATTATAGATCAGACCAAAATGAGGGACAAATGAGGAGGAATGAAGAACAGAAGGGCATTGCTCCAAATCAGGCACAGTCCCTTGAAATCAGGGACAGTTGGGAGCTATGCAGTAACTAACGCCCAATGAGCAGCCCAAATTGTGTATGTAAAGTGAACGTAGTGAAAGGGTGTTTGTAGGATGATGTGAGGGTGGAACCCGTACACTACACACCTGACTCAACGCCCTAGTTGCGAAGTCCTGGTTGAGGCCGAGAAACTTAGTTGACTGAGAACCTGTAGAAAACCTGGCATGGAATGAATCCTGACCCACCCCCTAACATGTGACTGAATATCCCCCCCCCCCCCCCCAGCCCCCCGGGTGAAGATGCAGACCCTATGCTTGTTGTGTGTTTTTTTTGTAATGATTTTTATTTAAATTTCTTAATTAAATGGTGAACGGCCGATATGACACTGGAGATGATGAGTGAGTGAGAATCTTATATAGCGCAACACATGCAAACTGAATCGCCTCTGCGCGCTTGGTATCCATTCCCTGGGCCCTCAGAAGAGATGGGTCTTAATCTTTCTCCTGAAGGCCAGGTGGTTTACCACCAACCGGATGAGTGACCAGATTGTATGCCACTGGAGATGCCGAGTGGCCAGATTGTGTGCCACTGGAGACGTGCTTGCCACAATTGCAAGAAAGTAGCCTCATTAGAGAGGCGAAAACAAAGAAAGCAGAGAAATTGGAGCATGTGGGATGAGCTTGAGCAAGGCGTAATCAAAATGTAGACAAGGCACCAAGTGAGCCTAATTACCACCTCAGTTAACCACAAAAACCCGTGCAATCAATACATGCTGAGCTCCAAGAGATGAGGGCTGTACCCCCATAGTGTGAGTCCTACAACCAGCGAACTGTGCCGAGTGATGTCCGACAACGAAGGCTGCATTCACGAGCAAATCATATGTTTGTAAAAGCGATGACAAACAACGCAGAGGGAACCTACAAATCTACTATGCCTGTGCCAAATGATGTCGGGACACGATCAACAACGACTCAGAGGCAGCTAACTACAAAAGGGATGCCCCGTATAATGATACCAAGTATATATACACCGATAATGATCACACCACACTGTATAATGATACCGAGTATATATACACCGATAATGATCACACCGCACTGTATAATGATACCAAGTATATATACACCGATAATGATCACACCGCACTGTATAATGATACCAAGTATATATACACCAATAATGATCACACCGCACCGTATAATGATACCGAGTATATATACACCGATAATGATCACACCGCACCGTATAATGGTACCGAGTATATATACACCGATAATGATCACACCGCACTGTATAATGATACCGAGTATATAAACACCGATAATGATCACACCGCCCTGTATAGTGATACCGAGTATATATACACCGATAATGATCACACCGCCCCGTTTAATGATACCGAGTATATATACACCGATAATGATCACACCGCACCGTATAACGATACCGAGTATATATACACCGATAATGATCACACCGCACCATATAATGATACCAAGTATATATACACCGATAATGATCACACCGCCCTGTATAATGATAACGAGTATATATACACCGATAATGATCACACCGCACCGTATAATGATACATAGTATATATACACCGATAATGATCACACCGCACCATATAATGATAGAGTATATATACACCGATAATGATCACACCGCACTGTACAATGATACCTAGTATATATACACCGATAATGATCACACCGCACCGTATAATGATACCGAGTATATATACACCGATAATGATCATACCGCACCGAATAATGATAAATGTGGAGCGTATAGTCAAATACAAACTCTGTAGGTTTCATCTACAATTTTCAGAACAAAAAAAATCTGGAGCAAATGTGGATCATTCATCAGCTTATGGCTCCCACTCATGTTTAATCTCATAATGATTGCTTGAGGCCACCTCTGTATTTTCTCTGGTGTGTGTGATTGGTATTGCATTCCTATGGTGGCTGAGCCGTGTGTGAAGTCATAATGCCCTGTGGTTGGCACACCTCTGCCAGGTAACATACACATAGGTGTCTATGGTGTGGTGGTGGTGTCTCCTCCTCTCCTCAGTGGTGTGATATGGAGCCCTCCTCCTGGCCTGCACCCCTCCCGGGTGACTCCCACCATGGGGCAGGCGTGGATGTTGTGAGTCGTTGCCAGCTGGCACCGGTGTATAGTAGAACACAACCTGCGTGTACAATATCACAGCGACCAAGACTGAACTAGTTATACTCTGCATAGGGGAGAGCCGGCTAAAGAGCAAGTACACACACCTTGTCTAACCTGATCCCATAATGAGCACTGCAGCCAGGAACAACACTAAAATTATACAGAGTTCAGTAATAATACACACAATCCTATTCATCAGAGATTTGTAGACCGGTAACTGAAAACTCTTCATCATTGTAGTAAAGAGTCAGTCCACCCAGGACGTCATATTTTAATTATAGGTGGACTGCGCCAACTCCTAGCTTATGACAAATCCTTCTCAATAGGTGCTGACTCTTAGACCCCTTTCACACTGAGGCAATTTTCAGGCGTTTTAGCGCAAAAAATCTGATCAATATTCCTATCGCAAGCATTTCTGGCAGATATGGCTCATAAAATGGTGCGTGCTCCAACGATTACCAGTTGGGTCCTGGAAGCATCAAACAAGCATACATATTCGCCAGCACACCATGGATTGACAACTTCCGTCCAAAAGTATTTCATGAAAGAGATCACATCACAAAGGAAAGTGCAACGTTTCAGGGGCCACGCAAGGCTTATCGTTGGGGCAGTTTGGGAGCACTGTATACAGCGCTCCCAAAACACCCCTGCCCATTGCAATGAATGAACCTGAAAAGTGCTTCCGAAACGCCCCAACAAGGGAGTCTTTAACTCCTTTTTTGGGGGTTAAAAGTGCCCCGCTAGCGGCAGAAAAGCATTGCAAAAGCCCAACTTAAACCATCGATAAAGCGCCGCCAAAACGAGCGATGGGCCATTGCAATGGGTGTTTTCACATCCAGGCGGTGCGATTGCAGGACGTTAGAAAAAGTC
The DNA here is from genome assembly GCA_029574335.1 of Rana kukunoris. NCBI lineage: Eukaryota > Metazoa > Chordata > Amphibia > Anura > Ranidae > Rana > Rana kukunoris. The sequence goes on along the minus strand of CM056051.1, from coordinate 500,369,705 downwards.
CTGCAAGCAGCATCTTTGGGGTGGTTTGGCACCGCTAGCCCAACTTAAACAGCCGTAAATCGCCACTAAAATGTGCGGCGATTTTCCGCGAACACACGGGTAGCCCCAGTGTGAAAGGCCTCTTATCTTGTCCAGCTTGGAGTCTCATGGAGCTCCGACGCTGTGATTGGCCAGAGTTGTGATGACGTCACTCCCACACATGCACGCGGGAGCCACCGGTTACGGCACAGCTACTAAAGAAATGGCACGCGCGAGCCATTTCTTCAGTGCGTATGTGCCGATGATGTCAGCACGTGTGGATACAGTAAATATCTCCTAAACTCTGCAAGTTTAGGAGATATTTACGGTATCTACATGTAAGCCTTAAGCCCTGTACACACGATCGGTTTGTCTGATGAAAACAGACCGATGGACTGTTTTAATCGGACAAACCGATCGTGTGTGGGCCCCATTGGTTTGTTTTCCATCGGTGAAAAAAAAATAGAACATGTTTTAAATTTTTCCTATGGATAAAAAAATGATAGAAAAAGACGATTGTCTGTGTGAAAGTCCATCGGTCAAAAATCCATGCATGCTCAGAATCAAGTCGACGCATGCTCGGAAGCATTAAACTTAATTTTTCTCAGCACGTCATAGTTTTTTACGTCACCGCGTTTTGGCATGGTCGGATTTTTGACTGATGGTGTGTAGGCAAGACCGATGAAAGTCAGCTTCATCGGCTATCTGATGAAAAAATCCATCGGATTAGATTCCATCATATATCCGATCGTGTGTATGAGGCTTTAATCTAGGCTTACCTGTAGGTAAAAGTGGTATTACAGGGTACCTTTACTAAAAAGGTGCCTATGCAGGTAAGATGGGTTTTTTTTATTTATTTTTTTAAGCTACCGACATCCCTTGTCTGCAGATGCAACATTAGAAGCTATATACCGTAAAAAGACACCTGCTTTTTGGCCACACCAACGTATTGGCAATGTCACATTTTTTTGTTTGCATGGTCTACCTTCATACTTCCCATCCTTTTGAGATAGGCATGAGGGACACCTATCAGCAAAAGTATGCAGGCATAGGACACACCCCCTTGCCACGCCCTCTTAAAGGAGAATTGTACACAAAAAAAAAAAAACAAGGGCTTTTTTACCACTACTATTCCTTTATATTGGCTTTTGAAAATTACAAATGTGGCAATTTAGAATTTGTATGAAAGGTTTAGCACTGGGAAACACTTTTTGAAAGATAAAAAGTGAATTTTATATACAACTATATAGATCAGACCAAAATGAGGGACAAATGAGGAGGAATGAGGGACAGAGGGACATTGCTCCAAATCAGGGACAGTCCCTTAAATCAGGGACAGTTGGGAGCTATGTACCTCTTAATTGTCGTTCAATGTTGGAAAAGATATGCACACGCAGCACTAATATGATGAGGCCAATAGCAGTCAGTCATATGGTAACGTTCAGCAATTTAGTGAAGTTAAAATAATGAAAGCTGATTTTTTATTAAAGGAGAAGAAGGTTGTTTATGAACTACATATCAGAAACGTCATGGTCCTCCACACCGTATTCCTGTTATATATTCTGGTCACTGGGGAGATATGTGAATGTTGACTTGTACCTTGGTGCTCAATGACACTGCAGATCTTATGTAATTGAGTAACCGGTTACCTGGTGTTCTTCTTCTAATAACACTGGTTGACTATTTCATCGCTGGTTAAGACAAGGGCTGCATGAAGCCAGTTGAAGGTGCACTATCTTAAAGAAATGTGTACTTACCGGTGTATTTATCATACAGCCAGGGCCGATCCTAGGCAGGGTGCACGGGGTGCTTCACACCCAGGCGCCGCAGAGGTGGGGGCGCCAAAGCTCCAAAGTGCTCCCCTCCCTCCTCCTCCTTGTCTGTGTCCAGAGGCGGAGCGCATGTAGCGGGTGCTGCGGTTTCCCATCCTGATTGCTCTCTCCGGTGGCAACTGACAAGAGCGCATACCTCCCGCTGTCCCCGGAATCCGGGCTGGGTACCACAGGGGAGCCTAGTACCGGAACACGTTCTGGTACTAAACTCCACCAATTAATTCTGTTCAGTGCGCATGGTGCAGTCTCCTGTCTGCCCAGCCCCCTTTGCGTGTGTCGGCTCTTTTCCCATAGGCCACTGAGAGGCTTCTGGGTTGGCCGGAGCTGCTGCCAATCATCCCGTGTGAAATGCTCTCTAAATGCCACCCTCCAAGTAACCAAAGAGGCCACGTATGCCCCGCCCCCTGTAATGTGCTTCATCTCCCAGCGCGCCCAAGCTACAGGGATCTATTGGACAAGTACTGATCTATGGGGACACCTGATGTGGGGGGCTCTGATGGGGACACCTGCTGTGGGGGGCTCTGTTGGGGGAGATCTGCTGGGGGGGACTCTTATGGGGGACACTAATGAAGATGTCTTAGGGGAGCATCTCTGTGTTTGAGTCATAACCATAGAAACATTTGTAAAGGGGAGGAGTTAGTAAGATGACCACTCCCATGTGGGGGCGCCAGAAATATTTCTGCACCCAGGCTTCTGTGACCCTAGGATCGGCCCTGCATACAGCTACAACACAAATGCTCAGATCTTATCGACAGACAGTTGCGCAAAGAGTCTATTCCTTATGTTTCCTAATGACTGGTTCTCTTTACCTGTAGTCTCCCTATGGCCCCTTTTGTGCAGGAATCCAGCTGCTGCACTCAGGGAAATTCCAGATCCCTAACCTGCTCTAAACTTGAGGGTTTGAGGCAACACAAATGGGTCTCTGTCCCTGTCTGATATACTCAGGCAGGGCGGACTGACAACACTCAGGGCCCTGGACCAAATAAAGCAAGGTCCCCCTGTCAGGCCCTGCCCCTGGCTCGACCCATATATTTTGTACAAATGAATAAAAGCAAATACAATACAATTTTATAAGTCAAATATATATATAAACTTTTTAAACCAATCTACCGGTAATCGAAAAACATAAAAAGTGTATAAAATGCACTCAAACACAGCGATACTCCCCTTAAGAGTTTTTGTTTTCCTGGGTTCCTCATAAATCTCTTCACATTCAGCAATAAACAAGATACAGGAAGTGAAGCAACTCTAACGGGACCTGGAGGTGGGTCTCTCTCTGCAGAGACCCTCTCAGTGGCCATTAGATGGTGTGTTAGAGAGAGACCCTCCTCCATATTTCATTATACTCCTTTGTAGTCTCTAATGGGACCTGGAGTGGACGCTCTCTAACAGGGGCCCTCTCATGGGCCATTAGAGAGGCTCTGTTAGAGATAAACCCCCTTTCAGGCTCCATTAGAGACTACAAAGGTGTATAATGGGACCTGGAGGGGGGTCTCTTTCTAACAGAGGCCCTCTCTGTATCCATTAGACTCTAATGATTAGAGAGTCTGTTAGAAAGCATTCTCTCCAGACCCCATTAGAGACTACAAAGCTGTACAATGGAATCTGGAGGGTCTCTCTCTAATGCTGGCCATACACGGGTCGAATTTCGAAAGATATTTTTTTTGAAAATCAGAAAATTTGGTGATCCGATGGTGCCATCATTAATTGATTAATTCGACCGACCAAACCTTCAATTTCACCTCATGTTCTTGCAGAAAATAATTGTTGTGTCTGGGAATCTTCTTTCCAGGAACCTTTGTTTCTTTCCGTGAATTTTTTTTTCGTGCTCATGCGCATTTATTTTTGTTTACCGTATATACTCGAGTATAAGCCAAGTTTTTCAGCACATTATTTTATGCTGAAAATGCCCCCTCGGCTTATACTCGAGTCACCTTTTTGTGCCTGATCTCCCGGAATTTGGGGACCCGGTACTGGCCGGCCTTAGGTTCCCTGGACCCCAAACTTACACACATGTAGCGCCACTCTTCCTCTAGAAGTGTGCAAAGTTTGTTGTCTGGGGGACCTAAGGCCGGGGAGCACCGATTTTTGAAAGCCAGGCACCCCTTCTATATACTCCCATGTTAAACGTAAGTCTAGTCATGGGCACACTGAGGCATGCAGATGGACACCCTAAGATGGATATGCAGAAGAATAAAAAACTGGCTCTTTGTTTAGAAAGTTTGAAGATTCCTGCTCTACAGGGAGTGTTCCTCTTCTCTTGGGGATCCTACCCTGGGAGATAACTAGTGGGAGACAAGAACTGTAGTCTGGGCTTCAGTAGTGCTGGGCCAAGGGCCTGGAGAGAATTTCTAAATTGATCTGCTGAAAGGCATTGCTTCGGGAGTTCTTGTCTAGGGAAGGATAATTTTGTCTCCCTCACCAAAGCCACTCTGCACTGTGTGTGAGGTAGCCGGCATCTCTCGCTTCCGGCTGCCTGTCACATTTGCACAGCAATGCTTGCGGCGTGTGGGCTCCAGACACCCCTCACAAGCCGCAGAGCGGCTCCACTCAGGGACAAAGCCTTAATTTGCCGCGACAGTCACAGCGAATCCAGGACGATTAGTGGGTATGCTTTAACCTCTAGCCAGCAGTAGATCTACTGAGAGCGGGCAGCACAGCTAGGCAGTGCAAGGTACCCATACATTGTGGTGTACTTCCTGGTTTGGTGGCGTGCATGCGTGCTCCACCTGCTGACCCATTCTGTGATTGGACACAGCACTAGTTTGCCAGCAGATTTCAGCTAATGATTTTGGCTGAAACCTGCTGATCAGATGTGCCCAATCACAGCACAGAGTTCTGTGTTTACTGTGTGTACAGTAAATAGTGATCTGGCTGTTTCTTCTCCCTGAAAAGCAGGGAGAAAAAACGTCTAGATCAGTAAGTAAAAGCAGCACACATTACACACATTACATTTGTTAGGCACACAGATAATCCCAGAGCTGTATCCTGGCCTAGGCCAACAAGGCCCAGGCCTAGGGCAGCACTTTGCAGGGGGGCAGCACAAAAAGAGTCCCCACCGGCTTGCGCTACACCGTTAGGAAAATTAGTCTAGCGCCCCCATAAAGCGGCCGCGCTGCTACTAGTATGCAGGCGGCCGGCATTCCGCAACTGTGGGGGGGGGGGGGGGCGCTTCCAATTTTTACTGTTTTGTCATCCTGGACCACAAACCTTCCTCGCTGTGCTATATGTTTCTCCTGCACCATCTACTTAAAGTAGAACTATAGGCAACACTTTTACCATCCCTGTCCCATTGCATTTCCCTTCACTTCCTGCTCTATGGGCAACCAGGAAGTAAGAGGAAATCTAAGTAAGTTAAGGGAATCCATTGCCCCCCCCCCCCCCAGGCCCTCAGAACTAGTGTCCTCACTCGAAAATTTCAGGGCGGGTCTTAAACAACACAGGGTGTGGCCGTGACAGGAAGGGACGGGTCATATTTAAATTAGGGGGTGCACGAGTTTAGTCAGGCCTAGGGCAGCACAAAACCTAAATACACCTCTGGATAATCCCTTAATCGCCCTAGATACAGTTGAAATCTGCAGCAGGTGTCAATGTTAAGTTAATGACACCCCAAACAGAGGTCACAAATGCAGTGTGTTTGTGTAAGATGTGTAAGGGACATCGGTCCCGAAGAGGAAAGAGGCACATCCACCTCATCAGTGCAGTCAGTACCCTTATCTATGCCCATGAGTGCCATCTATCAATGCCCACAAGTGCCACCTATCAATGCCCACCAGTGGTGCCATCAGTGCCACCTAGCAGTTCTGCCTATCATAGTAACTTACTAGTGCCGATCAGTGCCCATTACTGCCACCTATCAGTGCCTATCACTGCCAGCTATCAATGCCACCTATTAGTGCCACTTCTCAGTGCCCACCAGTGCCACCTATCAATGCCCTTTAGTTCCACCCATCAGTGCCACCTCTCAGTGCCCACCAGTGCCGCCTTATCGGTGCCCACCAGTGCAGCCCATCAGTACAGCTTCATCAGCGTACATCAATGAAGGAGAAAAATTACAAGTTTGCTAAATTTTATAACAAAATATAAAAATATATATATTTTTTTTTAAATATGTATTTTTTTTTATAACAAAAAATAAAAACCACAGAGGTGATCAAATGCCACCAAAAGAAAGCTCTATTAGTGGGAAGAAAATTTAAAAAAATTGAATTTGGGTACAGTGTTGTATGACCGCACAATTGTCATTCAAAGTGCATGAGTGCTGAAAATTGGTCTGGGCAGGAGGGGGGTTTAAGTGGAAGTGGGTAATTTCCTTGCATGTCCCCCTCAGATCTACAGCGACTGCACTTCCAAGTGCACTTTCAGTGCAATTTCAAGAGCACTTTGCACTAGTGTAGTGTAAAGTGGATTTGCCTTTAGTAAATAACCCCCTGTGTAGCTTGCATAATGTGAATTTGCATTGTCATCTATACAGAAATCCTTTGCGATTCCTGTACAAATGACATGCAATGCAGCAGACCGCATCAGTGTGAACCCAGCCTAAGGCTGGATTCACACCTATGCAGTTTTACTGCTTTTTGCAGATTTTCACTACAGCCCATTTAACATGGTTTCCTATGGAACACATTTTGTAGAGGAAATCTGCAAAATGCAAAAAGCACTAAAAATGCATATGTGTGAACCAAGCTTTATACTGCATAAAACAGGGATCGACAAAATCCAGGCACCCGGTCGCAATTGCGACAAGAAATTGTGACCTGGCGCCCAGGGAAGCTTAAGCCTGCAAAAGGCCGCAAAGCCGCGGCCTCAATTCCCGGCTGGCCCACACTGGCCGGTAATTAGGGCCGCGGCTTTGTGGCCTTCTGCAGGCCTAAGCTTCCTTCTGTGATCTGGCACCATCTTGTGGTGGTCGTTGTCATTACATTACAAGTAGCAAATCAGCAGTTCTAAAGTGGTTTTCACTGCCATCTCCTTCTATCTAATTAGAATCCCCAAACATTATATTTTTTATTCTAACACCCTAGAGAATAAAATGGCGGTCGTTGCAATACTTTCTGTCACACCGTATTTGCGCAGCAGTTTTACAAGCGCAGTTTTTTGGGGAAAAAATAAACATTTTTTTATTAAAAAATAAGACAACAGTAAAGCTAGCCCAATTTTTTTTTTTTGATGGTGAAAGATAATGTTACACCGAGTAAATTGATACCCAACATGTCACACTTCAAAATTGCGTCCGCTCGTGGAGTGGCGACAAACTTTTACCCTTTAAAATCTCCATAGGGGACGTTTAAAAAATCCTACAGGTTGCATGTTTTGAGTTACAGAGGAGGGGCTAGGGCTAGAATTATTTATTTCGCTCGACCAATCGGAGCGAAAGCTCACATGTGTGGTTTGAACAGGGCCGCCATCAGGGGGGTTACAGGCAGTACACCTGTAAGGGGCCCGGAGGCCTGCAGGGCCCCATATGGCAACCCCCCTTTTTTCTTTTTTTTTTTTATTAAAGGGCCAATTTCCTTTCTTTTTTTTTTTAGAGGTCCAGAGGTCCCCAGGGGCCCAGAGATCCCCAGGGCCTTGGATGACAACCCCCCCTTTTTTTATATAATTTTTTTTTAATATATATATATATATATATATATATATATAATATATATATATATATATATAATATATTATAATCATTATTATCGTCATCATTATTATTATTAAAGGGCCCCAGGGTTTTTTTTTATATATTATTTCTTTTTTTTTCTTTATATATATATATTTTTTTTTATTAAAGAACTCAGAGGTCCCCATGTGGCAAACCCCCTTTTTTTTTATTTTTTCAAATGTTTATTTTTGTTTATATATATTTATTTATTTATTTTAAATTAAAGGGCCCAGAGGTCCACAGGGCCCTGGGTGGCAACACCCCCCCTTTTTAAAAAAAAAATATTTTTTTATAAATGTTTTTTTATTTTTTATATATTTTTTTTTATTAAAGGGCCCAGAGGTTTATTTTTTTTATTTTTTATTAAAGGGTCCAGAGGTCCCGGATGGCAACCTCCCTTTTTTTGTAATTTATTTTTAGAAAAAAAAAAAATATATATTAAAGGGCCCAGAGGTCCCCAGAAGGCAACCCCCCTTTTAAAAAAATAAAAAATATATATAGATTTTTTTCTTTCTTTTTATTAAAGGGCCCAGAGGTCCCCAGATGGCTACCCCCTCTTTATATATATAATTCCCCCCCCCCCCGCTTCTCAATTTCAGGCGGAAGCACCCCCCCGGTTCTCTGCTCCAGGGGGCCCATGCCTGAAGCTGTGTAAGGGGCCCCATAATTCCTGATGGCGGCCCTGGGTTTGAATACCGTTTACATATGCAGGCTCTACTCACGTATGCGTTCACTTCTGCGCGAGCTTGGCGGGACGGGGTGTGTTTTTTGTCTCCTAACTTTTTTAGCTGGCTCTTGGATTCCAAGCAAATTTGTCAAACCCTGGCATATAATCCATCAAACAAGATCGAAATTTCCACAAAGCTCATATAGGTGTGATGGTTGGGGGGGGGGGTTCCACAAAAATTTGGCCACATAGTGTATTTGTTTTGTGATGCATATTGAGGCTTCCACGCCTATCCATATAATAAAAACACAAGACTCAAAGCATTTGAACAAATAAATAAATTATATATTAAACTTCTTCTTTCCCAGACATAATCAATACAGGTATATACAAGTACATCAAAACTGTAAGCAATATGACAATATGTACATAAATTAATATTTACACCCTTCACAAAAAGAAAAAAATAATAATAATCTCTTTACAGGTTCAGGCAGAGAGTTTTGATTTCAATACTGTAATAAAAGATTGGCTAATTTCTACAGACAGAAGAGATAGAGAGAGGTAAGAGAAGATAAGATAAGGCCTTGGTGTGGTGGCAATATCGCGTGCAGCCATGAAAGCAATTTCAAGTATAGAAGAAAAACATTTCTTTGTGCCACTTGCAAATTAAGGCAGATTGGTCGCCATCTTGGTCGCAGGCTGAACGTCTAGTTTCACAGTTCTCTTGTAGGTAGCACCACTTTCAACAGTTCCTGTTTTTCATGATCATTAAAGCTTAAGAAACAGCCAAACTTTTCCAGGCTCCATACTTCAAAACTTTTTCGGTTTCTTTGTCTGCCATCATACCCTGCTGGATACAGGCAGTTTGCCAAGCGTGACGTTGTACAATATAAAGCTGTGCAAATAAAAGCTACAATATAGATATATATATATATTAAAAAATGCTTCAAAATAATATACAGAACACTTGAGACGAAGAACAAAGTGCAAGCGGAGGTACGTGGAATTTTTTTTTTCTTAGAGAGAGACGGGATCAGAAGCAAAGGATGGCCGAGGCACTTTTGGGTGATTGGCGGCCTGTTGCGGTTTGCTACATTGTAGCGGGAATGCTGAACCCGGATCAAAATGGCTTTACTCCGACCCCGAGAGCGTTAAACCTCAAGGCAGTAAACACGTCGACACCCTGAGGAAATCTCCATAGACACTTTTCTCTACAAAGCTTTGTGCATTATTCCTCCTTTTCCCTCCAGTTTGATTTTTTTTTCCACGTTTTTAGTGTTTTTTTTTTTTTTTTAAGAACGGTTTTGTGCTTTTAAAACAAAACAAACAAAAGTAAACCCCCAGCAGGTAGGTCACATTCAGTCCTTCATAGTCCCCCAGTGCTTTTATTATTTTTTTTTTTAAATGTAACTTCCAGTCTCTTCCCGTCCCTTCGGACACCTCGTCAAGTTTTCTCCTTCGTGGCTCGAAGAGCTCTTCACATCGTAGAAAGAGGCACCAGGGTGGGACGTAGTTGGCACGACTTCATAAATAACCTCAAAAATATGTAACTAAAAAGTTTATGTACATAGTGGACCGTTTTGTTCGTTTAAAAAAATAAAAATAAAAAAAAATAATAGTAAATTCTGGAAAATCTCTGGGCTGTGCCAGCTGGCGCAGTGGTTTGGACGGGTATCTTTTGGTTGCTTAGCAGTCATTGCCCCTGATACATATTTGAGCAGCAGAGTTTTGGTGTTAGGCACAGTGGTTAAGGGTTGTTCAAGCAGCATCGTCTTCCAAGCTTACCATCTGTTTCTAAAAAGAGAACGGGAATTGCTGAATTAGCGGTTGGCAAAATACTCTACACAGAATAAGTAACACATTGATACTCCACTTTACTTAGAGAGCTGAGCTTTAAGAAACCTCAAAGGGTATAAACAGTGGCCCTAGAAGTGGACTTGTTATTTGTGAAAAACAATTCTACAAAGAAGGTGGTAGGAATGCTAACCCAATGGCCTTTTTTTATATGTGAATTTCTTTTCTGCAACCACAGTCAGGCTTCGCACTATTGCAAATAGCATGTGGGTTCCCGCATCCAATTTGCAATAGCAGAAGATTTTGACCGACTCTCTAAGGAGTCGGTGTTTACAAATCTCTGTTATGGCTCAGGTGCGTCTTTTGGTCTGTTTCAGGTCCGAATTCAGCCAAAAATGTGGGCTGAAATCGGACCTGAAACGGTGATCAAGAATAGAGTGAACCCTGCCTGAGTGTTGATGAGGGAATACCTTCTGCAGAGCTAATGTGTTCTACAGGCATGGGAGGGGGCGGGGACGATGCAAGGAGCCGTACCTGCCAGGAGAACACAGTGTTTATTGCTAGCAGCTATAGCCCCTGGCAATAACCACATGTAAATATCCAGCATGCTGGTTGTACCCGAGTCGAACAATGGTTCTCATCTCATCTGGTCCCTGCTGAACCAGATGGGACTCAAATCATCTTTTACCTGCTTAACATCTGTCTGTCATGTTATTCCACCCTGTTGTATAAAGATGTCTATAGCTCTATCGCAGCTTGTATCAACCCTTTTACCCAGAGGAACCCCTGCTAAAATTCTCAGGGAATGCTGCCTTTATAAACAGCTAAAAAAAGATTTGATGTCATGCTGCTTGTCCTTCCAAATGGCACAGGAGCCAGTATTGAGCAGGTACCATCAGATGGGAGGTCAATCAGCCGCAGCTCAGGAAACCCCTACCGACCTTTGGAGGAACCCTAGTTAAGAATGGATGCTCTACGGCAGCCATTCCCACCAGGGTTCCACCAGAGGTTGCTAGGGGCTCCTTGAGCTGTGGCCGGCCGAATGGCCTCCTATTCAATGATACTTGTATTTTCACGGGACCATGACCACTTGGCAAAGCAAGCAGCAGGAAACTAATGCTTTTTTTTTAGGTGTCTATAAGGGTGGTATTCTGACCACCATTGTAAGGCCGCATACACACGACCGTTTTCCTCAACAGAATCCCACTTGGTGGGAGAGCTTTTTTGCCGAGGAAAACGGTCATGTGTATGCTTTTCATCGAGTAAACTGTTGAGGGACTCGATGAGGAAAAAAGAGACCAAGTTCTCTTTTTCCTCGACGAGAGTCGTCGTGTTCCTCGTCGGGCTGGTTTTCCACGAGAAACACGTTGGTGTGTATGCTTAGAAACCCGCACACCTTCGGTAAAAGTTGTATTTGTAATGGAGATAGCACATTTGTCACGCTGTAACAGACTGAGAAGTGCAAATGTCTCTTACCAAACTTTTTCCACATGAGCAAACCAAAATCCCCGCCAGCAGACGACGCGCTGACGTGTCGGTGACGTTGACGCCGCCACGTCACCGCACCAGGAAGTAAAACACTACTAACCAGCAGACATGTCGGGCGGACGGGTTCCCACCCGATAGATTTCAAAGCATGCTTTGAAATCTGTCGGGTGGCCAAATCCGTCGGCTCGCCCGTACACACGATCGAATCTGTCTGCTGGGACTGTCTAGCAGACCGTTTCCAGCAGACAGATTTGATCGTGTGTACGCGGCCTTAAACGACGAATTCCTCAGATATTTGTACGAAGCCTCAGGGTTGCATTCTTCCTACTTTAGACCAATGTGATTGGGATTTTCCATTGACCACAATTTAATTGGTTTTGATAAGGGTTCCCTTTCTTCTGGGGTAGAAAGGTTGCTCTAGAACATTAGGTTGTGGGATTGTAGTAGGTGCTATCTGCAGAAATATTTTAGGCTAAGTGAACTAAGAGCAAACTTCATACAGTAAGGAGAGACCAAAATCCAATATCTTACCGATGGGTATATGTATCCACCATCCTGACTTCTGCATATGTGGATCTCATCGTCTTCTGTGGTTTTCTGGTACACAGGATTGTCAAAGTGGATAGTGTTGGTGTTCTTTAACCTCCAGTTTCTCCATAACAGGAAGCCTCCAAAAGCGACCAGGCAGAGGATGACTGGAAATAAAAGGAGGAGACGTTAGCTTGTTACAGACTGTAAGAACTGATTATAGAATATCAACAAACCAGCTAGCCCTATCTACTCCAAGAGGCATTCACCATCAGTAGCAGGTTAACAACATTAACAAATATGAGAATAGCTTGTTACATAATGTAAGGACAATTGCAGAAATCATGCCGATATTTGATACTGTGGGGTTGATTTACTAAAAACCGAAAGTGGCAAATCTGGTGCAGCTCTGCATTGTAGCCAATCAGCTTCTAACTTCAGTTATTTCAGTTAAGCATTGGCAAAAATAACCCTGAAAGCTGATTGGTTTCTATGCAGAGCTTCACCAGATTTAGCATTCTCAAGTTTTAGTAAATCAAACCCTAATACTAAATGGACACTAATTGAAGCGGAGCTCCACCTTAAAGTGGAACTCCCGCTGATCGGAACCCTCCCCCCTCTGGTGTCAGATTTGACACCTTTCAGGGGGAGGGGGGTGCAGATACCTGTCTAAAGACAGGTATTTGCACCCACTTCCGGCCACAGAGTCTTGGGCAGACTGCGGACATGACTTCACCTTCCCCCCCCCCCCGTTGTGTGCTGGGAACACTCGACTCCCAGTACACAGCGGAGCCAATCGGCAGGCGTAGCCCGACTCGCGAATGCGCCGTAGGGAACTGGGCAGTGAAGCCGGAGTGCTTCACTTCCTGGTTCCCTCACCGAGGATGGCGGGGGGTCAGCAGAGTGACTGCCGACAGCGCTGGACTCCTGCAACGGGTAAGTCCTTATAATAAAAGTCAGCAGCTGTAGTATTTGTAGCTGCTGGCTTTTAATATTTTTTTCAGCGGACATCTGCTTTAAAGCCTAGTCTAACTTGGGCTCCAGCACTGATAGGCAAAAATCTGCCATACAGTACCTGGATGTTTGGTGGTCAAGACATACATTCAGGCTGTGCAGGGGAACAAAGAATGCCGTCATACGTTGACTGCATACATGGCCATGATATTATCATGTATCCAGTCCGGATTGATCTATATCCGATAATGAAGAAATATTTGTCATTGGCCAACATGCTGCCAGATTATCTTCTTAAAACAGCCTAACCTTGCTGATAATCAATCCACAAAATTACACTTTAAGCAATCCAATGTCTTGGCTGATAAATATATTATTTTCACCACTGTTGCTGCAAACTAAGTCACAATGTAGGTAATAGAAAAGACCAGAAACTTTGGGGTTGATTTACAAAAAGCAAATAGAGTGTGCACGTTGCAAAGTTCAGTTCCACTCTACAAGTGCAGTTGCTTCAGAGCCTAGTAAGTGCGGTAAAGTTTCACTTGACAAAGAATACCCAATCACATGCAAGGAGAATAAAAAAATAAATATAAAAAATAAATGAATTTTTGCTTGCACATGATTGGATGATGGAAGTCAGAAGAGCATGTGTTCATTTACTAAGCTCTGGAGCAACTGCACTTGCAGAGTACAACTCCAGTTTGCAAAGTGCACAGCCTATTTGCCTTTGGCTGAGAATGTACACAGATGAATTATGAGCACCCAGCAGGCAGGGCGGATCGGATTTTTATTCATGGTGTGTGCTGCCCATCTGTTGGGTCAGTTCAATAAACAGCTTTGCTAATACAAACAAGATCTTTCTGCAATAATAAGAGTATATTGAACCAAAAAAAAAGAGGGGAAACTTACCAACAGGAACGACAGCGTAAATAGCGTTGGAATGGGAATGGGAATTTGTAGTCTCCATCTTAACCTCAATGTTATTTTCAGCTGCAAGTAAAGACATGGCAGAGGTCAGTGATATGTCCTACATTTGCCTTCAGTGATGTGCAGCTTAGTGTCTATAACAGTGTTTCTCATTCTTTTCAACAGAGAGGAACCATTGGAATAACTTTCCAATCTCAGGGAACCCCTGCTAAAAATTACTATATCTACAACTCATGATACATTAGCGTGATGGTCAGAATGCTCCTTACACGTTTGATCATTGGGAAGAATTACCCACTTACAGATAGTAAAAAAGATCAATGGTGTCAGTGAGAACTTATCTAAGAGGCAGACGTTGCTCATTGCTCAAGTAACACCTAGAAAGCTATGGAGGAACCCTGGTTGAGAAACCATGATCTATAATATCTTTGATTACATGCATAATCAAAATATGGCAATATTTTGATTATTGTGGTTTTTTTCTGTTGTCCTTAGCAATTTATACATCACACCTGAAACTCCTGAAGAAGCTTATAAAAAAAAGTGAAACATGTTGAGTGGTAGTGTCTGTACTTTTACTTTCGAATGGAACTAACAACTTGTATATGGATGAAATGTTTTCCCTCATGCTTTTTAGCTATTTTTGTAATAAAATATTTAAAATGTATCTATTTGTAACTGTGCTCTATACACTGTTTTCATCATACACCTATGAAGTCCTGAGGTATTTTACTTTTCTTTAGTTATTAATGAGATGCAGTGTTCTATCTGACATCTCTGCCTTACCTTTCATTTCATGATCTATAATGTTTTATGTCTCACACATTGTTGGCTTTCATATGATGTTCCCATAACTTGCCTTCCACTATCCACTATCACTATTCTCAACATATCACTCAGGGGCTGTCCAGCCCAGGTTCTAAAAAAGCTGACCTTTTAATGGTTCTTTTGATACGGATTCAGAACCATAGTAGCCTTATTTATAATTGGCCACAGGTATGAAATGTCATTGCAGCCTTCTGTGATCAGGAGAAGTGACTAATACACTTTTCCCAAAATTACACTTGGAAAAAAGGGGCAGCTATTAGTTGGAACAGACTACGGCACTACTAGTCCAGCAAATCTATGAGATATTGCTCAGTACACTATGTGCAGTCAGTATCATGGATCAACAATACAACCAGACAAGTTGCCTAGAATAACTGAAATCAAGTTTTAAGCCAACCTATTCTTGCCCGTGTCAGATCAGCCCTACGCATTTAACATCCAAGTCAAAAAAAACATCTTTTTCATAGATGAGGGAGGGCCTGGCCTACAACCTTGTGTACATCCGCTACTAAATGAGCAGCTTATGATTTCTACCACAAGAGATACAGGAGGAGTCTGGTACCTTGATGTGACATTGTAGAAAGTTCTGGGGTAGAGAGATCGGGATTTGCTTTAGCAATTTGAGGCTTTTCCGTTGTAGTGACTGGTCGGCCTGTGGTAGTGACTGGTCGGCCTGTGGTAGTGACTGGTCGGCTTGTGGTAGATGAAGCAGTGGTCTTAGGCCTTGTTGTTGGCGGTTCAGGCTTGACAGTAGTAGACCTCCTTGTTGTAGAGGTAATCTTGGCAAGGAGAGTACTTGTGGGTGTGGTGACCGGGGAAGGCGTCGTAACCGGAAGAGAGGTGACCTTAGTGGCATGTGGATTAACAGGTTCTGAAGACACAACCAATACACTTGTTACAATCCTGGACACGTCTACAAAAGTAACATTCACAGAGACGGCTTTCACTAACTTAAGTGCACACGTCATATCAATGACCTACCTTTCACGCAGCTCCTCATATCTGGCCCGAGGTATTCTTCATCAGGGCAAGCACATGTGTATTTAGGTGGGTGTGTGCCAATTTGTGGAGCGGGCAGACACAAGTATTCACAGCCTCCATTGCCAAGGTGGTGAGAAGCACACCAGTTATCACCTGAAGGTCACAGAAGAAGGAAGGAACAAAAAAAACAATTTAACATAATTATCGGAATTTCCGACAAGAAATTATAGGAAAAATTGAGAACCAGGTCTAAAACATTTGTTGTCGGAAATTCCAACAGCAAATGTCCGATGGAGCATACACACAGTCGGATTGTCCGACAACAAGCTCACATCAAACATTTGTTGTCGTAAATTCCGACCGTGTGCACACGGCATAACTGTCACAATTCAGAAGCTGAATTTCTTCTTACCATCAGGTTGTCCATGGTTGTGATACAGGACAATGTCTTCTGGGGATAAAAGGTCTTCAGCCACCTTTCTAATCTGGTTTCCAGTCAGTCTGTTGGCACTGAATATAGCTTCATTGTCAGTATCAGTCCAGAACACAAGATCCTAAAAGAAATAAAAATGATGCAAGTTATTGAGAAGTCAAACCAAAGAAAATGACCTAAAATTGGTCTCCAAACTTTCTAAGCAAAAGGCCAGTTTACTGTCCTTCAGGCTACAGGGAGACCGGACTTTGGCCAGTGGGAGTAGAACAAACCCCATGATTGGTTTAATGGGAGGAAAAGTGCCCCATGTGTTGGTATAAATGAAAGGAATAGTGTCCCACTGATGGTGGCAGTAGGGGAAATGATGCCCCATCACTGGTGTCAATTGGTGAAATAGTGCCCGAAGGGCCAGATAAAGGCAAGCAAAAGGGACAAGTCTGCCCCCGGGCCGCAGTTTGGAGATCACTGACCTAGATGACCAAATCTGATTTGTGGTCCAGGCAAGTGGGGGGGGGGGGGGAGACAATACAAAAGGATTCAACCCTTGAACAACAGAATCTTTCAACCTTTCCAAAAGCTTATTGACTTATGTCTGCTCCCACCTAACCAATTTGTTAGAGAAAAACATTTTTTTTTTGGATCTGACGAGACAAGAAGCAAAATATCAATAGGGATTTAAACGCACCTCAAAGATGGTGAGACCGAATGGATGAGCTAAGTGCTTTTCATCGAATATGACTATCCTCCTGTTTCCACCCGCAACATTGATGCTAGATAGAGTATGCAGCTTGGAATCCACCCAGTACAACCTCTGATTGATCATATCTAAAATGAATACAGAAATATTAACATGTGTAAGTATCAGGGCACTCTAAAGAACTCATTAAACATCCATATACTATGTAACAGGCAGCAATAAACATATAGCTTACTCACCCAGAGTAATGCCATTGGGCCACTCAACATTGTCGCTAACAAGAGTCTGCCTGGCAGCACCGTTCAGGCCTCCCTTCTCAATCTTTGCTGGAAAACCCCAGTCAGTCCAGTACATGAAGCTGAAATACATAAATACAAGAATGATTAGTGTTACAGCCAGTGTGCACGTCAAAAGTATTACAGTTAGATGTGGCGGCACTTGTGTCAGGGTAGTTGAGTGCATTAAAGCTTCACGCGCCCCTAACTTAAAGGGTTACTAAACCCTATTTTTTTTAAATAACAAACATGTAATACTTACCTTCTCCGTGCAGTTGGTTTTTCACAGAGTGGCCTAGATCCTCCTCTTCTGGGGTTCCTCAGCGGCGCTGGTGGCTCCTCCTCTTCTCGAGTCCCCCAGAGAAGCGATCTCCTTCAGGATACCCATGCGGGCGCGCTCCCGTGTCCTGCTGCGTCTATTGACACAGACAGTGTGAAAGGGGTCTAAGTAAAACAGGGGGTCTGGGGGGCTGCACCATGTCAGAAGGTTTTTCACCTTAATGCATAGGATGCATTAAGGTGAAAACCCCACGAGGGTTTACACCTCCTTTAGGTGATCTTCTTCATCTAGAATGGGGTTTCTCAACCAGGGTTCCATGGAAGATCCTCTTGAGTTCTCTAGGGGTTCCTTGAGCAATTTCTGCCTCTCGGATAGGTTTTCACTGACACCATTAATCTTTTTCTCTATCTGTAAGGGGGTAATTCTTCCCAATAACCACAACTGTAAGGAGCATTTTTGCAAGTGACCATCACATCACACAAATTTATCATGATTTGTAGATATAGTCATTTTTTAGCAGGGGTTTCCTGGGATCTAAAAGTAATTATAAGGGTTCCTCAGTATTGAAGAGGTTGAGAAAGGCTGATCTGGCATGATACCTTCATATCGGGACTGGATAATTTATAACTTACTATTGCTTTTTGGAAATCAAACATGTCTTCTTGACTTTAAATACTTCCCAGCAGGTTCTATGGCTTGCATTAGCTGGTTCCAGAATTGAATAGCGATTTTCAACCCTCAACTTCATATATGTGCAGTACTGTGACTATTCTACTGGTTCTGTCTATATCAACCAGTTTTCCATTGTATGTCAAAAAATGAAAGCAATGTACTATGGAAACTAGAAGCTAAACTATTCTACAGAAGAAATAGGTAAAAAAAAAAAAATGCCTCACCCTTTGGTGGGATCCACCACAATGTCACGTGGCTTAGCCAGACCTTCCTGGTGGAGAGTTTTACGCTTAGTTCCAAGTGTGTTGGCTACAGAAACGGTGCCATAGTTAGAGTCTGTCCAGTAAATGTTGGCATGGATCCAATCCACAGCAATACCATCCGGGGAATGGATCTCGTTTTCAATCACAGTCTCATGGTGAGAAAAGTTATGAGCTTTGTCCATAAAGGCACTGCAGAGGAAGAGAAAGAGGAAATTAATAAAATCTTTGTTGTACAACTCTCTTTTTAATTAAATGTATTTCCCCCGTAATATTGGTCCCTCCTGCCTTACCTGTAAATTTTCCTCTGTGTTGCGTCAGACCAGTAGATTCTTTTATTGGCTATCTCCATATCTAAAGCCACCACATTCTTCAGACGAGGGATGAAACTGGTGTACTCGCTTTTGTCTAGCGTCATCTTCCTCACTTCATGACGGTTGGTGAAGAACAGATATGCCACTGTACCTAGAAAGACAAACAATACGGCATCCTCAGAAAGACATCTTCACAATCTCATTTCTGTGCAGTCAGGGATTTAACCGTTCAGCAACTAAAAACAATGAATGGTGTCTTTTAGGGGTACTTACCGATGCCCTTGCAGGAGCCGGTTGCTGGATCTAGTTGGTAGCCTTCATTACATTCACATTTGTAACTTCCTTCAAGGTTAATGCAAATCTGACTACAAATGTCAGGTTGTTCACATTCATTGATATCTGTATGAAACAAAGCAAATTTATATTTAAGAAATGTAGAAAATTGAAGGACTATGCACAATAAACAGCCTGTTATTGCTGTCTGAGTCTCTGTCACTTCCTATCCTATGGCACCTTGTCATACTCTAAAGCCTTGTACACACGATCTGGCTTTTGCCCGGCCAAATCACATCGGAAAAATATAGAACATGTTCTATATCTAAAGACCGATGGAATTCATCGGAATTTCCAAAGAAAAAACTCAGATGGGGCTACACACGATCGGAAAATCCGATGGAAAAAGTCGTGTGTACGGGGCATTAAACCAGAACAGCGGAAGAAAAAAAAAATAGGCAATATCTCTACAAAAAGCAAGATATTTACAACGCCAAATTGACTAAAGAACAATATGTAAGAGCTACAAATATAACCAGGAAGACTATAAGGTGAAAGTGTAGGTATAGGAGGACAGTTGTAATACAGCAAAACCTTGGATTGCAAGCATTATTCGTTCCGGAAGCATGTTTGCAATCCAAAGCACTTGTATATCAAAGCGAATTTCCGCATAAGAAATAATGGAAACTCAAAAGATTTGTTCCACAACCATTTATTCATAAGTCCTTCAGTTTATAGTCCATATAAAAAGATTATAGCAATGTGATAAGTTGTGTAACCAAAAAATGGCCATCCACAAATGGAAGCCTCCTACAGAGTATAAAAGAGAAGAGAGGCGCCTCTAAGTGTAGCAATATAGTTGCATTAAGGCTGCTTTCACATTGCAGCGTTACCCGCGGTGGCGGTATAGCAGTGCGATTTTTAGCGCTGCTATACCGTCGTATTTACCGCGGTATTCGGCCACTAGCGGTGCGGTTTTAACCCCGGCTAGCGGCCGAAAAAGGGCTAATACCGCCCGCAATTTGCCTCTATAGAGGCGCATTGCGGGCGTTATTACCGCGGTTTCCCATTGATTTCAATGGGAAGGAGCGGTATAGGAACGGTGAACACACCGCTCCTATACCGCTGTAAAGATGCGGCTAGCAGGACTTTTGGAGCAGTCCTGCTAGCGCACCGCTTCAGTGTGAAAGCATTCGGGCTTTCACATTGGACACTACAGGGCAGGTTTTTTCACGAGGCCTAGCAGCGCTATTTTTAGCGCTGTACCGCGTGAAAAACGCCCCAGTGTAAAAGGGCTCCTAATGAAGGTACAACATTTAGCAACTCACATGGTTGATGATTAAAGTAGGCACATCTAAGAATGCAAGCATCTGGGATAAAGAGATCCACATAGACCGTCCTCCTCACCGCTATCAGTCAACAAAAATGACCAGGAAGACCACCCTGCAGTAGAGCGATCTGAAAGCGAGGCTTGAATCACTCGTGGAAGGGACGACATTATTGGCGGTGAGGAGGACGGTCTATGTGGACAGCTTTATCCCGGATGACTGCATACTTAGATGTGCCTGTATTAATCATCAACCATGTGAGTTTCTAAATGTTATACCTTCATTAAATGTAACCATATTGCTACACTTAGAGGCTCCTCTCTTCTATTTTATACTCAGTTGGGACATGACGCTACTCTTATATCAACACATTGCTTGTATATTAAGTCTAAATTTATTTTAAAAAGTTGCTTGTCTTGCAAAATGCTCTCAAACCAAGGTTTTACTGTAACTCGATAATAAAGGAGCTGAATTTTCTGGTTCCCCATTATGGAATACGTTATCTCTATAATCCAAAGGACAGAGCTTCACTTTAACAAGTCACGCCTCTTTAGGCTCAGCTTAAAAATCTGCTATTTTGAGTACAGGTGTAATGGAAGTATGACAACTAAAGATCATAGAAAGCTTCAATTACCTTCACATTTCTTTCCATCCAGGAGCCGATAGCCCTCTGGACATAAACACTCATAACCAATCTTAAGGTCTTTGCAGGTATCAGAACATCCGCCATTGTTTTTCATACACTCGTTTTCCTCTATAAGAGAAAATAGAGAGATTTATGTTAGTGGGTCCAAATAAACGTTTTTTAAGAAACTACAGAGAAGGAAGGTGTGATAACTACGATATCTACTGTACAAATCAGAGACTCACCACACGCCTTTATGGGCTCATCAGTATAGTCTCTGCAGTCTCGCACACCATTACACACTTGGTCCATGTTGATACACTCTCCGCTGTGACACTTGAACTTGTCTGGACCCTCACATTTTGTCACTTTAAGGATAAAGAAAAACAGTTTATAGCCACATAGAATAGGTAGATTAAAAACAGAAAAGCATGATGAATGCTATGAGGTCCTAGGGCTAGGGTGAAGTCGACATTCATTGCAGATGAACCTTCCTGGTGTATGTGATTTAGATGAGAGTGATTGGTTCATGAAGAGTTAATGTTTGGTAAAAGTCATCTTTACTGCTTTATAAATAGGCCCCTTTGTGTAATCTAGGAGCTATGGTCTTCTCCAAAAATCCTGAACCATACAACTGGATCACACCTTCTATTGGCACCAATATGTGTCTGTATGGCCCCTTTCACACTGTGACCTTGTACACACGGGCCAAAATCTCGTCAGGAAAAAAAATTGTTTTTCCCAACGAGATTCTTGGCAAGAATCTTTTGCCGCCCGAGTGTACACACAGACCTTTCAAAAGAACCACGGTTCTTTTGAAAGGCAATAACGCGGTGACGTAATCGCGTACAACAAGCATGCGCTCGTCACATTCGATGCCGTCACCGCCATCTTGCTTCACCCAAGCTACCGTGCATGCGTCAAAGTCATTTCGAGCATGCGCGGGTTTCCACGGGGACAGGTAAGTATACACACTGTCGGATTTCTCGTCGGGAAACAGGCCGACAAGAATTCCGACGAGAAAAAAGAGATCCTGCTCTCTATTTTTGTCGTCGAGATTCTGGCCAGATTTCCCGATGAGAAACCTGAAAGCCTCGTACATACGCTCGGTTTACTCTGCAAGAAAGCTCTGCCAGCTGGTTTTTGCAGAGAAAACCGAGCGTGTGTACGAGGCTTGACGGACTGATCGGGTCCTCTTTTCAGTTTTTCAGGTGGACCCGATTGGACCATCTATTGCTTTTAATGGAGCGGCGGACAACTGCCAATATCCGATCTAATACTGTCCACTAAAAACAGACCGATGGTTCCCCATCCATCTGACGGATCAGATGACAGTCGGAGGGAAACAAACAGACGGTCCGTTTCCACCCTACAGCCCATCAGGCTGTGTCCTTGTCTGCCCTGCATCAGCGGAGCGGACGCGGACCTGTGGATGACCTGCTCAGCGGGGATCAGTGGAAAGATCCCCTGCTGAGCGGGCGGATCTGCTGTCTGACTCCGCCATTGTGAAAGGGGCCTATGACTGTGGCAGGGACACTATACTGAGAACTCAATCAGTGACTGGAAAAAAAGTGTGTTTATGTGGTAGGATCCTCTTTTTGGAAGCCCTGTGGAATATGCAGGCACTTTAAAAAATGATTTAGGTACTCAAAAACAGATTGGATGCTTACCATTTATACACCCAAATTCGTCACTAAGATCGTCACACTCATATTCTCGGTTGCACTGCAGACTGCCATGAATACACTTGCCGTCATTGCATTGGAACTGATCTGGGCTGCAGGTTGGTTTTTCTGTAGGTACATAAGATGCAAAACATTAGTCAACCACATATCACTTTTTTGTCCCTCAGCAGCATTTTAGCCAAAGTGGTCGTATCGACCTCCATCCAGTACATACCACAGTGGTTTTCATCTGACTTGTCCCTGCAGTCAAACCCTCCATCGCACTTCCAGCTCATGTGTATGCATTCTCCGCTGCCACAGTGGAACTCCAGGTTGGAGCATGGTTTGTCAGTCTTAATCGGCTCTTTCCCTTCACAGTTCTCCTCATCAGAGCCATCTTCACAGTCTGGATCTCCATCACAGGTCCACAGCTTGGGGATACAGACGGTGGAGTTCTTGCAACCGAAGAAGTTTTCGTTACAGGTTGGGGCCGGGCAATCTTCTTCATCACTACCATCATCGCAGTCACGGTCCTCGTCACATACGTATTCAAGAGAGATACACATTCCGCTCTTGCACTGGAATTGCTCATCTGAGGCACAGGGCTTATGAGCTACAATGAATGAGACAGGCCAATAAGACACACCGCACATAAACCCTTACAAGACCTTGATTACTAATGTTAAAGGACGTAACATGTTCAGTGCTAATCTTTAACATGATACACACGCGTTTAACAGCATAGTATTTTATCAGTTATTTAGGCAGCAGATATTATTAAAGCTGAACTCTAAGTAGGTACAGGAGACACAAATAAACGCCACCCTGTATATATTAAAAGAGAAGTATGCTTTTTTTCTTTTTTTTTTTTATTCATACTTACCTAGGTGGATGCAGCATCAGACCGATGCTGCGTCTGTCCCCCGCCGCCTCTGCACTGGGAACACCGAACATCACAGATGGCTTGGTTCTCACAGATCCCAGAGAGGAGAGCTGCTGACTGTCAGCCAGCGTCTCTCCTCTCTTTTTCTCCACGCTCACTGGAGCGCTGAGCAGTGGAGGGCCAGGAACAGCCATTAGTCAAGGCAGCTGGCGGATCCAGACTCATGAAGTCAGGATGACGCGCTGCCTCGACTGATGGCAGTGACGTCAGCGGATTTCAGACCATTCTCCACTGAAAACGGGTCACAGAAGTGCAAAATGAATTGCACTCCTGTGACCCAGAGGAGAAGCCCAGCAAAAAAGGCTTAGGCTGAACTTCTCCTTTAATGCAGTATTTTTTTTAAATGCAAGCAATGTGCATGCATGGATCTGACCTTCTATCCGCTTCTTGCAAGCCCCTGTACAGCCAAGAACAGAGTGGGAGAGCAATAAGTAGCCAGCCAGTTGTGCTGTAGTACTCATGTACTAACAAGGAGCATGCCGGTAGCATAAGAAAGCAGAGCGACAGAGAGACCAGCTCATCAGACTGCTGCTTTTCTTTTCACTATCCAATCACATGCTGTGGGAAAGACAAGGGGCCAGATTCTCATAGATTTGCCCTGGCGTAGCGTAAGCCATTTAAGTGCCGTATTCTCCAAGCACTTGCTCCGTAGTTTGCGAAGGCGTAGTGTAAATGGCCCAGCGTAAGGCCACGTAATTCAAAGGGGGCGGCTTGTATTTAAATTAAGCGCGCCCCCGCGTCGATCGAACTGCGCATGCGCCGGCCGGGGAAAAAGCCCAGTGCGCATGCTCCAGCTCATGTCGGAAAGCGTCGTTGAAACCGACGTCATAACGACGTGATCGTCACTTATGCAATGCCCTATCCGCGAACGACTTAGTAAAACGACGTAACCGACGGAAAAAGCCGACGCTGACCCGACGCCATACTTAACATTGCATCCGACGGCACCCGCCGGTACTGCGTAAGGTTACTCCACATATTAGCAGGGGTAACCTTACGCGGACGAAAACTACGTAAGCGACGGCGGGGCAGCGTAAAAGCGTTCGGGAATCGGCGTATTAGCCTCATTTGCATAGGCAAATGAGAAAACAACGTAAAGGCCACCTAGTGGCCGGAGTTGTCATTACATCTACGATCAGCAAGTGTAATTGTATTACACTTGTCGGATCTTCACCCGTATCTATGCCTAAGTGATTCTAGGAATCACTCGCATAGATACCCGGGGAAAAAAACAGCGATACGACGGGGTATCTGAGATACCCCATCGTAGCGCCTCTGAGAATCTGGCCCAAGACCTGTACGTTTTATATAACTTTAGCAGAGAAAAATCAGGTCTCCTGCTGTGCTAGGTGGATGGGGCAGTGCTGTGTGGCTGAGCTTTGTAAATCCCAAGACAAATCATTTTCCAGGTAAAACAATTCCCATATAAGTATTGCAACTGTGATTTTATACATCCGTTTAGTTGTATTTAACTCTGTGCAATTCTACGGGCCACAATTATCAATAACTATGCGGTGCTCCCTAAAATCCATGTCTATATTGAGACATTTCTAGGAAATCACATTATATATTTATAGATTTTATAAATAGGTAGTGCGAAAGTTTCATTGGTTTTCATAATTCTATGGGCCAGCTTTCTGGGTACCAAGTGTGATATGCTTGAAAGCATTTTTTTTTTTAAATGAGGTAGGTCATCGGGTCTACCCCCAACGCTCCCCAATAGCTCAAGCTTGGGACTGGCATCCACAATGTGATAACACATGTGCATAGTCAATTTGTACACACATACTAGGGCCAATTTAGACAGGAGCCAACACATGTTGGAGTATGGGAGAAAAACTGGAGTGCTAGAAAACCCATGTGAACACTGGGAGAATATGCAAACTCCATGCAGTAGCAGAGGTTACTGTAGCTATGCTTATTCATCACAAGAATTACATACCGCAGTCCTTCTCATCCGAGCCGTTCTCACAGTCTTCCTGATTATCGCACTTCCATGACAGAGGGATACATCGGTTCACCCTTCCACCACAGCTGAACTGTTGAGCGCTACAAGTTACAGTTTCTGAGAAGAGACCCATAGGGTATAAGAAGTCAGTTCATAATTATTTCAAGAAAATTCATGCCATTGTTCTCTACTGCCTTCATCCCACCCTCCATCGTAGAGTCCCTGAACTTACCACATGTCTTTGAGGACTCATCAGATCCGTCCCTGCACTCCTCATTGCCATCACAGACCCACTTATATGGAATGCATTTGCCATCTTCACATTGGAACTCATTTCTTTCACATTTTGAAACATCTAGAATGAAAAAAAATATATATATTTTTTTTATAAAAAAATAAGCAAAGAAGAGCTACAAATAAATGTTAAGAAAGAAAAAATGGCTATCAACCAAATCTACAAGATGCTGTCATCACAAAAGCTTTCCATGTAATGGAAAAAAATAAAAAAAAACGACCAAGACGGGTGCTTAAAACTGCTATCTACCCAAAAACAAAACCTGGCACTGAATTTAGTTTATCATGGAAGGATTCTCTCTTTTTTTGGAAATGGCTTATGATTTTGGATCTACAGCAATTTTTCTACAAGGAAGTTGCAAAAGTAAATCAGCCAGATCAAACAAGTTGTAAAATAACAGAACATACCTAAGAACACGTAACGCAATGCAGAAACGCAACTACCAGGAAGTCGGTGGTGTTATATATCTTAGATACAAACTGTCCCTGATTACAAGGGGAAGTCCAAGGCTTTGAAAACCCGTCATAGCAAACGTTCGCTCCAGGAAATGTAACAATAGTAACCAATTGTACTGCTAAATGTTTGATCATCTAGGGATCTCCAAACTACGGCCCTCCAGCTGTTGCTGAACTACACGTCCCATGAGGCTCTGACATTTACAGACATGACTAGGCATGATGGGAATTGTAGTTCCTGACTCCATTCTATTCAAGTGAGCCCGTACTGATTGAGTTATTCAGATCACCAACTCTAAAACTTGAGAGCTAAGTAGCCTCCTAACTAAACAAACTTTGATTAAGAAATCGAAGATAGTGGGCAAAAAAAGCCAGCCAAATAGTGACTGAAGCCAATCAGCTACAGTCACTGTTTGAAAATACTGATAGCCATGGGCGCCGGCTGTCAGAATACACTACCCAGAAGCAGTAGATTTGTTCATCTGCACCATTTAGCTCAAACGGGGGAAGCCATGGATTTGTCCTATTGGACTTTACTGTATTGACGGAAGAGGATCAGCATGAGAGCAAGTCAATTGGCATGTTTAAGACGGAAAAAGTTGGCAGTGACCGTTTTGTGAAAGATCTCCTATAATGATTATTTTGTTTGTTGTGTATAAATTAAGGGATCATGTCAAAGAGGAAAAAGAAGTTAACTGTATCTGAAGGTTTCTAGCCAACCTCTTATGCAAGGGTCTCCAAACTTTCTAAATAAAAGACCAGTTTACTGTCCTTCAGACTTTAGGGGGGGCGGACAGTGATAGGAATATTGCCCCATCACTGGTGTCAGTGGGAGGAATAGTGCCTAGTTATTGGTGTGAGTGGTAGAAATGATGCCCCATTTTTGGTGTCAGTGGCAGAAATAGTTCCTCAAGGGCCAGATAAAGGCAAGCAAAGGGCTGCAGTGCTTATAGCCCCCGGCAGTTTGGACACCACTGCTCTTATCCATGATTATAAAACACTAATGCCTAAACATATAACATATGCTCACTAACCAGACAGGTTTGTCTTTCAACAGGTGAATGAAATATGTTTCATATCAGGACGTCAAGTGCAGATTATATTTCCTGAGCATGAAACTGCCTGCGGGGTGTAGTTACGTGTCATTTCTGTACAGTCTCTCCACAGGAAGGGCAGGTGTAGTCTTCCGTAACATATTAAACAATTGTATTTTTTGTCTCCATATTTCCGGTTTGAAAGACTCACTACATTTATCAGATCATGGAGGTGGAGAGTACACCGAAAAGGAACAGGATGAATCATATTGATTACTTATTAACTGTTTCAGATTACTTATCAGCAAAACTGAACACCTTTACAGTTGTGATCCAGGGCAGCCAACTTGAGTACCTGATCTCACGAATGCTCTTTTGGCTGAATAGGCACAGTTCTCTCAGACACACTCCAAAAACTTGTAGAAAGCCTTGCCAAATAGTGGACTCCAAAAACTTGTAAAAAGCCTTGACAAAAGAGTGGACTCCAAAAACTTGTAGAAAGCCTTGACAAAAGAGTGGACTCCAAAAACTTGTAGAAAGCCTTGACAAAAGAGTGGACTCCAAAAACTTGTAGAAAGCCTTGACAAAAGAGTGGACTCCAAAAACTTGTAGAAAGCCTTGACAAAAGAGTGGAGGCCAATACAGCCACAAATTGGGAACAGCTCCATCTTAATGCCCCCGTGCACCAAGCCTAGTCTATATAGACATGCTTTCATGAGCTTGCCATGGAGAAGCCTCAGTGGTCTGCCACGAGTCCTGACCACTACTGAACAACTTTTTGGATGAGTTGGAAAACTGATTAAGCAAGGTTTTCTGGTCTATCAAAAAATAAAAACACTTTTACCATTAGGAGCCAGGTCTTCTCAGCCAACTTGAGTACCTGATCTCACAAATGCTCTTTTGGCTGAATAGGCACAGTTCTCTCAGACACATTCAAAAAACTTGTAGAAAGCCTTGACAAAATAGAGTGAAGGCCAATACAGACTCAAAGAATTGGGAACAGCTCTAACTTAATGCCCATGTGCACCAAACCAAGTCTATATAGACATGCTTTCATGAGTTTGGCATGGAGGAGTCTTAGTGGTCTGCCACAAGCCCTGACTTCAATGCCACTGAACAACCTTTTGGATGAGTTGGAACTGCAATTACGAGCCAGGTCTTCAGATTTATCATCATTACCTGGCCTGACAATTGCTTCTTTGGCTGGTCTATCAAAAAATGAAACACCTTTACGATTAGGAGCCAGGTCTTCTCATCTCACAAATGCTCTTTTGGCTGAATAGGCACAGTTCTCTCAGACACACTCCAAAAACTTGTAGAAAGCCTTGACAAAATAGAGTGAAGGCCAATACAGCCTCAAATAATTGGGAACAGCTAAGTCTTAATGCCCCCTTGCACCAAGCCAAGTCTATATAGACATGCTTTCATGAGCTTGGCATGGAGAAGTCTCAGTGGTCTGCGCCGAGCCCTGACCTCAATGCCACTGAACAACCTTTTGGATGAGTTGGAATGGCAATTACGAGCCAGGTCTTCCGAATTTTTAAAAAAAATCATTACCTGGCCTGACAAATGCTTCTTTGGCTGGTCTATCAAAAAATGAAACACCTTTACGATTAGGAGCCAGGTCTTCTCATCTCACAAATGCTCTTTTGGCTGAATAGGCACAGTTCTCTCAGACACACTCCAAAAACTTTTGGATGAGTTGGAACGGCAATTACGAGCCAGGTCTTCCGATTTATTATCAGTACCTGGCCTGACAAATGCTTATTTGGCTGAATGGACACAGATTCCCACAAACACGTTCCAAGCGGATGTGGTAAACCTTTTCAGAAGAGTGGAGGCTGTTTTGGAATGGGATGTTCAAAAGCTCATATAGGTGTGATGGTCAGGCCATATAGTGTACTTAGCGTAGGAAATATCATCACATTTATAGTAAACCCTTTTTTTAGGTGTTTCTTATTTTTTCCAATCAGAAAGTAGATATGGACAGGGAAAACTGAGCAGAACGGTACACTTGATTTTTTTAAAGCAGGTGTGAAGTTGAAGCAGGCGGCAGGCATGTGAAGCAGGCGTAGCAAATATCTTCCATTCTGACATAAAGTCAGCCTGGTCTATATCCAGTCATTCATGCACTGCAGAATTTTCAAGTGAGACGGAGATAGAAATTTGAGATGTTCAATATCTGCCAGCTTTTCCTTGACTGAGAGAAGAACCAGCTTTTTATCTGCATGACCAACTACCTCTTCTTTTTTTTCTTGGCTGACAGGGGTGCATTAGCACTCTGTGGGACAAATTGGCACAATTTGTGGCAGCATGTGTAAATTCACATATAACATTTTTCACCTACCAACAGGCTTAGTCATAAAATGTCCCTACGTTTTCAACTTTGACTAAATGCAATTTTCCACCTCGGTGTTTTCCCTTTTACATTGCACTTTCATAATAGGTCTTCTACTGGTTAGGTCATGCGTTTTTATGCCATCCTCCTGGTTGATAAATTTGAATATTTCTATATGGTTATATTAGAGGATATGTTCTTCTATTACAGGGATGGGACGGTGTACATTTTTCTTTTTTATGTTTTATACTCATAAAAGTTCAATAAAAACGAGATGTGATTTAAAAGAGCTTAAGAAGAAAATGTGGTTAAATATATCTTTGGATAATTTTGTCCCCTTCTACCTTGTGGTCTCACCACCAAAGCGAAAGAGATGCTAATTCGGTAGTTTTACTCACATCTGGATAAACAGATCTTTAAAGGACCTATACACTTTGTTGTGGCGCGTTAATGTGAACCATTGCATCAACTTGCAGTAAAATACATGTTTTATCGCAACACACATGCAAAAAAAGGCCCTCAATCTTCTGTTATTTCAACATAAAGTCACCACATCACAGTCATATTATAACTGCATATTATAACCTATAATATACAATACTACATGTTTCCCTGTTTATACCCTATATTATACAATACTGCATATTTCCCTGTTCGTATTTAAACCAATAATAAGTGTATCTACGCAAAACACGAGAAGTGCGAAAATATGAGGAGAAAGAAAAAAAGAGACACAACTGACAACAATCTACGGTTAGTATGAAAAAGGAAACTTGGCAACGACTTCAGTGGACGAGTGACAGAACAGCCGTGTCAGCGATGCCGAGGCCTTGCTATCTCTGAAGAAGCATTTGCTTCACGTTCACCAGGGTGTGGTCTCTGCTTTTAAATTTTCAAAAACAAAATGGCATTCACCACAGCACCCAAAACCGAAGAAAACCACGCTGACACTGACAAAATCTGTAGCTCTTGACTAAAGTTTTCTCTTTAAGCTGATCAGTCGAATAATAGAACTTGACTATGCCAGTAAAGGATGCTTTTACGGTATGAAGTTTCATCGTCTTCTTGGTAGCATGTGCTAGGAAAGTCGCATTTGGCTTACACATTTACAGTATGTTACATTAAACACCCACGCCTGAACTTTACCCTGATTTTATATCCACTACTAAGAAAGATATCATATAACATTAAAAGCTGGCAAATGGATAAACCAGAGAGGTAAAATAAATACTGTAGTTATGGTTGCAGTCATTTGATATTTTGGGGTACTTTTATAGAACGAAAGGTAAAATATGTGTAACAAGGTTTCGAAAATTTGATATTAGATGGACGGCCATGGGACATCAGATGGACAAATGGATGGTCATTGTATATTTATAGTGGATTGGAGATTATTCAGTAATTTATCTCTCAAGTCAAGTTGAGGAGAAAAGTCCAAGAAGCCTTACAAAAGGCTAAAAAATTCAAGGGCGAATAGACATCTATCTAATGCAGCCTTTTAAACCTTTTTACCCCAGAGGAACCCCTAAAATAATTTTTTGGTCTTGGGGAACCCTTACTAAAACCAATTAATTGGGGTTCAATGGGAAATACATTCTATTATATTTGTAGTAAGTAGAAAGAAAGGAATCTGCAAATAAACAGATCATTGGTGTCTTGCTGCTAGTTTTGATGAGGCGGCCGCGGGTCCACACACGGTTCGAAATTTTTGCCCGGGTCACCGGCCGAGATTCGAACTGTGTGTGGGCAGGCTGAATGTACAAAGTTGATCATTTGATCAACTTGGGTACAAACAGCCTGCCGTATTCACTTGCGATTATTGCTAGTGGCTGCTGTAGCAAAATTCACTGTCTTCTCCCAGTGGGGACGGCTTCCCCCACCCTGCCGGGAATAGACAATTGCTCGGCAGGGAGGGATTCCCCTGTCAGCACTGTGCCGATGGGGAAATCGTGCAAACTTCTTTCCTGCAACCCGTGGCTACAGGAATGAGATTTGCATCTTCTATGGCCTGCCTAAAGCCTCGTACACACGATCGGACCTCCATCGGACAAATACGTGGATTTTTGTCCGATGGACGTTGTCCGTGAACTTGTTCTGCATACACACGGCAGAACATTTTCAGCCAACATACACCAAATCACGTGTTTTTTCAGCTCTTTAACGCCACCCTTTGGGTAACTTCTGCTGATGGTTAGCATTGGTTCGGAGCATGCGTGTTTGTACTTTGGATTTTAGTCCGACAGATTTGTGTATACACGATAGGATAATCCGGCAGAACACATTTGTGTTGTCGAACAATTTGAGAGCATGCACAGCCAACATTTGTTGTCGAAAATTCCGACAATTGTCCCATACACGCGGTCGGATTGTCCAACAAAACACATCCATCTGACAATTGTTGTCGGAATATCCGATTGTGTGTACGGGCCTTAAGTGGTTTGGGTCTCAAAACTATGCAGGCTCCATCTTGTTCAAGCTCAAGAAACCCCAAGCAACCTCTGAGGAGAATGGCTGATTTAATGACTTGCAGCGACTGTCATAGAGGATCAGATCAGGATCAGAACTTTTGGTACATTTTTATTCTGAAAGGAAAATCCAATGTGATAATAAAAAGTTCAAACTAATTAATTTCTGATGACTGCTAAAAATCTAATTACTTTTTTAAATTAAATTAAAAAACCCTTAAAAATGTCCTAAATTTTAGGGCTGTTTGGCCACATTGATCAGTTTCCTCACCGCATGATCTCACTCAAAGAGCAATTCCCAACAATTACAACAATCAGTCCAGATCCCACATAAAATGTTTTCACAAAGAATTCACACATTTTTACAACTAAATTCAATTAAAAATGTGTGAATCGTAGGTGAAAGTTGTGCGAACACATTTTTAAATAAACCCCAAGTTATAGGCTTATCTGTAAGTAAACACGGGAGCTCAAGCAACGCAGGGCGTGGCCCTCATGGGTGTCAGCCTGGTCTGCGCTCGTGGAGACGGTTGTTGGATGCCAGAACACAACTGTTCTGTATTACTGAATATGGTCGACACACAGGAATGTGAATGCAGAACAGCGAGGGGAACAATGCTCTCGGAATTTTTACAATTGCTCCCAGTGCTCTGAGTTGCAAATAGCTTTAAAGAAAAATTTAAAAATATATATATTTGGTCCAACAAGAAAAAGACTGCTAGTGTAAATAAAAACACAGCACTGCAAATAAAGAGACAAAATGGCGGAGCACATCAAAAGAGAGACTTTTGTTTCTGCACGTACCTTATGACTGCCTTGCCTATAAATTGGACGCCAAGGGATTTTGTGATCTTGCCCGCAATGTTTGCCAGGAGTTGGCAACTTGCAAAGCTAACAAGACTCTTCAATTCAAGGCAATGACAGCGCACTCCAAGCACAGTTTAGACCCCTGATGCCCAATATGTGCTTAAGGGCATTGTGGCCTTTTGGTAGTTGTTTAGCACTCAGAAGTTAGTAGTGGGAGCATAGTTTCTTGTAATGCCACGTACACAGGATCGGAAATTCCGACAAGAAAACCGTGGATTTTTTTCCAACGGAATTTTGCCTCAAACTTGTGTTGCATACACACGGCCACACCAAATTCCGACCGTCAAGAACATGGTGACGTACAACACTGCAACGAGCCGAGAAAAATAAAGTCAAATTGATTCCGGGCATGCGTGTTTTTGGAATTGCATACAGACGATCGGTAGTCGGAAAATTTGAGAACCAGCTCTCAGATTTTTGCTGTCGGAAATTCCGACAGGAAAAGTCAGATGGGGCATACACACAGTCAGAATTTGCGACCAAAGGCTCACATCAAATTTTTCTCATCGGAAATTCCGATCGTGTGTACGCGGCATTACATGCTGCCAGACTTTATCTGTTTCCTACACCGGGTCTCCAGTCTCCAACCACACCTGTAGATGTCCACTATCTATGACCATCTCCTGTGGTTTTCCATAAACTGAACATTATGTGCAGCCCATTGGTAATGTCAAGGGCCACAGCTGGGCCCCTATACCTCATACCTTGACAACCACTGCCTTAGAAGCTTGTAAGGTTCTTGCTTTGCATGCATTTCTTGGTACCAGCATTTTTGATCTGTAGGTCTGGGCTGCAGAGATAAGTGATGATTACATTCTTGCACCTTCTGCTACCAATCAAGGGATCCGTATTTCTCTATAGGTCTTTTAAATGCCACAATACAATTTTCCAATGACCTGCCAGTCAACTTGTTTTTTTCCGACCTGGTAACATGACATATTCCCGTCACGTAGGCTAAAATAAACCAAGGGCCGTCGAGTTATTTAAAGACAAAGACGTTAGTAATAAACATGTGCTATCTCTGAGAATAAACCAGGGTCTCCGGGAAAGGCATGGAATATTTGCATGTTAAGGCGCCATCAATGCCTTGAACGTTTTTTTCGCTCAGCAGACTTCGCCTGCCTGCAAAGTTATAGGCCAGATTTGTTCTGGTTCTGAAAGCACATGCAGTTTTTTAGTTTTTTTTCCATGTGCTCAGATACGTACTTCTGTGCATTCTTCAAGAGACCTGTTTTTTGGTATAATCTGACTAGTTCAAGCAAGGAGTGGCTCTCAAAGAATCTGACTGCCCAAGCTCCCTGGCAGTCATTGTGGCAATTATTAGCATAATTCCCGCAGGCTGGACACTAATACAGCCCGTCATTGAAACGGTTGGCTTCTCTAACTGATATAATGGCCACTGATGGTGGGGCAGAGCCAGCCACCGGTCAGTTCTTTCAAGGGTGCCATCCAGGGGGACTAGATGCAACAGGAAGGCATCTAGAGGTGCCTGCTGTTCTTAGTATGGGAGAGCACCCATAGGTACACTTAAAGTAGAACAGGTGTCTCAAACTGGCGGCCCTCCAGTTGTTGTGAAACTACAGGTCCCATCATGCCTCTGCCTGTGGGAGTCATGCTTGTAACAGTCAGCCTTGCAATGCCTCATGGGACTTGTAGTTTCGCAACAGCTGGATGAATTTGAGACCCCTGAAGTAGAAGGAAAGGCAATACAGTCATCCACGATTGGCTGTCACAGTGGTCACATGTTCAGCAGCTGGTCTCACCAGCTCCTGATCTTTACCAGAACCCGGGAGTTGTCTTTGACAGCTCAGTAACTGTGCTGGGAGCAGGCATAGAGCACAATCTCAGCACAGAAACCTTGCCCGCCCATGGAAACATATGTGTGGCACATGGGCATTAGAGCCCAGCCTCTTTGCCATCGCACATATGTGTTATGTGGGTGGCAACAGCTCACTGCATGCTCCCAGCACAGAAACCCCAGCCACCATATGGTCTGCATGTGGGTGTTGAAGCATACCCTCTTTGCCGTCACACATATGTGTTACAGCAAGAGATTAAATCTTATCTCCCTACTGCGCTTAAATTTCCTCATACAGTTTCAAAAAAAAAAAAAAAACATTGCAATTACCTCTTTTTTTAAGTGTTCTATTCGGTCAAGTGACCGCAAAGCTTCAGTCGCAGACAGATAACACTGACAAATCTTTAGAGCAGTGGCATTATCCCACTGGTGTCTAAGGCTATGATGGCCTAGGGCCGTGATGGCGAACCTTGGCACCCCAGATAATTTGGAACTACAATTCCCATGATGCTCCACTACACTGAGTGCATGAGAATCATGGGAAATGGAGTTCCAAAACATCTGGGATGCCAAGGTTTGCCATCACTGCCCTAGGAGGAATTCACAAACACCAACCACACAGACATACGCATGCGCTAATGCCTTGCGGTCATGTGATCAGTAAAAAAAAAAAGGTATTTACACTGAGTTTATTAGTAACTATATGCAAGGAATTAAAGAACAGTGAGGAGGAAACATTTAGGCCTCATTCACATGGAATTTTTATCACAATAATCCTGTGGCTGGAGTCACAGGTGGACGTGGATAGTTGCGGCCAGTCAACCTGTACAAAGGAATGACAGGCTGACAGCGGACGCAGCTGTCTGGATAAAAATCGCCCACGGATCTTTTATCTGCGTCTAGAGACAGTTGAACACCCCTGGATGCAAACAGCTTGCACCCAAAAGCGTGCGTCTGTCCCTAACCGTGCGGTGTGACTGAGGTTTTAAAATGGTGGGTTATTGTACTGCCTTTCCTTCTACTTGAGCACTGTCCATTGACGAAAACATCCCTCCATCTCCAGAAGATCAGCAGGTGTAACCGCATGTACGCAAAGAAACCAATGGGCATCACAGGACAGGCTATGACGTCCGAGGAGCGTTGCTAAGCGTTGGTAACCTCAGAGTTGCTTGGGAGAGCTAGTAAAAAACAGCCAGGGGGTTCCATGTGGACATCCCTGCAAAAAAAGAATAGCGATATAATGCATAGATGTCCACCAACGTGGTGGAATGCACCACGTTCCGATGCAGAAGTGCCCCTGCATCCACGCATTTTAACAACACTGGTGTAAAATCTGTTGCCCCATAGGCACACTTGTTGGTTGCTATTGGCAACAACACCACTTTTGTGGCAGTTTTTACAGATCTGCAGACCTGGGGAGTATGTTTAACTCTTCCCTTTACACTTTCTTGGCAGGCCGAGGATAACAATGTCGTTTGGCTGAATATAAAACACTCGTAGAGGTGAAATCCAGCCAGGTCCTCCACTTATCTACCATCGACCTCTACTAATGTTCTATTACTAAGTTACAGATGTTCTCGGAAAAACTACAAAGCCATGAAGCAATCTCGCCTGTATGACTACGCTGGTAAGCAGCCGCTCTTATCGGCACACCACGCCCTGGATTCACTCGCTGCAGAAGTCATGACACACTTGTGAAGAGAGTGACGCACACCTCCTTAAAGAGGCTTTGTTTTTAATCGAAAACCCTTGCAATGGGGAAAAGTAGCCATTTCCTAAAGAGGACCTATCACCACACTTCCATTTTTTAGTTTTATAAAGCTTTTGCAGTGGGGAAAAGTAGCCATTTCTTGAAGAGAACCTGTCACCACACTTTCATTTTTTAT
This sequence comes from Rana kukunoris, assembly GCA_029574335.1. Lineage (NCBI taxonomy): Eukaryota > Metazoa > Chordata > Amphibia > Anura > Ranidae > Rana > Rana kukunoris. The sequence goes on along the minus strand of CM056051.1, from coordinate 500,333,185 downwards.
AAATAAAACCCTTGCAATGGGGAAAAGTAGCCATTTCTTGAAGAGAACCTGCCACCACACTTCCTTTTTTTTTTTTTTTTTTTTTTAATAAAACCAATGCAATGGGGAAAAGTAGCCATTTCTCGAAGAGAACCTGTCACCTTACTTTAATTTTTCATAAAAAAACACTTGCAATGGGGAAAAGTAGCCATTTCTCGAAGAGAACCTGTCACCTTACTTTAATTTTTCATAAAAAAACACTTGCAATGGGGAAAAGTAGCCATTTCTTGAAGAGGACCTGCCACCACACTTCCTTTTTTTTTTTTTTTTTTTATAAAACCCTTGCAATGGGGAAAAGTAGCCATTTCTCAAAGAGAACCTGTCACCTTACTTCCATTTTTATTTAAATAAAACCCTTGCAATGGGTAAAAGTAGCCATTTCTTGAAGAGGACCTGTCACCACACTTCCATTTTTTTATTAAAACCCTTGCATTGAGGAGAGCCATACACTCCTTGCAATGATGAAACTGAGCTATTTCTTAAAGAGGACCTGTCACTGTTGTCACCACACCTTTATTTGATATAAAACCCTTGCGGTGAGGGAGCCATTTCTTAAAGAGACCCTGTCCCCAGAGGATGCTAAATACATACAAATCTGCCCACTGTTTTCATTTTTTTCCTCTTATGATCAATGCAATTTTATTAGAAATTCAACACATCTGCGACTATCGGAAGCGTCTGTGTCCGGCTTCCCTTGCACCCTGCTTGCTGTTGTTCGACAAGCAACAGAAACAAGCAATTAAGCAGCAGCAGCCGGGCCCATTGCTTCATTCTACATTGCAGGACAGGAGCTCCCATGGTTAAAGGAATATTAGGGATACCACATTTCATAGAACCATTCCTTAAGCAAAAAGAAAAGCAACCTCTCTATCTTCTTTATTATAACATAATTTCTCCTTTTTTAGACTCTTATTTAGTATACTATCGTAATTTCTCCTTTATTTTACGTCAATATCATGTTCTAGTGCTGCAAAACGTTCCATTAAAAAGTGAAAGTCTGGGTCCCCTTTAAGACCAAGGGCGGGAAATTCCTCTCACACTCACAGGAGACTGAGGCAGCCTTACTGAAACCACGCCCCCTCCGTGTCCTCGCCGGGTCTTGGGGCGGGAGCTCACATCGGCAGATATGACGTCGCCCAATCAGAAGACGGGAGCGGTCGGCTCATTCATCCTGTGTGTGGAGTTGGGGCGTGGCTGTAAAGGGAATGCCGGTGTAACTGTCACTAACATGTCCCAATGTAAAGTGTTCCTTAACTATATAATCACCTAAACCTATTGATAATGATAGCAATGATAATACATATCAGTCAGATAATAAGGCCATAAACGTGTGTTCCATATATTACGTCACAGCCACGCCCTCCTCTTTACCTCAGTTCTGCGGTTATCTGAGGTAAAGCTGCTCCCCTACCCCTCCCACCAGCAGCAGCAGGGGACCCCCATTACATGACAGCATGGCAGAACCTAAACAGCCACTGTATGCATAGTGTGTGCTACTACAAGTCCCAGAGTGTGCACAAGGAAGCACCCTTGCTTTATAATCAAAATGAAATACATATAATAATATCCTATATAAAAGTATAAGGCAACACCAGAAGACCCAGCCATGCCTGACACTTAGTTCTGTTCCCAGCAGCTACACCCATTGACAATAATGGCAGGAGTCCATCTTTTGTAGAACTACAAAGCTCAGAAGACTGGAAACCACCCTTGGTCCATAGCAATAATAAATGAGAAACCAGCATTGCATGACACATTTGCTTCTGTCCCCAGCTACACCCAAAATAGCAGGAGGCCATCTTTGTAGCACTACAAATCCCAGAATGTCTTTGCAGGGAACCACCCTTAGTCCATAGTAATAATAATAATAATAATAAAAAAATAAAGAACCATAAGTCCCAGCACAGTTTTATCTACATTGTAATAATACAAGGAGAAACTAGGAAGCCCCTGAACATGCCATGTGTGGAACCACAAGGCCCAGCAAGCCATTTTAGCCTTCTAGTGTCATAATAAAAACAGGTTAAACTGGACCACATGTGGGAAAAATACAAGTTGCAAATGTAGGACTACAAGTCCCAGAGTGACACCTAGGAATGAGGGAGCCACCCTGCCCCATAGCAATGCACAAGTATGCTGCGCCTCTCTGTTGTCCTGAGGAAGGACTGCAAGTCCCAGAATGCCCAGAGTGACACCTAGTAATGAAGGAGCCACCTCTGTCCTGTCTGTTGTCCTCAGGTAGGACTACAAGTTCCAGGAGCCACCTTTGTCCTGTCTGTCGTCTTCTGGTAGGACTACAAGTCCCAGCATGACACCTAGGAATGAAGGAGCCACCTCTGTCCTGTCTGTTGTCCTCAGGTAGAACTACAAGTCCCAGCATGACACATAGGAATGAAGGAGCCACCCTCTGCCCTGTCTGTTGTCTTCTGGTAGGACCACAAGTCCCAGAGTGACACCTAGGAATGAGGAAGCCACCTCTGTCCTGTCTAATGTCTTCAGGTAGGACTACAAGTCTCAGAATGCCCAGGGTGACACCTAGGAATTAAGGAGCCACCCTGCCTTATACCATAGAAGGCCCAGCCATAGCATTGCACAGGTATGCTGCACCTGTCACCAAGTAGGACTACAAGTCCCAGCATGACACCTAGTAATGAAGGACTCAGTCCTAAAAAATGCTGAGCTATAGCACTGCACAGGGCTGCTGCCCTCAGGTAGGAGGACTACAAGTCCCAGCATGACACCTAGTAATGAAGAAGCCCCCCCCCCCATATAGGGTTTCTCCATAGCACTGCACAGGTATTCTGCACCTGCCCCCCCATAGAGGGCTCCTCCATAGCACTGCACAGGTATTCTGCACCTGTCCCCCTCCCCCCATATAGGGTTTCTCCATAGCACTGCACAGGTATTCTGCACCTGCCCCCCCCCCCCCCCATAGAGGGCTCCTCCATAGCACTGCACAGGTATTCTGCACCTGTCCCCCCCCCATATAGGGTTTCTCCATAGCACTGCACAGGTATTCTGCACCTGTCCCCCCCCATATAGGGTTTCTCCATAGCACTGTACAGCACAGGTATTCTGCACCTGTCCCCCCCCCCCCCACCCCCCCTCAGGTCATAGATAACGGTCCTGTCATTCCACTAATCCCTACTGTGCAGAAACATCCATAAATGCAAATCCAAAGCCCAGCACTACAGACACAACACACAGGTATCATACATTTAAAGAGCCAACCACTGGACACACCCAGATGTGCAGAGTGCAGACTTACCTGACTTAGCAGATGTCAGATGGAATAAAAGCAGCATGAGAGCCAGAGATGACCAGTAAGTCTCCATTCCTTAGATCCTTATTGCTGATCCCTATGTATAAAGAATTAAAGGTAGATCCCCCCTGTGTGTGTCAGTGTAATGTGGGCTTCCCCCTGTATGATGGAGGAGATCAGCACAGCTCCTCTTCTGATTGCACTGTGTTTGGGGTAGTCACCAGTCAATTGCAATTAATTTTTTTTTTTTGCACACTAGTAGTAAAGGAGGAGGGACAAAAAAGTGGTGTGATTTTTTAAAGATGGTATTGTTCCTACCCAGGGGGAGGGGCCAACAACACATGATGTGACATAGGCAGAGCACTCCTATGCTGGGCAATGGAGGGAGGCACACACCCTGGGGCTGAGTCATTTCCTATAGGCAGCACAGGACCTCCTACATGCATACCTCAAATGCCTGTGTACCCTGGGAGGATATCGGAATAATGGGGACAAATCTGGGCAATTATACGTGGGATCGACCATTCTGCGCTATATATAGAAAATAATTATTTTATATGAGCAAAGCGAGCCAGTGTTATATTCCCATCGCTTAACCCGACAAGGATACATTGGTGCCAGGGTAACCATAAACACAGAGGTTGCCCGTAGCAACCTATAACTATAGGATGCCAAATATCTTACTCTGTATATACTGTATATAATATTAATATATATATTTACACTGTATATTATTACTATATATATATATATATATATATATATATACATACATACACACACACATATCTATATGTTATATATATAAATGCACATGATGGCCAGATCTATATGTTATATATATATATATATATATATATATATATATATATATATACACACACACATTGTATATTATTACTATATATATTACTATATTATATATATATATATATATATGTATATATATATATACACACACACTGTATATTACTATATTATATATAACATATAAATCGTGGGATCGACCATTCTGCGCTATATATAGAAAATAATTATTTTATTTTAGCAAAGCGAGCCAGTGTTATATTCCCATCGCTTTACCCGACAAGGATACATTGGTGCCAGGGTAACCATAAACACAGAGGTTGCCCATAGCAACCTATAACTATAAGATGCCAAACATCTTACTCTGTATATACTGAATATATTAATATATATATTTACACTGTATATTATTACTATATATATCTATATCTATCTATATATAGATATATTATATAACATATAGATCTGGCCATCATGTGCATTTTATATATATATATATATATATATATATATATATACACACTATATTATTACTATATATATATATATATATATATATATATATATATATATATATACACTGTATATTATTACTCTATATATATATATATATATATATATATATATATGTATATATATATATATATATATATATATATATATATTCATATTCCAAGTGTTTGGATGCAGCATGCCCTATTGAATATATATATATGCATACACACACATATCTATATGTTATATCATATATATATATATATATATATATATATGTGTATACACACTGTATATTATTAATATATATATATATATATATATATATATATATATGCACATGATGGCCATATCTATATGTTAGATAATATATATAGATATATATACACACATTGTATATTATTACTATATATATATATATATATATATATATATATATATATATTACTCTATTATATATAACATATAGATCTGCCCATCATGTGCATTTATATATGTATATTATTACTCTATATATATATATATATATATATATATATATATATATATATATATATTATACAGTATGTAACATATAGATCTGCCCATCATGGCATTGATGATGTCAACGGGCAATATAGAGAATAATGTGATTTCTGACGTCAAGTATTGCAGTGGGAAAGCAGATGCTGGGGAAATTGCACTGGAGAGAACGCCTCGCAATTCTGCGTCATTTGGACACCTGAACCTGAAAGACGCCATTTGGAGAAAAAACGTCATTGTCACTACGAACAGCCTGAGATACATGAAGAAAAATGGTCCCCATAATATTAAGTATAAATGTAAATAAATGGGGGGGGGGAGAAGGGGGAAGAAGAGGGGGTCTTCCCCCTCCCCCCTTCTATTTTTCCATCCTGTTCTGCCCCCTCTCACCTACTCATCTATTCCTACTTACCATCGTCACCTTCTTCCACTTCCCCCTTCCTTTTTCCATCTGCCCCCCCCCCCCCCCCCCGCTCTCTTCTTCCTTTCTTCTCCTCTTTGCCCTTCTTTAACACTCTCAACCTTCCGCCTTTCTCTCCTACCCCCTCCTACCTCCCTATTTACCTCCTTATCTCCCCCTTTCCTTTCACCCTCCCACCCTTTTTTCCTTCCACTGCCATTTTTTCAACTCCCACACCCCCACCTTTCCTCACCCTTTCTTCCCCTCTTACCCACCTACACTCCTTTATTCCCCCTTTCTTCTCCCCCATTTCTCCTTCCTACTTCACCCTTTCTCCCCTTCCCCCAACTCCCCTTTTTCTCCCTTTCCCCCCTCCCCCATCTTTCCCTCTTTCACACTGGGGTGCTTTTCAGGCGTTTTAGCTTTCACACTGAAGCCGTGCGCTTGCAGGACGGGTAAAAAAAGTCTTGCATGCAGCATCTTTGGGGCGGTTGGGGTAGCGCTGTATACACCGCTCCTCCACCGCTCCTCCACCGCCCCTGCCATTGAAATCAAAGGGCAGCTCTGCCAAAGTACCTGCAAAACGATTTGGCAGCAACGCTTTTCTGGCTCTTTTAACCCTTTCCTCGGCCATTAGCGGGGGTTAAAATCACCTGGCTAGCGGCCAAAAATCGATAAAACTATCAGCGATTTACCGCTAACACCCCCCGCCCCAGTGTGATAGTAGCCGTAGTGTATACCCAGCTTAACGATACATTCCTATTAGGGCTCGTTCACACGAGCAGTGCCCTCTGAAGAGTGCTCTGCATTGGACCGCTCTTCAGGAGGCAATTGGCAAGCAGTGAGGAGGCATTATGTGGCTTCCTGTGTGATCCTAACACACTACCTGCCTGAGCTTGACAATGCTGTTCAGTACAGTTGTAAAAACAGGAAAAACTGCACTCGCGACATACAAAATCAATATTATGTGATTGCAGCACCACTAACGTGAGATATAATTGCATCAACAAATATATAGAAACAATATTGAATTGCGCTTCAATAAAGTGAATAAATAAGCTCTCGCAATTGTTCATTCTGCACAGGGCCTATCGGGCGCCAGTACAGCTTCATTGTTGGGGCCGGAAGAACTCCCTCTTATGCAGAAAAAGTGCAAGGTGCACCAGGGGGATTTCATACACCTGCTTTGGAGATTCCCAAAACTCCACCGATATTGGGCGAAGGTATCCCAAATGTATCTCCAAATGAGTTCAGATACCTGTACCCCTGACCTACTAGGGGCAATTGATGTGGAGGTGTATCCGAAGGGAATGTATTTTATGATCACCAGGTTGCTATACCTGGCTAGAAAACTCATAGCTCGATACTGGATGGCATCTACAATCCCCACGGGTAAACAAGGAAACAATGGATCAATTTTGTTAACTCCCTTCTTCTTAGGGAACAAATAGTTTACCGTCGCAGAAATACTGTACAAAAGTTTGACCTTATTTGGCAACCTTGGCTGGATGACCCCAGCCTTGCCCCGTCACAGATAGTGATGGACAGGCTCCTGTGGTAGTGACTCACCAAATATACCAGTGGGGGGGAAGCAGAGAGAAAAGAGAGGTAGGAAAAACAGGTTATGTTATGTTCTAATGTAAAGCACTAGACTCTGCACAATCCGTTGGTTGACAAATTGTTTAATACTGAAATATTACATTTGGTCTTAAGTGCTAGTTGTTGGTTTAGTTGAAAAATCACTGTATGTGTTGAAAGAGCAACTTATCAATAAAAAAGTATTGATAAAAAAATAAAAATAAAGTGAATAAATAAATAAAATAAATTCAGTCCTTGTGTCTTCAATATGGCACCAGTGTAATGCTTTCACATTAATAAACAGTTGTAAAAGTTATTTTTCACCACCATAAGTTTAGATGTACTCTTACCACAGAGTGTTGACCACCTATTACGGGAATTCACAGAGTGAGCACCTATCTGCTGTTAAGAGAGAGGGCTGCGGCCTACCATGCAGTGACCAAGTGACTCCAGCCCCAAAGGGCCCAACTCTGCTGTTCGCGAGACATCTCCGCTGCAGTTCTTGTTCACTCATTTCCTCCTTCTTGTGAAAAAAAACACCACAATCCATCCACGATCACTACTCAGCAGAAGAAAGAGGAGGGGGATCATCCAAATCTCATATGGAAACTAATACGCCTCTAGTCTAGTCTTAGATCATGGTGCTCAGTGGGAAATGTCTATGCATGGTGCAGTCTGACAGAGTTGCTGAATTTGGAATGCCAAATAATCAGATCTGCCATTAGGAAAAGCCAACCCATCCTTATCCTAATGCCCCGTACATACGATCGCATTTTCCAACAGCAAAAATCCGATGTGAGCTTTAAACAGAAATTCCGACTGTGTGTATGCTCCATCGGACTTTTTCTGTTGGAATTTCCGCCAACAAAAGATTGAAAGCTGGTTCTCAAATTTTCCGACGGAAAAAAAATCCAATGCTCGGAAGCATTGAACTTAATTTTCTTGACTCGTCGTAGTGTTGTATGTCACCGCGTTCTTGACGGTTGAAAGTCCAGAGAACTTTTGTTTGACCTTTTGTATGCAAGCCAAGCTTGAGTGGAATTCGTCTGAAAAATCTGATCGTGTGTACGTGGCATTAGGCAGCGGCAGAGGTTCCAATCTAATCCGACAGTGTCTATATCTCCAAATAAACTCTCTAAACAGGGTATCTATTTGTTTGAAAAATTTTCGTGGTAGCCATACGGGACAATTATGTAGCAGATATAATAATTGTGGCATCCATGTCATCTTTATCAAATTTGCTCTGCCTATTATGTTAAAGGCAGTTTGCTCCAGATTTTCCCCACTTGCCCAAGCCGCTTATGTAATGGGGCCAAATTCCTCTCTGCATATGTAATCACTTGTGATGTAACGTGTATCCCTAAGTATTTAAATATAGAAATTACAGCAATTTGAGAAGCAGAGATTGGCAGATTGGTCGGCAGATTGGTCACCAGAGGGTCCACCGGTAAAAGAACTGACTTGTCCCAATTTATCTTAAAGCCTAAAAAGGAGCCATGCGTATTAATTAAGGACATCACTGCCTCCAATGAAGACAAAGGGGCAGATTCACGTAGATCGGCGCATTATCATTCCGGCGTAGCGCACCACTTTTCCGTTAGACTTGCGCAATCTAGCCGCGTAATCCGGCGATTCACGTAGCTTTTACGCAAGAGCTTGCGCAAACGTAAGGTTTTTTCCGTAGGCGTAAGGAGGAGTAATACAAATTGGGAGGGACGTGGGCGTGTTACATTGAAATGAGCCGTGACCCCATGCAAATGAAGGGCCGGCCGACTCGCGCATGCGCGCGTGAAGGAAACCATGTCAGCTCCGTTGTGCGCATGCTCACAACTCGGGAGCGGCGCAATCATTGAAATTGGAAATGGACTAGGGCAATGTTGTGAACTACGCAGACAGCATAAATAGACACACACAAACGCCCTTCCATTGCAAAAGTACATCCCTTTGTGTCCCTTCCCATTGAATCAAGTGCTTTTGCTCTGTTGTTCGTTAGAGTGTGTTTTGTAGTTGTGAGATTAGTGTTCTGTGTGATCTTGTGCTTGTTGGTAGTTTTGTGAAAGTGTATTTTGATAAGTGTTTGAGACTGTTTGTTTGATTGATAGATTTCTGAGCGTTTGTTTTCTTGCATTTTTTTTTCATCTGATTTTTTTGTGTGTGTTTCTTGCTGAGTGCTAGTGTGATTTTTGGCTGTTCTTTTTCTCTTTGTGTGTGTTATTGTCTGATTGGTTGTGCTTGTATTTGTGACAGATTTTTGGTGACTGCTAGTGAGTTTGTTTGGAAGTATGACTGAGAGAAAAAGAAAGCTCAATTTTACTGTGGGGGAAAAAAGAATTCTTGCCCGGGCCATTACCGACTATGGGCGTTTTCTCCACGGCCCGCAGAGTGCCACCACCACCCCGGCCAGGAGGAGGGAGATATTGGATATAATCACGGAGCAGGTCAATTCATCGGGGGAGGGGGAGACACGGACCCGCTCTGGGATAGAAAAGAAAATAAATGACCTCCGGCGTGAGGTGAAAAAAAAACTGGCCGCAATAAATGCCCATGCCAGGGGCACAGGAGGGGGCCCACCATGCCGGGTTAGATTTTCAGAGACGGAGCGTGTGGTGGCCCTGACCTTTCACCGGCATGAAGTGGAGGGCCTGCCAGGCTTTGACACAAGTCCGGTCCCCGCGGTGCCAGGTAAGGTTTTTATTTCTCTCAGGTGTGTAGCATGTGTGGGGGAGGGGGTGAAAGGGAATATGTGGCAAGTGTGTGGATCCTCCAACCTGTGAATGTTTTGTGTCATCCACAGCTGTGCAGGAGGGTGCAGGGCCATCTGGACTGACCGCTCCAACCCCAGGACAGCAGCCTAATGAGGCCCCCCCAACAAGGCCAGAGTCCGCAGAGGAGGAACAAGAGGAGGGGGAGGATCATGCGGAGGACGATCATGAGGAGGAGCAGAATCATGAGGAGGAGGAGTCCATGGAAGGCACTGGCCCTTTGGTTTCTGCGGACTCTTCCCCTCTGGCTGCAAGAAGCCTGCCCTCCCTAAGGGTCAGCCCCCCCCCCTCCTCCCCCAACATGGCTCCCCTCACAAGGGCCTCCCCTTCTCCCCGGCCACAACCATCAGCAAGAGCCAGGAGGTCATCCCCAAGCACCAGGGGGGCGCCCAATCTCATGCCCGCCTGTCTGAGAAGGAACCTGGCCACCCAGACCCGCCTTCTGAGACAGCTCTGCCAGACTATGGGGCGGGTGGATCAGAGCCTGTCCTCCATTAATGATAGCCTGGGTAACCTGGACTCCCACTCCCGGGCCTCCACAACCTGCCTAAATGACCTGCAAACTACAGCAGCAGGCGTTGGGCAGGATGTGAGGGCCCTTACCCAGGCTATCCAGGGCAACACGGCAACACTTGGTGCTGCCCTGGACAGAATAGCCGTGGCCTTGGAGGGCAGGCCGCCAGGTGGGCAGATCTCAGGGGCTGCTCCTCCTTCCCCGGCTTTTCCCCTCCCCCATGCGTCTCCCCTGAGGGTCCGGGGCCGTGGCCGGGGGCGCCCCAGGCGTGGCTCAGGCAGAGGGCAATAAAATTTTTTTCCCCCTTTTGTTTGTTTTGAAAGCTTTTTTATTTTTGTTCTCTGCTTTTTTTTGTTTTTTCTAAGCATTTTTTTTTTCAATGCATTTTTGTTTGTTTGACTTTTTTGGCATATTTTGGGTTGTGAATGATGTTTGAATGTGGGGGTGACATTCCTGCTGGAAAAGGGGTGTCACCCTCAATTTTGGTGGAGAAGGGTTCCCCAGGACCAGGGAGAAGTGATTCCCAGGTCCGTGTGAATGGTGTATGAATGTACAGTGACATAATTGGAGCCTTGACGTGGCGTTACTGCTCACCAGTCTAGCATGGTGGACTGGTGCCAATCCAATTTGATGAGGATGTGGGGTGTGTGTGCTAGGGACCATAGTGGTGTGCATGCATGCATTCTCATTGTGCCATGATTAATGTGTGTGTTTAACGTGCAAAGATGCCCAATATGAGCTGCCTCCTGACTGCTCTTCCCTCAGAAGACGGGGTATCCTCGGTTAGGGGTAGATTTTCTGGTTGGGGGGTCAGATCATCACGTAGCTCAACCTGCAGGCCCTTCCTCACTGCGAGATTGTGTAGCATGCAACATGCAGCGATGATATGGCACACGAAGTTTGGGGAATACAACAGTGTACCCCCAGACTTATCCAGGCATCGGAAACGTGACTTCAGGAGGCCAAAGGTGCGCTCCACCACTGCACGGGTTTTGATGTGTGCTTCATTGTATCGTTCCTCTCCTGGGGTTTGGGGGTTCCGGATAGGAGTCATGAGATGGGGTCCCAGTGCATATGCAGAGTCACCTGTAAAGGAAAAGACAGGAGAATGTTAGTCATGCATGTGCCACTTCTGTTGTGCATCACGGGAGGGGATAGTCATGCCTGACTCCCATGTCACTCACCAACCAGCCAGGTGTTCCCATACACGTTCTGTTCGAATTCTGTTCGGATGTGGCTTTGATTGTAGATGTAGCTGTCATGGCTGGACCCTGGGTGTTTGGCACGGACGTGCCATATGAGGCCTTGGGCATCAACTATCACCTGTACGTTGATGGAGTGCCAATTCTTCCGATTGCGGTACATGTGCTCGGTCTCATGGGGGGGCTGGAGTGCCACATGTGTGCAATCTATGGCCCCGATGGTGCGTGGGAATCTGGCAATTCGGTAGAAATCTGCCATTGCCTTGATTCGAAGCTCCTCAGTGGTGGGTTTGATGATTTGGTTGGCCAAGCGTGTGAGGATTGCAGGGACAACCTGGTGCACACATCTGCTCATGGAGGATTGTGACATCCCAGCCACCACTCCACTTGTACGCTGAAAAGAGCCACTGGCAAGGACATGGAGTGTTGCCAGGACCTTGACCAGTGGCTGCACTGCATGTGAGCGTTGTGTTGGGCTGGTGATGTCCTCCTGCAAGGTTGTGGTTAATTCCAGGATGGCATGAGGGGGGAATCTGAAGATGCGAAAGACCTCTGAATCATTCATGCCAAACAGGTGTATGCGGGTGCGGTATACCCTCTCCCGTGCCATCCTCCGTGCCCTCCTCCTTCTTTGGTCATCTATATTCACTAGTGCAGCTATGAGCGACGATGCCCCTAGCATGTTGGCAGTCAAATTGTAGTGCAACACGTGTGTGTGGTCTGCTCCTCAGTAACGGTGTTGCTTTATCTGACAATTAGACTTTTTTTCAAAAGTTAGATCAGCTTTTATGGGCTCTAACTTTAGACAGGACATTTTGCAGTTGCGCACATCGCGTAGCCTGCGCAGCAACTGCGTTTTTTTGTGGATCCCCGTAACTCCCTCATTAGCATATTTGACTAGCAAATCAATGGTGTGTCTAGCGCAGTTTTGCGCGAAGGGAAGCGAATGTCTAACTCAATTACGCCGGACCAAAAAACGTAGATTTCTGGCGTATATTGTTTTGTGAATCGCGTCCAACTATACGCACGCGCACATTTAGACTTACGCACGCGCAACAGCAGTTGCGCACGCGTAATCGCTCTGTGAATCTGGGCCAAAGTATCTCCCAAAAATAAAAGTGCATCATCAGAATATGAAGCAATTTTGTCCTCTCCCATAGATCTACAAAAACCAACAGTATTTGTTGACTGACGGACAGAGACAGCCAAGGGTTCGAGGGCCAAAGCAAACAACAAAGGTGATAATGGGCAACCCTGTCTTGATGCTCATTGCAGTGAAATAGATGCTGATATCTGTCCTTTACTTGCACCTGTGCTATTGGGGCATAGTAAAGAAGTTGTATCCACCTTATAAACTGGGGTCCAAAACCAAATTTTTCTAGACAATGCCATAAAAAGTCCCATTCTATACTATCAAAAGCTTTTGCCGCATCAATTGACAATATAGCTCTATTATCCAGGTTTTCAGACAGAACCTGTAAATTAGGAAATAAACGCCTTATTTTCATTGCAGTAGATCTGTTTGGGATGAAAACTGATTGGTCCATATGCACTATCTTAGATATTACTTTCACCAATCTAGTGGCTAACACTTTTGCCAATAGCTTCACATCTGAGGTAAGTAATGAAATTGGGCGATATAATTCCGGGTTATTAGGAGTTTTATTAGGTTTTAACAATACTATAATAATTTCTTCATTCATAGATGGTGGGAGGTAGCTGTAGCATTACCCCCTGAGGAGCTGCTGGATTTTTGGGCGGCACATTACCTCATGGCTCCTCTGAATTCCTAGGGGTAAATGATGCATATTGCATATAGTAGAAGTAAAGGAATGTCCACGACAGGTGCTCTTTGCTGTGCTCTTTATTACCCAGCTGGGTAAAAACAGTAAACTTGTGGTGAGGAAAGTAAAGTTGAAGAAGAAGGTATAATAGCAGATTCAGGTGTGATGATAGGGAAACAGTCCTGCTCCCAAGCGTAACACTTCTCTGCGCCACTCCTGCCAGAGTGGGATTAGCGTACCAGGACAGACCTCTCTCACTGACCTGGCAGCCGGCGTATCACTCGGACAATTGTAGGATAAAGTCTCTGCCACACACCCTCCTTGGTGAACTTGAACTTGAGGAAATGTCTCTGCCACAGATCCTCCTCCGTGAGCCTCAGAAAGATACCTCTGCCACAGGCCCTCTCTGGATTGAATTCTTGGATATATACCTCCTTGGATAAGTTACACCTTGATCTCCTTTAACTTGTCACCCAGGTACCGACTGACAGGTGATCAGTCCCTCAGTGTCCGGATACCTCGATCCCCGGTGGTTTGTCTAGGCCCTGTTGAACTACCAGCCTCTCAATGGCGCTCCTCAGACTGACTCCCCACTGAACAGCAGTACAGCTTGGGATCCTCAAAGGTGGGAACCCAGTCACTCACTGGGTCCCCGTCGCTGTTCAGATGGAACGTAATACCATTTACGGTAGTTAGGAGCTTATAATTCATCTCTTTTACTTTTACATCTATTAAGGTCGATTTCTTATCTCAATCCAATCCATCTCGGCCCTTTCTCTTAATTCTGAAATTGCACTTTTATGTTCCTCTAGTTGATCTTCTATACCTTCAACTCTTTGTAAGACACTCTGTATATCTCTTCTAGTGGCTCCCATTTCACCTTTGATGGTTCGCTCCAGGCGAGAAATCATATCGATCACGTCTATCATATCGTGCTTTGTAGGGGGTGATTGTAGATCGTGATTGTAATTCCTCCTGTTGTTGTCTCTCAGGTGTGTTCAGTACTTTTTCTTAATTTTTTGCTTCTGGTGTTTGGCCTTTAACCACTTAAGGACCGCCTACTGCACATTTACGTCGGCAGAATGGCACGGCTGGGCACATCAACGTATATATACGTTGATTTTAGTACCCAGCCGTGGGTCGCGGGCGCGCGCCCGCGGGCGCGCGCCCGCGACCCGGTCCGAAGCTCCGGGACCGCGGGATTCGCGGACCCGATCGCCGGTGGAGTGCGGCGATCCGTCCCTGGAGCGGAAGAACGGGGAGAGCCGTGTGTACACACGGCTTCCCCGTGCTTCTCTGTGGCCGCAGCATCGATCGCGTCATCCCTGTAATAGGGGGACGCGATCGATGACGTCACACCTACAGCCACACCCCCCTACAGTTGTAAACAAACACACTAGGTCTCACATCCCCTACAGCGCCACCTGTGGTTAACTCCCAAACTGCAGCTGTCATTTCCACAGTAAACAATGCAATTTAAATGCATTTTTTGCTGTGAAAATGACAATTGTCCCAAAAATGTGTCAAAATTGTCCGAAGTGTCCGCCATATTGTCGCAGTCACGAAAAAAATCGCTGATCGCCGCTATTAGTAGTAAAAAAAAAATAATTAATAAAAATGCAATAAAACTATCCCTTATTTTGTAAACGCTATAAATTTTGCGAAAAAACCGACCGATAAACGCTTATTGCGATTTTTTTTACCAAAAATACGTAGAAGAATACGTATCGGCCTAAACTGAGGAAAAAAAATGTTTTTTTATATATTTATAGCAAAAAGTAAAAAATATTGCATTTTTTTTTAAATTGTCGCTCTATTTTTGTTAATAGCGCAAAAAATAAAAACCGCAGAGGTGATCAAATACCACCAAAAGAAAGCTCTATTTGTGGGAAAAAAAGGACGCCAATTTTGTTTGGGAGCCACGTCGCACGACCGCGCAATTGTCAGTTAAAACGAAGCAGTGCCGAATCGCAAAAAGGGGCAAGGTCCTTTACCTACATTTTGGTCCGGGTCTTTGGCTTTACTTTTACTTTTCCCTCAGGTGTCACCTACTATCTTTTTGCCCCCCTTGTCACCTCTCTCCCCTTCCAGATCCATCTCTGGGGGGTAGCTTCTCCTTTAAAGGTGTCGTTGGGACTGATCCCAGTCCTGCTTTATTAAGGCACTCAACCATCTGAGCCCCCCTTCTGCAATAAGATAGGATTTTATTGTTTTTTTACTTGATGCCTCCCCCTGATTCGCTTTAGGAGCCTTCTTTACCATTTTTTCCCAGCTCTCAATTCAACCAAGAAGGTTTAATAAAAAAGATCACCAAAAATGTAAAGGAAGGATTTTATATCTCCCCCCCCCCCCCCCAAAAAAAAAAGGAAAAAAAAAACCAGAGGGACCACAAAAAAAAGGACCCCAAAGGGGAAGAGAAAAGATTTTCCCCCCTTTCCTTTGCAAAAAAAATAAGAATAATAAAAAAATGAAAACAGAGAGGAGACCAGACAAACCCTGTAATGATTATCTTCAGTCGAATCTTCAAGATTCTTTAAAAATGTCAGTTATTCAAATGACTGGTGGCTGTTCTTATCCGGGTAAATGTATAGGAGATGGAATATATAGTAATTAGAGCTTGGACTCTGTGACCCTGTTGCTCTCTAGGACCCTCAATAATCTATTCTCCCTTGACCCATTTATCCGGACAGTCCATATCAAGGAGAAAAATGTCACCTATATTTATGCTATAAAAAAAAAAGGAACAGAAAACTTTCCTATCAGAGTCAACGTTGCTTTAGGTCAATTTCCATCACTCCACCTGTAAAACACAAAATTGGAAGACTCCCAAAAAAAACAAATACACAAATATACATTAACTATTTACATTTTTTGGTCCCTGAGGGATGAACCAGAGCTGCACCCCTGCCAACTAAGGTGAAACTCCCTTTCCTCCCAGAGAGACGCATCCAAATAACTATATATACACAGTCACTAAGATTGGAACTGAAACTGCACTCTCTCTTTAGAGGGCGAAATTTTCCCTCCTCCCAAAGAGACATTCAGTAAGTGCTGGGGTACGCAAACAACAATAATCATATTTATGTATTTTTTTTCTCTGCTGCAAGGCTAAGGAAGAAAGCATGGTTATGTACAATAGTAGAAGTCGCAGAACACTGCCCCTAGTGGTTAGCGCGCTGGTACTACCAGGATAAAGCAGTCCATTGCTCACTCAGAACAATCAGTAGAAAAAGGGAGATATAAAAAATTGTTTCCTCCCCTTCTTTCTTTTTTCTTGTGCTGTGAAGAAGCCGGCAAGACCCTATCCTTACTAACTTATCAAACCCCCCGAAGTCCTGCACAAACAACAAAGTGTGGATCCGGTGGGATGAAAACAAAAACTGGAAAGGGGCAACAGTTCCTGCCCATAATTTCTTTAAAGCAGTAAATGAAGGTGACAACGCAGGCAGGGGGCCTACTTGTAGAACCTGTAGATCCGGCAGAGTGATAATGTCCCCTCGGTAATTTGTAGTGGTGACAGAGAAAACTTGATCCACTTTCCCGGGACATTTAAGAACCAATCACTGAAAATGTACAAGCCAGGGCTCCAGTCTCTAAAGCAATCTTCGAACTGTAGGCCAACGTAATTAAGTGCACGTTCAGAATAGCGGTCCGCTTTGGGTACTACCAAGTGTTCCCAGATAGCATCCTTGTACCAATCCTCTCTCATTTTCTCGATCAAGTGCATGAGAACGGGAGGTACATAGGGATATTCCCACCCGCAGGCAGGCAAATTCCGTCAACTTAAGGGGGTTTCCAACATCGGGCGCTCTCTTCAATATGGGCAAAGAAGCGGATGGACACACGTGCCCTCCAGAAAAATATTACCTGTATCACTCTAGCTTACAGGCAGGCCTCGACCACAGCCATAGGAAGCCTGAGCGGGGCCCATCTTAGCGATAGCGTGCCACACAGAAAGCACATTGGTTGGTGCTGTCTCCGGTACAGCATCAGCTTCCACACTAGGCACACATTCTTTGTCATCCACATCGCTTACCTCCGG
Organism: Rana kukunoris; assembly: GCA_029574335.1. Classification (NCBI taxonomy): domain Eukaryota; kingdom Metazoa; phylum Chordata; class Amphibia; order Anura; family Ranidae; genus Rana; species Rana kukunoris. Next base: position 500,315,778 of record CM056051.1, on the reverse strand, counting down.
TGATAAGGGTGGGGTAGCAGCCAATGGCAGGGTCAATGTGGATGAATTGGTCACCACCTCCGGATCAGCGACTACAGGTAACCTCCGGCATCTCTTGCATCCAGCAAGAAGGCAAAAGACGGACGGCAACTCCGAACATCGGGGGCAGGACAGTCCGAGGGCCTCCACACTACCGCTGGAAAACAGGACAAACTTTGCCTCTGTATCTGTCAGGGGGACTCCAGCAGCAGCAGACATCGTGTTGACTCCCGGCACAGACATCGGGGGTCACAGCTTTCCAAATGGCGTTGATGGCACAGACATTTTCGCACAACCTTCTCTCGTGGGCAGGCAATCACTCTGTCCTTTGGCGCCAAACCCAGCCTGCGTCTCACGCAGGGGTGGGTGACTCCTCCCATCCGAGTTCTTTTCTTCACACGTGGCAGGCGCACATGGCCTCGCCGCACATGCGCCCAGCTTCAATGGCGACATTAACTCGTTCCTCACCAGGCACAGTTTAACACACGACAATCCCTTGGCAGATTAAACTTCTGAATTTCGGTTATTTTGAGTTAACAGCCAATCCTGTATGAGCCCCCACGTGTAGCATTACCCCCGAAGGTTTTGCTGCTGGATTTTTGGGCGGCACATTACCTCGTGGCTTCTCCGAATTCCTAGGGGTAAATGATGCGTATTGCATATAGTAGAAGTAGAGGAATGTCCACGACAGGTGCTCTTTGCTGTGCTCTTTATTACCCAGCTGGGTAAAAACAGTAAACTTGTGGTAAGGAAAGTAAAGTTGAAGAAGAAGGGATAATAGCAGATTCAGGCGTGATGATAGGGAAACAGTCCTGCTCCCAGGCGTAACACTTCTCTGCACCACTCCTGCCGAAGTGGGTTTAGCCTTTAGGCCTCTCTCACTGACCTGGCAGCCGGAGTATCACTCGGACAATTGTAGGATAAAGTCTCTGCCACAGACCCTCCTTGGTGAACTTGAACTTGAGGAAAAGTCTCTGCCACAGACCCTCCTCCGTGAGCCTCAGAAAGATACCTCTGCCACAGGCCCTCTCTGGATTGAATTCTTGGAGATATACCTTCTTGGATAAGTTATACCTGGATCTCCTTCAACTTGTCGCCCAGGTACCGACTGACAGGTGATCAATCCCTCAGTGTCCGGATACCTCGATCCCCGGTGGTTTGTCCAGGACCTTTTGGACCGGCAGCCTCACAATGGTGCTCCTCAGACTAATTCCCCACCGAACAACAGTACAGCTTGGGATCCTCAAAGGTGGGAACCCAGTCACTCACTGGGTCCCCGTCGTTGTTCAGATGCTCCGGGCCAGCATGGTCCCAGAACCAGGAACACCGCGTGGCCACCCTAAAGGTGGGTGCCAGACTGGACGAAGGAGACCCAGAACTAATGGCGTTTGCCTCATAAATATCCCTCCCAGCATGCACAGCGAGGTCAAACTCTCCTGATTGGCTGCTGACAAAGAGCACCCAAACCTCGACTTCACTGCTGCCACCTGCAGCACCGGGGCTGGAAGAACACACCAGTGCAGCAGAATAAGCCCACAGCACAGCCAAGCTGAGACAGAGACCCTGTTTTGCACTCAACAATATGGATCAGAGTCCAACTACGCTCTGATCTACCCTTAAATTTAACTAGGATCGACACCATAAAGTACACAGGCGCTACAAAGCCATTTCCCAATGCTGTATTAAAGACCTCAGACAATTCGGGCAAAAAGTCATCTCCTAAAACCTAGACCTCTCCCATTAACACATCTGCACCTGGGGCTTTATTATTACTGTATTTTCTGGCGTATAAGACGACCTTTTGTACTTGAAAATATGTCTCAAAACTCGGTGGTCGTCTTATACGCCGGTACCCATATGAAGATTCTCAGTCAGACTGCGAGCGTCCATTGTTCAAAAGCCGCGCCTACTCCTTGTGCTGTTCTGTGATAGCTAGGCGGAACACTCAGTTTCCCAGCAGAGCCTGTTTTATGTTCCTATCACGGATGTTTTCTCATCCTCAGACGAGAGGATGTCATGGAAGCATGAATCAGACGTACATCAACAGATAAATGAATATGAAGGTTTTATTGAAAACCAAACAGCAAGGTCAAAGTCCAAACTGACGATCAAACAGCCAGAAGAGTCGCCCACCAGTGCCAGGGTCGATAGCCAGGGATGAGAGTCAGCCAAGCCGGAGTCTGTAGCCAGAGAAGTCGTGAAACAAAGCCGGGAATCAGGAACCAGAAGGAACGTCCGTAGAGCCAGGTCGGTGACCAAGAGCAAGCAGCACGATCACAGAAGGGGTATCAGACGAAAGGCCCAAGCGAGGAAATGCTGCAGCTGCCGTATATATATATGCTAAGCAGCCAGCTCCTCCCAGTGGGAAGGAGGAGCCGCAGGGTGTGGCAGGTTACAAGAACCCCATAAAGCAAGATGGCTGCTAGCACATGTCAGTAATGAAAAGCCTGCAAAAAGGTAAGACCATGACAGTACCTCCCCCTCAAGGGCCCCTCCTCCGCGGCGCAAAATACGGCTTCTGGAGAAAGCGCGCGTGGAAGGCTTGGAGGAGGACAGGAGCATGGACATCTGCGGAAGGAAGCCAGGAACGCTCCTCTGGACCATAGCCACGCCAGTGGACCAAGAACTGCAACCGGCCACGGACCAATCGTGAGTCCAGGATATCGCTCACCTCGTATTCTTCACGATCGCCCACCTGGACAGGACGAGGCCGAGGAACCGAGGAGGTGAAGCGATTGCATATTAGTGGTTTCAACAGGGAAACGTGAAACACATTGGAAACCCGCATACCAGGTGGAAGCGCAAGAGCATAGGCAAACGGGTTCACCCTGCGGAGCACACGGAAGGAACCAACAAAGCGAGGAGCCAGCTTAGGAGTGGGCACTCGGAGGTTGAGATTGCGAGTGGACAACCATACACGATCTCCAACCTGGTAGGAAGGAGCAGGCAACCGTCTGCGATCAAACTCACAAGAGTGCTAATGTGGCCCTTCCTTCAGTTATCTAGCACAGCCCAGCGCTCAGGAATAAACTATTGAGATCAATTGGCAACAGATAATCTAGATAAATCACTTGTAGCAGCCACTTAAAATAAGACAATATTAAAATGAAGCAGTAAAACAAAAAAACTTTTCTAAAACATAAAGTCCCAGAGGTTTTTAAAAGTAAACTGCAGCAGCGCCACTTCCAAACAAAAAGTCTGGAATCCTTCTATATATCAGTCAAGAACATAGGAAATCAGATGATGGTGCAAATTAATCCAATACACAGAGTCAGTCCTTCAATCAGTGCTCCTTTCACCAAAGGGGGGGATCTGTTCACCACGTTAGTACTGTGCCCTCAGAAGAAGTCAACCAATGACGAAACGCGTCAGAGCGTGACGCTTATCCATTGACCCAACAGACTGTACGCCCCCAGGATCAGGAACAGGAGAGAAGTGTATTTCAAACTACCTTACTGTCGTTCCAGGAAAGGCATACAGGCACAGTACTAATCATTATATGCTTGTTTTTTTCATTTTTATGGTACGCAATTTTTAAAGGGTTGGTTGGGTGCTCAATAAACTTTTAAAACTTTATTACACTATATGAGTTTTTTTCCATTATATGGGCTGATATTTGATTGAACACCTGATACTGGCTGACCGGTGGAAAAGTGCATTTCCCTAGAAGATACACAGTTTAGATTCCATGCTCAGCATTTCCTGACTTGTGGTGAGTGCATCCCCAAAAGGGGAGTTTTTACCCCCCACGTGGTGAACAGATCCCCCCCTTTGGTGAAAGGAGCACTGATTGAAGGACTGACTCTGTGTATTGGATTAATTTGCACCATCATCTGATTTCCTATGTTCTTGACTGATATATAGAAGGATTCCACACTTTTTGTTTGGAAGTGGCGCTGCTGCAGTTTACTTTTAAAAACCTCTGGGACTTTATGTTTTAGAAAAGTTTTTTTGTTTTACTGCTTCATTTTAAAACCGTCTGCGATCAGCCTGGAGCTTCTGGCGCTGCACAGAGACCTTGAGAAATCCTTACTTCCTGTTCTTCTGTCCATAACTCCACACAGTAATGCAAGGCTTTCTCCCTGGTGTGGAGTGTCATGCTCGCCCCCTCCTTTAAATTACAGGAGAGTCAGGATAATCACTACTTTGCAGACAGAGAAAGAAGCTGTGTGTTAGTGGGCGTCCTGACTCTCCTATAGTCCAAGGGAGGGGCGAGCACGACATACCACACCAGGGAGAAAGCTTTGCATTACTGTGTGGAGTTACAAACAGAAGAACAGGAAGTGAGGATTTCTCAGAAGAAATAAGGACATTTAAAAGCAAAATGGAAGGATGAGGTAAGTGAAGAAGGACTGCACTAAGGTAAAGGAAGCTATTTAGGATTTTATTTTTTTTACGTTTAAAACCCCTTTAAGTGATGAAGAGTTCATCACTTCCGGTATCGGTTTAGAATTTACCTGGTTGGTATCAGCAAAAAAAGCAGCCAATATGCCTTGGAGGGCAGAGGAGGGATCAGTGGTCTAATAAACCCCAGATTCTCCATAAAGAGGATATGTCACAAGTATCACAAGGGATGATAAATATCAATAGTTATGTTAGCTGTTTTTTTTAAGGTTATCTGAAAGATACGTTTCAAACGTTTCGACAGGGGCGAAGTTTCAGTGCTTGCCATAGGTGCCATTTTCACTAGATACGCCTCTGTGTATATGTACAGAAGCCGGTGGGGAACTGGTTAAAGTAACTCAGTGCTGTGTAGCAAAAAAAATTCCAACACCTGGCTCCCCCCCCCCCCCGATCTGGCAAGGGAGGGGGAGATCACTCTATGACCATTCCTTGTACCATGCCAGTAGTCTTTGGCCATCTCCTGGTATATAGTATTTACAGAAGTTGCATACATTCTGTGCCCTGACCGGAACAAGCATGCATTATTTGAAGTCAGCACTCCCAATCTAGCCACCTATTCTGAGTCAGCAGAGCCATAGACAGCCGGGCAACTAGCATTTTCAGAAGGAGAGCTATAGATAACATCGGGGGGGGGTTACTAAAACTGGTGCACACAGAATCTGGTGCAGCTGTGCATCGTAACCAATCAGCTATAACTTCTAGCTTGTTCAATTAAGCTTTGACAATAAAACCTGGAAGCTGATTGGTTGATACTGTATGTACAGCTACACCGGATTCTGTGTGTAGCAGTTTTAGTAAATCTCCCCCATTATCTAACACAATACCTCACACCTTTCTTGTGATGATTATGTCACTTTTTCCATGAGAGGTGCATTTTTTCAGCAGTGTCACGGGGCTCTAATTATTCGCTCAAAGTATTCAATATCCTCAGTTATCAAATCTCCATCTTTATTATTATTACTGAAACACAAGGACATGTGACTAATGTATTGCTTCAGGCCTCGGCCTTCCTTTCACACCATCTCCTCCCGCCACTCACAGAAAGTTCTCTGCGCTGACGTCTTCATAGTGCGATTTCATAATTCCGAGTGTCTGTATCTGAGCAATGACCCCTTTTATCTCACTTCTGGACTGTTTTCAAACACAAGATAGGACTTTGACATCTGGAATCTATATACATACAGAGGCTCAGCACGAGAGCCGCGCAGGGATTGGCTGCAATACCAAACCGCAAATGCCGTTAGACACCACATAATAAGTAAGGTTTTTTTTTATTATTATCATATTATTATCAAAATACAGGATTTTTTTTCCAAATGCGGTTAGAAAGATGAAGGTAAATATCTGACTAGTGTTAATGGTAACACATCATACTGCTATGCATCAATTGATGTAAATCCCTAGCGTCGAAAAATAAGGCTTCAGCCGCCCAACGTAACTTGCCTACGCCGGCGTATCGTGGGCGCATAGTTACGCTGGACGCATCTGGCGTTCCCATTTTAAATATGCAAATGAGTAAGATACGCCGATTCACGAACCTACATGATTTAAGTGATTTGCGTAAGGGTTACGTCCGGCGTAAAGATTTTTCTCATATAGGAGGCGCAACCCATGCAAAGGTATGGACCAGGGAACGGACGCCGTCGAATTTAACGTCGTGTGCGCGTTTACGTAGTACGTAAATAGGGCTGGGCGTAGGTTACGTTCAGGTCGTAGGTAGTGTTTCGACGTATCTTAGGCAGTTATTTCGACGTGACTGTGAGCATGCGCACTGGGATACGTCCAAGATACGACGCATGCGCCGTTCGTTTTTAGTACTTGTTTGAAGCTCAGCCCATCATTTGCATGGGGTCACACTTCATTTAAATGTATCACGCCCACTTCCACCTACTTTGACATACGTCAGCTTACACCGACGAATATACGCTACGCCGGCGCAACGTTGGGAGCATTTGCTTTGTGAATTCCATGCTTGCCTCTCAACGTTGTGCCGGTGTAGCGTAAAGAAGATACGCTACGCCCGCATGAAGATGCGCCCAGGTATGTGAATTCGGGCCTTTGTGTTTCTCTATTTCAAGTATCTCTAGCAGCTTTGTGTAATGTGCCCATGGCTGTCTCCTGAAGCATGTCTGCAGGCTTTAGCAACTCTTTTAACACGTTTGCAGTCTCTGACCATCTCTTGTACTATGGCTATAGTCTTTCACCATCTCCTGTGTAATGTATGCCCTATCTGACCATCTCTTGTAGCATGCCTGTAGTGTTTGATCATCACCTGTGGCATATCTGCAGTCTCTGACCATCTCTTGTAGCATGTCTGTAGTCTTTGACCATCTTCTGATGCATGTCTACACTCTCTGACCATCTCTTTTGGCATGCCCTTATGCCGCGTACACACAATCGTTTTTCGAGTTGTAAAAAACAACGTTTTTAAGGGTCTAGAAAAAACAAAATTTTTTCCAACTTCATCATTAAAAACGACGTTGCCAAACACGATCGTTAAAGAAAAATGCTCTAGCAAAGCGTGGTGACGTACAACACGTACGACGATACTTTAAAGGGACAGTTCCATGCGGATGATGCCACCCTTGGGGCTGCTTTTGCTGATTTTTGCGATTCGCGCTTTTCAGTCTGTTACAGCGTGATAAATGTGCTTACTCCATTACAAACGATAGTTTTACCAGAACGAGCGCTCCCGTCTCATAACTTGCTTCTGAGCATGCGCGGGTTTTTCACGTCGTTTAAGCCCACACACGATCATTTTTTACAACTCGAAAAATTACATTGTTTAAAACGTCTTTAACCACTTGTCCTCTGCCCACCGTCAAATGACGGCGGGCGGAGGACTCCGTTGTTCTGACATCACGTCATATGACGTGATGTCTTTTTAAAGCCGCGCGCACCCGCCGCTCTGCGGGGATCCCGTGCGAGTGCCCGGCGGCAACGATTGCCGCCGGGCACACGCGATTGCTCAGTAACTGAGCGGGGACGTGGAGCTCTGTGTGTAAACACAGAGCTGCACGTCCCTGTCAGGGAGAGAGGAGAGCGGTTGTGTCCCTTGTACATAGGGACACAATCGGTCACCTCCCCCAGTTACCCCCCCTCCCCCTACAGTTAGAAAACTCATAGGACACACATTTAACCCCTTCCCCGCCCCCTAGTGGTTAACCCCTTCACTGCCAGTCACATTTATACAGTAATCAATGCATATTTATAGCATTGTTCACTGTATAAATGTAAATGGTCCCAAAAATGTCACAAAAGTGTCCGAAGTGTCCGCCATAACGTCGCAGTCCCAATAAAAAAATCGCAGATCGCCGCCATTAATAGTAAAAAAAAAAAAAAAAATGCCATAAACTATCCCCTATTTTGTAAACACTATGGGCCAGATTCAGGTAGATGAGAGCATCTTTGCTCTGGAGTAAAGCTTCTCATTTGCGTTACTCTGCCGAAATTTTAGGAGCAAGTGCTGTTATTCAGGAAGCACTTGCTCCTAAAGTTGCGGCAGCGCATCGCAAATGAGCCAGCGGAATTCAAATTGGGCGGGTACGGGGCGTGTAGTATTCTAACTATGCGCGATCCCGCGGCGAACGTACTGTGCATGCGTCGAGTGTCAATGCATCCCAGTGCGCATGCTCCAAGTTCTGTCAGTGAACGTCAATGACGTCACGTCCCCATTCATGAATGTTTTACGCAAACGACGCGATTTGTTTTTTTTCCGACGCGATGACGACGGCTATACCTAACATAGGATATTCCACTAGGGGGCTGCTTTATCTTTACGTTGCGTATCGCTTCCGGAAACGTCGTAAAGTCACTGCGTTGCGCCCGAAAACGATTGTGAATTTCTGACTCCCGCTGATTAACATATTTTTTCAGCGTTAATCAGCGGGAACGCCCCCGGCGCCATTTTTAAGTTGAAGTAACGATGCAATGGCGAAATTCAATTACGCCGATCGCATCGGAAATCCAACCCGGCGTTTCTTGTTTTCTGGTTATAGAAAACAGAAACGCCGGCTTAAAGTCACAGTTAGGCTGGCGGATCACTGGATCCGCCAGCCTAACTCTTCATGAATCTGGCCCTATAAATTTTGCGCAAACCAATCGATAAACGCAATTTTTTTTTTTTTTTTACCAAAAATATGTAGAAGAATACGTATCGGCCTAAACTGAGGAAAAAAATATTTTTTTTATATATTTTTGGGGTTATTTATTATAGCAAAAAGTAAAAAATATTGAATTTTTTTCAAAATTGACGCTCTATTTTTGTTTATAGCGCAAAAAATAAAAACCGCAGAGGTGATCAAATACCACCAAAAGAAAGCTCTATTTGTGGGAAAAAAAGGACGCCAATTTTGTTTGGGAGCCACGTCGCACGACCGCGCAATTGTCAGTTACAGCGACGCAGTGCCGGAAGCTTAAATTTCGTCTGGGCAGGAAGGGGGTGTAGGTGCACAGTAGGCAAGTGGTTAAAAAATGCAGCATGTTAGATTTTTTTTTTTTTACGTTTTTCAGAACCCGAAAAATTATGTGAAGCCCACACACAATCGTTTTAAATGACATTTTTTTAAAACATTGTTTTTTACATGCTGAAAAATTATCGTGTGTACGCGGCATTAGACATTGATAGAAAATAAAAACTGAAGTCCACAATAATCCCAGTGATACAATATCGATCCATGATAGGAATCAAAAGTGCCGCTCCATATTCATGTGTCCGGCCCCTTTCTGGGCATCGGGCACATGAATTACAGCGGCCAGGTTATTTTTTGAAGCACCTGATTAGAGCCAGAGGCTACAATAGGCTTCAGCCCAGGTTCACACTGGGTATGATTTAATTCGATTTGAGATGCGATTTCACATCAAATCGGCAGCATTTGTCGACAATTGCCGGAAATGACACCGTCCTAATCGGTGCGACGCCGCATCTGCACCGATTTTAAAAAGTAGTTCCTGTACTGCTTTTTGCGATTTCAGGACGCGATTTACATTGACATCTGTGCAGAAAACTGTGGCTTCCCAAGTAACCGAGTCATATACAAATCTGTTGCCACCTGTTAAAATTGGCCACACCAACTGTTAGCCACGGCGTACTAAGCATGCCGCATTATTTCTCTCCTCCAGGTCTTTAAAATCTTATAGAATATAGCACAAAAAAAATTGCCATGCGCAGCTAAAGTGTTCGGGTTTGGCTTGAAGAAAAGGTGGCAACCCTAGCCTGTGGGCGCCATAGGATTAGCTCGCACAGGGCGCCTGAACACCTAAGGCCGGCCCTGATGGAAAGGCATAGTACAGTACAAACAAACAAAAACAAATTTACCCTGTCTAACGATTTACGTGTAGCAATATCCCCAAAGGAGCTGCTGGTTTGTTTTGGGTGGCATGTTACCTCATGGCTCCTCCGCCGTCTATGGGTGTATGGTGAATGTAGTAGTAACGGAATGTCCAGGACAGGTGTCTTTTTCTGTGCTCTTTTTTACCCAGCCGGGTAAAAACATTAAAACTTGTGATGAAGAGTAGAGGTGAAGTAGAAGGAGAAATAGCAGACTCAGGCGCAACAACAGGGAACCAGTCCTGCTCCCAACAATACTTTGTATTCTTCGTCACTCTAGCCAGAGTGGGTATAGTGTACCCGGACAGGCCCCTCTCACTGACCTGGCAGCCAGAGTATCGCTCGAATTTGAAGGAAAAGCCTCTGCCACAGGCCCTCTCTGTGATTATAATTACGGAGATGATCTTCCTTGAAATGATTGCGCCTGGATCTCCTTTAGATAGTTTCAGGTACCGACTGACAGGTGACCAGCCTCTCAGTGTCCGGCTACCTTGATCCCCGGTGGTATGTCGCTTGGGATCTTCAGGATTGGGAACCCAGTCGACCACTGGGCTCCCCGCCACAGCTCAGTTGTCCCGGACCAACATGGTCCCGGAACCAGGAACACAGCATGGCACGTGCACCCCGGCCCGGTTGGCCATTGCGCCAGGGCGCTGTGATGCAGTCACCCTAAAGGTGGGTGCCGCACTCGAAGAAGAAGAGACCCAGACCGATGGCGTCTGTCTCATAAATACCCTCCCCCAGCATGCACAGCGAGGAAAAACCCTCCTGATAGGCTGCTGGGGAAAAGCACCCAAACCTCGACTCCACTGCTGCCACCTATCGTCCTGGGGTGGGAATAGCACCCCAGGAACAACTGAATAAGCCCACAGCACAGCCAAGCTAAGACAGAGGCCTAATTTGAATAGATTAACTGGATCAGAGCTACTTAACTCTCTGATCCCCCACTAAATTCCACAAAGCACCAGTAACTGGAAGCAACCAGGCTCTACATTTGTAAAAAAAAATTGAAAACTATTTATCATTTTCTTTCCACTTCACAATTATGTGCCACTTTGTGTTGGTTTATCACATAAAATCCCAATAAAATACAATGGAACAATTCAAATTGTTGCGACTTCTGTAAAATTAAATTGCAATGAAATTGGAGGTCCAGATCGCACTGATCCGTGGCTTTAAAAATGCGCTTAAGTAGCACGATTTAAAAGCTAAACTAGTGGAAACAAGGGCTTAGGGTGAAGTTCCCGCTGTAAGAATGATTTTATTAAATAGAGGTGGTAGCTAGGGATGAGCTTCGAGTTCGAGTCAAACCCATGTTCGACGAATTTCGAACATTATGGGCCGTTCACGCCAAATTCAAGTGACACGTCACGGCCCATAATTCACTGCGTCATCGCAGTGCATTGCTGGCTGATGATTGGCCAAGAATGCACTATGACCAGCATGCTTTAGCCAATCACAGGGTGGCTTTGTCCAATTCTGTCTCAGGGGGTTTAGTACACGCCCACACTATATAAGGCCTCCTGCGTGTCAGCCTTGTGTAGTGTGTTGCGGTGGTTAAAGACAGACAGAGCGAGAGAGACAGTGTCATTTATTTTGAGTTAGAGCAGGCAGGCAGGCGAGTCAGTTAGCTTTAGTTACAGTGTGTAGAGGATATATATGCATCCCAGGTGTTGTATATATATTTATACACTGTATTCAGTTTAGCTAGATCCGTTCCTGTTATTCTCTTCATAATATGCTGACAGGCAGGCAGGTCATTGTGCTAGCTGCAATATTTTCACTTTGTGTACTGTGTTCTTTTGCACAGTGTGCACCTAAAGCTTACCTCAATACAATTGCTGGTGTTCGCATACAAATACAGGCAGGGAGCTGTAGTATTTTGTTTTAGTGTCCTTTGCACAGGACCAGACATTACATTAAAGCCGCAAGCAGTTTTAAATGACCTTTTTCCTATAGAAATGTCTATAGGACATTTGCATTGATACATATCCCATTGGGCAGGACCCGGATCCCCAGACCATTTTTAGGACAATAACTTGCATATTAGCCTTTAAAATTAGCATTTTGATTTTGAACGTTCGAGTCCCATAGACTTTAATGGGGTTAGCGCTAACTTTCGGACCGTTCGCAGGTTCTGGTTCGAACCGAACCGGGGGGTGTGTTCGGCTCATCCCTAGTGGTAGCCATGCATGTACAATACATCCATCGATGGTCAGCAGATAAATATGCAGCTAACATTAGATTCATACGTGGTACAAAACTGCCCCCCACCATGTATGTGCCACAGCTGTGTATTTAGCTATTGGTCTAATGCTGGCAGCCAATTACATAGTTAATATCAACATTTCTGCTATTTAGCACGCAACACACATTGGCGGTATGATCTCCAATAACGTTAGAGACGGAAGTGATAAATTATGTAGTAGAAGTAAAACAGTACATATATCTTGTAATGATAAGAATATAGATTACACGGCTATAAAGAAGAAAGCTGGAGGTAACATCTAGTAAAATGTATAGATAATATAACATACAGAGACACAAGGCCATGCAGTATATGTGATCTTGAACTTGACACAGTTCTAGGTATCTGATCCCTTTTATCTCATGCCGGTGTACTGTTTGCAAACAGAAAACTGGAATTTGACATCTAGACTTGTTTGATAGAATCCCATGTGTCAACAAAACATGGCATTGGCTAACTGGAGAAATTCATTTTAATATTTGACATATATATACAGTAAGCCTTGATAGTAGAAGCAGTATTAAATTTAAAAAAAAATGTTTTAAATAGAATTTTTTCTAGGCATTAAATAAAATAAAATATCATGGTTTAACCACTTCAATACGGGGCATATACACCTTCCTGCCCAGACCAATTTTCAGCTTTCAGCTCTGTTGCACTTTAAATGACAATTGCGCGGTCATGCTACACTGTACCCAAACAAAATGTTCATAATTTTGTTCCCACAAATAAACCTTTCTTTTGGTGGTATTTGATCACCTCTGGGATTTTTATTTTCTGCTAAACAAATAAAAAAAAAGACCGAAAATACATCCTATGCATTAAGGTGAAAAAACAACTGACAGTTACAGCTCCCCGTTTTACTCCCCTGAGCCCTGGAAAGTCCCATGTTCAGAACAAGCTGGATCTTTTCACAGGGTTCTCAGCTCTTCATTGGATAGATTGATAGCAGTGCAGCCATTGGCTGTCAATCAAGTCCAATGACGCGGGCATCAGGAAGTGGGGCTGAGTCCTGCACTCGGTGGCTATGGACGCCGAATGCAGGACTCGGGAGTGTGCCCGCAAGGTAACCCCTTTGGGAAAGCACTTCCCATAGGGGGTTATCTGAAGCAGGGAGGAGCTGAGAGAGCCACCCGAGGGACCCCAGAAAACGGCGTTTGGGGCCACTCTGTGCAAAACGAGCTGCACAGTGGAGGTAAGTATAACATGTTTGTTATTTTTTTGTTTAACCACTTGCCGACCAGCACATGCTGATATACGTCGGCAAAATGGCACGGACGGGCAAAAGGGCATACAGGTACATCCCCTTTAAATTGCTACCACGTGGTCACGCACGCTCGCGACCCTACCACGAGCTCCGCAGGACCCACGGACCCGTTCGCCACCGGTGTCCCACGATTAGGTCACAGAGCTGAAGAACGGGGAAATGTTGTGTGTAAACACAACATCTCCCTGTTCTGCCTAGTGACACTGTCACTGATCGTATTCCCTGTCATCAGGAACAACGTTCAGTGACGTGTCACGTGTAGCCACGCCCCCTACAGTAAGAAAAACTTCCTAGGGAACACGTAACCCCCTCAGCGCCCACTTATTGCGATTTTTTAACCAAAAATATGTAGAAGAATACGTATCGGCCTAAACTGAGAAAATAAAAAAAAAATTTTGGGGATATTTATTACAGCAAAAAGTACAAAATAAATGTTTTTAATAAATTGGCCCCTGGGAGGCGTCAGCCCTAATGTAATAGTGTATGTACAGTTTGTGCAAGAAACATAATTCTCCTTAAAAAAAAATGCACTTTAGAGGCACTTAAAGTGATGCTATGGGTTTGTTTTTTTAACCACTTCAGCCCCAGATCATTATGTTGCTAAATGACCGGGCCACTTTTTGCGATTCGGCACTGCATCGCTTTAACTGACAATTGTGCAGTCGTGTGACATGGTTCCCCAAAAAAAACTAAAGTCCTTTTTTTACCACAAATCAAGCTTTCTTTTGGTGGTGTTTGATCACCTCTGCGGTTTTTATTTTTTGCGCTATAAACAAAAATAGAGCGACAGTTTTGAAAAAAATGCAATTTAAGCAGAGTTTAATTCCGATTTAATGCTCTCACAGGGGTCACATGACCAGGAGGGTGCCGTGCTAACTCCCAATAAAAAGCCTTGACTGAGAGCCCTTTGTGAGTGTGCGGGGAGCGTGCTTTCGGCACACAACATCCTGCCGCCATGAATACTGATGTAAGGCTGCTAGGCATTAAAGCCAATAGCATATATGCATTGCACAGTCGGCAAGCGGGTAAAGATTCTATGAAAGAAACCAGCAAACTGGCGAAATGTTTGTTGTTTTCACCAACAACGGGGGAGACAATACAGTTGTACAGCTGATATTTGTATAGAGGCGGTGGGCAGGGTGTGGGCAGGGTACAGCACAGGCAAACGTGGAAAAGATATTTTTTATCAAAAACAGACTTTTTGGCCAATTGCAGCACATTCCCTACACTCCTTCATATCCTGGAAGACAAAGGAAGGAGTGTGCTGGAAGGAATTCCATCTCTGAGCCAAAAAAGCCATGCTTCCCCCAGAATGTACAACACAGCGTCAAGCACTTGGGACTCAAAATACATCCCTCCGTGTGTTTTCTAGGAAGAAATTCGGAACGCTTAGCCGACCTCATCATATCTTCTCTCCGCCTACTGAAGGCAGATTTACTGTTTCACCTTTCGACATTCTTTTCTCTTTCCCAGTTAGTGGGCCTCCAGGCTGCTAGTTAGGAGACAATTGAAATAAACAAATTTTAAGTTTAACCACTTCCGGACCGCCCACTGTATATATACATCGACACTTTGAAGATGGATATCTCTGTTATGGCAGCAGCTAGCTGACATAACTTAGTCAGAAGCGGCTCTTTAATTAGGCAAATTAGGTGATCGCCTAAGGCCTCGCACTCACAGGGGCCTTGTGACAGCCTAATTTGCCTGTGATTAATCACCAGGATAGAGTGCCACCACCTCCGGCGCTTTCCTGTGTTTTCTGTTCCCTGTTGTCACCTTGCTGGGTCTCAGGTGTTATATTGCCTGCATATATCAGATGGGTGAGGAGGGTGCTGATCGCCTGTGTACCAGAATCTGTGCATCTTTCTGCCGCCATTTTTCTTACTTTAATTTTATTCCCATATTGGGGATGTGATTGGGGGGGCATCATGTCTACATTTTGCCTAAGGCCTCACAAAGCCTAGAGCCGCCTCTGAACACACTTATCCATCTCTTCAGTGAGCGGTCTGGTTTACGATAATGGTGGTCTCTGTGGCGGATATGGCGCAAGATCACCATTATCAGGGGCCCCCCTCCTGCCACTCTCCCGCGCCGTCCGCTGATTACCGAAGCCATCGGCAGCGGCGGAGGCGATCGGGTCCTTGCTGTGCCTGGATATGGAGACGAGTGTCTCCATACCATAGCAGGGCGGAAGTGACGTCAAAACATCACTTCCGCCCATAGCTCTTAAAGGGACATTTTTTTGTAATTTTTTCAAATGACAAATTAAAAAAAAATTTTTTTTTATTATTATTGCATTTTAGTCCAAATATGAGATCTGATGTCTTTTTGACACCAGATCTCATATTTAACAGGACCTGTCATGCTTTGTTCTATTACAAGCCACCTTGTGGCTGTCACTACTGGTTTTGGGAAGCTGCCTGCTGATGATGCCCCACCAGGCCCACCCTCCTGCTCCTATCATGAATGGGAGCCGAAGCTTACTAGGATATGTGATGTGCATATCCCTGGAGGCTCCTGGAGCACAGCATGTCATTCTGGACAAGACCAAATTGGAGGTGGGGGGCAGACTGGAACATGAAAAAAAAAAAGTGAAAACGAGGTAAAAAAAAACAAGTGGGGCAAGAAGAGTTGAAGCAGGGAAAATACAATTTTTAGTGTAACGCCAGACTTAGATGGGTCGAACCACCTATGGATTTCTACATGCGATTATTGCCCGTGGCTATAGAAGCTAGCAATAATCACTGTGTGTTCTTTGGACAGGGAAGGCTCCCCACCGCCGAGAAAAAACAATAGCTTGTGGGAGTGATCAGTGTTGATGGGGGAATTAAAGGATCACTAAAGGATTTTTTTTAGCTAAATAGCTTCCTTTACCTTAATGCAGTGCTGTTTTCATGTTCTCATTGTTCGTTTTTGCTTTGAAGTTACTGTAATTCTGCTCTGATCTCCACACTTCCGGCTCCTTATGAAAAATCTCATGGCAGCTTTTCACTGTGGTCCAAGCTGTGTGTCTAAAACTCCTCAGAACCAATCAGATTCATTTTAAAAACAAAACATTGCCCTGGGATTCAATTTAAAAACAAAACACTGCCCTGGATGTGTTTGTTTTTGTTCTGTCTCTCTCTCTACTTCACATAAACACAAAACCAGTTTAAAAACAAAAGTGAAACTAGAGGCATATTATATGATTGATTCTTATCTATTTTTAATAATTTTTAAAAGGAATCAGTTAACTTTTATGTCTCTATACCCTGTAAACAGTCATTTCAGCAAAAAAAATGTTTTCCTTTAGTGATCCTTTAAGCGATTTTCTTTCCTGTAACCCATGATTACAGGAAAGAAAATCAGAACGTCTATGACCGGCTTTGGATTCTGCTTCAACTGCTCTTACTGCAAGGAATCCTTTTCTAAACAAAGTAAAATCTCCTTGAACAATTACTGCCTCTGTTCTGTATTATTGTGATCCAGTAGCTGGTCCCGTGTTCCTTTCAGCCCACATTTACCCTTGCAGGACTGTTTATTTTCCCTCTCTTGTGATGTTCGTAACAATTGATTTTCCAAACACAGAGGCCTCCCCGCCAAGGGCATGGCCAGAATCCACATGTGAGCCAACCTTTAGAATGATGCTGCAGCCTTGCCCCGAAGGTCATTGACTGACTGTAGAGAAAACTGTGAAGATTAAATTGATGACATTTAACTAATCAGTGGCAGGACTTGGCTGAGACAACGTCTCTTACATCACATCAGAACACTGCCATGCAAAGTTATTGTCTGCTATGAGACCCATAGACTATGCTTTCCTGACTCTACTATGAAATCCTATTTTATATGCATGGTTCAAAAAACGGTAAAAGCAGTTCAAAACTTTCCTCCAAAAATTTTTTTTTTCTATTCTGAATGTTCAGTTATGTATTTGAAATAAAAATGTTCTGATCAGGGCTTGTTAACGTATGCAGCCAGGTAGTGGAAAAATAGGCAGTTAAGACACAATTTTACTATCCTCCAGGACCCCTCAAGATGAAGAAGGGGGTACCCTTTAAAATTATGGACAGTCTGAAGGCACCCAATTCTAAAATGTAAAAAAACGATTGTAATAGTTTTACATAATGTGGCAGCATCAATACACACAGGGCTGGACTGGGACAAAAATGTTGCCCTGGACTTCATCCAGACCGGCCCAGGGCACAACACATCAGGGCACGGTACAGAGCTCAGGGTACAGGGCACATCACATCAGCGTACAGGGCACAGCACATCAGGGCACAGGGCACATCACATCAGGGTACAGGGCACAGCACATCAGGGCCCATCATTGCACATCAGGGCACACCACATTGAGGCGGGGAACATCAAGGCTCGGGGGCACATCAGACCACATAGGGGCACAAAGCACATCAGGACAAGGGGCACATAGCACATCAGGGCACAGGGCACGGGGCACATCAGGGCATGGGGCACATCAAGACATGGGGTACATAGCACATGAGGGAACATAGAACATCAGGGAACATAGCACATAAGGGAACGGGGTACATAGCACATCAGGGCACATGGCACATCGGGGCACATAGCACATCAGGACAGAGGAAACATCGCACCACAGGGCACATAGCACATCAGAGCACTGGGCATATAAAAGAGGAGGGGCCGCCGGGGGCGGGGAGCAGCCACAGTATGACTTGAGAGACAACTTATTATACACGCTTCCTTGGCTACTCTGCATGCTGGCTAAGTGGATAAATCTCAATCTACCCATCAGGTGCCAGCTGTCGGCAATTGATGGGTAGATATCTGCAGACCTTCAACCGGCCCAGTAAGCCATTGGCCCACCGGGAATCTCCCGGTAGTCCCGATGGCCAGTCCATCCCTGAACACACATAGAACACTCAATGTTAGAAGTGATTTATTCTTTCAAAGCAAATAGACTTTTGCACACTGGTACTGACTAGTATTCCAATGTTTCTCCTCTCCCTGAGTTTCTCTCAGTCTGCTAATTTGACCCCAGTGTTGATAGAGAGGAGCAGGGGAGAGTCAAACAAGATTGCTGTGCAGGTGATCGACACCCTTCTTATATATATATATATATATATATATATATATATATATATAAAAAAAAAACTACCACAATGGGGTGGCGTGAACTGCCGAGATAGGAGGCGAGGCATTTCACCTAGTCTTGCAGTGGGACTGCAATAGGGAACACAGTCCCACTGCACTTGGTGGAAATGGGCCCTTAAAGTGTTTGTTACCCTAAAAAAAAAATGATCCAGTGCTTGTGCAGTGCAATTAGGCCCCCTGTATCACCTGAAATACCTGGCTAATCCTGCCAAGTTCTGCCCTCCCCCTGTTAACTGACCACAGTTTATTACGGCTGCTAAAACTCTGACACCGTGGTCAGTTTACGTGCCTCCGTCATCCGCTGTCTCTCCTTGCTCCCGGTCTCCCCCTCCTCTCTCCCTGCCTGTCAGTTTCCCTTAGGCTAATTCAGTGGATATAGACAATAGAGGACCAAATACAAAGTTAAATGGCCATTTGACTGGAAATCATACCATTTTTCCTAAAACACATTCATTAAATCAGGGCTCGACAAAATCCCAGGAAGCTTAGACTTGCAGAAGGCCACAAAGCCGCAGCCTCAATTACCGGCCGGCGTGGGGCATGATCATGGTGGGCCCGCGCCCGCGGGTAATTGAGGCTTTGCGGCCTTCACAGAAGGAAGTTTAGGCCTGCAGAAGGCCGCAAAGCCGCGGCCTCAATTAGCGGCTGGCGCGGGCCGGCCGCTAATTGAGGCCGCGGCTTTGTGGCCTTCTGCAGGCCTTAGCTTCCTTCTGTGATCTCGGCCATCTTGTGGTGGCCGTTGGCAATACAAGTAGTTACATTACAAGTAGCAAAACAGCAGTTCTAATGTGTTTTTCACTGTTTTCACTGCCATCTCCTTCCCTCTAATTGGAACCCCCAAACATTATATATAGTTTTTATTCTAACACCCTAGAGAATAAAATAGCGGTTGTTGCAATACTTTCTGTCACACCGTATTTGTGCAGCGGTCTTACAAGTGCACTTTTTTGGGGGGAAAAACACTTTTTTTAATCTAAAAATAAGACAACAGTAAAGTTAGCCCAATTTTTTCTTTGTTATATTGTGAAAGATAATGTTACGCCGAGTAAATTAATACCCAACATGTCACGCTTCAAAATTGCATCCGCTAGTGGAATGGCGACAAACTTTTACCCTTTAAAATCTCCATAGGCGATGTTTAAAAAATTCTACAGGTTGCATGTTTTGAGTTACAGAGGAGGGGCTAGGGCTAGAATTATTGCTCTCGCTCTACCAATAGTGGCGATACCTCACATGTGTGGTTTGAATACCGTTTACATATGCGGGCGCTACTCACGTATGCTTTCACTTCTGCGCACAAGCTTGGCGGGACGGGGTGCGTTTTTTGGCTCCTGACTTTTTTAGCTGGCTCCTAGATTCCAAGCAAATTTGTCAAACCCTGCATAAAATTATGTAACTAGACTTCCAATCTTTAAAAACCTGCTGATTTAAACGTCAAGATTAATAATCTATAGTGGGTTAGGGGTTGTATAGGGAGTTCCTAGTGATAATAGATATTTAGTAGCGTGAGATCTCTAAACAAACTAAAATATGTAATCTAAAATAATTTTATTAAAATAAATTCATGAATAAATAAAAAATTCAATAAAAAAGGAATACCTAGAGTTGACAATTACATGTTCCAATTTATGAAATTCAACTAACTACAGCAGGTAGTGAATAACTAAGTAGATGTTTAATCCCCAATCTTATACTCACTCCGGAAATATAATGTGAGGCTCACATGACAAACAATGTAATAACAATATTCAATTGACTTATATTGTGTCCTAATCATATATAGGTAACTATATGTGGGAATCCATATTTACTAATAAAACAGTTAAGTTCGAATTTGACATTCAAACCTTCAGGTGTAAGGGTCCTCATAGTGTATATCCACTTAGATTCCTTTTGACTCAAGACCCTAGTCTTATGAATTCTCCTCCATGCTTTATTACATGTTTCTATACCCCAGAACTGAAGGTGTGCTGGATTTTTATAGTGCACCAGTGCAAACTGCCTGAATACTGAATCACACAATAAAGTGAACCTAGCTTTCTTTATTTTGACCATAGATACGCTTTAATAACAACGATAAAACAAATGCTGCTGAACTTGTGGCAAGCTGCTGAATACACAAGCTGAAATAAATAAATGTTTACTGTATTACTTGCCTAAGGAATTGTAATTTGGCCAGCTGTTCTTGTGATAGTCACCCCTGTGCTAGATCACTCTGAAACCTGAAGAAACTGTTCACACCCTAATAGGGCACAAAAAGGCATTCAAGCATATTTATTGTGAGAATATAAAATCGTTATTTTAATTTCTGTTATTTCTACCCTACTCCTATTAATCTGAATGATCCTGAAGTTTTTTAAACAAAGATCCCACACATTTCCTTCCTGGAATTCTGTGACACTTAGTCACTATGCACTGTGGGTAGGCACTGCTGTGTCACATATTTCACAGAGCCTGTCTTCTGATCGACAGCGGTGCTGAAAGGAGGAGTTTCAGGAGGCAGAATTAGTGCAGGAATCACTGCTTGCCAGCCACAAGGTACCATGGGATATGTAGTCCTTAGAAGTTGAAGAGACACTGCAAAGCAAGCAGGGAATCCAGGAAGTTGTGGAAAGAAACTGCCAGCAGGCAGGCATAACTCATAATATGATTGGTAAGCTTATATTGGATTATCAAATATAACTATTTCTCAGGAACCCAGGGTCAGCTGAGCTTATGTTTGTGTGCATACTTATACTTGTGATCATAGATGTGCATGGGCAAGCCCACAGATTCAGTGGCCTATTTAAACCAGTGGCCTGCCTAGCATCATTGCTGGAAGGTCTTCAGCTGTACGTTGTGACTTGTGTTCCTGAAAGCCTAAGGACCTGGCTCCTTCTGACTATTCTTTGGATTCCCCTTGCTTGCTTACGCCTGCTACTGATCCCTGTTACCGACCTTGGTCTGGACTTTTGATTACGATTGTGCTAGCACGTCACCCACTCCTGTCTGTCTCTAAACCTGGATTCTGATCGTGACCTATCTGCCTGGCTGGGACTGAACTTGTGTCATGACCTGACTCCTCACCAACTTCAGCATCTCCAAGTTCGCTGCATCAATTTTCTGGCACCTGCTCCCTTTCGCTGTCCTCGCAGTTTCTTTCTCCACCACCAGGGGTGCAAAAGGCCACCCTCCTCATCGCCAGCTCCACTAACAGGTACGTGACACTGTTGTTTGTATTGTTATTACAATGCTGATGGTTATAAAATGAAGACTTTAGATTTTTTATTTTTTTTATTTTACTGAAATTTCTAGGGAATATTTTTTAGCCACCCATGTAGGGTTGCCAGTGCCACCTTTCTAAAAGTCAAACCCAAACACTTTAGCAGTACACAGTATTTTTTTTAATAGTATAAACTATACATAAATGTTGTGGTTAAATCATATGAAGTTAATCACAAGAGTCCCCCTTTTCATCAGAGTCCACAGAGTTCCCATTTTACATCTGAACTTGCAGAGCTCCCTTACACTGTAAGGGGGGACTCTGCAGACTCAGATGTAAGGGAGAGATCTGGGGACTCTGACATAAGGGATGCTCTGGGAACCCTGATTTAAGGGGGAACACTGAGATTTCTGATGTACGGAGAGGACCCCAATATAAGGGGGAACACTGCGGCCTCTGATGTAAAGGAGATCTGATTTCCCTTAGTGTACTCACTCAGAGGCAGGAAAGAGAAGGGGGGGGGGGGGCGATTTCAATACGTCCCCAGCAGACAGATTTGTTCAAATCGGTCTGTCCGACCGATTTGAACAAATCTGTCTGCTCGTGTGTATGGGGCCTTAGTGTTGGCTTTGGGCAGTGTGAAAGACACTCTTGGCTTAGACAACTGCAGCCAGCAACCCTGTTGGGAAGCCATAGTCCGGTCTGAATAACGTGTCTGGGTTTCAGGCAGTCTGAAACCTGGATGCATGATTCAAAGCTGGAACTGTCCGAGTCAATCATATTTCCTTTTTTCTTTAGGCTTAGTATAATCCGTAACACTGTTCCTCCTATCTGTGTTAATGCCCTCATGTTAAATGAGTCAGCAGGTGCAAAATATTACAATGTCTTGATTTTGGCTGGAGGTTACCATTTTCCGCCATTTTCAGTAGGGTTACTGCCCCCTATAGGTCAACCCTTATAAAAGGAGCTGCCTCCAAGTTCCTGGGTTGAGCCCTGGGAAAATACTGCCAAGATGTAGCTGGTTACTCTACTGGAGTGATCATCCCCTATGGGAGGGTGATGGGAGCCTAATCAGGGCTCCTTGTGGGAGGTCCCAAGCCTTGTAGCTGCTAATCATGGACTTACTGCCTTCATGGATTACTGCCAATCATGGACTCCTCACCCATCAGGTTTTTATTTCTGCCTGTCCACTAGGGAGATTCACCCTCTCCCCTCACCCTTGGTTCTGGTGATTGTTATCACAGAGAGTGAAAGAGAATCCCGAACTCATAAAGCTCTGTTGCATGACGGCTACAAGAGGCTAATACCAGGTCACATTTAGGCACATACACTGCTTGTATATGAAAATTTCATGTATTAGTTACGTGCAGGATTTTTTTTCTCAGAAAATAGGTGCAGGAACTCAACTATGACCCTCCAACACCCCCCCCCCCCCCACACACACACACACACAACTGCATCAAATGGTGTGGTCATATTTCACTTTCAGTGGAAGGGTCTTAAAGGTGCATTATATAGCAAGAGTGCATTACGTACAGAGTGCTAAGTTGGAGGGGGAATGCTGTTACACACAGAATGCAGAGTTCAGTGGTGTGCTACGTGCAGATATTGGGGGTGTGCTACATACATTGTGCATAATTAGGGAGTGCTCTGCCTACAGAGTGCAGAGTTAGGGGGTGCACTTTGCCTTCTTCCACAGCTGCTTACCTCTGCATCCCCAATCCACATTTCACTTGTTTCCCTAGGGTGACCACATTTCCAAACGGCCAATTCAGGGACCCCCTTCCCAAAAATCAGCTTGTGCTGTAATGAATCACAGCACATCTTGGGCGGCGGATGTGCGGTCTACCCAGAAGCACTGATCACGCCCCCAAAAAAGGCAGCTGCATCGCCACTTTACTCACTTAACCCGCCGCTGATTGGACAGGCGATCACATGGGACCTGTCATGTGTCCCAGGCGATCGCCTACAGTGAGGGGCTGCTGTAGGCGATTAAGCTTATTCGCCTAACCAGCCCCTCGGCGGAAGGAGGAAGTGGGACAGGAAGTCCCACTACTCCTGAAGCCCTCACTCCCCCCCCCAAAAAAATTACATGCCAAATGTGGCATGTAAGGGGGTGAGGAGTGGGATAAGCGGAAGTTCCATTTTTGGGTGGAACTCCGCTTTAAGGATGTAGACTTTTAAGACTGTCCCCCTGCAGCTGTGTCTTGATAAGTCTGCACCTCTCTGTAAAGACTTATTTCTATTTTTTATGATCCCTACAATACGATGGCGCGCCTCTGGCGTTATTTCGAGATGGTAGCATGGAATACAGCCAGTCATCTCGGTTTCATAATTAGAGGTAATCCTCGGCTTTTCCCAGTAATCAGGGTAAGCCCGTTTAGGTTTGCAATATATATTATGATGGAATTTCTCAGTCATTTCTGGTATTTGCAGAGTCCAGCCAAGAACCAGTGGTCGTTTGTGGCCTGTAAATCACAGAGCAAAAATCACAAAAATAAATATATAAAAAGCACCGCAGTCAAACGCTTTTCATTCCAAAACATAAAATGACCGTAAAGGGAATATATAACAAAAATATTGCTGATGGGACTGCGCACCACGGCTGTAATAATATAATAACTTGAAGGCTAAGGGTGGTGCTTCGTTTTTTAAACCCCTTGTCTACCAAGGTTTGTTTATAAATTAAATATACCTTTTCACAGTCAACTCTCAGGTAAGTGATCCAGGCAGCTCTAAGGCTGCATTCACACCTGAGCGTAGTGTTTTGCCACGATTTTGCAGCGTTTTTTTAACGTGATTTTGGACAGGTTTGGGGTCACCAATGTTAAAAACAGAAAAACGTCCAAATACGCTCAATTTGAGCAATAAAAAAGGGTCCAGAACTTGTTTGAGGCATTCGGCATCAGGCGTTTTGGAGTGGAGATGTGAACCATCTCCATTGAGAATAATGTATTTTTTCCCCTCTAGCGTTTTGGAGCTTCATGCTTCAGGCGACAAAACGCTCAGGTGTGAATGCAGCCTAAAGCCCCCTGTTCACTTTTACAGGGCTCCAAAGGTGAAGCAGACTTCAGACCATCAGAATAGCATTTGAGCACAAAAAAAAAACCTTTTCCAAAAAACAATTTCTTAAAATTCTTACCTTAATACTAATGCACACGATCACTTTTTGTGATGTAAAAAACGTCGTTTTATCTCACGAAACAAAACGACGATTTTCAAACATCATTTAAAAAAACGACGTTGCATACACACCATCGTTTTCTGAAAATGCTTTTGCAAAGCGAGGTTACGTAAGACACTTTCGACGGCACTCTGTTCCATTGAAGCTCCCGTCTCATAACTTGCTTCTGAGCATGTGCGGGTTTAAAAACGTTGTTTTAAACGTGGTTTTGCCCACACACGATCATTTTTTGTGAAACAAAAGACGATATTCTGAAAAACGACATAAAAAATTCAAGCATGTTCGAATTTTTTTTTGGTCGTTTTTTGGAGACATAAAACGACGTTTTGCCCACACACGATCATTTTAAATGACGTTTTTTAAAACGTCGTTTTATTTCATCACAAAAAACGACCGTGTGTACGCGGCATTACAGTTATAAACTTTCAAAGCTGTTGGATCCTGCTCTCAGTGCTGCTTTCCTGATCTTCTGGTCTTCACAGGAAAGCGTTAAAGTGGCCCCTTTAGATGTACAATGTTTTTTTCCTTAAAGTGGATGTAAACCCACTCTCATCCTTTCTAAACTACTGCCATAGTGCTGATCTATAAGGATATAGATGCCTCCTGCATGTATCCTTACCTGTCAAATGTCTCCCCTCTGTCTGTTATGAGACCCGAAATACTGCAGATTCTGTGGGTGGATCTGTTGTCTGGAGCTCGGTGGGTGGAGTCGTGATGTCAGTAGACTCCCCGCCCACCTCTACACTCCCCTTGTTAACATGCATTTTCTCTTGTGTATTTCTTACACTAAATTCTGCTATGATCACTAATATCCAGTCAAAATCCCGAAAAGTAACCACATGACTTCAGAAAAGGAGTGGGGGTGGGAATTAAAAAAACAATGCCTGTCTCCAGGCTAGTGCATGAGATATGTAAAGAACCTGATGTTGCAACTGTGATCAGGTGACCTCAGACACACACACTGCAATTCTGCCCAGCTCTCACTAGATACATCTAACCTAAATCACATCACTTTTCTGTGTATATTCTGCTTTCTGTTCTGTGTTTTCACTGCAATATACATTCATTTCCTTGTCACACTGAACAGTGGTACACACCCCATAATGAGAAACATCCAGTCAAAACACAGTAAATGCAGCCAATCCTGGGAGAGCTGGATGGGAGAGGAGGGGAGGGGAGAGGGATGTGAATTGTGAACTTTTTACACAGGATGTGCCTCTGTCTCAGGCTAGTGCATGAGATATGTAAATAACCAGTCACTCACAGCAAGGGGGCGGAACGGACTATGGTTTTTCTCTGTAAGTCCGTTTTATTTCCCTGAGGATTGCTCAGAGCTGGATTAACTCTGTGTGGCAAGACTGGGAACAGATGATAGGAAATCTTATACCCTACATTGTGACATCAAAAAATAAATAAAACATTTCGAGTTTACATCCACTTTAAAGTGGATAAGTCCACATGCTTTAATTTACATTATCCCTTATATATCTGTATATGGATGATGGGACTGTAATTATTTTAATTTAAAAAAATCTAAGTACCTTTTTCCTAATCAATATATAGTTGTCACATGACCCAGGTCTTTCCCATCCTGTCTTCAGGGAAACATAAGCAGGAGGAGCTTCTAGTCCTCTGCTGCTGGTCACGTGTTAAAAATAAAAAATTAAAACCTATGGAATACAGAGTATAAATAAAAAAATATTATGAATAAACTGTTTTAAATTGTCATACAATTATACAGTATATTTGAAATCAAATCTTTATTATTTTTTGGCAATAACATGTCGTTGGCAGATTTATGCCAGTCACAGGCTGTGTCACGCCCCTCCAGCCTG
Organism: Rana kukunoris; assembly: GCA_029574335.1. NCBI lineage: Eukaryota > Metazoa > Chordata > Amphibia > Anura > Ranidae > Rana > Rana kukunoris. The sequence goes on along the minus strand of CM056051.1, from coordinate 500,289,173 downwards.
TGTCTTAGACTAACAGAGAGGTGAAGCCTCCATTAATCTACATGCAATATCCCGTCCCCATTGTGTTTTAGCTGGTTAGTGGGAATGGAGGAACAGGGAGTGGGATAGCATTTACCATTGTGTATACTCCCACATGTGTGACTCTATAGTCACATGATCTGCTCAGATGTGATAGGGAGGAAAAGCTCAGCATAGAAAATCACTGATAACTGAGCATGTGCAGAGCTGCCAACACTGCTCTGCAAAATGTCCAACTAACTGCAATGGGGACATGGACAAAAGGTGGAGATAGAGAACAGCAGGATTAACCAGTTTATTTGCAGAATACAGGTAACAAATCTCATAGGGAGTGAGTGAATGAGTTTGGAGAAGGGAGAGGGGATGAGGAAGAAGGGGTAGGGGAGCACCTTGCCATCCTAGGCTATGGGGCTGTGTGTTTCTATTGTTTCACACAGTGTAGGGAGGACAGCTCTATTCCCTGTATCCAAAAGGTGGCTCCATAGGATGCTGCAAGACGAAGGAGCCACCCTAAACAGGAAACCTCGGTCAAGGGTCATGGCACCAGCTTAAATTGGAACATAGGCAAGGATGGAAAGATAAAAAATCTGCATACTCAGTCAGTGATGACATGAGCTGCTGAAAGTGCCTAAAACAATAAGGGCCAGATTCTCTAAGAAAATCGCCGGCGTAGCGTAAGCCATTTACACTACGCCGCCGCATCGTACTAGAGCAAGTCCTGCATTCTCCATGCACTTGCTCTGTAGTTTGCGGAGGCGTAGAGTAAATCGCCCAGCGTAAGCCCGCGTAATTCAAATGGGGTTGTTTTTTTTTAATTAAGCGCGCCCCCGCGTCGTACGAACTGCGCATGTGCCGCCCGGGGAAAAAGCCCAGTGCGCATGCTCCAGCTCAGCAAAGCGTAGTTGAAACCGACGTCAAAACGACGTGATCGTCACTTACGCAATGCCCTATTCTCGAACGAGTTAGTAAAACGACGTAAGCGACGGAAAAAGCCGACGCTGACCCGACGCCATACTTAACATGGCATCCGACTGCACCCGACGGCATCCGACGGAACTTCGTAAGGTTACTCCTCATAGAAGCAGGGGTAACCTTACGAGTTCGTAAACGATGTACGCATCGACGGGGCGGCGTAAAAGCGATCGGGAATCGGCGTACTAGCCTCATTTGCATATGCAAATCAGAAAACAACTTAAAGGCCACCTAGTGGCCGGAGTTGTCATTACAACTACGATCCGCAAGTGTAATGGTATTACACTTGTCGGATGTTGAAGCGTATCTATGACAAAGTGATGCTAAGCATCACTCGTATAGATACGAGGCAAAAAAAATGGCGATACGACGGGGTATCTGAGATACTCCGTCGTAGCGCCGCTGAGAATCTGGCCCTAAGAGTTTATTATCACGTTAAGGGCATTTCAGCAGAAAGAACAAATTCAACAAAGTTATTATCAAGATAAAGTAAATATCAAAACTGAAAAAGAAAAATGTGCAATATGCTGGGAAAAGGACACAGGTTAACCTTGATAATATGTTCTGCCAAATGTTCTCCTCTTAGTGAGAATCCCAGGAAAACATCCAAGTATATTCCGTGTATGAATATTATCACAGAATTGAGAATCCCAACAGACATGAACTGAAGTGGCAATATGACAGCTGGGTAAACTTTGAGCCATCTTTAAACATCTGGCACTGGTTAGTACTGATAAGCTTAAAATGGCTGTAAGCAATCTGTGTATATACAAGTCAGCATATATCCATCACCAAAGACTAAGGCCCCTTTCACATTGGAGCGGGAGCCGCGGTGGCGGTATGGCGCTGCTAAAAATAGCGGCGATATACCGCCGGGATTGCTGCGGGAATCGGCCGCTAGCGGTGCGGTATTAACCCCCGCTAGCGACCAATAAAGGGTTAATACGGGCGGTATTGCCACGGTTTCCCATTATTATTATTATTGTTTTAAATGGGAAGGAGCGGTGAAGGAACGGTATACACACCGCTCCTCTCACCGCTCCAAAGATGCTGCTGACAGATTTTTTTCTCTCCCGCCAGCACATTGCCTCAGTGTGAAAGCCCTCGGGCTCAGGGCCGGATTAACATAGGGGCTATTGAAGATTCAGCTCCAGGCCCCTTTCTCATTTGCCCAGAAAAAAAAATCGAGAAAACAAAAAAAAAAGATCGATTTTGGGTTTTTTAGCTCGACGACCAGAGGTCACAGAAACCACATATTGGGGGGGGGGGGGGGGTATGCAGTTGAAGACCTACCCCACAACTTTAAAAAAATGGAATGACTATCATTTATGGTTCCGGAGATTCGGGACTGCTTGCACAGTCTGTCAGAAGCTACATACAGAGCGGCCAGTATAAATACAAGCTGACACACTGCAACAGACAGAGAGGATCACAGTGATTATAATAATTATTTGTATATTACTCATGGTATTTTACCCCTTGCCACCCAGGCCAATTCTGACACTTCTCTACTACATGTAAAAATCATCATTTGTTTTTTGCTATAAAATTAGTCTATGGTGGTCTTTGCAACTTTTTATGTTGCACGGTATAGAGCTGCACGATTCTGGCTAAAATGAGAATTGCAATTTTTTTGCTTAGAAGATAGATCACGATTCTCTCACGATTCTTGCCGTGTAACATCATCTTTCACATTGAAACAAAAAAAAAAAAAAAAAAATGGGCTAACTTAACTGTTTTGTTTTTATGGTTTTTATTATTCATTGAAGTGTATTTTTTACCCAAAAATTGCATTTCAAAGACCACTGGGCAAATGCAGTGTGACATAAAATATTGCAGCAATTGCCATTTTATTCCCTAGAGTCTCTGCTAAAATATATATAATGTTTGGGGTTTCCAAGTAATTTTGTAGCAAACAATATCGATTTTAACTTAAAGCGGATCTCCACCCTAAAGTGAAGTTCCGCTGATCGGAACCCTCCCCCCTCCGGTGTCACATTTGACACCTTTCAGGGGGAGGGGGGTGCAGATACCTGTCTAAAGACAGGTATTTGTGGGGGGCGTGGCCTGACACCGCATGGAGTAGGACGTGTCTGAGAGAAGCTCCGTCCATTACTCCTGATTCCTGCAATCCTGTGCTCAACTGAGGACCCCATTATTCCTACGTTTGCTCACAAACATCAGGGGACCATCCTCGCCATGTCTCCACCGAAAAGCCAAAAGTCCACGGCCGTGGCGAAGCTGGATCAATACCGCCGGCAGGACAAGGAGGAGACCAGTGAAGATGGCGCCGCGGAGCAGGCGGGGGGAGAGAAGCAAGCACGAGACACTGACAGGCTGCTGGAGGCTATCACCCTGTGCCGCACTTCACTCACGGCACAGATCGAGGAAGTGAAGGTAGATATATCCCTCATCAGGCAAGACCTGCATAAGCTCCGGGACCGCGTCAAAGCCACTGAGAAAAGGCTGAGCACTGTGGAGGATGCGGTACCCCCCCTCCAGGTCAGCTCCGATCGTATGCAACGCCAGATTTCTCAGTTGTTTTCCAAGCAGGATGAGATGGAGAACAGACTGAGACGCTGCAACCTTCGCTTCATAGGCTTACCCGAGGGTGCGGAGGGGAAGGATCCCACTACTTTTTTGGAACAGTTGCTAGTCAATACATATGGCAGAGAGGCATTCTCCCCCTTGCTGACAGTTGAAAGAGCACACCGCATGCCGGCGAAACCACCACCGCAGGGGGGCCCCCCCCGCACCTTTATCGCCAAACTTCTTAATTATAAAGATCGAGATGCGGCACTCAGGCTAGCCAGAGAAAAGGGCAATATTCCACATGGGAACGTTCACGTGGCCATTTTCCCAGACTTTTCAGCAGAAGTTCAGCGCCACCGCCAGGGGTTCATGGAGGCCAAGCGTAGGCTACGCATAAAGAACCTCAAATACGCCATGTTATTCCCTGCCCGGCTCAGGGTGGAGCACGAGGGCCGAGCACTCTTTTTTGAAGATCCTGAGGAGGTGATCGGATGGCTGGAACGCAGAGGGGCCCCAGAGAATGCTGACTGAGATCGTCGTGAGTACATCCCCTGACTTTTCTTCTCTACAACCGCTGGTGTCCGGCCTGATCCTTCTTTTCTCCCTGCCCCCTCTCCCCTTTTTTTTTCTCTTACTTCACCCTTACCCCCTGGTCTGCCTAGGACCTCGCGCCATGTTTAGGCGCCGAACCCCACGGTGGATATATCCTGCTGTAGTTTTATTTTATTTTTATTTTTTGCTTACTGTTTTTTGACCTCTTCTACATGTCTCCTTTTGCCCTCGGGCCGGATGACCTAACATGCAGCACTACACACCTGTGCCTTTTGTACTCTGAAAATCCTTTAGGCCTTGCAACTTGGATCTGGCTCAAATGTGGACCAAACTAACCCAAACAGGGGCCCTATTCCCTTCTCCCCCCGTTTATTTTTATTTTTATTTTTGCTTTTATGTTTCCCCCTGCCCCCCCCCTTCTTATTTGTTCTCCTTTTTACGCATTCCCCTTGGTCTGACGTACCCATGTTGCTATGACGGAGGTAGCAGCCTTGAGCTTTCTACAGTCCTACTCCTCACATGCAAAGTTCAGCGAGACTTTCCTCCACATTGCAAGGAGACTTGTTGCCATGCCGTGTGGAGCAGCCATACACCAACCCAACATGCTCCCACTGCACTGAGGGTCTAGCTGCCCCGGCCCTTTACATTCTTTTGGTGACTCCGCATGGTAGGGCTGTTGCGGGTGTTTTTTATTTTTTTTCCTTTTTTTGGGGTTTTTACCAAGCAACACTGTCTCATTTCTGTTTTTTGTTTGCAATGTCTACAATGTTCAGGGATGATGCCCGCACCAGTTGGAGGGAGTGCAGGGCGGGGTGGGGGGAGGGGGGTTAGGTTGTTGGTTTTTTGTTGAGTATATTTGTGCATGTCATGTTCTGGATAAAGGTAACACAGTATTCCCTTGTAGGCTTACAGGCCTCCTATCAGGTACTCAGCACGCTCTCATGGCCGGCGTGGATGACTAGTTTAGTCGTCAGCGCGGTGACCGGCGGGGCAGGGCCTATGCGCCCACCTGAGTCGCGTGACTTCTCGTATGCAGACCCATGACATCCTTGAAATTTTGACCTGGAACGTCAGGGGTCTCCGCGAGAAAGTGAAACGCTCGGCAGCCTTCACATTCCTTAAAAAACAACGGGCTGATGTGGTGGCACTGGTAGAGACCCATGTGGAAGGGAGGTTGCAGATGGCTCTCCGTCGCCCATGGGTGGGGTGTGCATTTCATTCGACCCACACCACACATTCACGCGGAGTTTCCATTCTCATTGCCTAATCGTTCCACTTTGAATTATGTGAGGCTACTACGGACCCACAGGGTCGATATGTTTTTTTGTCTACCAAACTGTATGGGGAGCCCTTCCTTATCCTGGCATTCTATATCCCGCCCCCGTTCTCCATGCCCATCGTCCTGGAGGGGATCGCATTTATGGCCAGACATCCCTCTACCCCGGCGATCTGGCTGGGGGATTTCAATACCACACTAAATCCCTCCCTAGACAGGCTTCAACATACGCACTCCTCTACCAAGATAGCTAGGGTCACTAAATTCTCCCAAATGACCATATCTATCCACCTGACTGATACATGGCGGCATAAATATCCCACGAGACAATCATACTCCTGTTTCTCATCTACACATAATTCCATGTCCAGAATTGATCTTATCCTTATCTCACAGTCGTTGATACCGCGCCTTGGGGAAGCTGCTTTCTCTCCTAGACTACTATTAGACCACAGTCCGTATTGGATAACTATAGTTATGCCTATTGACAAACCCAGGCGCACATGGCGACTGAACCCATTCTGGCTCTCTCTATTGCCGGAGGAGGATGAACTCGTCGACGAATGGCAAACATTTTTCAGGGACAATGACCAATCCGCCCCGATAGAGACGATCTGGGAGTCCTTCAAGCTCCATGCCCGTATGCACTTAACCTCACGTATCAATCGGATAAAAGAGGACTCAGCTATTGCCCTGGATAGGGCGATGGCAGATTTGTCCGTCAAAGAACAGGGATTCACGGCAGATCCCACCTCAACAAACGCAGATGCCCTGAAGCTGCAGACCAGATTGGTCACCCAACTTCACTATGAGAAAGCCAGGCGGAAAATATTCTTTATGAAACAGAACAGGTTCGAGCACGGGGGAAAAGGCTGGCAAGCTTCTAGCTTATCTGGTCCACAGCGAGGATAGACCACCGATAGTGATTTCTCTTCGCGACTCTAACGGGTTACTAATTACAGACCCACCCGCGGTGTGCGCTATGTTCCGTGACTTTTATGCTGACCTGTACACATCCACGAGCCCGGCGGATACGGGACCAATGGACTCCTTTCTGGAGGGCCTGACGTTCCCCCGCTTGACCCCTACACAAATTGAACAGTTGGAGGCCCTGCTTACCTCGGAGGAGGTGGCGGGGGCTGTAGCTGGGTTCGCCAGGTCCAAATCCCCGGGTTCGGACGGTCTCCCATTTGAGTTTTATTCCCAGTATTGTGAAGTTCTTGTACCTAAGTTATTGGCCCTCTATAATCACTTATTTAAAACATTTTCACTTCCACCTTCCATGCGGGAGGCAACTATAGTTCTCATCCCCAAACCGGGCAAAGACCCGATGTACCCCGAATCCTATCGCCCCATCTCCCTTCTCCAAGTAGATGTTAAAATACTCGCCAAGATTTTAGCAAACCGTCTTAACCGATTTATACTCTCACTCATACACCCAGATCAAGCAGGATTCATGCCTGGCCGTAATACCTCATTTAGTTTGCGTAAACTATTAATCAACTTACAAGCTACACATGAAAACGTAGGAACCCGAGTTGTAGTGACGCTAGATACGGCCAAGGCGTTTGACTCTGTGGAGTGGACATTGCCTGGAACGCTACGGCTTTGGTCCCAGATTCCGCAGATGGGTTAGACTCCTCTATCAGGCCCCCACGGCTAGAGTGGTGGCGAACGGCTGGCCATCCTCGGTCTTTACCCTTAGTAGAGGCACAAGGCAGGGCTGCCCACTCTCCCCACTCCTCTACGCTCTTGCAGCCGAGCCACTAGCTATGTCTGTCCGTGCAGACCCCCAAATTCGGGGCCTGCAGCTGGGCCATCTAATAGAAAAGATTAGTTTATATGCGGATGACACGCTGTTATACCTAGCCGATTCTGGCCCCTCCCTTCAGGCTGCTCTTCAGACGATTGAGAGGTTTGGACAGTTCTCTGGCCTCAAGATTAACTGGGGGAAGTCGCAGATTCTCCCGATTGATAGTTTCCCACCACCTGAGTCCCAGAAAAATCTTCCGCTCCAGAGAGCCGATGTCATTCGATACCTGGGGATACACATCTCCAGGAGACCGGCCGATTATGTTGTCCTCAATATAGAACCATTGTTCTCCCTGATCAGGACCAAGATTCGCATATGGGCTCGTCTACCTCTTGGGGTGTGGGGGCGCGTTAACCTGGTTAAAATGGTACTTCTGCCAAAGATATTATACGTTCTGTGGCACGCCCTGACATACCTGCCACTCAAGTACTTCAAATCAATAGAAGCCCTCATTAGGCCCTTTGTTTGGGGCATAAATAGGCATAAACTCGCTTGGCAAGCACTCAAAAATCCGACGGACATGGGGGGACTGGCGTTACCGGATTTCAACCTATACTACATTGCATCCCAACTATCTCAGTTGTTTCATATCGATAAGACAGACGGTGATCGTTTCAGACTACTGCTCTGCCCACGGGGGGCCCGGCGCACTGGAGACCCGCTCTACACGGTGTCGACGGGCTCCAGGGGTGCCGAGCCGAGCGGAGATAGGGAAACTATGCTATATTTGTATAGGCGAATTTGGGACATAGCTTCCGCCAAACACAACATACCCCCCATCACCGACTACACACCACTTTGGCATAACAGAGACCTGACTGAATTCCTTCGGGTTCAAGGCTCAGAGCTCTGGGCCTCACAGGGAATATTTTACCTGCACCACTTATTTGAGAATGGCAACCTTAAAAGTTACCAAACGCTCAGGGAGGAATTCTCCCTCCCTGACCATATGCTCTTTCGGTTTCTCCAGGTCCGACATGCAGCACAGGCCCAGTTCCCACATGCTCCGCCACAGCCCACCCCGCACCCCATCATGGCCATAGCCAAGAGTAAAGACCCACGCGGACTGATATCCGAGTTCTACTGTATGCTTTCTGCCCCTCAATCAGCTAAATTAGCGTTTGCTCTGAAGCCCCGCTGGGAGGTGGACGTGGGACCAATGGAGGATGAGGAATGGGAGGAGGCATTGGATACCTGTAAGAAAGTGTCCCCTAGGCTCTCGGATAGGCTCTTCCAGATCTACATGTTGCATAGAGCATATCTTACCCCTATCCGTGTGGCCAGATACAAACGCAATCAGTCTACTATATGTCCTCTGTGTGGTCAAGAAACTGGCACGTTTTATCACCTCCTTTGAACCTGCCAGAAGATCCAGGACCTCTGGAGGCAGGTTGTAACCTTCCTCCATGACGTCATGGGCTCGCCTATAGCGCCAGACCCAAAACATTGCATATTGGGGATATTCCCGGACAATATGGACAAATATACCCAGATATTCTTATATGAAACCCTGTTCTCTGCCAGAAAGGTCATTGCCAGGAATTGGATGAGATCTACACCCCCGGGGTTCTCAGAATGGAAGGCGGAGGTTAATGTGAACCTCCCTTACAAAAAATGTGTATATATTAATAGAGGCTGCCCGGATAAATACGAAAAAGTTCGGGATCGTTGGCTGAAAGCCCCAGAGACCTGCGGTTAATGGTGGCCCCCCTTGAGATGTAATACTAGAATTGTAGGGAACGCTGCCTTGATTGATTTCTTTGTACGCTATGAAATGTATCTTCTGCTGCTGTGGTCCTAACAGTGTTACCGACTTCCATGGTGCTCTCTCCTGTAACTTGTATGCACGTGACAGTTTTGATGACATGTATGTACCCTTTTTCTTTCTTGTTTTTTTTTTTTACTCAATAAAAACCTTTGTTCAAAAAGACAGGTATTTGCACCCACTTCCGGCCCGCAGTCTCGAGCAAAAGACGGGTTTTTCCCATCGTGTGCTGGGAACTCTCGGCTCCCAGCACACAGCGGGAGCCAATCGGCAGGCGCAGCGCGACTCGCGCATGCGCCGTAGGGAACCGGGCAGTGAAGCCGGAGCGCTTCACTTCCTGGTTCCCTCACCGTGGATGGAGGGGGGAGCAGCAGAGAGACGAGCGAACGCTCGTCCTCTGCTGCGGAGAATCAGCAAACTGCTGCGAAGAATCAGCAAACTCTGCATTGGAGATGTCAGGGGGGTTGAATCGAGATCAATCAATTAATTGTGCAGCTCTAGCACGGTATTTGCGCAGCAATTTTTCAAACATGTTTTTTTTTGGAAATAAACTGTTTCATTCATTAAAAAAAAAAACACCAAAGTTAGCACGATTTATTTTGGTATCCTAAGCGATGCTTTAATTTTTTTTAGGTAACATGTTTAGAGTTACAGAGGAGGTCTAGTGCTAGAATTATTGTTCTCGCTCTAACGATCATGGTGTATGTAACCTGTCTGTATCTGGCTCTCATACTAGCCAGTGCCTACCCAGCCACTGACTGGTATCTCTCCCCAGCCTGTCCCCACACACAATATCACCTGCTGACCTGTGGATGGGGGAATCACTTCTGTAGTGTTATTGTGTTCTGCCTGTGAGTACAATGATCAGTGTTGCTAACTATAGCTGGTAACCTGTACATACTCTCCACACTTCTCTCCTGTACATACTTCTCACTGTCATACCCTACACACTCCTCTCCTATACATAGTGCCCACCGTCATACCCTCCACACTCCCCTCCTGTACATAGTACCCACTGTCATACCCTCCACACTCCTCTCCTGTACATAGTGCCCACTGTCAAACCCTTCTCACTCCTTTCCTTTACATAGTGCCCACTGTCAAACCCTTCTCACTCCTCTCCAGTACATAGTGCCCACTGTTAGACCCTCCACATTCCTCTCCCTCACCTGCACATACTTCCCACTTATATACCGTCCGTACTCCTCCCCTATGTCGCTTACCCACAAAAACGGCTCTTTAAAATGATACTGACTACTTTCAATGCCCCATTATTAGTACTCATTTAATTTTGTGATTACTACTGTGATGTATAGAGAAACATAGTGGATCTCAGCTACTCTAAATACAGCACTTGTAAAATAAAGTGTCCCTGCAAATATTTTTTAAATGTTGGCAACTATGCACTTAGGCACTGCCAAGGGCCACTGGTTCAGTAGGGGGCCCCATGAGAGGCTCCTGGGATTCTGTGATATTAAGCGGTAGTAAACTTTCCTGACATTACTACTTTTTAGAGGCCCTGGGGTAGATTATGCCACAATGTACAAGTATGCACAGCATATTAGCACATTAGGGTACACTTAAATTTTCAGACTGAGCCCTCCAGTGTTGCGCTGTGATCAATCACTTGCCTTGGCTGGGCTGCATAGATGTCATTCCCAAGCATTTATTATTTATAAAAGGCCCCACCAAAAATCATCAGCACCAGGCCCATGATGTTCTTAATCTGGCCCTGCTCGGGCTTTCACATTGAGTATGCAGTGAAGGAGTTTTTCAGGCGGTATAGCAGCGCTATTTTTAGCGCTGTACCGCCTGAAAAACTCCTCAGTGTGAAAGGGGTCTTAGATGGTTCAAATCACAGTTTGTTCAGCAGGAAGCGGCCGGGATTCAAACCATGTACGTATCAGCCTGTTAGATTTTACATGTGATAATTGCTAGTGGCCGTTATAGCCACTAGCTATAGGTTTTGTGAGGCATTAGGCAAAACTTGGCATGGGACCACACTCACACCCATGATGGGAAAAATAATTCAAGAACAAGAGCCTCTTCCCCACAACCCTGGCTGTAGGTTGTGGGGGTCTACGCGCAGGTGGCTTATCGGGATCTGGAAGCCCCCTTTAACATGGTGAACCCAACCCCTTGTGATGTCATTGACTGAGGGCATGCTGGGTCATTGATGTCACAAAGGGTGGTGTCATCGATATTCACTGGTTGTTAGGGACGCTGGCGGCCCCTCTCCTGAGTCAGGGCTCTTAATGCTGCCTGAGCACAGCAGCGTTAAGGTCCCCTGTCCCTCAAAACTGGGGTAATGCATTGGGTAAGTTAGGCAGCCATGAGGCCCCTGTGAGTGCGAGGCCTTGGCTGACCGCCTAATTTGCCTAATCAATGCCTGACTGCATTGATGGGGGAATTGAGCGATTTTCTTTCCTGCAACCCATGATCACAGGAAAGAAAATCACTCTGTCTATGGCCGACCTTGGGCTGGCCATAAATTATTATTTTTTTGATCAGCCAGTAGGCTGATCAAAAAATAAATAAATAAAGGATTCTCCCATCCACACAGGTGAGCCAGATGGAGGAATCCTCCCCACTGAGATACTTTATTTTTTGTCGATCATTAGATCAACTTCTGTTGAGCAGGAATGATCATACCGATCCATATATGGCCAACTTTACACTACAGTGGTTTTGAAAAGTGTAGAAAAAGGATTTTAGAAAATGATTTTAAATATTTTTTTTTTTTTTTTTGCTGTCAATCAAATCCAATGACGCAGGTGCCAGGGGGCGGGGCTGAGTCCAGCATTCCTGTTTATGGATGCAAATGTTGGAGGTAATCCCCCGGGAGAGCGCTTCTCCTAGGGGGGTTATCTGATGCAGGGAGGAGCTGCGATAGCCACAGAAGGACCCCAGAAGACGGTGTTCGCGGGCCACTCTGTGCAAAATGAACTGCACAGTGGAGGTAAGTATGACATGTTTGTTATTTTTGAAAAATAATACTAGAATCATTTTAAGAATAAAAAAAAAAAAAGCCAAGAAAAAAAGGAAAAAACAGAAATAGAAATATACATTATTTGTGCAACTTTTCAGGGCAGCTGCCATTCAAAGTCAAACTTGAGGATAAATAGCGTGAATATCGTCCAAATACAAAAGCCATGTGTATTCTTCCCTGAATCTTGGCGTGCTTTGTGTATTTCTTCCAAATCTGTGCACTAATCCAGTGTGAGACTTTCCTTTGTGTAGGTGATACAGCGTATAGCATTCAAATGGTATGATGGCTGCGGGTGACGTCACGATGGATGGAAATGACGTGACGTCACCCGCAGCCATCGTATCATTTGAATGCTATACGCTGTATCACCTGGCACTGGTTATAGTGCCTTGTTTGTAATGCCTCGTACACACGATCACTTTTTGTGATGAAAAAAAATGTCATTTTTCATCATGAAAAAAAAATAAATTTTTCAAACTTCATTTTCAAAAATGACGTTGCGTACACACCATCATTTTTGGAAAATGATGAACAAAACAACGGCACTCTAAAGGGGAAGTTCTATTTGCTTTTAGCTGGTTACTTGTTAGTAAAAGACGATTCCTGCTTTTTTGTCTGTTACAGCGTGATGAATGTGCTTACTCCATCATGAATGGTAGTTTTACCTCCCGTCTCCTAACTTGCTTCTGGGCATGTGCGGGTTTGAAACTTCATTTTTTACGTAGTTTTGCCCACACACGATCATTTTTTATGACACAAAAAATGACATTTTGAAAAATGACATAAAAAATTTGAGCATGTTCGAATTTTTTTTTGGTCGTTTTTCAGAACACATAAAATGGTGGTCTCAGTCCGGCTCCCGGTGGGTGTGCTATGTGAGGTAAGCCTGCGCTTAGTACACCCACCCCCTGCCACAAAAACCACCACACTTACACGCACTCGAAATTGGGTTAACATGCACGCACTTTGGCCACGCAGTCTCTAAAAAAAAGAGAGGCGAAGGACTAACAGGGCTGGCTGAGCGGCTAGATCCTCTCACTCCCTCATAGGGGAGTCCCTCTGCCCCGTTGGGCTTCAAAGCGGAGCAGGTAGGGCGGGCTGTGTGGGAGGACCCCCTCACACCTGCCATTGCCACCCGGGGGCATGGAGAAAGATGGCAGATTGCCTCTGGGGGAAGTCTGCCTACTCCCAACTCCTGCAGTCCGGCTCCTCTCTCGAGTACACGCACAAAATACACTTAAAAAAAAAAAAAAAGAAGACATAAAATGACATTTTGCCCACACACGGTCATTTTAAATGACATTTTTAAAAATGTCATTTTTTTTCATCACAAAAAGTGATTGTGTGTACGTGGCATAAGTGTATTTTAGTGTATTTTAATTTTACACATTAAAGATTTTCTATATGGCAGAGAGCACTATGTATTTTCTTTATGCTTCTATGATCCTTACTGCATTGGAATTCACAAGTTGCTGTCATCCTCTGACCTCGGATCTCCTGGTCATACGCCTGAATCATCTTTAAAGCGGATGGTTCACCATAAATAAATATTAAAAGCCAGCAGCAACAAATACTGCAGCTGCTGACTTTCAATATTAGGACACTTACCTGTCCTGGAGTCCAGCGCCGTCCACAGCAGAGGATGAGCGATCGCTCGTCACCCTGCTGCTCCCCCCTCCATCCACGGCGAGGGAACCAGGAAGTGAAGCGCTCCGGCTTCACTGCCCGGTTCCCTACGGCGCATGCGCGAGTCGCGCTGCGCCCGCGATTGGCTCCCGCTGTGTGCTGGGAGCTGAGAGTTCCCAGCACACAACGGGAAAAGCCCGTCTTTTGCCCGAGACTGCGGGCCGGAAGTGGGTGCGGATACCTGTCTTTAGACAGGTATCTGCACCCCCCTCCCCCCTGAAAGGTGTCAAATGTGACGCCGGAGGGGGGGAGGGTTCCGATCAGCGGATCTTCACTTTAGGGTGGAGATCCGCTTTAACATTACCTGCAAGGGAAGGTATATGTGACCCTCTATGATCTAAGGGTCCACAGTGCAAGGTGAGTGGCCAATCTTATCACTGGTGGAGCCGATCCCTCACTATTCACGTAATCACCTGCATGTTACATCTATATATCATTGATCACCATTGAAGAACACACGGAGGGTCTTTTAGATATTTTGATCTATAGACTAGAAATAGCGCTGCACTGTCTATGTCTGTTTGCACCTTGCTGGAGCCCTGCGAGGGTACCTACCATGAAGAACCTTTAGTACATGACCCTGCGTAGTCAACTTAGAGACAATGGCCCGGATTCACAGAGATGGGTGCATATTTACGCCGGCGTAGCGCACACATAGTACGCTACGCCGGCGCACCATGGAGAGGCATGCACTGAATTCAGCAAGCTATTGCTCCCAACTCCGGCGTATTATACATTTCGAAGGCGCAGGCTGGTGTAAGTGGAAGTAGGTGGAAGTGGGCTGGAAGTGGGCGTGATCAATGCTAATGAAGCGTGACCCCATGCAAATAATGGGCCGGGCGCCAGACAAGTACTTAAAACGAACTGCGCATGCGTCGAGACGTGGATGTATCCCTGTGCTCACAACCACGTCGGAACAACTGCCTAAGATATGCTGGATCACTGTGTACGCCGTTAACGTAACCTACGCCCAGCCAGATCCACGTCCTACGTAAAATACGTAGGCTTGAGTTCCCTGGTGCAGACCTTTGCATGTCTGGTGCTGACTTACACCTTCTTTATGGGGAATAACTTTACGGCGGACGGAAAACTTACACGTAGAGCCTGCGCCGGGCGCACGTACATTCGTAAATCGGCGTATTTCCCTCATTTGCATATTTGAATGGCTAATCAATGGGAGCAGCAACATGCGTCCAGAAGAAAAATGCGCCACGTTACGCTAGGGTAGGTAAGATACGTTGGCGTAGGGTGGCCAGTTTTTAGGCGTATATTGGTTTGTGACTCAGGCGCACAGATACGCCGGCACACATTTGCACTTACGTCGGCGTAACTTGATTTACGCCGGCGCAAGTGTTTTGTAAATCCGGGCCCAAGTTTTAATTTTTTTTGCCTCTCACCTATTATTTTGGTTATTGTAATCTCGGGGTCTCCTAACCTACGATTATACCTTGTCTAGGTCTATGTTTCGTTTTTGTGTATTTTGTTTTGTATGTTTTTTTACAAAAGCAATAAAAAGAGAGAAACTTTGTCAAATTTCCTGTCGTCCATCCAAAGCACAAACTAAATGGATAGATCTGAGTATCCCCCGTGCCCCAAACATATCCCCAGGCAGGAGGGGAGAAAGCAAACCCTCTGGGATAACTTGGTAGAGGCTGTGAGTAGCATCCCTATAAATTTGTAGCCTTCAGTTAACTCATCCCAAGGCTTCTTCTGTGACATTGTTAAATTGAATCATTATATACTGTGTAGTCATTGATTTTATATTCCACTTTGTTTATTGGGATCTATTCATCCAATATGTCAAGGATCTGAGATAACCAGAGTGGAGCCATGCACAATAATGCTGTCAGACTTCTGCAGCTCCCCACATGCAATAAGGGAGGGAAATGACCACCCCGTTTCACACTTAGGCCTCGTACACACGACCGAGAATCTCGTTGTAAAAGAAACAAACGAGTTCCTTGTCAGGCTTGACGAGAATCTTGTCAAGCTTTCCTTGCATACACAAGACAAAATCTTGTCGTTCTCAAATGCGGTGACGTACAACACGTACGACGGCACTATAAAGGGGAAGTTCGATTCCACTGGCGCCACCCTTGGGGCTGCTTTTGCTAATCTTGTGTTACCGCGTGTTAGTAAAAGTTTGGTGAGAGACGATTTGCGCTTTTCAATCTGTTACAGCGTGACGAATGTGCTCCATTACAGGCGCTACTTTTACCGAAGGCACGCTCCCATCTCATACTTTATTCTGAGCATGCGCGGGTTTCTAAGCATACACACGAACGTGTTTTTAGTCGTAAACCAGCCCGACGAGAAACACGACGAGGAAATTGAGACTCCCGACGAGAAAAAAGAGAGCATGTTCTCTTTTTTTCTCGTCGAGATCCACGACAGTTTTCTCAACGAAAAACATAAACACGACCGTTTTTCTCAGCAAAAATGCTCTGCCAGCATTTTTCGTGATGGATTTTGCAGAGGAAAACGGTCGTGTGTACGAGGCCTAATACTTTATCAAATGACCAGGAAGTAGTTTCACAATGTTCTCATAACTTCTGGCATCTTTCTTGCTCAGAACAACTAGTAAGGGCCCTTTCACACGTACGGACCGTATGTCAGCATTTTCATCCATCCGTTGCGGATAAAAACGGGACATACATTGGGCCCCATGTGATTACGGGTGGCAAGGGATGACCATCCGCTGACACCCGTAATTGTCTGCCTCCGTAAAGATCAGTTTTTTCGGAA
This sequence comes from Rana kukunoris, assembly GCA_029574335.1. NCBI lineage: Eukaryota > Metazoa > Chordata > Amphibia > Anura > Ranidae > Rana > Rana kukunoris. The sequence continues at coordinate 500,272,825 of CM056051.1, read as the reverse complement.
ATCCTATTTTTCTTCCGTCTGCGGATCGGATCGGATGAATACGGACATACGGTCCGTGGTTATCCGATCCCCCATAGGGAAGAGCAGAGGAAAGACAGCCAACAGCTCAGCGGGGATTTGCAAAGGGATCCTCGCTGAGCTTACGGACACACACGGAGCGGATCAATACTGATCCGCCCGTGTGAAAGGGCCCTTAAAGTGTTCCATGATGGATATTCACAGTAGTAGAGTCATTCTCCTCAGTTGTGAAATTATGTTTTTAAATTTGGTCTCAAATCAGTTGACTTAAAATCAATCTAAATCATCGATCTGCTTCTCTATGCCTCGTACACACGACCATTGTTTGTGACGGGAAAACTTCTATGAGAGCTTTTCGTCTGGAATCCGGCCGTGCGTATACTCCATCGCAGTTTTTCGGACAGGAAAACTGCCAGACAAAAAAAAAAAAAAAAACAGTATCTCTTTTTTCCCGTCAGAAAAAAAAGCCTGGTGGGAAAACCGTTCATCTGTATGGTTTTCCGACGGGTAAAAAAAATGTGCATGCTCAAAAACAAATCTACGCATGCTCAGAAGCATAGGACTTAATTTTCTCGGCTTGTCATAGTCTTTTACGTCACCGCGTTCTTTGCAGTCACCGGACTTTTGTGTGACTGTGTGTATTCAAGAAGGCAGGCTTGTCAGGAATTCCGTCGGGAAAACCGTTGTTTTTTTATGCAACGGAAAAAAACGGTCCTGTGTACTAGGCAAAATGGTCCTCTAAAGAATATTTGTCTGTAGTGAATCGTCCTGATCCGTGTCCTTAATTCACCATTGGGTAACATTTTTTTGTGCTCAGCAATGTTCAGTTGTTTCCTAGGGTCTCTAGTTAATTATCATAAACTCTATAAAATTACGTTAAACCTCGGTGACTGAGTTACTTAATCACTAAAGTCCCTGAGTCAAACTCAAGAACACCCCATACAAGAAATAATTTATTCAGCTAACTGGGTCCATAATTTAACATTGCCAGAGAGTTTTTTCCCTAGTCATAACATTACATGAAAATGTAGAATCTTCAGTATAAAACCTTTTTGGTATTTTCTCTGCCTCTACTAAAGGACACTAAACACCTACAGCTACAGATCACTTTGCATTGACTGTACATGCATGATCCATATTGGAGCATGGTCTTTCATAAGACAGATTTTCCTGAAAACATGGACATTTCTTCCAGGTGTATATGCTTGAATGGAATCTGAAGGATCTGAAGAAAACAACAGTAGTGCTCTGTAAATTCTAACCTACTTTGTACCAACAACAACAACAAAATATGAGTTTCCACATAGTAATATAGTGAGGGTCCCGATCTACTAGAGTGCTGACTGTAGCCTGCCACCTGACATAGCCCCCAACTGTCCCTGATTTCAAGGGACTGTCCCTGATTTGGAGCAAAGTCTCTCTGTCCCTATTCCCTCCTCATTTGTCCCTCATTTTGGTCAGATCTATATAGATGTATATAAAATGCACTTTTTATTTTTTTTTAAATATTTCCCAGTGCTAAACCTTTCATCTGATTTCTAAATTGCTCCATTTGTAAATTTCAAAAGCCAATATAAAGGAATAATAGTGGTAAAAAAAAGCACTTTTTGGTTTAACCAATCTTGTTTTTTTGTACAATTCTCCTTTAAGGGGGCGTGGCAAGGGGTGTGTTTTATGCCTGCATACTTTTGCTGATAGGTGTCCCTCATTCCCATCTCAAAAAGTTTGGAGGCATGTACCTGGTGCTTCCGAAGGACGGGAAAAAGGACAGCAGTACAGTGGAAATATACAGTATGTACAGTATGAGAGTGCCCCACCAAGTTTTTTTAAGCAGACTGCTTAATTGTTTAGCTTTTGAACTCCCTCTAGTTTAAGGTGACCAGATTTTTAAAATAAAATCCGGGGAAATATTTTTTCTTTACTAGTAATGGCGGCAATCAGTGACTCTCTGCCCATTGCCGCCCACCTCACAGCCTCTCAAGTCTTACTCTTCGGGGGCCCCGGCTTCTACTGGATGGGGAGCGGAGGAAGATCCCTCAGCCAGGGAAGGCAAGGAGATAGGCAGGTGGCTGGCCAGGATTTGAGCCAAGGCAGAAGAACATGTGAGCGAAGCTGAATGGGCATGCGCCCAAAACTGAAGAAATATTCCCTCCACTCCGACCAGCACATTATCATCAGAAAGGGGCACAGATAATTGGAAAAATACACCCCCTAGTAGGCACAGTGCAGCAGGGGGGTGTAATTCTATTTTTTTTATTTTAATTCTGCACTGACTGTCTTTGAAATTGCCCCTGTCCCCTATTAAATCCAATCTGGGGACCAAACCGGGGACAGTCTTGGTCCAGGGACAGTGTCCTCAATCAGGGGACTGTCCCCTGAAACTGGGGATGTCTGGTCACCCTACTCTAGTTGCTCCATGTATTGGTTTGCATGAGGTGCCAGCCCAAGAACATTTGGTCCTCAAAAAAAGAGCTTTCCAAGGCCAGGACAAGAACAACAGGGATAGTGCGGACGAAAAAACTATTTATAAGCAGGACTGTGATTCTGAGAATATCAACTCTTTAAAAGAGTTTGGCTTATTTCTGTATCAGTGGAAAGAGTAGAATTGCTGGGCATAGCACCTTTAGGTTGGACACAGGGACCCAGTGGGGGAGCCAAAGAGCAAAGTTTGCTATGTCATACTTGTGCATACCAGAGAAAGTTAGTGCTATTAACCACTGCGTGAGTAAACAGAGTTGCCCTCTGTAAAGTTCATGTTTGTTGTCATCGAAAATCTCTAAGTGTATTGCCTGATCTGTGTATCTCACCACTCATGTACGAAGTAAAGTGCTCTTCTCCATTTGACTTATGCCTGCTGTGTAGACTCATCCCCTTCATCTTCGAAGAGTACACAGCAGTAGTAGTTGGAACAATCATCAATTCCCGACTCAAATACGCAAACTCCCCTCTACCTCGGACTCCTCAAATATCAAATTTTGCGTCTACAAGTCGTCCAGAACACAGCAGCCAGACTGGTAACTGGAAAAAAAAATGGGAATCAATAACCCCGTGACTGAGGACCCCCCATTGGCTAGCCGTGAAGGATCGGGCTACATTCAAGACCCTCTGCCTCACTAACAAATGCACACAAAGAAACGCTCCTCAATACCTATGCAAGAAAATAAAACACTACACCCTAGTCGTGCCTTCCGGTCAACTAACCAAAATCTCCTCCACATCCCCAAGACCTGCTACAAATCTAAAGGACCAAGAAGATTTGTAGTCCAAGGACCACGGTTATGGACATCCGCATGGAAGAAAACCATCAGGCCTTCAGAAAAAAAACTAAAGCGGATCTCCACCCTAAAGTGGAGTCGCGCTGATCGGAACCCTCCCCCCCTCCGGTGTCACATTTGACACCTTTCAGGGGGGAGGGGGGCGCAGATACCTGTCTAAAGACAGGTATTTGCACCCACTTCCGGCCACAGCAGAGTCGGGCAAAAGATGGGTTTTCCTAGCTTCCCGTCGCCCCCCCGTTGTGTGCTGGGAACTCTCGGCTCCCAGCACACAGCGGACGCGCCGTAGGGAACCGGGCAGTGAAGCCGGAGCGCTTCACTTCCTGGTTCCCTCACCGTGGATGGAGGGGGGAGCAGCAGAGACGAACGAACGCTCGTCTCTCTGCTGCAGACGCCGCTGGACTCTCTCTGCTGCAGACCCTGCTGGACTCTGCTGCAGACGCCGCTGGCTTTTAATATTTTTTTTAATGGGCCATCCACTTTAAGGCATACTTCTTCTGAAGACACAGGACAGCACTGGATGCAAAAAGCGCCTTGAGGCGATTTAGTTTGCATTTGTAGTGTTATACAAGTTACTCACTCTTATTTGCAATTTTATCGTTATTTTTTAAGCTCCGCCCAATGCTCTTGGGTTTTCTTTTTAAATTGGATTCTTTGTAGTGTTAAGTGTTTTATGGGTACACTGACTAACCTCTTGTCCTGTGGAAGAGGTTTATAAATGTTTACCAGAGGTAGGATGAACCTATACTCCAGCATACAAATGTGCTACTCATAGCCTAGAACAGGGGTCTCCAAACTTTTTAAACAAAGGGCCAGTTTAGTGTCCTTTGGACTTTACGGGGGGCGAACTGTGGTCAGTGTGAGTAGAAAATATCCTGGCATCAGTGGGAGTAAACATTGCCCCATCATTAGTTTTAACATTTTTGGTTTTAGCAGGAAGAATAGTGTCCCATGGTTGGTATCAATGGAAGGAATAGCGCCCCATTGATGGTGTCAGTGGGAGGAATAGTGCACCATGGTTGGTATCAACGGAAGCGATAGTATCCCGTTAACAGTGACAGTGGGAGGAATAGTGTCCCACCGTTTGTCTCAGCAGGAGGAGTAGTGCCCCATTGATGGTGTCAGTGGGAGAAATAGTGTCCCATTAATAGTGTCAGTGTGAGAAATGGCGCCTTTGACAGACTCACCCGGGACATCCCCGGACCCTCTTATGTCTAAAATCATCCTATGTCCACTAGGGGCATAGGATGACAGAAAAAATCTATCTCGGACTAATTGAGATGGGATTATTATGTAATTATTATCCACAATATATTCCAGGATATCTGTAAAGAACTATTTACTGTTTGTTGATTCTGAACTCAACAGGTTAACTGTAAGGCTCCTTTCACACGGAGCGGACCGTTTTTCGGTCCGCTCCGTGTGTCCGTCAGCTCAGCGGGGGGGTCTCCGCTCAGCTGTCGGCGGACGGGGCGGTCCCCGCACACTGTGCAGGGACCGCCCTGTCTCTCCTCCGCTCTCCCCTATGGGGAGTCGGATGGAAACGGACCGTCTGTCCGTTTGCATCCGATCCGTTTGGGCGGACGGAAGAAAAATAGGGCATTCTTCCGTCCGCAAAAACGGATGCGGATCTAGCGGACGTTAGCGGATGCATCATCCGCTAACGGATCCGCTCCCATAGGGAAGCATTGAGGTCCGTTACCGGACGTCCAAAAAACGGACGAACGGAACGGACCTGTGAAAGGACCCTAATGCCACGTACACACGATCACTTTTTGTGATGTTTTCAAAAACGTCATTTAAAATGATCGTGTGTGGGCAAAACATTGTTTTATGTCTTCAAAAAAACAACCAAAAAAAAATTCGAACATGCTTGAATTTTTTGTGTCGTTTTTCAAAATGTCATTTTTTGTCTCATAAAAAGTGATCGTGTGTGGGCAAAACGACGTTGAAAAATGAAATTTTTAAACCCGCGCATGCTCAGAAGCAAGTTACGAGACGGAGCTTCAATGGAACAGAGTGCCCTCAAACGTGGTGTATGTCACCACGCTTTGCTAGAGCATTTTGGAAAAACGATGGTGTGTATGCAACGTCGTTTTGGAAAATTAAGTTTGAAAAACGTTGTTTTGTTTCGTCACATAAAACGTCGTTTTTTTTCATCACAAAAAGTGATCGTGTGTACGCAGCATTAGAGTGACTCATTCATGATGTTGGGACACATACTGTTAGATGCTAATGCCATCACCTCCAGCCATCTGTCTGTTCTCTGTGCTATTGTGTGAAAGTGTCCTGTGTTTACACTTATTATAATGTGTATTGCATAGCAGGAGACTTTATGTCTACTCTGAAAGGTCATATCTATGAGTCGCCTAGTCTGGGTAAATGATTAGTTAATTAGCTCATGTTAATTTATGTTCTGGTTACCTCCTCTTTAAACTGTATATAAGGTTGTATTCTTGGTTCTAATAAACACTCCATGTTCAGCACACAAACAAGTCTCGTCTCAGTGTGTGCTTGTGAGCAGCTGGAATATCTGATATCTATATCCAGACTGATAGGAAGCGGTATATGACGGAAGCACTCAAGTGGAGTGTGGGACGTACCGTTACAGTGCCTCATCCTTGGTATCAGTTGTAGGACTAATGTCCCATGGGCCAGATAGAGGCAAGCACCGGGCCACAGTTTGGAGACCACTGGCCTAGAACAAGAAACAGGCAACAAGCTATAGTCATCAATAGAAAAACACATGTCAAAGAGTTGGAGTGGCTGCCCATTTTACAAGCTATATTCAAACCCAAAAACTGGTTCAGGTTTGTGCTGGACCTAAGGAAAAGGTGACATGCTGACAGGTCATAATCAATACCAATGAGTGATGGAAACACCTGTTGTGCTGAGACTTCATGTGCAAAATGCATTGAGGTAGCACTCCAGACTTCTTCCAACTCCAAGGGACAGCCCTCATGTTGAACTAAGAGGAAGAGGTAGCCAAAGCAGCGATCATTCCAGATGTCATAAGGGTGGCTTCAAAGGTCATTTGTTTCCAAGGCTTTTATAGTGATAATTTTTTTTTGGGAGAAGTGCTCATTTAGATCAAGGCAGCTTTGAGTGAGCTGATGAGCATGAGGTCAATAAGTGTTAACAGAGTAAACTGGTTGTGTCAAAAAGAACCACCAAGTCCCACCAGGACAAAGTGGTTGGCAAGTGTCCTGTTTTGAGTAGCTGAACAGATAGCTGTTGGGTGAACTGGTAGGAGGCTACACTAGACACCGTAGACTGGACCACTCGCCCTGCACATGGGGTACCTTTATTTTTGTTGTGCCAATCAATGCCCCAGGAAAAGGAGGAGGAAAAGGAGGAGGCCGCTCTCATGGATAACTCGGGGATAACTCAACCTTGAGGCGGCGTACACACGACCGAGGTTCTCGCTAGAAACCAGCGAGAACCTCGCTGGGAGCTGCATTCCAGCGAGAACCTCGGCCGTGTGTACGCTCCTGGCTCGCCCCGCCCGTCGGGAATCCCGTCGAGTGAATAGAGAGCACGCTCTCTATTTGCTCGACGGCCCGTCGGGATGAATGGCTGGTTGCCATTCCCGACGGGCGGGTCGCCGATTTCGACGGCCGGCCGAGAACCTCGACGGAATGCGGAACGAGGTTCTCGTACGTGTGTACGCCGCCTAAGGCAGACCTCCAGCACCAACCTCCAACTGAGGCGGCGTACACACGTACGAGAACCTCGACGGGCGGAACACATCGTTCCGCCCGTCGAGGTTCTCGGCCGGCCGTTGAAATCGGCAACCCGCCCGTCGGGAATGGCAACCAGCCATTCATCCCGACGGGCTGTCGAGCAAATAGAGAGCCTGCTGGTTTCTAGCGAGAACCTTGGTCGTGTGTACACCGCCTCAGAGATGTTTGTACACCGTGTATGCTTAAACAAATAAACTGGACTCCATGCATGCACTTAAGTTAACTCTTCCTCTTCCATACCTGTGCACAGACTAGGGACATCTGATCTGCTCCCATTGCTATGAGAGATAAACCTTCTCTGGGGGAAATAACAACTCCTTATGCAAGAGGCCATCCCACCTGCCACATGTAAACACTTTAAAGACAGACTGCTACATAAACCTTTGTTACCCTTGGTAACCACTTGTGTCATTACAACGTATTAACTCTTGTACTGCTGTCTTAATGCTGTCCCCAATGTGCTTAGCTGACCCACGCTTTAAACTATGTGTGCTGGTTACTTGCATTACACCCCTGGGTAACTTCAGACTAGGCAAGGACAAAGTTTGAAAACCTTTTACTTGAACTCTCAGCATAAACGTTCCAAAACAAAGTGCACAGTCCATAGTCCATGCAAAGCAGAGGCCATCAGTGCCACCTATCAGTAACCATCAGTGCCACCTATCAGTGACCATCAGTGCCACCTATCAGTGACCATCAGTGCAGTATATCAGTAACCATCAGTGCCGCCTATCAGTGACCATCAGCGACACTTATTAGTGCTGCCTATCAGTGAGACTTATCAGTGACGCCTATCAGTAACCATCAGTGACACCTATCAGTGACTATCAGTGACGCCTATCTGTGACTATCAGTGACGCCTATCTGTGACACTTATCAGTGATGCTGCCTATCAGTGACCATCTGTGGCACCTATCAGTGACCATCAGTGCAGCATATCAGTGATCACCATCAGTGACGCCTATCAGTGATGCCTATCAGCATATCAGTGATGCCTATCAGCATATCAGTGCTCATCAATGCCACCTTATCAGTGCAGCCTCATCAGTACTCAGCAGTGCAGCTTCATTACCATACATCAGTGAAAAAGAAAATGTACTTATTTGCAAAATTTTAAAACAGAAATGAAGAAAACATTTTTTTTTTTCAGTCTTTTTTAGTTTATTTAGCAAAAAATAAAAAAAACTAGTGGTGATTAAATACCCCCAAAAGAAAGCTTTATTTGTGTTTTTTAAAAAAATTATAAAAATGTCTTATGGGTACAGTGTTGCATGACCGCACAATTGTCTTTCAAAGTGCGACAGCGCTGAAAGCTGAAAATTGCCTGAGCAGGAAGGGGGGTAAAGGGTGCCCGGTAGGCAAGTGGCTAAAAAAAATGGCCCCTAACTTTTGTTAGCTGGCTCCTATATTCAAAGCAAATTTCTCATGCCCCTGGTGTAAATGTTACATTTTTCTTAGAACACGTGACTTTACCATCCAGATCTTTGCCCCGGGCAGGTGACCCTCTGTGATGAATTATTCACCAATGAGGTGATATGCTAAAAACCAAGACTTTGGCTGTTGACTGATCTAAGTGCGAGAAAACAAATCCATGTAGAAAGAAATTCAGCTTTACTGGACCTTGACTCAGTGACCTCTCAGACGTCATCAAACAGCGGCGACAAGGACGATGGCTAGATCAACTTTGCCCCGCTATCTGCAGCTTCACATTTAGCAGACTGAGCAGACCGCACTGACGTATCTGCCTATCAGATGATAAACACACAGCGATGTATATACACATACTGTACAGTGCTGTCCATGGAAATCATGTCCATTTTTATGCAGAAAACAAATAAAATAATTCCATGACGTGTTTTGCTTATTTAATTTTTTTCTGTGTCTCTTTCTCTCTCTAAGTCTTTTTTTGCTTCACTTTTTTTTTTCTCTCCTTGTCCTCTATTGCCCCTTTTTTGCTATCTTCTTCTGTATCTGCTTCTTTTTTCTGCTGTAAAGAGATTCTAAGCCCATCAAAATGTAATATAGGCTTTAACATTGTCATTTACGGTCATTTTAAAACGTTTTTTCCAGTGTTTTTAACCGCTTAAGCTCCGGAACCATTTGGCTGTGTTAAGACCAGGCCACTTTTTGCGATTCGGCACTGCGCCGTTTTAACTGACAATTGCGCGGTTTGTTGGGACGTGGCTCCCAAACAAAATGAATGTCCTTTTTTTCACAGAAATAGAGCTTTCTTTTAGTGGTATTTGATCACCTCTGCGGTTTTTATTTTTTGCGCTTTAAACAAAAATAGAGCGACAACTTTGAAAAAAAATTCTATATTTTATACTTTTTGCCATAATAAATATCCCAATTTTTTTTTTAACCACTTCCATACCGGGCACTTACGCACCTTCCCGCCCAAGCCAATTTACAGCTTTCAGCACTGTCGCACTTTGAATGACAATTGCGCGGTCATGCTGCACTGCACCCAAACAAAATTGGCGTCCTTTTTTCCCCACAAATAGAGCTTTCTTTTGGTGGTATTTGATCACCTCTGCGATTTTAATTTTTTGCGCTATAAACAAAAATAGAGCGACAATTTTGAAAAAAAAATACATTTTAATTTTTTTCTGTTAACTTTTTTGTAAATAAGTACGTTTTCTCTTTCAATTACGGGCACTTATATGGCGGCACTGATGGGCACTGATGGACACCAATGAGGTAGTACTGATGGGCACCGATGAGGTGGCACTGATGGGCACTAATAGGCGGCGCTGGTATGCGGCACTGATGGGCACTCATAGGTGGCACTGATGGGCACTTATAGACGGCACTGATGGGCACTCATAGGCGGCACTGATGGGCACTCATAGGCAGCACAGAATGGCACTCATGGGTGGCACTTATGGGTGGCACTGATGGGTACTTATGGGTGGCACAGATGGGCACTGATAGGTGGGCACTGGGCATGGATTGGCACGGAGGGGTGGCACTAAAGGACACTGTGGGGTGGCACTGATGGACTTTGAGGGGTGGCACTGATGTATCTGTTGCCAGTCAGTGCCCATATGTGGGCACTGACTGGCATCTTTATTTTTTTTTTTACTTGGGATGTATTTTTTTTTTATCCTGATTTTATTTTATTTTTTTAAGGTTTTTTTTTGCCCTGCCAGTGTGGGCATTCCCTGGTGGTCTAGTGTGGGCATCCGAGGGGGGGGGGCTGCGCTGATAAACAATCAGTGCGAACCCCCCCCTGTCAGGAGAGCCGCCGATCGGCTCTCCTGTACTTGCGTCTGTCAGACGCGAGTGAGGAAGAGCCATCTACGGCTCTTCCTGTTTACATCGTGATCAGCCGTGATTGGACACGGCTGATCACATGGTAGCGAGCCTCCGCCTGAGACTCGTTACCGAGATCGGAGGTGTAGGGTGTCAGACTGACACCCCGCATCAGCGATCGCCGCGCCGTGCGCCCCCACGGGCGCGCGCGGCATGAAATCGTGCAGGACGTTGGAGAACGTCCAGTCACGATTTCATAACCACTTCCCGGCCGTAAATCTCCTATTGACCGGGCGTGAAGTGGTTAAACAGAATTTTTTCCTTTGTTTAGGCCGATATGTATTCTACATATTTTGGGTAAAAAAAATCACAATAAGCGTATATTGATTGGTTTGCGCAAAAGTTTTCGCGTCTACAAAATAGGGGATAGTTTTATGGAATAATTTTTTTTTTTTTACTAGTAAAGGCAGCGATCTGCGATTTTTATCATGACTGCGACTTTATGGCGGACACATCGAACACGTTTGACACATTTTTGGGACCAATTAATTGTTAACCTCTTTGAGGAATTCCGTTGAGAATCCCCTTCGTGACCCTTACCTTCACCGTGATTTTCCACAAGGGGTTTATCACTCTCGGTGACCTGTATGGTTTATCACGATACCCTGCATTGTTTTTTTAGTGTTTATGTTGTTTTGATGTTTTTTATCTTGATACCATGTCAATAATTGTATAAACTTTTATTTTATCTACTGTGTGTAAGTTTAGTAAAGGGAAACCGCCGCTCCAGACAAGTGCACTTCAGTGATAGATATATGGCTCAAAACCCAATGGGTGCAGGCAATGCACGGAGCATAAATGAAAGAAGAAAAATTATGGACAGCCGCACTCCAGTGGAATATAAAAATATAAAAACTTGTGCCTTTTATTCTGGTAAATAAAAACACTACAAAGGCAAAAAACAGCAAATAGTGGGGTAAAGAAGCTGACGCGTTTCACATTGATGGACAATGCTTAGTCATAGCGGTATTGTTTTTTAGTGTTTATGTTGTTTTGATGTTTTTTATCTTGATACCATGTCAATAAATTTATAAACTTTTATTTTATCTACTGTGTGTGAGTTTACCTACTCAGCCTTATACCGCAATAGTCCTACTGCCCCCCCTTTTTCTGGTCTTTCGGGTGTTGGGGTCCCATAAGTCCTACCTTTATTCAACATTTTTGGGACCGTTGTCATTTTTACAGCGATCAGTCATATAAAAATGCACTGATTACTGTAAAAATTACATTGGCGGTGAAGGGGTTAACCACTAGGTGGCGCTAAAGGGGTTAAGTGTGCCATAGGGAGTGATTCTTTCTGTTAGGGGGAGGAGCTACCAGTGATACGTCACTGATCACTGTTTCCGATAACAGGGAACAGTAGATCAGTGACATGTCACTAGGCAGAACAGGGGAATGTCTTGTTTACAAAGGCAATCCCCTGTTATGCCTTTGTCGACCGCAATCGCGGACCGCCAGGGAACATCGAGTTCCCAGGACTCGCAAGCTCATTCCATGCAGGCCAGGATGGACGGTACTGCACACACTCTATTCTAGTTTCAGAATTCCTACATTTCTTGCTTAAAGGGGTTGTTAAGGAAACATTTTTTTCCCCTAAATAGCTTCCTTTACCTTAGTGCAGTTCTCCTTCACTTACCTCATCGTTCTATTTTGCTTTCAAATGTCCTTATTTCTTCTGAGAAATCCTCACTTCCTGTTCTTCTGTCTGTAACTCCACACAGTAATGCAAGGCTTTCTCCCTGGTGTGGAGAAAGCCTCTTTAGGGGGGAGGGGGGGAATAGGAGTGTCAGGACGCCCACTAACACACAACTTCTTTCTCTATCTGCAAAGTAGAGAGTGTCCTGACATGCCTGCTCGCCCCCTCCCCCCTCAAGAGGCTTTCTCCACACCAGGGAGAAAGCCTTACATTATGGTGGTGAGTTACAGACAGAAGAACATGAAGTGAGGATTTCTCAGAAGAAATAAGGACATTTAAAAGCAAAATGGAAGGATGAGGTAAGTGAAGGAGGACTGCACTAAGGTAAAGGAAGCTATTTAAGGAAAAAAAAATCCTTTACAACCCCTTTAATTGCAGTTAGGCTTTAAACAACATACAATGTATGGCTCATATGAGCTATATCTTTGCTTAAGGTAAATGATATTATTAGACATATACTTTTATATTTGCTTCTGGGTTGTTTGCACTCTTCTTTGTTTGTTTGTTGTTTGTTCACATTTATGCTAGCACATAGTTGGCAGACACCGCATATTTTATTTTTATTTGTTTTAATATCTCAGCCAGCATACAGCTGGTGGACATTATTCATTCAATTCAATCACTTACTTAATTCAGCATATATCACCTTATTATTTGACTGTCCCACGGGCAGTCCTCTAAGGCCGTGTACACACGATCAGACCAGTCCGATGAAACTGGCCTTCATCGGACCAAATTGATCGTGTGTACGGCCCATCGGACCGTTGTCCATCGGACCAAAGTTTTAAAACTTGCTTTAAAATGGTCCGATGGACGCCAAACCATCGGACCAAAACTATGGTTAGTACGCAAAAGCATCGGACCAAAAACCCGCACATGCTCAGAATCAAGTCGACGCATGCTTGGAAGCAGCGAACTTCGTTTTTTCAGCACGCCGTTGTGTTCTACGTCACCGCGTTCTGACCCGATCGGATTTTGGACTGATGGTGTGTACACATATCAGACCATCAGGCCACTTCAGCGGTGACCGGATGAAAACGGTCCGTCGGACCATTCTCATCGGACCGGTCATAAAAAAAACACTTTAATATGATTTGTTATTTTCAACTAATCATATATACACTTCTCTTATTACTATATTACCAAATTGCCCCAATTATTTATTAGTTATCTTTTGTGGGACATATAGGTTACCATTATATATTGATAATTAATATCGGCAGTGAGTCCACATATTGAGAACAAATATTTATAGCCAAATTGATACTCTTTGCTAAGAGTCAACTCATTTAATTCAATATTTGGGAACTCGTTGCAGGAGCTGACTCTTCCGTCCCTTGGAGGGCATCAAAATGTGGCTCCTTGTAAGCCCTTTGGGTTGGGCTCCTCCCTCTTGGGGAGGTGGGGGCAGCCATGGACCCTTCTGGACTATTCAACGGCTTTTAACATTTCTGGCCATGCGATTACTCATTCCATTCTTCAGCGGTAAATATATCAAAATGTTTTTCTTAAATGCAATGTATGATGATATGTTTTTGAAAATCTGAAGATATTTAATGTATCTCTTTAGAGTAAATTATCCCCCTGAGGAAGACCGTACACAGGTTGAAACGCGTCGGACTCTCACATCGTATAGCCTTATGCAATGTAACGATGTGTATAATTGTGTCTGTATGCTGCATTGTGGAGTATGTATTGTATCTTATGGCCGGAATCTATATACTGTATTTTAATTATATTATCACATTGGACTTTCTCTGAATAAAGAATTTTTATAGTATCGCTAATCCTACTTATTTTGACCTTGATACATTACTGCTACAAAGCGGGGGAAATTCGGGGGAAATTTTTCCATATTGTCTGTTTCAGGGTGTGCAGCTCATCCATCTCTCCGACATGTGCTTTTCCCATATTGAGTTACTATAAAGTAAGAATTAGACCCCTTTCACACTGAGGAGTTTTTTAGGCGGTACAGCGCTAAAAATAGCGCTGCTATACCACCTGAAAAACTCCTGCCTAGCAACCTCAATGTGAAAGCCGGAGGGCTTTCACACTGAAGCGATGCGCTGCCAGAAGAGAAAAAAATCTCCTGCCAGCAGCATCTTTGGAGCGGTGAGAGGAGCGATATGTATATCGCTCCTTCACCGCTTCTTACCATTTAAAACAATGGGAAAGCGTGGCAATACAGCCCGCAATGCGACTCTGCAGAGGTGCATTGCGGGCGGTATTAACCCTTTATCGGCCGCTAGGGGGGGTTAATACGCTAGTGGCCAAAACCTGCGGCAAATCCGACGGTATAGCGCCACTATTTTTAGCGCTGCTATATCGCCACCTTGGCTCCCGCTCCAGTGTGAAAGGGGCCTTATTCTACCAGCATGTGAAATTTGAAATACCTACAGTCATGGCCAAAAATTTTGCATGGGATGTGTCTTAAGCCCCGTACACACGACAGGGAACCTTGACGGGCGGAACACATCGTTCCGCCCGTCGAGGTTCTCTGCCGGCCGTCAGAATCTGTGACCCGCCCGTCGGGAATGGCAACCAGCCATTCATCCCGACGGGCCGTCGAGCAAATAGAGAACCTGTTCTCTATTTGCTCGACGGGTTTCCCGACGGGCGGGGCGAGCCAGGAGCGTACACACGGCCGAGGTTCTCGCTGGAATGCAGCTCCCAGCGAGGTTCTCGCTGGTTTCTGGCGAGAACCTCGGCCGTGTGTACGGGGCCTTAGATTCGGCTTTTTGTTTCTCCACTTGTTTGTGTCATACCAATACAAACAAAATAAATAAACATGAGAATGCCTAAACATTTGTCATTGCAACATTTTTCTGGGTGAAGTGGTGCATTTTCTGACAGGAATGCAGGGGTGCCAATATATTTGGCCATGACTGTATGTAAGTTAAAGCGGAGGTTCACCCTGAAAATCAACTATTTACCATTAGATCCAGCATACAGCTGACATCTGCAGTATGCTGTTTTTTTTTTGCTGTACTTACCGTGTTATCGTAGTTCTCATTCGGCTACAAGCTCTGACTCCCGCGGGGCGTTCCTAAGACAAGGCGTAGATGATTGACGTGCGGGTTACACCTTCCAAAAATGGACGAAGTGAGACTCGTCTGTTTACGGCGCTATACAGCGCATGCGCCTGCCGTGTAGAGCTGACTGCGCAGGCGCCGTAAAAACCCGAGTCCCACTTTGTGTATTTTCGGAAGGCGTGACGCGCTTTACCAGCACGTCAATCATCTATGCCTTGTCTTAGGAATGCCTACTCCCCGGGGGAAAGAAAGAACCCGGAAGCCAGGTGAAAACTACGATAATACGATAAGTACAGTGGGGGGGGGGGGGGGGAAACAGCATACTGCAGATGTCAGCAGTATGCTGGATCTAATGGTATATAGATTTTTTAGGGTGAACCCCCCCTTTAATAAAATAGTTATGCCTAATTTTGCATTACCTTCAGTACAGCCATTGTATAAATCATTCATAATCTATGTACATTTAAACCCAATCACTTAAATCTCATATAAGCTTCAACATGTTAGTGGAAGTCCAAAAGTTGTTTTCAATCTTTGGTATCTGCAGCTTTCAATAAAAATCTGGTGATCCTGCCATGAAGGTCCTTGTCCACTGCCGTTGTTAGCAAACGAAATGTCACCCAGTTAGAATTTAGGTCTACTTTCACAAAAACACATTGGGGCTGATCTACTAAACTTGAGAATTTCAACAGTGCGGCTGTGCATGGTAGCCAATAAGTTTCTAACATCAGCTTGTTCAATTAAAGTGGTTGCAAAGATTTTTTTTTTGCTTTAAAATAACAAACATGCCTATACTTACCTGCTCTGTGCAATGCTTTTGCACAGAGCAGCCCTGATCTTCTTCTGGGGTCCCCCGTTGATGCTCCACGCTCCTCCTCTTAATTGGATGCCCCCACGCAAAGCCATTTTCCCATGGGGGTACCCGTGAGGGCCTGCTCCTGAGTCCCACTGCTGCATCCATTGACACAGAAAGTGGGACTGGACTCCGCCCCCGCGTCACTGGATTTAATTGACTGCAGCAGGAGTCAATGGCTCCTGCTGCTATCAATCTGTCCAATGAGGAGAGAGGCGGTGTCTGGAGGCTCTGCGTTCATGCACATTGCTGGGATGGTCTCAGGTAAGGGGGGGGGGGGGGCACTGCAGAACCACAGAAGGTTTTTCACCCTAAGGCATAGAGGTGAAAAAATGTAAAGTGGTTGTCAACCCACTTCCATACCTTTATATAAGCCCCTCTGTGTTTTAATAACAAGTGCTCCTGTCTGTGTGTTCTATAAAAAAAAAAGCCTTCTTTACCTTGTTTCACAGCGGGTTCCCCACGATCAAGTTACTGGCCGTGTCTCCTCTATTCCCAGCTGACAGATGCAGCGGGCGGGGCCGAGATTCCCCCTCTGAAGTCAGCCAAGGCGCGAGGAAGAGAGGAGCGAGAGAGCCAGCTGTCACGTGATCGTGGAGAACCGCTGTGATATACAGTAAAGGAGGCATTTTTTTAAATAAAGCACACAGACAGAAGCACTTGTTATTAGAACACAGAGGGGCTTATATACGTTATACAGTGGAACCTTGGATTACAAGCATAATCCACTCCAAAGAGAATGCTTGTAATTCAAAGCACTCACAAATCTAAGCGAGTTTCCCCATAGAAGTCAGTGGAAACTAAAATAATTAAGTCCATATTGACTTCTATGGCATGCAATACCCCATGTGGCCAGAGGTGGGGGGCATCGGAGAGACTCGGAAACACTTGGAAACCGTTCGCTGCATTCTGGAACCCTCGGAAACTACGTATTTCTGAGTGATTCCAAGTATTTCCGAATGGCTCCGATCGGCTCCAGCACCCCCGCACCTCTGGCCAAATGCAGTACTGCACATCACAGAGGCTTGAATCCTGCTCGTTTTGTGAGACAACACTCGGAAGCTGAGTCAGGATTTTTTAACGATAATTGCTCGTATTGCGAAACGCTTGTTAACTCGCAATCCGATGTTCCTCTTTAAAAGTTATGAGAGCAGAAGGAGCGGAGGGGGCTGGCATTGACCCAGGGGCAGACAGGCAGGTAGGGGAGGAGGGAGAAGGACAAAGAAGCACATAGGAGGTCAGGAGGGCTGCGGATGAAGGAGACATGTAAATGGACCACAGTGTCAGGGCTCAGCAGCCATGATTATCATGGTCAGTTTACAAAGGGGAGGGTAGAGACAGGTAGAATCAGCCAGGTATTACAGGGGGCTAAATGATACAGCACAAGCACAGTGCTGTATAACATGCTTTAAAGGGACATGATCATTTTTTTGGGTTAACAAATGCTTTAGGGCTTTGACAAACAAAATGTGGAAGCTGACTGGCTACCATGAACAGTCGCAACAGGTTTTGTACTTTTCAGTTTTAGTAAATCAACCCTTCCGTACAATGTATTAGTGGTTTGTTAATTTAGGACAGGACACAAATGGCAGCTTACACGTGAATAAACAAAAACACACATGCCGTTGATATAGACTTTGAATTCTCATGATAACACGCTCCTTTGGCTGAACCCTGAACTGCAGTACAGTGGAAACTCCTATACTGAAAGACAGGCACAACACTGTAGTAATAAAACATTATTACCACATAATTAATATGAGTCATTCTCACAAATATTATTGTACCAGGGGATTGTTGGTTGTACCAGGGAGAGATTTATTGCCCCTGCAATATAGACATTGCAGGGGCAGAGGGCTCTGAATGGCTAGATGGCCTGGGGGAGCCTATGGGCCCCATGGAGCTTGTGTTCACACCTTGCCAAAATTCTCCTATTTTGCTGCTCAACCAACCTTTCAGTAAGTTAATGACCAGATCAGGGAGTGGTACTGGTCAGAGCCCACTCGGTTAGGTTAGCACTCAGCACCACTAACATAAACAAGTGGTTGACCTCTTGCCGACCAGCCGACCTCATTATACTGCGGCAGGTTGGCACGGCTGCTCAAACTGCCGTAGGTGTATGTCAACCGCTTTAAGAGCTATAGGGGGGCACGACGCCAGAGCCAATGTGCATGGCCGGTGGCCGCGATGTCCGCTGGCGACCAGCGATCGCTCCTCAGATAGCCAGAATGAGGATCTGTCAATGTAAACAGATTCCCGTTCTGACAGGGAAGTAGAGAGAGATCTGCTGTTCCTAGTGATCAGGAACAACAATTTCTCTACTCCCTGTCAGTCCACTCCCCCAACAGTTAGAAACACCTCCCTAGGGAACACTTAACCCCTTTATCGCCACCTAGTGTTAACCCCCTTCCCTGCCAGTGACATTTATACTGTAATCAGTGGCTATTTTTAGCTCTGATCACTGTATAAATGTCAGTGGTCCCAAAAAAGTGTCAAAAGTGTCCAACCTGTCCACCGTAATGTCGCAGTCCCAATAAAAATCGCTGATCACCGCCATTACTAGTAAAGAAAAAAAAATGGCATAAATATATCCCCTATTTTGTAGACGCTATAACTTTTGGGCAAAATCAATTAATATACGCTTATTGAGATTTTTTTTTAACCAAAAATATGTAGAAGAATACATATTAGCCTAAACTGATGAAGACTTTTTATTTTTTTTACTTTTTTTTGGGGGGGGGGGTATTTATTATAGCAAAAAAGTAAAAAATATATATTTTTTTTAATAATTGTAGGTCTTTTTTTTGTTTATAGTGCAAACATTAAAAACCGCAGAGGTCGTATTGCAAAAAATGGCCTGGTCAGGAAGTGGGTAAACCCATCCGGAGCTTAACAAGTGCAAAGACATGACCGAGTACTTCCAGGGTAAGTCGTTTAAACAAGAACTAAACAGTTGGCATCTACCAAGATGGAATGCCAATTTCTGTCATAAGCATTTACAAGGATGCCATAATTTATTTCTACAAATAAATATTTAGAGCCCACCCAAGACACAGGACTCACACAGCATTATGGGTTTCTTGGTTCTAGCCTTAGAATTTTTTTTATCTTAATGCATTATATCCATTAAGGTAAAAAACATTCTGTGTGCAGCAGTCCCCCCTTACCCCCCCCCCCCAATACTTACCTGAGCTCCATCTCGATTCAGCAGCACTACACAAAAGTCTCGGCTGTCTGGGACTCCTCTTCTCATTGGCTGAGACAGCAGCGGGGCACCATTGAAATCCCACTGCTGTCACTCAAAATCAGTGAGCCAATGAGGAGAGAGGGGGCTGCTTGCTGTGGGGGTACTCGGCAGGAGGGAGGGGCCAGGAGCAACCGGCGAGGTACCAGAAAAGAGCAGGTAAGTATAACATGTTTTTTATTTTTAAACAAGTGATTTAGTATCACTTTAAGAGATCTCACAGCAGGAGCTGTTCATTTTCAAACTTTGTATCGAGCTTGTGTTTGTAAATTTTAACTTGACCTTTTTTCTTAACAAAGTACAGACAGACTGAGTGAAACTTTTAAACGTTTGTGATTTGTTATTGTACAGCCAGTGGGTTGACCAAAAAAAAAAAAAAACCTTCCGCTCTGGTCGTAGTCACTATACTAGTTATCCCCCGCTGAGCTGTTGTGTTCTGAAAGTAGAACGGCCCCCCTCCTGAACACTCCGATCAGCGCTCTCTGCCATTGGCTGAGAGTGCTGATTGGAAGCCGATCAGCTGCTGGTTGTCCAGCATGCACATCTGACAGAAACTGGCCAAATGCCTGCACACAGACCAGATGTCGATTGTTTTTTTGTATGCCTAAAGCCCCGTGTATACAGCCGTACTTATGTGCTGGCCATTTGAGTACCATCAACCTCTGAGCGATTTGTACCCAGTAGAGACCATTGTTTCATTTGATGTTCTGTCCCTAGATATAGGTCCAGTTGTTTGTGTGTTTATCAGTTGCATTGCATTCTTTTTACCTGTCTTGTAATTCATGTACTTTACATTGTGTGGTTACAGCACCATCTACTGACTAGTTCATGTATTTTATTCAGCCTGTTTTCTCTGTGCATTATGGAAGTCCCAGTGTATTCTGGGTAGTTTCTGGTCCTTGCTAGTCTTGTCCTGTACAGCAAGCAGTCACCATCTTGTGTCTCAGGAGCCAAAACATTCTCACTGGGTTCCTGCCTCATCATCTGCTATTTAGCCTGTTTTCAAGCATAGTCGGTAAGCACTATCTTGTGACATTTACCATAGCTTATATGTGTTACTTGTTTTTCAAAGCTCATTACTATCATTTGTATTACCCCATGTACTGCATGTATAGCAGATAATTCTGTGTCTTAGGCCATGTACCTTGGATTTATGTTCTAAATGCTACAGTTTTTATTCTGTAGTTTCACCTTTCCTGTCAATCTACTATCAATAAAAGAGAAAGTTAACCACTTCCTTACTGGGCATGTAAACCCCCTCCTGCCCAGGTGAAATTTCAGCTTGCGGCACTGCGTCTCTTTAACTGACAATTGCGCGGCCGTGCGATATGGCTCCCAAACAAAATTGGCGTCCTTTTTTCCCCACAAGTAGAGCTTTCTTTTGGTGGTATTTGGTCACCTCTGCGATTTTTATTTTTTGCGCTATAAACAAAAAAGTACGACAATTTTGAAAAAAAATACAATATTTTTTACTTGTTGCTATAAAAAATAGCCCAATTTAAAAAAAAAAATCAGTTTAGGCCGATACGTATTCTTCTACATATTTTTGGTTACAAAAAAAAAAAAAATCGCAATAAGCGACTGGTTTGCGCAAAAGTTATAGCGCCTACAAAATAAGGGACAGAATTGTTATTTTTTATTATTTTATTTTTTTTACTAGTAATGGCGGCGATCTGCGATTTTTATTGCGACTGCGACATCATGGCGGACACATCGGACACTTTTGACACATTTTTGGCACCATTCACATTTATACTGCAATCAGTGCTATAAATATGCACTATATACTGTATAAATGTGACTGGCAGGGAAGGGGTTAACACTAGGGGATGAGGAAGGGGTTAATGTGTTTCCTGCATTGTGTTCTAACTGTGGGGGGAGGGGGGGTGACCGATCTGTGTCCCTATGTACTAGGAACACAGATCGGTATGCTCTCTCTATGACAGGACGCTGTCATTGTGAGAGCCGGCAATGAGAGATGATCTCATATGTTTACATATGAGATCATCTCTCATTCGCTGCACAGATCGCATCGCAAACGGCCACTCTGATTGGCCGTTCGCGGCAATCTGTGATTGGCTGTGTCCAAGGGACACGGCCAGTACACAAGTTCCCCGCTGCGCGCTCTGGAGCGCGCGCTGGGAACGAGGAAAGGGGCTGCCGTGAAAACACGGCAGCCCGGAGATTTAGAACCACCCTGCGGCCGCATATAGTCGTACGGCCGTAGGGAAGTGCTTAAAGCAGTACAGTTTTCTCTTCTTCAAGACAGAAGGTTTAACTACATGTCAGTTTACACACCGTGTATGAGGACAGTATATTTGAAGCGTGTTACATTCAGTCTCAAGGTGAGCGGGCTTTGCGGATATTGATTGAGCACTGGATTGCATGAATTTTAATTTTTACCTTATTTGGAGAACTATCACAACACTTTATTATGAACTTTCCTTTTTTGTGGTCCGCACAGGACTGGATTTGGATGCACTGCCTATTGGGGCTTATATGAGCTGATTATTTATTACGTTTATATTGGACATATTATTTACATATCATGTTCAAGATTTATTTGTATTATTTTTATGTTTTTTTCCTATGTCACTGATTGAGAGTTTACATAGATATCTTATCAATTTTTTGTGTCTCATTATGGAATTATATTTTTCCAAGTGATGAAGTCACGTGATGTGACATAACGCGTAGGGTGTTGTGATGGAGTTAAAATAAAATGAGCTGAAGAACGGAGAGAGCTGTGTGTAAACACAGCTCTCCCCGTTCTTCACTGTGGCGCCGTCATTGATCGTGTGTTCCCTTTTATAGGGAAACACAATCGATGATGTCACACCTACAGCCACCCCTCCTACAGTTAGAAACACAGATGAGGTCACACTTAACCCCTTCAGTGCCCCCTTGTGGTTAACTCCCAAACTGCAATTGTCATTTTCACAGTAAACAATGCATTTTTAATGCATTTTTTGCTGTGAAAATGGCAGTGGTCCCAAAAATGTGTCAAAATTGTTCGAAGAGTCTGCCATAATGTCGCAGTCACGAAAAAAATCGCTGATCGCCGCCATTAGTACTAAAAAAAATAATAATAAAATGCAATACAACTATCCCCTATTTTGTAAACGCTATACATTTTGCGCAAACCAATCGATAAACGCTTATTGCGAGATTTTTTTTACCAAAAATGGGTAGAAGAATACGTATCAGCCTAAACTGAGGAAAACATATTTTTTTATATATATATATTTTTGGGGGATATTTATTATAGCAAAATTATATTGCATTTTTTTTCAAAATTGTCACTCTATTTTTATTTATAGTGCAAATGTAAACAGCAGAGGTGATCAAATAACACCAAAAGAAAGCTCTATTTGTGGGAAAAAAAGGACGCCAATTTTGTTTGGGAGCCACGTCGTACGACCGCGCAATTGTCAGTTTGTTATTCAGATGGTCCGCGCTCATGTCCGGCCATCTGAATAACGTCAGCTGGTTGGCTGTTCGAAAATGTCAATCAGAGCCAACAGCTCTGATAGGCTTTCCCAGTACAGCCCTCGGGACCCGGAAGGTTATTCTCGGAGCGCACAGACTGTACGCCCCTTGGATAAGATGACAGGCGTCTCAGCCATCTCAGCCGTTCTGGCTACCGGTAACCTGATTGGCTGAGAAGCCTGTCAGTCATCGAGGGTGGGAAAAGACATTGTGGGACGTGGATGCCTGACTCCAGTAAAGGTAAGTGCCGGGGGGGGGGGAGCAATTTACAGGGCACAGTGGGGACAATTGGCACAGTGGTGACAATTGATGGCACAGTGGCTGGTTTAATGGCATGGAACAGTGGTGACAATTGATGGCACAGTGGCTGGTTTAATGGCATGACACTGTGGTGACAATTGATGGCACAGTGGCTGGTTTAATGGCATGGAACAGTGGTGGCAATTGATGGCACAGTGGCTGGTTTAATGGCATGGAACAGTGGTGACAATTGATGGCACAGTGGCTGGTTTAATGGCATGGCACCGTGGTGACAATTGATGGCACAGTGGCTGCATTTTATGGCATGGCACAGTGGTGCAAATTGATGGCACAGTGGCTGCGTTTGGGCACAGTGAGACTGCATTTTGTTTTCCTTTGCGCCCCCCCAAACTTTTTGAGCACCAGCCGCCGCTGCATACAGTACAGACCAAAAGTTTTGGACACACCTTCTCATTCAAAGAATTTTCTTTTTTTTTTATGACTATGAAAATTGTATATTCACACTGAAGGCATCAAAACTATGAATTAACACATGTGGAATTATATACATAACAAAAAAGTGTGAAACAACTGAAAATGTGTCATATTTTAGGTTCTTCAAAGTAGCCACCTTTTGCTTTGATTACTGCTTTGCACACTCTTGGCATTCTCTTGATGAGCTTCAAGAGGTAGTCACCTGAAATGGTCTTCCAACAGTCTTGAAGGAGTTCCCAGAGATGCTTAGCACTTGTTGGCCCTTTTGCCTTCACTCTGCGGTCCAGCTCACCCCAAACCATCTCAATTGGGTTCAAGCCCGGTGACTGTGGAGGCCAGGTCATCTGGCGCAGCACCCCATCACTCTCCTTCTTGGTCAAATAACCCTTACACAGCCTGGGGGTGTGTTTGGGGTCATTGTCCTGTTGAAAAATAAATAATGGTCCAACTAAACGCAAACCACATGGAATAGCATGCCGCTGCAAGATGCTGTGGTAGCCATGCTGGTTCAGTATGCCTTCAATTTTGAATAACCCCCCAACAGTGTCACCAGCAAAGCACCCCCACACCATCACACCTCCTCCTCCATGCTTCACGGTGGGAACCATGCATGTAGAGTCCATCCTTCACCTTTTCTGCGTCACACAAAGACACAGTGGTTGGAACCAAAGATCTCAAGTTTGGACTCATCAGACCAAAGCACAGATTTCCACTGGTCTACTGTCTATTCCTTGTGTTCTTTAGCCCAAACAAGTCTCTTTTGCTTGTTGCCTTTCTTTAGCAGTGGTTTCCTAGCAGATATTCTACCATGAAGGCCTGATTCACACAGTCTCCTCTTAACAGTTGTTCTAGAGATGTGTCTACTGCAAAAGGTGGCTACTTTGAAGAACCTAGAATATGACATATATTTTCAGTTGTTTCACACTTTTTTGTTATGTATATAATTCCACATGTGTTAATTCATAGTTTTGATGCCTTCAGTGTGACTCTACAATTTTCATAGTCATAAAAATAAAGAAAACTCTTTGAATGAGAAGGTGTGTCCAAACTTTTGGTCTGTACTGTATGTGTGTGTTGGTATATACTACAGTATTATTCCCCTTAAATGAAATGACAGATTATAGAGTTATGTCTCGGCCTGGGAAATTAAGAGTGAAAACAGATGTCTTCAAACCCCTTCCATGTACTCTTCACTCCAAAGCCCCCTCCATCGAAGGAGCAAGATGGCGAATGAGTCTGAATGAAAGCCAAGAGGGCAAAAAGAACATGTAACAGGAAAATACCCTTATATGTACTAAGCCAATCAAATGTGCCCATGTGAATGATGTCATTTTGTCTATAAAGATGTTGTAATAAAGGGTTCAACCCCTCTCTTGAGGTTATGACACAGAAGCAAGCAGATTGTCCCTCAGCTCTCTGCATGTTTTCATAATTTGGATCAGCGGTAAAATGGGTTATGCCCTGAAGTTGTGTCAGGGGTTATCAATCCTATATCAGTGTGACCAGAGTGAATAGAATACAGGAAATGACGTGAGAGGTGAGCAAACACTGTTGCTTTTACATTTTTACGCTTTCTAATCTACATTGATGTAAGCATCCATTTGTCTTTTAATAAATTGTTCCATTTTAAATGATATTACACTATGGGAGGCATTCTATCTATTTCATTCCTGCATTTGGTTTGGAGCCATTAGCAATACTTTAAGGCCTCGTACACACGAGGCAATTCATTTGTTCAAATCGGTCGGACCGACCGATTCGAACAAATCTGTCTGTTTGGATTTTGGTTTGCTCGCGTGTACACACGAGCAAACCAAAATCCCCGCCAGCAGACAGCGCGCTGACGTGTCGGTGACGTGGCGGTGACGTTGACGCCGCCACGTCACCGCACCAGGAAGTAAAACACTTCCGCGCATGCGCCGAAACCATTCGGTGCGTGTGCGAGAAGACATGTCTGCTGGTTAGCATACTAACCAGCAGACATGTCGGGCGGACGGGTTCCCAGCCGACGGATTGGTAAGCATGCTTTCCAATCTGTCGGGTGGCCAAATCCGTCTACTCGCCCATACACACGATCGAATCTGTCTGCTGGGACGGTCTAGCAGACCGTTTCCAGCAGACAGATTTGATCGTGTGTACGAGGCCTAAGAGTCTGGAGCCTGGAGCCTGTATTCCATATAGAGGAGAAAAGGAAATAAACACACCAAGGAAGGACCATTAGCCCATATATTTGTCCACAAGGCTTTCTATTCATCTTATTTAGGCGAGAGTCTTGAGAGCACTGAGCTGTTTGGTAAAAGCACTGTGATTGGTGGAAGTTCAACTCAGAAGGACTTCATTTATTTATCCATGTATATATTGATATTTGTACTTTCTTGTTTTATTAACCATTCATGTTATTGATTGGTCTGCATATATTGTTTTGGATTATGATGGTATACACAGAGTAACAGTAGAGGAATTGCGCAAGATCACCTTTATTTATTAATACTTTTCCAAGGATTTAGCGCCACTCCATCTTATATTTAAATAATCGATTGTGTATGTGGTGACACTACAGGTGTTTGCAGCTTTATCCCCTAATTTTTAGACATTATTGATTGTGATCCCTTCTTCACATTCTTTTCATATTTCTCACTTTACCAGTGTGCGCACAAGTCATTTTACTCCTTATGCCCTGTACACACAATTGGTTTTTCTGTCGGAATAAACTCTGCCGTGTTTTTCCGACGGAATTCCGCTGAAGCTGTCTTGCATACACACGGACACACCAAATTATGAGCGTCCAAAATCCGGTGACATACAACACTACAACGAGCCTAGAAAAATTAAGTTCAATGCTTCGAGCATGCGTCAAATTGTTTTCGAGCATGCATGTTTTTTTTCTCTATTTGAATTCCATACAGAAGAACACATTTTTTTCCCGCGTAAAAAAAGAGAACATCTAAGTCAGTTGGAATTTCCAATGCAAAAAGTCCGATGGGGCATACACACGGTCGGAATATCCGATGAAGATCCCGTCAGACTTTTTCAATCGGTAATTCCGACCGCGTGTACGCAGCATAAGTTTAAGTGTTGCCTTGACGTCTCACTCTCCCTGGTCCCATGCCGCCATCTTCTTTTGACATTACCAGGTAGGGATGCTGCTTATTACTGGTTGTACAGTGTCAGTAGAGGTTCCATCCGCTGGTGCTATTTATGATCTGGTTTGCAGTGCTGCATTCTACCAGCAGGGGTCTCCTGGCAGTTTGGAGCTGTCAGGAGAACTTCCCCCTGCTGGTATATCACCTTTGTGACGCAGTACTGGCCTCCACCAGCGGATGGATCCTGGCAGTATGGAGCATATGGCCCTTACTGCGCTCAGGTGTGACCTGAATGCAATCAGTACACCTCTATAAATACCCGGCGTGTGTAATCACACTTTGCTAAGGATGAGCTTCGGCGCGTTCGCATGGAACACGTGCAGAGCTCGCCAGGAAGTGTGCACGGCGCTGCGCTAATCACAGCCAGGGAGACATTTCCCGATCTCTGCAGCCGAGCATCGGGACAATGTCTCCCCGGCTGTGATTAGCGCAGCGCCGTGCACACTTCCTGGCGGGCTCTGCACGTGTTCCATGCGAACACGCCGAAGCTTATCCTTACTCTTTGCCCTGGTATATGTCTACAACCCTGATCCTGTTATTCTGACCCTGAGCCTGCTTTCTGGACCCTGTTTCCAATCCGACCCGATCCTTATCCTGGACTGCCCTTCCTGCTCTCCCCTTTACTTTGGATCCTGTTCCCCTTGGATTCCTGCCCCGCAGCCTGTCCATCCATCTGCTCTCTGCACCGTTGTGTTCCCGTCCTCACCCATCTGCTGTGATCCCTTGGTACAGTATATGACCTCGGCCTGGCTTTTGTTTATGATTACGGTATTTCCCCTTGTTTGTATATACGATTTATTGTTGATTGTGCACTGGTTGTCATCACATGTCTGGCTCCTTGTAAATAAACACCTTTCTTATTTCACTACTTACATTGTTGGTCTCCTGTGTAGTCACACAGTACTGGTCTACTAAGAATCCCTGGCATACAGTCTCCCTGTTGTAACTCGCACCATCAGGGGGACGTTGCAAAAATTACGAGGTGCTTCAAAAGTTCATAATATAATGGTGGCCTCCAGGGACCCATGACATGGATATCTCAGAAGGATGTGGACAACTGTTGATGTCATTCTGGCCTAAAGTAGAAATAAGCAAGTGCTGGGATAAAGGTATTTCTGCCCCCCTCCCCCTCACAATTCTGTGAGGGGGGGTGGGGCGGGAGGGATATTATGTAAAATTGTTAGGGAGGGCAAAGTTCCACTTTACTCTGTTAGTTTTCTTTTAATTCAGCCAATGAAATGGAATGGAGAAGTGCTTCGCCAGGACATCAGTGTTGTGACAGTGTCAGAATAGACTAATCAGCAGCTGCAACCGCTGATCAAAGAAACATTTTCAACACTTCCCTTTAATCAATCAATTGACTTCTGTCGCGTAGGGGCGGGCATACATTGATCGAAATTCGGATGGTCCCTGCTGTATGGCTAGGTTTAGCCCAAGGTTCATACACAGTGTCAGTTATCAGGAGACGAGACCTGAAATAGAAATTTCTCGGCTGACACTTTGCACGTGTGTGGGCTGAGTAAGGTAAATAAAAAGTGAATGTTTTATTGTCTGCAGGGAGAGTTTTTTGAAAGCAGCGATATCTCGTATTTACAAAGCAGATGATAGAAAAATACTTCCTTTGGTTCAGGGCATAGGATATAGGTGTGTGTTTATGGAAGACACTCCTTGAAGATAAGAACACAGACTGTGATACTATAACTGGAAGTCACATTAGACGTGAGGATAGGCAGCAAAGATTAGGTGACAGCCCTGCAGTTTGCATTTTTAAACACCAATAAATCAATAAATATTTGTCCGGCCTCCATGGGAGAGACCTGTCAAAGTGGGCCAGTCTGGATGAAGTCCAGGGCCAAATTTGTGTCCCAGTCCAGCCCTGGCCGGGGGCCCTATGAGTTGTCAGTCCGCCCCTGGGAGGAAGTGATCACAGGACTTATATACCACTGAGAACTAGTGCAGTGGAAGATGGGACTTGTAGTTTATTCATTCACAGATCTCTGTGAATAAATGACTAGGCTGTGCAGGCAGAGCCCCAGAGAACCTCCCTGATTTTGAATCTGACAGCTGCTGTGAAGGGAGGAGAAGAATCCTTGCATGCTGTCTAAAGAAGGGGGGTCTTTTTTGGGAGTAGGAGTGGGGAGGGGTCTACTTGATACCCTGTTAAACCCTAAAAGGTCTTAAAATGGAGTAACATGGTCTTAAAGGTTGAGTTACCCTTAAACCACTTGCCGACTGGCTCACACCGATATACGTCGGCAAAGTGGCACTGTCAGAGGAGAGGAGACAGATCATGTGTTTCTACAAAGAAACAGTGATCTGTCATCTCTCCTAGTTAGTCTCATCCCCACACAGTTAAAACACAGTGTTATGCCCCCTAGTGTTAACCC
The DNA here is from genome assembly GCA_029574335.1 of Rana kukunoris. Classification (NCBI taxonomy): domain Eukaryota; kingdom Metazoa; phylum Chordata; class Amphibia; order Anura; family Ranidae; genus Rana; species Rana kukunoris. The sequence goes on along the minus strand of CM056051.1, from coordinate 500,243,895 downwards.
CTTCCCTGCCAGTGACATTTATACAGTAGTCAGTGTATTTTTATAGCTTTTCTTTTGCATTTTTATAGCACTGATTGCTCTATAAATGTCAATGGTCCCAAAAATATGTCAAAAGTGTCTGATCTGTCCATGGCAATGTCGCAGTCACGATATTCGCCACCATTACTAATAAAAAAAATCATAATAAAAATGCCATAAATCCATCCCCTATTTTTGTGCAAACCAATCAATATACGCTTATTGCATTTTTTTTTTACCAAAATATGTAGAATACATTTTGGCTTAAACTGAGGAAGAAATTAGCTTTTTTATATATTTTTGGGGGATATTTATTATACCAAAAAGTAAAGCTTTTATTTTCAAAATTAACGTTTTTTTTTGATTATAGCGCAAAAAATAAAAACCGCAGAGGTGATCAAATACCACCAAAAGAAAGCTCCATACCTGGAACTCTACTTCAATCTACTTCTTGGGAGCCGTAGACATCATGCCCTGTTGAGTGTGTTATCAAGCCATCTGGGGCTCACAGAAAAATGCTGCAGGAAAAGGCTGCACTCTGCATCATGCACTCCTGGAGGTGGAGAACTCTCAACAAGGTCGGGATAGGGGATGGGTAGCCCTGCAGCCCTGGGCCTTGTGGTATCACGTGAGGTTTGGAGACGCCACAAGGAGATCGGGGGGAGAGTACTTGTGTTAGTAGGGGGATTTTGGAGGGGGGGTATGAATAGTTCTAGGAGGGGAAATGTGGAGAGGTGTGCTAGGAGTGGTGATTTTGGGGGCATTTGTGTTGAGTGCGAAGATGGGGAGGAGGATTTGTGCTAGGATTGGGGATTTGTGCTAGGAAAGGTAATGTGGTGGTGGTGGGGACGGGGGGGGGGGGGGGGGGTGGGTTGTACTAGGAGGGGACATTTTTTTTTGTAGGGATGATTGAGAGCATTTGTGCTAGGATGGCAAATTTGGGTGGTATCTGTGCTAAAATGGGGGATTGGGGAGGGGGTTTTGGAAAATCTGAGGGGTCATTTTTTTTTGGGGGGGGGGGGGGTTTAGGGGGGAAATGCTCTGGTAGTATATGTAGAATGTGAATGTAAGGAAAAGGGGAGGCGGAACTGTTTGAAGCCCCCTTTGCCTCATGGGATTGTGGCAGCAGGGTTTCTAGTATCCCCTCAGGTTTAAAATTTGTGGGAAGACTTCCCATTGGTCCAGTTTGGAATGTTTGCACAGGCTCTAGATAACCTTTTCCCGGCACTGACCCTCAATGCCACGTATCGGGCAGGAGACTGTAGGATTTAAAGCAGAACTAAATCTTCTCTTTACACCCATGTACCGTGTTTCCCCGAAAATAAGCCTGGGTCTTATATTAATTTTGGCAACAAAAGACACAGTAGGGCTTATTTTGGGGGTAGGTCTTACAATGTAATGTGATGTCTTCTCTCCCCCTCTCTGCCTGTCAGGAATCCCCAGTGTGAACAGAGTTAAAATGCTTGTAAAATCCTATAATCCACTTTATTACAGTATTTTATAATGTACAATGTGTGTTTCTGTTATATAATTGTGGCAAATACCTTCGTTATATAGTGCCACCATGTGCTGCTGTGGCCCTCCAGATCTCTCTTACCCGCAATTATATGACAGAAACACACACATTGTACATTATATACTACTGTAATAGAGTGGATTATAGGGTTTTACAAGCATTTTAAGGTAGGGCTTATTTTCAGGGTAGGGCTTATATTGCAGCCCTCCTGGAAAATAACGCTAGGTCTTATTTTCGTGGTAGGTCTTATTTTCAGGGAAACACGGTAAGCTTTCAGTATTTCTAAGGAAAAGGCGTCATGGCTGCATTGAAGAATAATTGGAAAGTCTCAGTGTCTTTGCACCCACACACAATGAACTATACCTCATTTTTTATTTTATTTTTGGGTTGAGTTTGGTTTAATATGATCTTGTTTGAATCATTTGTTTGTATTGTTTTAATGTTGTTTGCATATAAAAATAAAAAGAAGATCTGATTTTAAAAAAAAGAACTATACCTCATTAACTTGTGGGGAGGTGCAGCGTGGTGCAGCATCAGTAATTACACAGACCCCGATTGCAGAGAACACAACAGAGCTTGTAGTAAAGTCGAGTTCCACCCATTTTTTTATGTTTGTCTGTGCTGCATGCCCTAATTTCATAGTGTTCAGAATGGACAAATTTTATTTATTTTGTTGCTTGTAAATACCTTTATTTTGTAGTCTTCCATTACTTCCTCCTCCTTATTAGCCTAGGCTATTAAGTCACAAGGCTATTTGCAAGGGTTTCTGGGATAGGCATCATGTTTCCCAGTAGTCTTTGCAAACTTGACTGAAACCTATTACATTGCTTGTGCAGCACTGAGCATGTGCGAGATATGCAAAGCTGAAATCCAGGAAGTCATTCAGTCTGGCTTCATGATGCCCACACTTAAGATGGCCACGATCTATTTCTTTATAAACTAAATGCTGTAACAACCTAACAAAACGAACCTTAGTTTACAGACTAACTTTACTAGAATACATTAAGCTTGTGTATTACAGGGGTATTTATATTTAAAAAGTGAAATTGTGGGTGGAACTCCACTTTAATGTAGAAATCAGTAGTTCACAACAACAAACCTAGCGGTAAGGCACCCGACTGGGAACACTCATGGCATGTAACAGCAATGTGTAGAAAATCAGGTCACAAATGTGCCGACAGCGTCTGTCCTGAGGGGTGGAATGTGGCCTGGCCGGTCTGGACCCAAATGGTGAGGTCTCCGGGTAGGATGGTGTGTCCCTATCCTTTCTTACTCTGCGTGACAGATATCAGATCCCTGCCCTCCTCACAAACGCGTGACAAAGGACTGGCCAATCTCGCACTGCGCTGTCACTTGCGTAACAATGCCACTCTCAGCTGCACCCTGCACAAAGATTTTCCAGCTTGTGGGACCCAATCTAGGTGCCAGCACCCTGAGAGTGATTGTCGCTGGGCTATGTTAATTAAACAATTAACCCTTTAGCTACTGATAGTAGCCTTTTGACAGCGAGACGGAAACTCATAATCTTAGCCATACCAATTATGATTTTAGAAAAATGTCTGTAACACACAAACTGTCACCACAGACTGGTATGTTCAGCGATTTTTTGTATCTTCAATAGGGATGAGCCAAACCGTTTTTTTAAAGCGCCCCGTTGTGACGAGCTCGCGCGCAGAAGCGAACGCATACGCGAGTAGCTGGCTGGCTTTGGCCAATTACGGCTCTCTGTACTGACGGCGTTGTGATTGGCCAAGCATGTGGGTCATAGTGCATGCTTGGCCAATCATCAGCGCGCAATGCCGCAGTGAATTATGGGCCATGGCGCGTCACTCGAATTTGGCACAAACGACCCGTTTTGTTTGTGTTTTGACGAATGATCGAACATACGTTTGACTCAAGCACGAAGCTCATCCCTACTCTACAATAGACAGAGATTTGTTTAGATTGCATTAAAGGAGTAGGGACAAGGTTAAGGCCCCTTTCACACGGTAAGATAGAATTCTGCTTTCGTATGGCCCCATGCATACACTGCATTTAGGAACGATTTTGTTACATGGGTTTGGTGCGATTTGAAAAAATTCATTTGACTGCATCCAGGACGGATTTATTGCAGCTATCTGCGCATAACTGCAGGTAATCTTAGTGTGCTAATTCTCCTGCAGATAGCAGCGGCAACAAAGAAAGAAAAACAGCAGGAAACATATCAGAAATGGCAAGAATGTTCCAACGCTGCTAAACGCAGATAATCGCAATGTACAACTGCTTTTAACAGAGGCAATAACACTGTTCTAAATAAGGTTTAAAGCGGAGTTCCACCCAAAATTACCGCTTTAAGTACTCCTCACCCCCTTACATTCCACATTTGGCAAATCATTTTCGGGGGGGGGGGGGGAGTGGGTGGGTACTTTTGAAGGGGACTTTCTGTCCCACTTCCTCCTTCCTCCCACGGGCCGCCAAGCGACCCCGCCTCCTCTCCTCTCTTTCTAGGCGGCCCCTACCTCTCAGCAATCTTCTGGGACACGTGACAGGTCCCAGAAGATTGTCTGTCTACTGGGAACACACATTGCGATTCGTGCCCGGCCGTGAAGTCGAAAGCTGTCACGGCAGGGTGCCCACGGTGGCTATGACGGCGCCGGCGGAGAGGAGTGGGAGAGTAGGGACGCTCCAGGCGGCCGCATCGCTGGACTGCGGGGGAAGGTAAGTGTCTGTTTATTAAAAGTCAGCAGCTAAACTTTTTTGGCTAGATTCAGGTAGAACGACGTAATTTTATGCGGGCGTAACGTATCTCAGATACGCTACACCGCCGTAAATTAGAGAGGCAAGTGCTGTATTCACCAAGCTAAGTTACGGCGGCGTAGCGTAAATGGGCCAGCGTAAGCCCGCCAAATTCAAATGTGTTTGATGTGGGCGTATTTTATTTAAATTAAGTGTGACCCCACGTAATTGAACGGCGCAACTATCCCAGTATCCCAGTGCGCATGCTCCAAATGACGCCGCTATGACTCATTGGTTTCGACGTGAATGTAATTTAAGTCCAGCCCTATTCACGGACGAGTTACGCAAACGACGTAAAATGTATAAAATTTGACGCGGTCCCGACGTCCATACTTAACATTGGCTGCGCCATCTTTTTGTTGGAATATCTTTACGCCTGAAAACGCCTTACGTAAACGGCGTATCTGTATTGCGACGGCCAGGCGTACGTTCGTGAATAGGCGTATCTCGCTGATTTACATATTCTAGGCGTAAATCAGCGTACACGCCCCTAGCGGCCAGCGTAAATAGGCAGCTAAGATACGACGGCGTAGGAGACTTACGCCGGTCGTATCTTAGCAACATTTAAGCGTATCTCACTTTGAGAATGCGCTTAAAGGTACGACAGCGCAGATTCTGAGTTACGACGGCGTATCTACTGATACGCCGTCGTAAGTCTACCTGAATCTGGCCATTTGTAGCTGCTGACTTTTAATAAACAAAAAAAAAAAAAACTGGAACTCTGCTTTAACCACTTCCCGACGGCCGTACGAATATATGCGGCCGTCGGGCGGTTCTGAATCTCTGACAGGACGCATATATGCGTCCTGTGCTCTTAATGGCCACTAGAGGGCGCGCACGTGCCCGCTACATTCCTCAGATACCGATGCGCGTGCCTGGCTGCCGCGATGTCCGCCAGGCACTCGCAATCGGCTGTTACAGGGACAAGACATGGATCTCTGTGTGTAAACACAGAGATCAGTGTCCTGTCAGGGGAGAGAGGAGACCGATCTGTGTCCCTTGTACATAGGGACACAGTATCGGTCACCTCCCCCAGTCACCCCCCTCCCCCCACAGTTAGAACACACCCAGGGAATATATTTAACCCCTTCCATGCCCCCCTAGTGTTAACCCCTTCACTGCCAGTCACATTTATACAGTAATCGGTGCATTTCTATAGCACTGATCGCAGTATAAATGTGAATGGTACCAAAAATGTGTCAAAAGTGTCCGATGTGTCCACCATAACGTCGCAGTCCCAATAAAAATCGCAGATCGCCGCCATTACTAGTAAAAAAAAAAAATTATAAAAATTAATAATAATTCTGTCCCCTATTTTGTATGCGCTATAACTTTTGCGCAAACCAGTCGCTTATTGCGATTTTATTTTATTTTTTTACCAAAAATATGTAGAATAATACGTATCGGCCTAAACTGAGAAAAAAAAATGTTTTTTTTTTTTTTTTTTTAAATGGGCTATTTATTATAGTAACAAGTAAAAAATATTTTTTCAAAATTGACGCTTTTTTTTGTTTATAGTGCAAAAAATAAAAACCGCAGAGATGATCAAATACCACCAAAAGAAAGCTCTATTTGTGGGAAAAAAAAAACGCCAATTTTGTTTGGGAGCCACGTCGCACGACCGCGCAATTGTCACTTAAAGCGACGCAGTGCCAGAAGCTGAAATTTCACCTGGTCAGGAAGGGGTATGAGTGCCCAGTAAGTAAGGGGTTAATAACAAAAAGGTCAAATAAGATATTCATGTGCTGGTGAAAGCAGGTGTCCCAATACTTTTGGTAATATAGCGTATGTTAATGGAAGACACAACAAATATAAAGCAGGTTATATCCCAATTTGGTTGAAAAAGTGAACATACACTTTAAGCACCTCCTAACAGTTTTTAGTATATGCCAGTGCCAGTCGCAGCCATTTTTGCTGGACAGCTTGGTCTACACGTACATGTGGAGAAAAATGTAACAAAAATCGAGAAAATACAAAAAAGATCGGAATTAAAGGAAATTTAATTAAAGGAAGGAAGCAATTTTTTTTTGCTGAAATGACTGTTTACAGGGTATAGAGACATAAAAGTTAACTGATTCCTTTTAAAAATGATTAAAAATAGATAAAAATCAATCATATAATGTGCCTCTAGTTTCACTTTCGTTTTTAAAAAGGTGTTGTGTTTATGTAAGGTAGAGAGAGAGACAGAACAAAAACAAACAAATCCAGGGCAGTGTTTTGTTCTTAAATTGAATCCTAGGGCAGTGTTTTGTTTTTAAAATGAATCTGATTGGTCCTGAGGAGTTTTAGAGACACAGCTTGGACCACAGTGAAAAGCTGCCATGAGATTTTTCATAAGGAGCCAGACAAGCAAGAAGTGTGGAGATCAGAGAAGTATTACAGCTACTTCAAAGCAAAAACGAACAATGAGAACATAAAAACAGCACTGCATTAAGGTAAAGGAAGCTATTTAACTAAAAAAAAAAATTCCTTTAGTGATCCTTTAATTTACATAAATTCCCTGCTCAGCAATAGGAAATAAACACTATGCATAAAAGAAGGTAGAATGTTCTATTTCCGATTCCAAAGCAGTAGCCTTGCTGAGTTGCTGTATAAATCCTCTTCACATTTGTCTTGGAGAATTATGGCGAAGTCTGTGTTGGAAGGAGGATATCCGTGTGTGCACGCTCTGAAAAGAGAGGTTATTGGTTTAAGGCAGCGCCATGTTTACTCTTTACTCCTCTGTACACTGCGCTGTTCATCTAATTCAAGCTCTATTATAAAATAAGGTCAAATACCTCAGATGGGAGAAACTCTATACGTCTCCTAATGAAATGTATACATTATTTGGTTTCAGCAGAACAGTCACATGCTGAGATTCTCAGTCACAGCCCGTTCCTCCCTCTTTGAACCTCTTAGTAGTCAAAAGGTGACAATGCACTTTTCTACAAGGTGTAACTACCAGCCTGTGTAATACCCCTTCACTACTAGGCCGTTTTTCAGTCTTCATCGCTGTAAGGCGACGTACACACGGCCGAGGTTCTCGCTGAAAACCAGCGAGAACCTCGCTGGAATGCACATTCTAGCGAGGACCTCGGCCGTGTGTACGGTCTCGGCGAGCTTCCCGTCGGGAAGCCCGTCGAGCAGAAATAGAGAGCACGCTCTCTATTTCCTCGAGGGCCCGCCTGGACGAATGGCTGGTTGCCATTCCCGATGGGCGGGTCGCCGATTTCGACGGCCGGCAGAGAGCCTCGACGGGTGGAACGATGTGTTCTGCCCGTCGAGGATCTCTGCCGTGTGTACGCGGCCTGATAGTTTGGCCAACAATTACTCATGCAAAGCTGTACCCAAATGCGTTTTTTTTAGATAGATAGATTTTTCTTTTGGTGGTAATTAACCACTTCAATACCGGGCACTTCCTGGCCAAGCCAATTTTAAGCTGTCACTGCTTCCGTTCATGCTACACTGTACACAAACAATTTTTTTTATCATTTTGTTCCCACAAATAGAGATTTCGTTTGGTGGTATTTGATCACCACTGGGGTTTTTATTTTTTGCTAAACAAATAAAAAAAAGACAGAGAATTTAGAAAAAAAAAAAGAAACGTTTTTATTTGTTTCTGTTAAAAAAAATTGTAAATAAGTACGTTTTCTCCTTCACTGACAGGCACTGATGAGGAAGCACTGATGGGCACTGATGATGTGGCACTGATATGAAGCAGTGATGGGCATTGATAGAAATTGAGCCTGAAGAAGAAGCACGCATGCCTCGAACGCGCGCATCCTCCCACAGACCCATGAACCCGGAAGTGATGTCATCTAGGCTGCACACTCGGGAAACACTCTCTCCTTCTCCACTGTTCCGAGAGCGTTCCGCCCCCACCGTCGCTGCCATTTGAGGCAAGGAGTAGCGTGGACCCAGTCCCCAGGACATCGAGCTGCTGCGGTCTTCCCCGGGACATAGCGGATGAAAAACCATTAAATTAAGCTGTCATGTAGCTCCACTTGTGAGTACATTACTTTTAAGAGTTTCCATTTTAATAAAATTTTGTATTTACTACGTATTGATGAACCGGATAATGTTCAATTGTACAGGATAAGGGGGGTGAAAGGGTTAATATACAGGTGCCATAGAGGCAGCATTGGAGATATGTTTGGAAGATGAAGGGGGGGAAGGAGAGGGTTTAACCACTTAAGCTCAAAATCACTTACCTGGTTATGATGTGTTCTTATCCCTCATTTTGGTCTGATCTATATAGATGTATATAAAATGCACTTTTTATCTAAAAAAATAAATAAATAAAAGTGTTTCCCAGCACTAAACCTTTCATCTGATTTCTTAATTGCTGCATTTGTAAATTCCAAAAGCCAATATAAAGGAATCGTTTTGTACAATTCTCTTTTAAGGGGGCGTGGCAAGGGGTGTGTCCTACGCCTGCACACTTTTGCTGATAGGTGTCCCTCATTCCCATCTCAAAAAGTTGGGAGGTATGATGTATATATACTGTATATCAGGTTCATGGAAAAATAAAAAATAGGTCACATGTTTGACCTTAGAACTGATACATTTGCAGTAATAGTGTGGAAAACTCGAAACATGAGATTCGACAAGACCAGTTGAGCCTGTATGATGAACTGTACGTGACACATGCTGTGGCTGCCATTATTTTTCCTTTTTTTTTAGACTACAACAAAGTGTGTTAAAACGGTTGTAAAGGAAACATCTTTTTTCTTAATAAGCATCCTTTACCTGCAGACATTCCTCTTTTCACTTCCTCATTGTTGGTTTTTGCTCATAAGTTGCTCTATATCTTCTCTGTTCTGTTCACTTCCTGCTTGTTACTCACCACCATGAAGGGAGGCTTTACTGCGGTGGTCAGTGACGTGCTCGCCCCCTCCTGGGAACTACATCTGTGCGGCAGGATGCTCTCCTTGAAGTCTCTAACACGTAGAGGTGTGAATTACTGGGCGTTTTCTTTGTGGAAAAAAAAAGAATTACTGGGCGTGCCGCAATGCATACTGGGAAATGTAGTTCTTACATGAAGGAGCGCCGCAAACCAGGAAGTGAATGAGAGAACAGAAACTAGAACGCCGCAGGTGATATAGATGAAGGAATTTAATAGGTATTTACTTGTTTTTTAATAGAATCATTAAGCTATTCTGTCTGTCTAACTTGCGGACATTAATTTTAGGTAAAAAAATAAAAAACATAGACAAACGGAGAGAAGGGGAAGGAAGGTAAGGTAGAAATGGGTTTAAACAAAACTATAGCGGAATGAGTAGGGAGGGAAATGCCAGGATAAGAAAGGGGAGTAGGTTAGATATTATGGGATGCCGGGCTTGAGTATGTGTGTTGGGGATATAGGGGCCTCCTCCCCTTTTTTTTATGTTTGGTCACCCAATTAGGCCCAAGATAGGTGCAGGCCTAATAAATGGGATTCCTGAGTCTAGGAGCTAGGACCCAGCCGTACTCTTATTTAACTCACTTCACCAAACCCCCCCCCCCCTTTTTTTTTTTTATCAAATAACTTTTTATTGAAGATAAGTAAAAGGAGTACAATTCTTACTGAACACAGAGCCACATGATACAGCATAAGCGGATATAAAGAGACAAGGCACAGGTCTGCAGTCTTTTTGGTTTCCTACTACATTAGTGCAGATAGTAACAGATATGGACTGGTTGCACGGTCCTATACCATAACAGGCTCATAACTGAGGTTGAGAATGTCGCAGCACACCGACATTTGTTATCATGTTGCAAAATTTTAAACACAGAACGATCAGCAAGGTAATCCCAGTAGAAGGGAGAGGGAAAGAAAAAATGGGTGAAGATACTGAGAGAAGGAAAAGAAAAGAGAAAAAACAGGGGGGGGGGGGTAGAGAGAGGGAAAGGGGGAGAAGATCATCGGATTAGTTCAGGTACCTGGTCAAGGTGAATCCTCCCGAAGGCGCCAACGTTCCCAGACAGTGTCGTGGGCCTCCAGTCTGTCCTGCATCCTGGCGGTCATTCTCTCCATCAGCTCCACATCCTTGATCCTGGCATGTAGGGCCTCAGGGGTAGGGGGAGAGCGTTTTTTCCAGTTCAGGGCAACCAGACAACGGGCAGTCGTGAGGACGTGGCGTAGCAACTTTTTGTAAGGTGTGGGAATCTTCAAAGGTGATAGGCCTGAAAGGGAGAAATGGGGACTTGAGTGTCTAGGAGACGGCTCAGTAATTGCTGGACCTCGGACCAGTAGGGGGTAATCAGCGGGCAGCTCCAATAGATGTGAAAGAGGGAGCCCCTGTCTCCTTGGCATCTCCAGCAGCGATCCGAACTAGCGGGGTATATGGCATGGAGCACATCCGGGGTCATATACCAGAAGAGAAGGATTTTATATGTGTTCTCTTTGTATAAGGTACAAAGGGAGCTCTTAGCTGCTTGGGACCAAATAGTCCGCCCAATGCTCCAGGGGTATTTCCTCGTTAAGGGTTTTTTCCCACCTTAACATGTAGCAATGTTTGCCTAGGGATTCCAGGGAAAAGGCATTTAGTATTTTATATATATCAGAGATCAGACCTTTCTGGGTTGATCCGGCCAGGACCAATCGTTCAAAAGGGGTCGGAGGGGAGAATTGCAGATTTGGTGTTATAGATAGGGCGTAGTGGCGAATTTGCAAGTAACTGTAGAATACTGTCTTAGGGAGGTCAAATTTAGTCCGGAGGATAGAAAAGGGCAAGAGTTTCCGTGACAGGGGATCCACTAGGTTCCCAAAATGAAATAGGTTCCGTGAGGTCCACGGATGCGACATTTGATGGGTGAGGCTGTCTGGCACCTTGGGATTGTACATAAATGAAGTCAGGAGTGAACGCTCCGCTGACAGTCCATACGGTCGTGACAGACGACGCCACAGTCGGCGAAGCTGAGACACTGAGCCCAGTAGGCGATCAGGGGGAACCTCCGCGTCCGCGCTCCAAAGTAGATTATTAGGGTGGGTCGGGGCCAACCACAATTTCTCGATATCCATTTGTTGTAGGACCGTTGGTCACAGCGCACAGTTGCGTGGCTTTGTAATACTTGACCAGATTAGGGAACGCAAGGCCTCCGTCCGAGCGAGCTGCCATTAGTACCTTCTGGGGCACCCTGTGCCTTTTGTAATTCCATGTGAATTTAAGTAGGTCAGCCTGAAGTTTTCTCAGGTTTTTGAGGGGGACAGGAATGGGCAGTGTTTGGAAGAGGTAAAGGAGCTTCGGGAGAATCGCCATCTTAATTGAAGCGATCCGGCCAAGCAGGGAGATATGGTGTTTCTTCCACTGCAACAGCAGGGATCTGATTGAGCGGAATAGGGGGGGAAAGTTTTCCTGGTACAGGGTAGTGAAGCTTGGGGTGATACGTATCCCTAGGTACTTCAGGGAGGTTGTCTTCCATTGGTAGGGGAAGTTGGCTCGTAGGTGTTCAACCTCTACGTTAGGGATGTTGATCGGGAGGGCCTCAGATTTACAGGCGTTAATTTTGTAGCCCGACAGGGCTCCATACCGGGCCAGTTCTGCGTGGAGGTTCGGGAGGGAAGTCCTGGGTTGCGTCAGGGAGAGGATGATGTCGTCCACGAAGAGGGAGATTTTAAATTCCCTGCCCCGGACTGTCATCCCCCGAATGGACGCGTTGTTTCGAATGGTGGCTGCTAAGGGTTCAACACAAAGTGCGAATAGGAGGGGCGATAGTGGACACCCCTGTCGGGTGTCATTGGTAATGGGAAAGGAGGGTGAGAGGGCAAAGGGTGTTTTAACCTGAGACGAGGGGTCGGAGTAGAGATGGCGAATCGCGTTCATAAATGGGCCCCGAATCCCCACGTGGTGTAACGTAGCGAACATGAAGGGCCACCCGAGCCGGTCAAATGCCTTCTCGGCATCTAAGCTGAGAAGCAGGGACGCCGCCTTTTCCCTGTTCGCCACATCCACCAGATCAATCCCCTTACGGGTGTTATCCCCCGCTTGCCTAAGTGGTACAAAGCCCACTTGGTCTTTGTGGATGAGGGAGGGGAGGACACCGTTCAAACGAGTGGAGAGTAATTTTGTGAAGATTTTCAGGTCCGAATTTAGCAGGGCGATGGGTCTGTAGGGTCTGGCGCAGAGAATGGGGTCCCTGTCCGGCTTGGGGATCAGAGTGATAAAGGAGCGTTGCATGTCTGCTGGGACAGGGGTATCCCGGAGGAAGGCGTTAAAAAGTTTGTACATGTGAGGGAGCAGGAGGGGCAGGAAGGTTTTGTAATATTCATAGGGCAGGCCATCTGGGCCTGGGGACTTGCGGGAGGGCAGGGATTTAATAGTCTGCTCTATCTCTTCCTCAGAGATCGGCATATTGAGGGATGACAGGTCAGAGGGCTGGAGGCGAGAGACACGACTCTGTTCCAAGTATTGTTTCATGCTAAGGGAGATGTCGGGGGGAGGTGGATTACCGGGGATGTCAGGGTTGTTATAGAGTTTTGTATAAAATTCCGAAAACGTACAAGCTACTTCTTTGGGGTGGGACTGTAGGCAACCCGAACCGTCTCTAATTTGATGAGGCGTCGTCGCGAGATGTGTGTCACGTAACTTCTTTGCTAGCAGGGAGTGGGCATTGTTGCCTTTGTCATAGTAGACCTGTCGCAGTCTGACCAGGGCTTTTTCTACACAGCCAAGAGCCAGGTCCCTCAGGACCACCCGCAGACTTGTGATTTTCTTAAGGAGGGCAATGGAGGGGGATAGCTGCAGGCGGCGCTCCAGGACCTCCAGCTCCCTCTCAGTTCTCTGTTTAGTGGCCTGTGCGTCCCTTCTCAGGGCGGCGGACAGTGCTATGCATCTACCTCGAAGGACTGCCTTATGGGCCTCCCAGAGCGTAGAAGTGGAGATGTCATTGGTGTTGTTCTCCGCAAAATAAAGTTGGAGAGTGGAAGCGAGTTCTGTGTTGGATGGCAGGTGCTGGAGGAGGAAGGTGTTCAGTTTCCAGTTGCAGGGCCTAAGGATGGGGGAGCCCAGGTCCACTGTTAGTAGGACAGGGGCGTGGTCTGACCACAATATAGGGAGAATCTGTACCTCACGCGTCACTCGGAGTGTAGTACTGTTAGTGAAGAAATAGTCGATGCGGGAGTGAGCTCTATGTGGGGCCGAGTAAAAAGTATACTGCCGATCCCCGGGGTGGAGGGCCCTCCAGGCGTCGAATAGAGCATATCGTCTAGTGATTTGGCGGAAAAGCTTCGAGTCTCTGCCCCCTTTTTTTTTTATATACAGATGAATTTAAGTATATGTGTTCACAGTGGGGGGTATGTATATATGTACACATAGATATTCCAATAAGTTGTTGGTCGTATTTTTTTTCCCCCTCTTTTTTTCTCCCCTTTGTCCCTGTTTTAACCCCCTTGCCTCCCCCCTCCTTACCCCTCCTTCCCCCTTTTCCTCTCTCTCTCCATATATTACGCAACTTCGGGGTCCCTGACCACATAGTCAGGGGCGGACTGACAACTCACTGACAAGATTATGGGGCCCCTGGGCTTACAGATGACCACCACGCCAGGAGGCAGTGCAGAGGCGGGGCAGCTAAAATCTCTGGATTTTCACATCAAAAGCATGGCAGTTTCGGACATTTCAGGGACAGATGTAAAAAAAACACAGATTTTTACATACTGTCCCTGGTTTTACTGAGCCTGGCAACCCTGATGGGTCCCCCTAGTGGCATGGGGCACTCGGGCAGTGCCCGAGTGACTCAATGGTCAGTCCCCCCCTGGTATGTGGTCAAGGTATGACTCTAGTGTTCATGGGTATTGTTTGCCATTGTTTGCCATTGCTTGCTTTTCCTCCATCTGCAGTATTTATTAATCCTACCAACACTGTATCCTGGCCTAGGCCAACAAGGCCCAGGCCTAGGGCAGCACTTTGCAGGGGGGTGGCACGGAAAGAGTCCCCGCCGGCTTGCACTACACTATTAGCGTAACGCAAGCTTCTTCTATTTTTGACCGTCCTATCATCCTGGACCACAAACCTTCCTCATTGTGCTATATGTTTTCTGCTGCACCATTGGCATGGGTATATCTTCTTAGTCCTCTCCATAAAATTATCAGAAATTTGTGCTTAAAGTAGAACTATAGGCAACACTTTTTTTTTTCATTTTGTAGAAAGTAAGGGAGGGTATCAGTTTATTTGTTACCATCCCTGTCCCATTGTAGAGATTTGCCTTCACTTCCTGCCCCGTTGCCAAACGGGAAGTGAGAGGAAATCAATGCAAATTAAGGGAATTCAATGCCCCCCCAGGCCCTAAGAATTAGTATCCCCACTCTGAAATTTCAGGGCGGGTCTTAAACAGAAAGGGGTGTGGTCTTGACAGGAAGGGGTGTGTTGTATTTAAATTAGGGGGTGCACAAGTTTAGTCAGGCCTAGGGCAGCACAAAACCTAAATACACTACTGAATCCCACGACAATGACAGGGCCCAGGGAAGCTGCCCCTTTTGCCCTGCCTTAAAGACGGCCCTGGATGTAGTATGCTCAATAGCAGAGAAGTCTCCAAAGCGTAGGGTGCTAGTTCCCCTTTCATTTTTTTCTGAAGAGGTGAACTAACCCGTTACGGGAACCAAACGCACCAAGGTGGCATCAACTTTTGTATTTGTTTGCTGCTCAATAATAATAATGATGATGTCAGTATCGCAGGTCACATAACAGATTTATTTCTGGGATTACAAACATGGTTTCCTTAGTATCCGTAATTGACTTTTGTTCAGAGGATTGTGTACTCGCTGTTGCCTCTGTACTCAAACAGACGCAAGTGAGGGCGGTTGCCAGGAGGTGAGGGAAGCACGTCTCTGTCAGAATCACACCACTTTGTAGCTCAGCCCCTTTCCTGTACAAGGAAGAGATAGGAAGGAAATATTTATAGTATGACAAGAATCTGGAAACTCGCAGTATTTTCTACACCTTCCTTGAACAATGCAGGCAAGAGCTGCTGACCCACCCGGGCTGACAGTGGCTTCGTGCCAAAGAGCAGCAAGGAGTTCTGGGTAGTCACTTGGCCCCTGACCGATCGGTCACACCATATTGTATACAGATTTCAGGTGAAAAAGATACACTGATAGTTTATTTTAACATGAATACCATCAACCGCTCCCCAACTAAACTCAGCTTCTTCCCTCAGTATCGGTTTTGTTTTTTTCCAGATATTTTCAAGCTATAAATCAGTCTAAAATTGTAACCACTTCCTGTCCAGACCAATTTTCATCTTTCAGCGCTCTCACATTGTGAAAGACAATTGCGCGGTCATGCAACACTATACCCAAATTTTATATTTTTTACACAAATAGAGATTTCTTTTGGTGGTATTTAATCACTCTTGTGTTTTCCATTTTTTTGCTAATAGTTTGCTAATTGCAGGGGCGAACTGACTATTGAGTCACTCGGGCACTGCCCGAGGGCCCATGCCACTAGGGGGCCCCACCAGGGTTGCCAGGCTCAGTAAAACCAGGGACTGTATGTAAAAATCTGTGTTTTTTTTTACATCTGTCCCTGATATGCCTGAAACTGACATGCTTTTGATGTGAAAATCTCAATATTTTAGCTGCCCCGCCTCTGCACTGCCTCCTGGAGTGGTGGCCATCTGTAAGCCCAGGGGCCCCATAATCTTCTATTGCCCGGGGGCCCCATGAGTTGTCAGTCCGCCCCTGGCTAATTGCTCATAGTTTGTTATAAAATTTTGAAAACAGGTCATTTTTCTCCTTCATTGACGTGTGCTGATGAGGCTGCACTGATAGGCTGCACTGATAGGTGGCACTGATGATTATTGGTAGGCGACACAGATAGGTGGCACTGATGATTATTGGTAGGCGACACAGATAGGTGATACTGATGGGCATTGATTGGCAGCACTGGTGGGCATTGATAGGGGGCAGTGTTGGGCAAAGTTAGGCGGTACTGTGGGCACTGGTAGGTGGCACTTGTGGGCACAGATGACGCACCTGCAGCTCTCTATGTGAGGGACCAATGTTCCTCTGATCGGTGATCTGCTTTTTTTTCCCCTCATGCTGAAAAAAACTGATTACAGATTTTCTGTTTACATCACATGATCAGCTACAGTGTTGCCAACCGTCAGTATTTTTACAGGCAATTTTCTCTTGCCAGTAAATGCCCCGTAAAAATAAAAGGTTGCCAGTAAAAAATATGGCTGTGACACTCGGCTTGGTCCGGAGCCGACTGAGACCATCCGAGTGCCTGCTTTAGTGTGATCGGGTGGCTCTGGCGGAGGCGGTGCCTGAGCATGTCGTGTGATGTCATGGTGCAATGGAGCCAGGCAGAGCAGCCAGAGCCCAGGGCCGTCTTAATAGCATCATGGGCCCCTGGGCAAAGTAATGCTTTGGGGCCCCTACAATGGAGACAGTGCAGGTAAACAGAAATCAAGTAGGTAGGGGATATCTAGGGTGAAGACTGGTCAGAGTGCTGGGGGGGATATCTAGGGTAAAGAGGGGTCAGAGTGCTGGGGGGGATATCTACAGTGAAGAGGGGTCAGAGTGCTGGGGGGGATATCTACGGTGAAGAGGGGTCAGAGTGCTGGGGGGGATATCTGGGGTGAAGTGGGGTCAGAGTGCTGGGGGGGAAATTTAGGGTGAAGAGGGGTCAGAGTGCTGGGGGGACATCTAGGATGTAGAGGGGCAGCCCGGGCTGCCCCAATTCTGGGGAAGCACGGGCTCAAGGACAAGCTGTTTTGGGGAAAGGGCAGGGGACCCCATGCAGCTGGGGCTCCTGGGCAGTGCCCAGGTGTGCCCTCTCATTAAGACAGCCCTGCCAGAGCCTCGTGTATGGGAGCAAGGTAGGCTGGGATCGGGACCATCAGTGGACTGGCAGTACAACTTGGCTTGGAGAAAGACTGTCATTGTAACTCAGGAGGGGACATGTTGTGTCAGTGAGGTCTCATCATCATCTGTGCATCTGCACATTGCTGTCAGTTTCACTGTGAGAGTCAGATTTATGTGTGTGTGCCCCCATTCTAATTCCTTGCCCCTCCCCCTGAGTCCTGTCCCTGACCTACTTACTTACTATATCGAAAATAATATAAGAAATATGTTTTTTGCCTTATCTACCTGAAATCATATTGCTAATTGCATATTGTATTTGATTAAAGCCTAAGTACTTTAATTTGCACTTAAAACTGTAATTTTGCAACTTTTGAAAATGTCACTAAAAACTTGGCTGTTTCCCCGAAATTTTGGATGTTGTGTCAGTAAATTTCAATCTGGTAGGTTGACAACACTGATCAGCTGTCATTGGCTGACAGCTGATCATAGCATGGTAAGGTACCAGACTCGGTGATCACAGAGGGGGGCACACAGTTACTACCAAAGCAAAATGTCCCTAATGCTGCTGGCTCCTGCATTAGTTAAAAAGCCTTCCTCCTCTGAACACTCCCCCCCCCCCCCACTTTACAATTGACAACATTGTGACGGATCTCACATACCCCAGGTGGGCACATCCACCAGACCTGTGTCTTCTGTCCTCCAAACGCACCCGCAGCCTGCAGATTTGCCATAACTAGCCCTTAACCCCTCAATCACGAGACAATCCACACAGGTGTGGGGGGTTAAACATGCAGAGCATAAACTGTTTATTAAATACAAGACATACACTTTTACACACAGTTAGGGACACTCCCCTTAGCTTTGTCATAGAGGGGAGGGGGTAGGGGACAAGGAACAACCAATGGGAACTGAACACTTGTACATTGAAACAGACTACAGATAAACATAAAGGGATTATGGTAAGCAGGCAGCCTCTCAATACACATCCCCTGCGGAGAGATGTCTCCGGTCCAGACAATTGTCTATGTGCCATTTACCAACACAATTAGACACAGCAACAAGAGGGGGGGGGGGGTGTAGCATTACATTACATTATCTCAATGCCAGCTTGTCCCCAGGTTTCCAGTCTCTTCTGGGCCATAATCTGTGGGTAAAAGGCCTGCCCACAGTCCCTTCCAAAGCACACATTGAAAGTGGGTTCTGTCACAAACCTAATCTTCCAGTGCAGTGGGGGTTAATAAACCTGATGGACCTGAGACAGGTTTTTATTAAGAATGTTAACTTTGCCAGCATCCACAGCCTCTAAGTATCTAACTATACCTAGAAGCCATATTGTAGATTCTATACAGGGCTTTTTTTCTCAGAGGATAGGTGCAGGAACTCCCTTCTGCTGAGGCCGTGTACACACGACCGGTTTCCTCGGCATAATTCAGCAAGAAACTCGATGGGAGACATATTCTGCCGAGGAAACCGGTCGTGTGCACACTTTTCGCAGAGAAACCCGTTGAGGAACTCGTCGAGCCAAAAAGAGAGCATGTTCTCTATTTCCTCGATGGGCAATGGGAAAATTTGGCTCGACAAGTTTTTTGACTGCCGAACAAGGAACTCGACGGGTTTCGATGTGTTTCGCCCGTCGAGTTTCTCGGTCGTGTGTTCGTGGCCTCAGTCACATCTTGTGTCCACTCCTACCTACCTCCAAGCACAATTTCTTAGTTTCACCCCCTCCCCACCTCTGAGCACCATTAATTTTCTCCACTTCCTCCCCACCTCCTAGCACCATTCATTTTCTCCACCCCATCACCACCTCCGAGCACTATTTATTTTCTCCACCTCCGAGCACCATTCATTTTCTCTACCCCCCTCCCCACCTCCGAGCACCATTCATTGGTTTCATCCCCTACCCACCTCTGAGCACCATTCCTTGTGCCACCCCCTACCCACCTCCGAGCATCATTTTCTCCACCCCCTCCCCACCTCCGAGCACCATTCATTGGTTTCATCCCCTACCCACCTCTGAGCACCATTCCTTGTGCCACCCCCCAGTGCTGGGACAAGGCCATTTGGTGCCCAGGGCGAAAATGTCAAACTGCGCCCCCCCCCCCCCCCGGTTTTTAAGAAAGAATCGATGTTGTTCCAAAACAAGAATATACTGTTCCCCCTTGAGTGGAACTTTGAAAGCCACAGACACTGTGATGCGCCGCCCCCTCTCTCCTGCACCCGACAATCAATTGTATGAATCTATCTATTGTCGCCGCTGCCGTCCACTATTCAGGTTTTCCGGCCCCTTGTCGAGCGCCGGGCATCTGAATTACAGCGGTGGGGGTGTATTTGGAAGTGCCTGTATAGAGCCATAGGCTATAATAGGCTTCCTAATTAGAGCTTACGGGCTCTAATAGGCTTCCAAATTGTTAAGCAGCGGGCGCACTGCTGTACGTTCTCTGCTTACGTAGTGCTGTGTTAGGGAATCGCCTCTCTAACACTGACCCGCCTCTCAGCCAATTGGGTGCACCGGGTCTGGTTACCACTCACCTGATTGGCTGAAGCGATAGATTTGACCAAGACAGGTAAGTGCCGGGCAGGGGGGCACACTGGTGGCAATTGATGGGGCAAACTGGCAGCACACTGGCGGCAATTGATGGGGCAAACTGGCAGCACACTGGTGGCAACTGATGGGCACACACTGGCAGCAATTGATGGTTACAGTGGCTGCATTTGATGGGCACAGTGGCGACAATTCATGGCACAGTGGCTGCGTGTGATGGGCACAGTGGCTGCGTGTGATGGGCACAGTGGATGTGTGTGATGGGCACAGTGGCTGCGTGTGATGGGCACAGTGGTTACATTTGATGGGCACAGTGGTGGCATGTGATGGGCAGAGTGGTGGCGTGTGATGGGCACAGTGGCGGCGTGTGATGGGCACAGTGGCGACAATTCATGGCACAATGACTGCTTGTGATGGGCACAGTGGCTGCGTGTGATGGGCACAGTGGCGGCGTGTGATGGGCACAGTGGCGGCATGTGATGGGCACAGTGGTGGCGTGTGATGGGCACAGTGGCAACAATTAATGGCACAGTGACTGCTTGTGATGGGCACAGTGGCTGCGTGTGATGGGCACAGCGGCTGCGTGTGATGGGCACAGTGGCGACAATTCATGGCACAGTGGCTGCGTGTGATGGGCACAGTGGCGACAATTCATGGCACAGTGGCTGCTTGTGATGGGCACAGTGGCTGCGTGTGATGGGCACAGTGGCGACAATTCATGGCACAGTGGCTGCTTGTGATGGGCACAGTGGCTGCGGGTGATGGGCACAGTGGTGGCGTTTGATAGGCATAGTGAGGCTGCAATTGATGGGGTTTTTTTCCAGTCAGAGATGGCAAGCATGGCTCATTTAAAATAACACATTTTGTTATCTGACATTTTTTATTAATAAAGTGCTGGTCACCTCAGTCACCCCCCCAATCTAGCAATTTTATTACCTTTATTAACAGGTTCTGCTTTATTTTAGGTTCAGTAGTCTGTTTTGTAGCACAGGCAGGCTCCTCGAGACTAGTCCCCGGCGGCGACTCCTCCTCTCTATCTCCCTGGCTGTGAGTCATCTTAGGCAGCGCCGACACAGCTCCCTGCGCTGAGTCCTCCATCTCCCCCTTCGCCTCCGGCCGTGAGCAAAGTGACGTCACGCCGCTGGCAGGGAGGGACTAAGACTCCTCCGTAGGGGAGTAAACAATGAAGCAGGGAAGGGAGCCGGGGCGGAAGGTGACGTTCCCGGCTGCAGGAGCGGCGAGCGCAGTCGGCACACAATTTATACAGTGCCGCTGCCCGCGCTGGCCATGACACAGAGGTCACTGTACTGGCGGCCGTGGCAATACTTCACCTTCGGCTGCGCCCCCCCTCCTATACAATATGGTATCGCCCAGGGCACTCGCCCTTTCCGCCCCTGCCTTGTACCGGCCCTGCCACCCCCCACCCACATCTGAGCACCATTCATTTTCTCCACCCCCTCCCCACCTCCGAGCACCATTGATTTTCTCCACCTCCGAGCACCATTCATTTTCTCCACCCCCTCCCCACCTCCAAGCACCATTCATTGGTTTCATCCCCTACCCACCTCTGAACACCATTCCTTGTGCCACTCCCTACCCACCTCCGAGCACAATTCCTTTGTTTCACCCCCTCCCCACCTCAGAGCACCATTCATTTTCTCCACCCCCTCCCCACCTCGGAGCACCATTCATTTTCTCCACCCCCTCCCCACCTCCAAACACCATTCATTTTCTCCACCTCCAAGCACCATTCATTGGTTTCACCCCCTACCCACCTCTGAGAACCGTTCCTTGTGACACCCCCTACCCACCTCTGAGCACTATTTCTTGGTGCCACCCCCTACCCACCTCAGAGCATCATTACACACATTCAGAGCTGGAGGTGCCGGAACTGTGTGCCCCCGCGTTCCTGCTGAAAAAAAGCCCTGATTCTATAAATTAAATGTGATCTATGAATGAAGGACAGGTTTGCCTTTTCCATGCATTGATCAGTGGGTGGATAAACAGTGGCTCAGCCTCCAATTTTTACTGCCGCCCGTGTGAAAGAGCCCTAATGCTTCTATATTTTTTTCGCCAATGTTATCTAAATAAAGACGAAGCCACTTTTTTAAAATACCATATAGAAACAGATATTTCCAACAATTCATATTGTAAAGCGCTGCGTAAACTGTTGGCGCTGTATAAATCCTGTCTAATAATCTACATATCAGTACAGGAAGAGGGCTTCCTCTAGATGCTCATTCGGTCCCAGCGTTACGGAAGTCACACATGAATGACCTCATCTACCAGAAGTCTCATGCCTGTAGCAGGAGTGCAATGCAAACCTCAACAGCGGTGAATTGCGTTCTGTCATTTCTTGGTTTCTAAGCAGAGAACTGTACATCATAGGACAGTATGGAGAAATATACACAGTGTGCCAATCACGGGCTTCTTGACCAACAAGACACATCATTGTCACAGGCCTAAAGTTTTTTTTTTTTCCCCTTTAATCAGAATGAAAATGTAACACATTTCCTGGCAAGTTTTGGTTTTCCTGTTGACAAGCTAGCTTGGGTCCGTCCAATCACAAGGGCATTTACAGTGAAGGGAAAAAGTATTTGATCCCCTTCTGATTTTGTATGTTTGCCCACTGACAAAGAAATGATCAGTCTATCATTTT
Organism: Rana kukunoris; assembly: GCA_029574335.1. Taxonomy (NCBI): domain Eukaryota; kingdom Metazoa; phylum Chordata; class Amphibia; order Anura; family Ranidae; genus Rana; species Rana kukunoris. Next base: position 500,221,622 of record CM056051.1, on the reverse strand, counting down.
AATGGTAGGTTTATTTTAACAGTGAGAGACAGAATAACAACAACAAAAATCTCAAAAAACATCAGGGCACGGGGCACATCAAATCACATAGGGGCACATAGCACATCAGGGTACGGGGCACATCAGGGCATGGGGCACATTAGATCACATAGGGGGACATAGCACATCGGGGTACGGGCACATCAGGGCACGGGGCACATAGCACATCAGGGAACATAGCACATCAGGGCAAGGGGCACATAGCACATCAGGGCACAGGGCACATAGCACATCAGGGCACGGGGCACATAGCACATGGTACATCGGGGCACATAGCACATCAGGGCACGGGGCACATCAAATCACATAGGGGCACATAGCACATCGGGGTACGGGGCACATCAGGGCATGGGGCACATTAGATCACATAGGGGCACATAGCACATCGGGGTACGGGGCACATAGCACATCAGGGAACATAGCACATCAGGGCAAGGGGCACATAGCACATCAGGGCACAGGGCACATAGCACATCAGGGCACGGGGCACATAGCACATCAGGGAACATAGCACATCAGGGCAAGGGGCACATAGCACATCAGGGCACAGGGCACATAGCACATCAGGGCACGGGGCACATAGCACATCAGGGCACATGGTACATCGGGGCACATAGCACATCAGGGCACGGGGCACATCAAATCACATAGGGGTACATAGCACATTGGGGTACGGGGCACATCAGGGCATGGGGCACATTAGATCACATAGGGGCACATAGCACATCGGGGTACGGGGCACATCAGGGCACGGGGCACATAGCACATCAGGGAACATAGCACATTAGGGCAAGGGGCACATAGCACATCAGGGCACAGGGCACATAGCACATCAGGGCATGGGGCACATAGCACATCAGGGCACGGGGCACATAGCACATCAGGGAACATGGTACTTTGGGGCACATAGCACATCAGGGCACATAGAAGATCAGGGCACATGGTACATCGGGGGGAAAATCGCACATCAGGGCACATCGCACCACAGGGCACATCAGGGCATGGGGTATATAAAAGAGGAGGGGCCGCCGGGGGGCAGGGAGCAGCCGCAGCGTGACATGAGAGAGAACTTATTGCCACACTTCCTGAGCTACTCTGCATGCTAGCTAAGTGGCTAAATCTCGATCTACCCGTCAGGTGCCAGCTGTCGGCGATTGATGGGTAGATTGCCGCAGACCTCCGACCGGCCCACTGAGCCATCGGCCCACCGGGAATCTCCTGGTAGTCCCGATGGCCAGTCCATCCCTGAACAAAACCAATCCCCAAAATACTCAAATAAACACATTGATGTTTGTCTTAACACAATCAGGGCTTTTTTTCAGGGGGAACTTGATGGAACTCAGTTCCACCGCCTCTGGCTCAGACCCTTAGGGGGCACCTGCACACCACAATCACTTGTAAACACAGAAGTCCAGTTTCTGTGTTTACAAATGACAGGTCTGCACTCTGGGTGTAATGCAATCCTGGTATTTAGTGCCCATTTAAATCCCTCCTACTGTTCGTGAAATTTGACTGACCACACCCACTATTTGATGTGATTCTGAGGGTGTGTGTGGGTGGAGGGGTTTTAATAGGGAACGTGGTTCAGTTGCAGCACCTTTTGTTTGAGAAAAAAGCCCTGAACACAATATTATTCATATCATATTATGTGACACTTATTTCACCCCTGACGAAGTCCTGTTATTTAGACGAAACATGTTGGGTATTTTGGGGTTTAATGGTGAGTGAAATGCATTGTGAGATACTGATGTGAATGTAGAATGTATATGTAAAGCGCTGCCTAAATTGACGGCGCAATATAAGTACTCTAAATAAATAATACGTGCATTGCTCTCGTGCCACAAGTTTATTGTTGATTCCCACCTAGTGATCCATTTATAAAGCTTTTTTGTAAATTCAGGCAACGTGTGGAGTGTTCCTATCTGCTATAACCCTTGGGTCCAATAAAGCCTAATGAATAGGGGCAGCCAATCACATTTTCTTTTTACTAAAATCCTCTTAAGAAAGCGAGAATTCTGATTGGTAGATGTGGGTGGCTCGTTCTTCGCCTTGTTGAGTAGCAGTTTGATGCAAGCTTCCATTTCAGATTGGTTTCTGTTTATATAAGAGAAGTGTCCCTCCCTCCCACCTCTCTCTAGTAATCTGATGATCGCCAGAGGCAGACATGAAATCTATCTCTACATTATGTAAACTGTGCAAGGAAAGAGGATTCCCAGCTGCTCTTCCCGGTACGCCCCGCCTGGTTTCCTACAATTATGAACACTCTTTTATAGAAGAATTCCATCTGTAGGATTCTGGAGAATCAAAACTAGGCCTGGGGCAAACATACGATCAGCTCTCACAACCACGTGTGTAAAGGATCTCCATTCTGTGGGTGAACAGATTTGACAATGATTTAAAGGATCACTAAAGGAAAAAAATGTTTTTGCTGAAATGACTGTTTACAGGGTATAGAGACATAAAAGTTAACTGATTCCTTTTCAAAATGATTAAAAATAGATACAAATCAATCATATAATGTGCCTGCAGGTTAGTCTCACTTTTGAACTGGCTTCATGTTTCTGCAAAGTAGAAATAGACACACAGAACAAAAACAAACAAATCCAGGGCAGTGTTTTGTTTTTAAAATAAATCTGATTGGTTCTGGGAAGTTTTAGACACACAGTAATGACAGCTTAAACCACCGTGAGAAAGCTCCCAGTATGGTGGTGATAAGGAAACAGACAAGCAGGAAGTGTGGAGAACAGAGCAGGATTACAGCAACTTTAAAGCAAAAACGAACAATAAGGACATGAAACCAGTACTGCAGTAAGGTAAAGGAAGCTATTTAGCTAAAAAAAAAATCCTTTAGTGATCCTTTAAGTAATTGGTGCTGTCATATAACATGCTGTAATTCCTTTATAGGTCTGCATGTTGTACATTCCTGACATGTCCAAATGGACAGCAACAGCAGAATCTTTTAAAACTGCTCTACTAATACCCTTCATCTCCATTCAGTGACTTTGCCTAGGCTGGGGTGATGTCATCAGTTTGCTCCAGGTAGGAGGATACATATCCCCAGTCTCCTCTTCTCCAGTGATTAGGCCACAAGATTGTAATTTTATAGCAAGTCACAAGGTAAGAGGACGCAGCAGGGGGCTTTCCATGTGTCAGACATTTGTGAACAATACCAAGAATGCTTCTTACATTGGTGGTCAGTAAAAAAAGAATACTTCTTACATTGGTGGTCAGTGAGAAGAATGATCCTTACATTGGTGGTCAGAGGGAAGAATGATCCTTACATTGGTGGTCCATGAGAATAATGCTCCTTTTTTTGGTGGTCAGTGGGAATAATACTTCCTACACTGATGGCCAGTGGGAAGAATTCTCCGTACATTGGTGGTCCATGGGAAGAATACATCTTAGGCCGCGTACACACGAGGAGACATGTCCGCTGAATCTGGTCCGCAGACCAGTTTCCGCGGACATGTTCGATGGTGTGTACGGCCTAGCGGACAGGTTTCCAGCAGACAAAAGTTTCTAAGCATGCTTAGAAACTTGTCCACTGGAAACCTGTCCGTCAGACATGTCCGATGGTTAGTACGCCTAACCATCGGACCGAAATCCCCCGCATGCGTCAAATTGATTCGACGCATGTGTGGAAGCATTGAACTTCCGTGTTGGAGCACGTCGCCGCGTCACTGTCACGTCACCGCGTTCTCTGTCTGCTGGGATTTTGGTCTGATGGTGTGTACACACATCAGACCAAAATATCCCAGGAGACATGTCCGATGAAAACGGTCCGCGGACCGTTTTCATCGGACATGTCTCCTCGTGTACAGGGCCTCATATTGGTGGTCATAGAGAAGAATACTGACATAATACTTACATTGGTGATCAGCGGGAAAAATACTTCTTACATTGGTGCCCGGAGAGAAGAATGCCCCTTACATTGGTGGCCAGTGGGAAGAATGCCCCTTACATTGGTGGTCAGTGGGAAGAATGTTCCTTACATTGGTGGTCAGTGAGAAGAATGTCCCTTACATTGGTGGTCAGTGGGAAGAATGTTCCTTACATTGGTGGTCAGTGGGAAGAATGTTCCTTACATTGGTGGTCAGTGAGAAGAATGTCCCTTACATTGGTGATCAGTGGGAAGAATGCTCCTTACATTGGTGATCAATGAGAAGAATGCCCCTTACATTGGTGGTCAGTGGGAAGAATGCCCCTTACATTGGTGGTCAGTGAGAAGAATGTCCCTTACATTGGTGATCAATGAGAAGAATGCCCCTTACATTGGTGGTCAGTGAGAAGAATGTCCCTTACATTGGTGATCAATGAGAAGAATGCCCCTTACATTGGTGGTCAGTGAGAAGAATGCCCCTTACATTGGTGGTCAGTGAGAAGAATGTCCCTTACATTGGTGATCAATGAGAAGAATGCCCCTTACATTGGTGGTCAGTGGGAAGAATGCCCCTTACATTGGTGATCAGTGAGAAGAATGCCCCTTACATTGGTGGTCAGTGGGAAGAATGCCCCTTACATTGGTGGTCAGTGAGAAGAATGTCCCTTACATTGGTGATCAATGAGGAGAATGCCCCTTACATTGGTGGTCAGTGGGAAGAATGCCCCTTACATTGGTGATCAATGAGAAGAATGCCCCTTACATTGGTGGTCAGTGGGAAGAATGCCCCTTACATTGGTGATCAGTGAGAAGAATGCCCCTTACATTGGTGGTCAGTGGGAAGAATGTCCCTTACATTGGTGGTCAGTGGGAAGAATGCCCCTTACATTGGTGATCAGTGAGAAGAATGCCCCTTACATTGGTGGTCAGTGGGAAGAATGTCCCTTACATTGGTGGTCAGTGAGAAGAATGTCCCTTACATTGGTGGTCAGTGAGAAAAATGTTCCTTACATTGGTGGTCAATGGGAAGAATACCCCCCCAACAGATAGTTAAAAAGATCATTGGTGTCAGTGGTTACTTTTTCGAGAGGAAAAATTAGCCACCCCTAGAACACTCTGAAGTAACCCTGGCGGGGGGGGGGGGGGGGTGCAGGGGGCCTGGTTCAGAAAGTCTGCCTATAGAGGCTACAGTGACAGCTGCCATGGCGATTGAAGGAGAAAAGCACAGCTTTTTGTTCTCACAATAGCCAAGTTTGGAGATAGGTTAGTAGATACAGTTCGGAAAATAAGTATTTGAACACCCTGCTATTTTGCATGTTCTCCCACTTGGAAATCATGGAGGGGTCTGAAATTGTCATCGTAGGTGCATGTCCACTGTGAGAGATATAATCAAAAAAAAAAAAATTCCAGAAATCACAATGTATGATTTTTTTAACTATTTATTTGTATGATACAGCTGCAAATAAGTATTTGAACACCTGAGAAAATCAATGTTAATATTTGGTACAGTAGCCTTTGTTTGCAATTACAGAGGTCAAACGTTTCTTGTAGTTTTTCACCAGGTTTGCACACACTGGAGGAGGGATTTTGGCCCACTCCTCCACACAGATCTTCTCTAGATCAGTCAGGTTTCTGGGCTGTCGCTGAGAAACACGGAGTTTGAGCTCCCTCCAAAGATTCTCTATTGGGTTTAGGTCTGGAGACTGGCTAGGCCACGCCAGAACCTTGATATGCTTCTTACAGAGCCACTCCTTGGTTATCCTGGCTGTGTGCTTCGGGTCATTGTCATGTTGGAAGACCCAGCCTCGACCCATCTTCAAAGCTCTAACTGAGGGAAGGAGGTTGTTGCCCAAAATCTTGCAATACATGGCCCCGGTCATCCTCTCCTTAATACAGTGCAGTCGCCCTGTCCCATGTGCAGAAATACACCCCCAAAGCATGATGCTACCACCCCCATGCTTCACAGTAGGGATGGTGTTCTTGGGATGGTACTCATCATTCTTCTTCCTCCAAACACGGTTAGTGGAATTATGACCAAAAAGTTCTATTTTGGTCTCATCTGACCACATGACTTTCTCCCATGACTCCTCTGGATCATCCAAATGGTCATTGGCAAACTTAAGACGGGCCTTGACATGTGCTGGTTTAAGCAGGGGAACCTTCCGCACCATGCATGATTTCAAACCATGACGACTTAGTGTATTACCAACAGTAACCTTGGAAACGGTGGTCCCAGCTCTTTTCAGGTCATTGACCAGCTCCTCCCGTGTAGTCCTGGGCTGATTTCTCACCTTTCTTAGGATCATTGAGACCCCACGAGGTAAGATTTTGCATGGAGCCCCAGTCCAAGGGAGATTGACAGTCATGTTTAGCTTCTTCCATTTTCTAATGATTGCTCCAACAGTGGACCTTTTTTCACCAAGCTGCTTGGCAATTTCCCCGTAGCCCTTTCCAGCCTTGTGGAGGTGTACAATTTTGTCTCTAGTGTCTTTGGACAGCTCTTTGGTCTTGGCCATGTTAGTAGTTGGATTCTTACTGATTGTATGGGGTGGGCAGGTGTCTTTATGCAGCTAATGACCTCAAACAGGTGCATCTAATTTAGGATAATAAATGGAGTGGAGGTGGACATTTTAAAGGCAGACTAACAGGTCTTTGAGGGTCAGAATTCTAGCTGATAGACAGGTGTTCAAATACTTCTTTGCAGCTGTATCATACAAATAAATAGTTAAAAAATCATAAATTGTGATTTCTGGAATTTTTATTTTTTTTTGATTATGTCTCTCACAGTGGACATGCACCTACGATGACAATTTCAGACCCCTCCATGATTTCCAAGTGGGAGAACTTGCAAAATAGCAGGGTGTTCAAATACTTATTTTCCACACTGTATCTTAGGACCTGAGACCTGGATCAAGCCTCAGTAATAGGATTTTTCTAGTCCATTGTCACATTGTAAGTGCAGGAACATTGTCCTCAAAGAAGTGTGGTTGTGCTGCCACCTGCAGGCTGTGAGCAGTCAATGGAAGGCACTTGTAATAATATATGTAGGCAATACAGCGTCATTGGAGGGTTTTTCCTTAGTAATAAATAATAATAATAAAAACCGATAACAATGGTTAATAATATAATCATAATAGAAACAACAAAAAAACTAAATTATCGGAATGTTTTTTGTTCTTTCGGATTTTCGTTCTTTCTATTCTAACTTTTTATTCTTTTAGAATTTTTTTTTTAGAAAAAGTTTGGATGCTTCTGAATGAAAGAATATGCAGAATTTTGACAAAAAAGGAATTGGGAACGAAACAAATTGCACAAGTCTAGATGGGACGGCTGCATTCATTTTCTTTTATAGGCTTTCTTTCTTCCATTGTCACCTGGTGATCCGGCCAGTAAGTCTGTTGTTTTTCAAAATAACAAGCTCTCCAGCAGATGTAACAGTTAACAGAGATGAGACAATTGACAGGGGCACTTACAATGATCAGCTTTTAGTTATTAATTTAAAACTTTTATCCCAAAAGGAAAAAACAACTGTTTGCTGTAACTGATTATAAAGTGTTAGCTGAAGTTTGGCTTAAATCTGTAAGTGTATCTAAATCTGCTAATACATCCAACACTTCCCTCTCCTCCGAGACTGACAATGCTGCTTTCCAAAGGTACCCCCTGTGCTCCTTCATCCAGAGTGGGTGCATTCTAACACAGGAGGTGTGTTACCTCAGGTGAAAACAGGGAGGGGAAAAAGCCCCCCAAAAAAAAAAAAAAAATACAGTCATCACATCTAATGACTGGTAGTAAGCTGCATTGTTTTACAGTTTTGTTTTGGGTTTATTACCGTCTTTTATACTGCGACAGGTTGGCTCTCCTGGGCGAACCGCCGTAGGTGTACATCAGCCACTTTAAGACCGATAGAGGGCGTGACCCGATACGTGTGGCCGGCAGCCACAATTGCAGGAAAGAGAGCCAGAACAGGGATCTTTCAATGCAAAACAGACAGATCCCCATTCTGACAGGTGAGGAGAGACAGATCAGCTGTTCCCAGTGATCAGGAACAGCGATCTCTCTGTACTCCCAGTAAGTCTACTTCCCCCACAGTTAGAAACACCTCCCAGGGAACACATTTAACCCCTAATCGCCCCCTGTCTCTACAGGAGAGTAAAGACAGAGCATATGTTCTTGGTATATAGAAACACTGATCGGTCTCCTCCCTAAGTCAGTCCCAATCCCCCCACAGTTAGAAACACCTCCCTAGGGGACACTTAACCCCTTGATCACCCCCTAGTGTTAACCTCTTCCCTGCCAGAGACATTTATACAGTAATCAGTGCATTTTTATAGCACTGATCGCTGTAAAAAGGTCAGTGGTCCCAAAAATGTGTCAAAAGTGTCCGATATGTCCACAGATTGCCACAATTACTAGTAAAAAAAAAATGCCATAAATGTATCCCCTATTTTGTACACGCTATAACTTTTTCTACCAAAAATATGTCGAAGAAGAATATGTATCGGCCTAAACTGATGAAGAAATTTTTTTGTTTATTTATTTCTGGGGATATTTATTATAGCAAAAATTAAAAAATATAAAGTTTTTTTCAAAATTGTTGTTTTTTTTTTGGTTTATATGGCAAAAAAATAAAAAAAATACGGCAGAGGTGATCAAATACCACCAAAGTAAAGCTGTTTGGGTACAACGTTGCACGACCGCGCAATTGTCAGTTAAATCGACACAGTGCTGTATCGAAAAAAAATGGCCTGGTCAGGAAGGGGGTAAATCCTGCTGGTCTTTAAGTGGTTAAAACCCCACTAAAATTGTGAATATAATAATGGCAGAGAAGTTTGCTAAAAAAAAAAAAAAAACTTGCAATTTATATAGTTAATTTTAAAGAGATTTAACTTTCGTCATAAACTGGAAAATACCTCCAACTTAAAGGGGTTGTAAAGGTAAAAAAAAATAATTCCCTAAATAGCTTCCTTTACCTTAGTGCGGTCCTCCTTCACTTACCTCATTCTTCCATTTTGCTTTTAAATGTCCTCATTTCTTCTGAGAAATCCTCACTTCCTGTTCTTCTGTCTGTAACTCCACACAGTAATGCAAGGCTTTCTCCCTGGTGTGGAGAAAGCCTCTTGAGGGGGCGAGCAGGCAAGTCAGGACGCTCTCTACTTTGGAGATAGAGAAAGGAGCTGTGTGTTAGTGGGCATCCTGACCCTCCTGCTCGCCCCCTCAAGAGGCTTTCTCCACACCAGGGGGAAAGCCTTGCATTACTGTGTGGAGTTACAGACAGAAGAACAGGAAGTGAGGATTTCTCAGAAGAAATAAGGACATTTAAAACCAAAATGGAAGGATGAGGTAAGTGAAGGAGGACTGCACTAAGGTAAAGGAAGCTATTTAGGGATTATTTTTTTTTACCTTTACAACCCCTTTACATATCTTCATAGTGCACGAGGAAGGTCTTCTGTCTCCTGCAGAAGAAAACTGGTAAAAGCTGTTCACATTGTTGGAGCTTGGAGACATCAGATCAGTACAGAGGAAGTTTCAAGAACACTGGATTTTCTGGCAGGATCAAAATATATATATTTTTTTTGTATTAGCAGCAAACGTAGATAGCCTTAAAAAAAAAGAAAAAAAAATGCAGCCACCGCATCTAAGGACTTGTAGGCTGCAATATATTACATTTTTCTTCTTGGATTTCGATGTATATAAAGCCACCCGTATCTTATTAGTGTCCATTCATGTTAAGGGAAATTTGCAGCTCACAAGACTGTCAGGGAGTCGTTACAACAAAGACAGCAGTGTCTGAATCCCCATGTTATGTGATAGAGGAAGCAGCTGACCTTCATAGAAATAGATTTGTAACAGTCACATTTTCAGCAGACGTGGACTTGTATGGGGGGGTCTATGGGAGAACTATACAACGAACCCCCATCTAGTCCGGACTTCCCCAACCTTATGAGAAACCTAGAAATAAAAGATCTTTACCACTTCAGCCCCGGAGGATTTGGCTGCCAAATGACCAGGCCACTTTTTGCGATTCGGCACTGCGTCTCTTTAACCTGTTGAGATCCGCGCTATAGCCGAATGACGGCTTCAGCGCGGATCTAAATATCCAACAAGCCGTCAATTGACGGCCTGTCACTAGCACGTTCCCCGCGCACGCTCCAGAGCGCGCAGCGGGGAAATTCTGTGTTGGCCGTGTCCCTCGGACACAGCCAATCACAGATCGCCGCAAACGGCCAATCAGAGTGGCCGTCTGCGATGCGATCTGTGCGGCCAATGAGAGATGATCTCATATGTAAACATACGAGATCATCTCTCATAGCCGGCTCTCACAGAGACAGCGTCCTGTCTCTGGTGAGGAGACCGATCTGTGTCCCTTGTACATAGGGACACAGCATCGGTAACCTCCCCCAGTCACCCCCCCCCTCCCCACACAGTTAGAACACTATGTAGGGAATACATTTAACCCCTTCCTCACCCCCCTAGTGTTAACCCCTTCAATGCCAGTCACATTTATACAGTAATTAGTGCATTTTTATAGCACCGATCGCAGTATAAATGTGAATGGCGCCAAAAATGTGTCAAAAGTGTCCGATGTGTCCGCCATAACGTCGCAGTCCCAATAAAAATCGCAAATCGCCGCCATTTCTATTAAAAAAATAATAATAAAAAATAATAATTCTGTAATCTATTTTGTAGGCGCTATAACTTTTGCACAAACCAGTCGCTTATCGCGATTTTTTTTTTTTTTTTACCAAAAATATGTAGAAGAATACGTATCGGCCTGAACTGAGAAAAAAAAGTTTATTTTAAATTTTTTTTTAAACTGGGATATTTATTATAGCAACAAGTAAAAAATATTGTATTTTTTTTCAAAATTGTCGCTCTTTTTTGTTTATAGCGCAAAAAATAAAAACCGCACAGGCGAACAAATACCACCAAAAGAAAGCTCTACTTGTGGGGAAAAAAGGACGTAAATTTTGTTTGGGAGCCACGTCGCACGACCGCGCAATTGTCAGTTAAAGCGACGCAGTGCCGGAAGCTGAAATTTCACCTGGGCAGGAGGGGGGTATATGTGCCCAGTAAGCAAGTGGTTAACCACCTACGGACCGCCCGTCGCAGTTTTACGTGATGACTTTGAAGAGGAATACCATTGTTATGGTAGCAGCTAGCTACCATAACCCCCAGTATCCTCTACAAGATAAGTGATCACCACAAGATCACTTTTATCGGCAGCGGGAGAGGGCCCCAGGATGTGTCATATTCAGCTCCCTCATCACAGACTGCTCCGGAAGTGCTGCGGCGGCCAACTGCGCATGCGCGATGCGTTCCAAAACATTTACGACACTGCACACCAGCGAAGCCGTCATTCAGAGCGACGTGGACTTAGAGGTAAGTGGCCAGTCGGCCTCACGTCCTCGCTTCGCTCGGACGGCCTCCTGGCTCTATTTTTAACATCCTCCAATCCACGGGGATGTTAAGGAAAGAGCCTGGATGCCGAACGAGGTTTCGCTGGTGTGCACTGCCGTAAATGCATTGGAACGCATCACAGATGCGTTTGGAACGCATCGCGCATGCGCAGTTGGCCGCCCAGCACTTCCGGAGCAGTCTGTGATGGGGAGCGGAGTATGACGATACAACCCCCCTTCCCACCGCTCTCCGGTGCCCTCCGCTGCTTACCGTGGGTAGCAGCAGGGGCGATCCGGTCCTGTCCCTTGCTGTGTGTGGAGATGAGTGAGGGGAAGATGGCTGCATATCACTGCAGGGCGGAAGCGACGTCAAAACGTCACTTCCGCCCATACGTCTTAAAGGGACATTTTTTTTTTGGTGTCATTTTTTTTACTTTTTATTGCATTTAAGTCCAAATATGAGATCTGAGGTCTTTTTTTTTTTATTCTTTATTTAAAGATGTGTCACAGATACAATAAAGCAGTAATTTCACAGAGCTATCAATGTCAAACTTGTGAGGTATTATCCATACTCTGTGCTAAATCACTAAATGGCCAAACAAATATTGAAATCTGAGGTCTTTGTGACCCCCAGATCTCATATTTAAGAGGACCTGTCATGCTTTTTTTTAGGGCTGTGCAAATTAACTTTTAATTAATCGATTAATCTTTAATTTTTTTGATCGATCAAAATTCTTTTGACTGGTACTCGCCTCTCCGCCGGCTTCTGGGCCTTCAGGGAGTTCCGTCAGAGATCCGGTAACGTCACAGACACTGGCGGGGCTTGCCATGTCCAGGTGAAGGGCTCCTTTGCTGTGCCTTCATATCTGCATGCCGGTGGGACCTTATTATCTGCCACACGCAAGGGCTGTTACACTTCCCTCTATCACTTACCTCTATCAACCTGGGATTCTACAGCCATCCACTGGGAGTTGTGATAGTTCCCTTTATGGGACATCTACATGCTGATGTACTGATGTTAACCCCTCCTCATCTGGATTCAGCAGTGGTATCTTTGTACACATTTTTATACCAGTATCATACTAAGCTACATGGTTTTTATGACTGCTTTTGCTACCGTTTGGTATTACTCGCACCATTTTTACAGTTTATGTAGTTACATCGATTTTATCTCCAGTGCAATATTTATTTGGTTACCTACTTGAAGACTATAAAAGTTTTAATGCTATTCCCATCAAGCGTTGCCTCTGTGTGCTTTTTGTATCCTGCTATCCATTTTTCCAGTAGCTGCACTGGGAATCAGCCTGCAAGGAGATCAGCTAAAAGTAGTTGGATCTGTAAGTGCGTTATAATTAAACGAAATTAGTCGATTAATCGATTAAAAAAACAAACGATTAATCGAACACAAAATTTTTGATCAGTAACAGCCCTACTTTTTTTCTATTACAAGGGATGTTTACATTCCTTGTAATAGGAATAAAAGTGACCCACTTTTTTTTTTAAACAGTTTTAAAATCAATAAAAGAAAAATAAATAAGAGTTTGCGCGCAGAAATGAACGCATACGTGAGTAGCGCTCGCATATGAAAACAGTGTTCAAACCACACAAGTGAGGTATCGCCGTGATTGGTAGAGCAAGCGCAATAATTCTAACCCTAGACCTCCTCTGTAACTCAAAACATGCAACCTGTAGAATTTTTTAAACGTCGCCTATGGAGATTTTTAAGGGTAAAAGTTTGTCGCCATTCCACGAGCGGACGCAATTTTGAAGCGTGACATGTTGGGTATCAATTTTAGGGTTGTCCAGATACCGATACTAGTATCGGTATCGGGACCGATACCGAGTATTTGCAGGAGTACTTGTACTCACGCAAATGCTCCCGATACCTAAATAGAATACTTTTTTTGTATTTATCAACATGTTCTGTGAAAATTCTTTGAGTTTTTTACTACTGCGTGACGAGAAAATAAAAAACATTTTTATTAATTTTTACTCATTTTTATTCTTTTATAATGTCTTGAATTAGAGTTCTTCATAATTCTAAAGAAAATATCCTTAGTCTGTATTGTGGTTTGAAAACTGTCACATGACATTTAAAAAAAGTATCGGTATTCAGTATCGGCGAGTACATGGAAAAAAGTATCGGTACTTGTACTTGGTCCTAAAAAAGTGGTATCGGGACAAACCTAATCAATTTACTCGGCGTAACATTATCTTTCACATTATAAAAAAAATTGGGCTAATTTTACTGTTGTCTTATTGTTCCAAAATCCAATCCAAAAAAGTGATTTTTTTTTTCCAAAAAAGTGCGCATGCAGGACCGCTGTGCAAATACGGTGAGACATAAAGTATTGCAATGACCACCATTTTATTCTCTAGGGTGTTAGAAAAACATGTATAATGTTTAGGGGTTCCAGGTAATTTTCTAGCAAAAACAATTGTTTTTACATTGTAAACACTGAGTCTGAAAAAAAGGCTCGGTCTTAAAGTGGTTAACTGACAATTGCGCGGTCTTGCGACGTGGCTCCTAAACAAAATTGACATCCTTTTTTTCCCCACAAATAGAGCTTTCTTTTGGTGGTATTTGCGGTTTTTATTTTTTGCGCTATAAACAAAAATAGTGAGACAATAAAAAAAAAAAAAAGCAATATTTTTTACTTTTTGCGATAATAAATATCCCCAAAAAAGATATAAAAAACATTTTATTTTTTTTCCTCAGTTTAGGCCGATATGTATTCTTCTACTTATTTTTGGTAAAAAAAAAAAATCGCAATAAGCATTTATTGAATGGTTTGCGCAAATGTTATAGCGTCTACCAAATAGGGGATAGTTTTATTAATATTTTTTTTACTAGTAACTGCGATATTATGGCGGACACATCGGACACTTTTGACATTATTTTGGGACCATAAACCATTTATACAGCGACCAGTACTATAAAAATGCACTGATTACTGTATAAATGTGACTGGCAGTGAAGAGGTTAACACTAGGGGGTGAGGAAGGCATTAATTGTGTCCTTACTGTGACAAGACATTGATCACTGCTACCGATGAAAGGGAGCAGCTATAAGTGTCCTGTCACTAGGCAGAACAGGGAGATGCCTTGTTTACACAGAATTCCTCCCATTCTGCCGCTCCGTGACACAACCGTGGGACATGGAAGACATCAAGTCCACAGGTCCCGTGGGTGCGGGGCTCGCGGCAGGGGCATAGGCACGCCCACATGACGGCAAATTTAAAGAGATGTACCTGTACACCCATTTACCTGTCTGTGCTATTCCAAAGTGTGTGCACTGGTTGGCAAGTGGTTAAAGTGGTTGTAAACCCATATATATATAAAAACCTACAAGACAAAGGCATATATGCATATCAGCAAATAGCTTGGGGTGTCTTCTTTCCAAAATGGGGTCATTTGGGGGGGTTTGTGCTATTTTGGCATTTTATGGCCTTCAAAACTGTGATAGGTAGTGAGGAGTGAAATTAAAAATTTGCGCCCTTAGAAATCTTGAAGGCGGTGCTTGGATTTCGGGGTCCCGTACGCGGCTAGGCTCCCAAAAAGTCCCACACATGTGGTATCCCCATACTCAGGAGAAGCAGCAAAATGTACTTTGGGGTGCAATTCCACATATAACCATGGCATGTTTGAGCAATATATCATTTAGTGACAACTTTTTGTAAACATTTTTGTTGTTGTCATTATTCAATCACTTGGGACAAAAAAAAAAAAAATATTCAATGGACTCAACATGCCTCTCAGCAGTTTCCTTGGGGTGTCTACTTTCCAAAATTGGGTCATTTGGGGGGGGTTTGTACTGCCCTGCCATTTTAGCACCTCAAGAAATGAGATAGGCAGTCATAAAATTAAAGCTGTGTAAATTACAGAAAATGTACCCTATTTTGTAGACGCTTTGGCCCAGATTCACAGAGCAATTACGCCTGTCTAACTGGTGTTAGACAGGAGTAATTTCAAATTTCGCGCGCCGTATCACTAGTTTGAATCCTCAAACCATGATACAGCGGCTTCGGGCTTCGATCCGAGAGGCTTACGTCCTCGTAAGCCTTCGGATCTACACTGCGATATTTTTGCGGCCGCTGGGAGGAGTTCGCGTCGTTTTCATGCGTCGGGATATGCAAATGAGTTTTTACGGCGATCCACGAAGGTACGAGTGTCCCTCGCAATCGCCTACGTCATTTTTTGGCTACGTAATGTTAGAGGAGCTTTTTGCTGGTCTAACAGTGCGTAACCCATGTAAAGTATGGCCGTCGTTCCCGCGTCGATTTAAAAATATTTTTTTTTTTTTTAACGTAACTCGTTCGGGAATAGGAATGTACGTAAACGACGCTACTACGACGTGACGACGTGTTTTCGCGCAATGCACGGCGGGAAATTTGCGAACGGAGCATGCGCAGTTCGATCGCCGCGGGAACGCGCCTATTTTAAATGCTTCGCGCCCCCTACTCGCGCAGATGGATTGCGACGGGAGAAATACACTACGCCGCCGTCGTTTACTGGACAAAATCTACCTGGATTCCACGTAGAGCCAGGTTAAAAACGGCAGCGTAGTGTATTTCTGATACTCTACGAGAATCTAATTCTCTGTGAATCTGCCCCTATAACTTTTGCGTATACGCTTATTGCGATTTTTTTTACTAAAGACATGTGGCTGAATACATTTTGGCCTAAATGTTTGACTAAAATTTTCTGTTTATCGCAAAAAATAAAAATCGCGGAGGCAATCAAATACCATCAAAAGAAAGCTCTATTTGTGGGAAGAAAAGGACGCAAATTTTGTTTCGCCACAACATTGCATGACCGCGCAATTACCAGTTAAAGCAGCGCAGTGCCAAATTGTAAAAACGCCTTTGGTCCTTTAGCTGGATATTGGTCCGGGGCTTAAGTGGTTAACCTATTAATTTTTACCTCCTGCCTTTTGACTCTCCCTCTGTCCCAATATCCTATAAGGCTCAGGGGTACTGCCTGGATAGATGCTGTTCCAGGGACCGGAAGGGAGAGAGAGGAGCGAGAGAGGGAGAAAAAACAAGAAAAAAACCTGTATCTCGGGTTCGAGTCCCTCGTCCACGTCCCCAAGTATTTATTCAGCTCCACCGTACCGGCGCTCACCAATTCTTGTGGCGCCCTGTTACTTGTGGAGAAGAAAGAAAATATATATGTATAAAAAAGAAAAGAAGATGCTGCATTTTTTAACGACGTTTTAAACTATGTCGTTTTTCGGGTTGTAAAAAATGATCGTGCGTGGGCTAAAACGACGTTAAAAACCTGCGCATTCGCAGAAGCAAGTTATGAGACAGGAGTGCTCGTTCTGGTAAAACTACCATTCATAATGGAGTAAGCACATTCATCACGCTGTAACAGACAGAAAAGCGTGAATCGTCTTTTCAGGAAATCAGCTAAAGCAGCCCCAAGGGTGGCGCCATCCGCATGGAACTTCCCCTTTATAGTGCCGTCGTATGTGTTGTACATCACTGCGCTTTGCTAGAGCATTTTTTTTTTAAAACGATGGTGTGTGGGCAACGTTGTTTTAATAATGAAGTTGGAAAAACTTTTTCTACATGCTGAAAAATGATCGTGTGTAGGCGGCATGAGTCTTTGATATTTTCGAAACTGGCTGATCGATTCCCAGGACGTTCCCAATGGAGTGCCAATCATCAGATAATAAAACTTGTTATCATGTAAAGAAAGGGGAGGGCTCCATACTGCAGTATTTCCAAAGATTTGTTTAATACGAAAACATAGTAATTTACATTTGAAGCTTAAAACGAACAGCGTCCGCGGCCGGAAGTGACGTCACCCAGCCCTTTCCCTAAACATTTACACATGGTACCCGGAATTATTATTGGCATTTTCAGTGATTTTATATACTATTTCTGTATTATGGCCTAGCATACGTTATCCACAACTCTTCATCAGATGAAATACATACTGCAGTCCTTCTCATCTGAGCCGTCCTCACAGTCTTCATCATGATCGCACTTCCATATCAGAGGGATACACCGAGTTTTACCCCCACCACATTTGAATTCAGTAGATTTGCAAGCTTTAGATCCTGAGAAGAGACCAACAGTTTATAAGAAGGTGACCAATGATTATGCTCAATGATATGCTATATGGAAAGCACAAAATTGATGCCATCAGTGCAGGTATCTTGGGCTTAGATGCCACAAGAATCCTGTTTATGGCATTCATATCGTCTTTCAGTGTTTATGTGGCTTTGCTTCGGGTTATCTAGTTTCTTGTAATAACCATACAGCTGTTAAGCTGGTTTATACCCACTATTGGTACCAGTGTGTGCCTATATGGATGTGGAATAGACGCTAGACTGCTATCTCATTCAAGGGCTGGGACTGTTACAGATTATGATTATTTACCTCTAAAACATAAGAGGCAAGGGAGCACGGCCATTTCCAGTAGACAACAGTTTTGTGGAAACGAGTCGGATCGGAGAGTCCTTGTAGCGCCACTCAACTGGTTGGACGAATAACATCGTCACCAGACAATTTTTTCATGCCTGAATTTTCTGCCTTGCTGTAAATGTAACCTTTACAAGCATTTTAATAAATGTATGCGGTTTTACACTATGAGACTTTCTTTCCTTGTATACGATTTCCTGAATCTTCCATCTTCATTTAAACTGATGCAAACTTTTACATATCATTGCATCTGAGTAGTTTAAACTGGTTAATTGCTGTAATGTGGATGAACTGAACGCCTATGGCAGGGGTCTCCAAACTGCGGCCCAAGGGCCAGATGTGGCCCTTTTCGAGCCTTCATCCGGCCCTTGAGGCACTATTCCTCCCACTGATATGAGGCAATATTCCTCCTACTGACACCAACAATGGGGCATTATATCTACCACCATTACCAATGATGGGATACTCCTCCTCCTACAAACCTAGGGCCATATTTATTTTCACTGCTGGGCCCATGACATCTATAGGCAATGGCTGGCCACAATCCGGCCCTCCTTAAAGAATCAATAAAGACATTTTTTTTTTAGCTTAATAGCTTCCTTTTCCTTACTGCAGTCCTTGTTTCATGTCCTCATTGTTTGTTTTTTGCTTTGAAGTTGCTGTAATTCTGCTCTGATCTCCACACTTCCTGCTTGTCTGGCTCCTTATGAAAAATCTCATGGCAGCTTTTCACTGTGGTGCAAGCTGTCATTACTGTGTGTCTAAAACTCCTCAGAACCAATCAGATTCATTTTAAAAACAAAACACTGCCCTGAATTTGTTTGTTTTTGTTGGGTGTGTCTCTACATCACAGAAACATGAAACCAGTTTAAAAATGAAACTAACCTGCAGGCACGTTATATGATTGATTTTTATCTATTTTTAATCATTTGTAAAAGGAATCAGTTAACTATTATGTCTCTATACCCTGTAAACAGTCATTTCAGCAAACACATTTTTTTCCTTTAGTGACCCTTTAAGTCTCAAAGACAATAAACTGGCCCTTTGTTTAACCAGTTAAGGACCCCCGCACGCCTATGTACGTCCACAACATGGCTCGTACAGGCACAAGGGCATAAATTTACGTCCTCGCCTTAGTGCGGTTCGGGGGTCCCATCGGGACCCCCTCCGCGGCGTGCGGCGGTCCCCCTGGCTCTGGGAGCGATCGCCGACGAGCGGGCGGATGTCCGTGTTTTCCGCCCCCCCCGCGATCGCTCCCAGCCAATGGGAGCGCGCTCCCAGCCTGTCACTTCCTCCTCCTGTGTTTACACAGGAAGGAGGAAATGATGTAATCTCTCATCGCAGCGCTGTTTCCCAGCGCTGCTGATGAGAGAAGACATGACAAGTAAGTGTGCACCAACACAACACTGACACACACTCACATAGGCATATTAACCCCTTGTGATCGCCCCCCCACCCCCCTGTCACAGTGTTACTGAATGCAGTGATTTAATCACTGCATTTAGTGTCAGTGTGACAGGCACTGTAAAAAACAGTTAGTGTTAGGTTCAGGATAGCCCCCCCACCCCCCCTAATAAAGTTTTAACCCCCTGATCACCGCCCTAGTTAACCCTTTCACTCCCTATTGCCAGCGTCACTAAGCGATCATTTTTCTGATCGCTGTATTAGTGTCGCTGTTCCCGCTAGGTAGCTATTTTTTTTATTACGATTTTTTTTTTTTACTAAAGACATGTGGCTAAATAAATTTTGGCCTAAATGTTTTACTAAAATTTAGTTTATTTGATTTTTTTTATAACAAATAGTAAAAAAATAGTGTTTTTTTTCAAAATTGTCGCTCTATTTTAGTTTATAGCGCAAAAAATAAAAATCGCAGAGGCGATCAAATACCACCGAAAGAAAGCTCTATTTGTGGGAAGAAAAGGACGCAAATTTTGTTTGGGAGCCACGTCGCACGACCGCGCAATTGTCTGTTAAAGCGACGCAGCGCCGAATTGGAAAAACACCTTGGGTCATTTAGCAGCGTAAGTGTCCGGGTCTTAAGTGGTTAAAAAGTTTGAAAACCCCTGGCCTATGGAATTCAGTCAGTTCCTTGTTCTTAGAATCACCTGAATCTTTGGAGGTGTTTGGTTGTGAAAAAACACAGGAGAGTGATATCCACACAGGCGGTCATATCCCACAGAGAGCCTGATCTCTGTAATAGGAATCCACCATATCTGGTAAGAGGCCAACTTTACTTTATAAAACATCATTTATATGTACTGTTTTGAGCACCTCAGAGTGTCACTTCAGCACCAACCTATTTAGTATCAGTCTCAATTTATTAGGGGAATTACCTCACATACTGTTGTGTACACATCAGTCACTCTTTGTTCATCCACTATATTGTGTTACATACTTTAAAGCGGAGTTCCACCCAGGAAAACCACATTTGCCCATCTAGCTTAAAAAAATAAAATTAAAAAAAACTTGAAAAAAAAAAAATACTCACCCGAAATACCTGTTGCTATGCGGAAGTCCGTAATCTGCCTCTTCCACTCCGCGGTGCCTTTTCTTCTTGTCCTTCTCCTTGTGAATGGGGCGCGCTGCTTTCTGGGAACTGTGTGTGTTCTCAGAGAGCAGCCGCCCATTCACAAGCCAGCGTGAGACTCACGCAGGCGCAGTAGGAAATGGGCAGTGAAGCCGTACGGCTTCACTGCCTGTTTCCCATAGTGTGAATGGCGGCGCGGGACCCGGAGCGATCGTGGGACCGGCATCGGGGGGGGGCCATCAGCGCGGGCAAGTAGGACAAGGTAAGTGTCCTTATTTAAAGTCAGCAGCTACACTGTTAGTAGCTGCTGACTTTAAAAAAAAAAAAAAATGCGGCTGGAACACCCCTTTAATACAGGTAATAGCGCACCATTTATATTATTAGTATTTATTTGATTCCTTCCTGGTCATGAGTTGCAGCTCTTCCACCAATTCAGACCAGTGCAGAGATATACATTTATACAAACATTTAAACTCGCATAAGTGGATGAAGCATCAATCCGATGCTGCATCTGTACCCTGCCAACCCTGCACCAGCGACCGCTGATCGCTCAGTTCTCGGCCTTCAGTGAGCAGTTATCGGCTCTCTGCTCTGCCCCACCAGTGCTCCAGGAGGGACCTGGCAAAGCACCTTCTCGCTTGTGGGGGGAGTACCCTTGTAGGGGGGGGGGAGTGCCCTTGTGGGGGGGGGCTTAATTGAATCTAGAACTGGTTTCAAAAATATGGAGTCCTCTAGATAAGGCCCCCCCATGTGAATGGGTAAAAGTTTCATAGTTTCATGGTTGGTAAGGTTAAATAAAGACACTTATCCATCTAGTTCAACCTGTGTGTGTGAGAGAGTATGTTTAAAAGGTACATGGTACCCACAATCATTCACAGACAATTGAAATAGTAAATAAAGACACAGATTTTTGTGTTCTTTATATTACAATATAGAAAAATCCCTCAAAAAATGACCCTTGTGTAAATCGGTCATCAATTTCATCACATAGGAATGCAATCCTTGTCAGTCATGAATGGAACCTGCTGACATGTCCGATCCTGGTGATTTAGCCTTCAAAGCACATCTTTAACCACTTGCCTACTGTGCACCTACACCCCCTTCCTGCCCAGACGAAATTTTAGCTTCCGGCACTGCGCCGCTTTAACTGACAATGGCGCGGTCGTGCGACGCGGCTCCCAAACAAAATTGGTGTCCTTTTTCCCCCACAAATAAAGCTTTCTTTTGGTGGTATTTGATCGCCAGTGCGGTTTTTATTTTTTGGGCTATAAACAAAAGAAGAACATACATTTAAAATAAAAAAACACAATATTTTTTGCTATAATAAATATCCCATTTAAAAAATAAATAAATAAAATGTATCTCAGTTTAGGCCGATACGTATTCTTCTACATATTTAGTTTTTTTTGGGGGGATTGCGACATTATAGCGGACACATCGGATACTTTTGACACATTTTTGGGACCATTCACATTTTTACAGTGAACAGTGCTACCAAGCACCAAGCAGAGGAGAGGAGAAAAAAACATCCATGTAGCCAGGGAACGTATCAGTGCTTGCTGGGCAACCATTTTTTCCTACCTTTTCTGAGGCCCAGCCTCAAGGTACCAAATAAATGAAAAGAAATTCATAGAGAAATAAACCTAAAAGTGATAAGTCTACTGTTATTGCAGGAAAAATCGTAAAATAGGGTGCTTACCATTTACACATCCAACCTCATCACTATGATCGTCACAGTCATGTTCTCGGTTGCAACGCAGACTTACGTTAATACACTTGCCATCATTGCACTTGAACTGATCTGGGCTGCAGGTTGGTTTATCTGTAAATACAAAAGATGCATAAAATGATGTCAGCCGCATATCATTATGTTGTCACTTATTAGCAAACTGGCCTTAGTGATCAAAGTGACCTCCCACCGGTACCACAGTCCTTTTCATCAGACTTGTCCCTGCAGTTGAACACTCCATCGCACTTCCAGCTGATGGGTATGCATTCTCCGCTGCTGAACAGGAATTCCCAGTTGGAATGTAAGCTCTACGAGCAGAGCCCTTCTGTACTGTAATTGTGTTTTCTCCCCTATACATTGTAAAGTGCTGCGTAAACAGTACCTGCATCTCCTCATCCTCGGCGGTGGCTTCCTCCTCAGTGACTTCACTCTGTCGTCTCCGGCTTCACGGCGGCTTCCCTCAGTGGCCAATATGATCGCTTCTCCTCTCGGCCAATAGGGTCTTAAGACCCGCTTCCTGATTGGCCAGGACAAGAATCAGAAAGACAATAGCGAATATTAATTAGCTACTGTCACACAACTGGGTGGGCTCAGGGTGCAGTGCTCTGCCGTCCGAGCCCATCCTTTTTTGAAGCCAATTGCTCTAATCACGTGCTTAAAAAAATAACTCCATTGAAATCCATGCGTCCGGCATTCTGCATATAGACAAGGGGCCGGACGCATGGATTAGGGGGGCAGTGCCCCTGTGCCCCTAATGGACAGGCCACCACTGGTGATTGGGTATCGTCACCTTTGGACTAACACCTGTAAAAGGTATGCCTGGGCAGCCACCTCCATTAGTCAGTTTAGGTTCTGAACTTTTTTTTATATTCGTTGTCTGTTCTGCCATGAGAAGTACAGTAAAAACTATTCTAAGCCTGGTCTGAAGTAATTTAAAAGGGTGCATGATGGTTTAAGGTGTATGAAAGAACAGGGTCAGGAAAACACATGTAGGTTATGAAGCAAAGTCACCAAGAAGAATCTACTCGGCAAGACAAGCAGGAGGAGGAATGCAGTTGCTATAGGTAACCAGTAACAAGTGCAAGGTACATTGCAGCTAGTCGTAAAGCGTGGCACCTGGTGTAGAAAACAGGTCCTCCGGTAGCAAGAGTATGATTGTTCCGTTTCCCTCCCTACTGGTCGGTATCCCAAAAGTAACTGGGACTGAACCTACAGTATGGAGACCTAATGCAACATACAGGAGGAAAGTGTGTAGTGACACAGGACAGCACTCTTACAAAAGGACTTTTATTGCTCCACGCGGTCTACGGCTCATCTCACACTGTCGGGGAACCGTTATGTTTAATTTTCATATGAATTAGGCCCCCGTCTGGTCCCAGACATTGATGAGCAAAACGAAAGAAACCACCACATGCAGGGCAAGTGGCCCCGCCCACACATTGAAACAAAAGCCAGGCATATTGTAATTTTAGGAGCAAAAAATTATAAAAATCTACATGTTTCTCCTAGAAGAGGTTCCCTTTAACTACCTCAATACTACGCTATATCTGAAAGACTGCTAGTCCTTTGGACACAGCTGATCACAGATCAAGACTAGGGTTGTCCAGATACCGATACTAGTATCGGGACCGATACCGAGTATTTTTGGGAGTACTTGTACTCGCGCAAATGCTCCCGATACCTAAGTAGAATACTTTTTTTGTATTTATCAACATGTTCTGTGAAAATTCTTTGAGTTTTTACTACTGCGTGACAAGAAAATAAAAAAGTTTTATTCATTTTTATTCTTTTATAATGTCTTGAGTTAGAGTTCTTCATAATGCTAAAGAAAATATCCTTAATCTGTATTGTGGTTTGAAAACTGTCACATGACATTTAAAAAAAGTATCGGTATTCAGTATCGGCGAGTACATGAAAAAAAGTATCGGTACTTGTACTCGGTCCTAAAAAAGTGGTATCGGGACAACCCTAATCAAGACCAATTATAGTGGCCCTTTACCATGTGATCAGCTGTGTTCAATCACAGCTGATGACTAACAAATTTGCTTGTTTTCCTTGATCGTCACTAGGGTTAACCCCTTCCCCGACAGCATTTTTATAGCACTGATCAATGCAATAATGTCACTGGTCCAGAAAAAACGTGTCATTTGGGGTCAGCTTTGTCCGCCACAATGTCGCAGTCCTGCTAAAAATTGCAGATCGCCGATATTACCAGTAAAAGTCCCTAAATCTATCTCGTAGTTGGTAGACGCGATACCTTTTGCGCAAACCAATCAATATACGCCTATTGCAATCGTTTTACCAAAAATATGTAGAATACATTTTGGCCTAAACTGATGGATACATTTGTTATTTTATATATTTTTTTGGATATGTATTATAGCAGAAAGTAAAAAAGTTTTTAATTTCAAAATTGTCTGTCTTTTTTTGTTTATAGCGCAAAAAAAAAAAAAAAAACACAGCAGAGGTGATCAAATACCACCAAAAGAAAGCTCCATTTGTGGGTAAAAAAAGGACATAAATGTTGGTGTATACAACATCGTACGACCACGCAATTGTCAGTTAAAGCAACGAAGTGCCTTATTGCAAAAAAAATGACCTGGTCATTAAGGGGGCAAATCCTTCAGGGGCTGAAGTGGTTAAAGCAGGCTTTAGAATAGGGATATCAGGTAAAAGGCTCCGCAAAGACCCACGTTTACCGGTGTACGTACAATACAACAGTTTTTTTTTTTTGCCATCCACAGCCAAAACATAGAACATTTGGACACTTACCTGGAAGAGCAGCTGTAAGGTGTAATAGCAGCATCAATAATATAACTGGGAGCCCAAGAGAAGCCATGCTGTATAATACCGTCAGGAGGTGCAAGGTATGCACTCAGATGGGTCAGGCTGCAAAGTGTTTGTAATTTTCTCTGTACTCTGCTGGGTTTGAGTTTTGCTCAACAAGGAAGAGATTGGAAAACATTTTGCAACCGTTTTTCGGAGTTGTCCAAAAGAAACCCCTTTCTGGAAGTGACTTGTATTCTAAAAGTTGCCCAATCACTCCCACTTGCATCATTTAGATTTGTTCTTGGCAATTTAGTTTATTGCAACATCAATATGCAGTTGTGTTGATTTGTGTCCAAACTATCGAAGACCAAGAAACTTGGAGTAAACTGGCTTTTTTTTTCTAGAAACGTAGAAGAGTGACAGTAGAAAAAAGAGCAAGTGTTCCACCAAGTCTGCCCATTCCCCCCGACCATGGGCAGGTGTAATTTTAAGGTCACCCATGCTCCTCCCCTTTTTTGTCAATTTCACGAAGAGGAGGGGCTTAGTTATCACATAAAGTGTGATAACCCTCCCCCTTCCACTGCTACATTTGGCACCTTTTTTGGGGGGAGAATGTTTTGCCGTGGCGATCTGAGCCACATACAAAACTGTGCAAAATATACAAAAGCATACAATTAGGCAATCGATCAATTCCAAAAAAAAAAAAAAAACCTACACCTGCATGGTGCAGCATTGGCTTAAAAGGAGTTGTAAATAAAAAAAAATAGTTTTGCCTGTTTACAGGGTGTAGAGACATAATAGTTAACTGATTCCTTTTAAAAATGATTAAAAACAGATAAAAATCAGTCATATAATCAGGGCCGATCTGCCCTATAGGCTCACTATGCAAGCCGCTTAGGGCCCCGCAAAGGTGCGAAGAGCCCCCCAAATTACTAGAGGCCCCGCCTGGTAAGAAGTCATTTACGCCCCCTCACCCCGCTTCTCAACTTTCGTCAACGCCCCCGCACTTCTCATTTTTAATGTGCCATATCATTTTGCTTAGGGCCCCAGGGAGGTCAGGATCGGCACTGCATATAATGTACCTGCAGTTTCTAGTTTGGTTTTTGCATGTTTCTTGCACAGAGCCACAGAGTCAATACAGGGCAGTGATGGTTTGGAAAACAAAACTGATTGGTGATGAGGGGTTTTAGACACACAGTAATTACACCTCCTTGATTAGTGACCACAGTGAGAAAGCTCCCAGTACTGTGGTTATCAGGAAACAGACAAATAGGAAGTGTGGAGCTCAGAGAAGGATTACAGCAACTTGAGAGCAAAAACGAACAATGAGGACATGAAAAGCTACTAAGGAAGCTACTAAGATTAAAAAAAAAATCCTTTACAAACCCTTTAAAGCGGAGTTCCACCCTTAAAATCACTTTGTTTCATTCCATCCAGCATACTGGCGTCAGCGCCAGTATGCTGTTTTTTTTTTTTTTTAATGCACGTACTTAATTTATATAAAATCATTGAATTTCAGGCGCACTGCGGAATGTCGCCGCTATAAGGCGTCACGCCTTCCGGAAACAGCCGAATAGCATTCGGCTCTTCTCGGCGCCAAGCGCACAGACCCAGGAGCTGACTGCGTAGGCGCCGAAAATAGCCGGTCCTAGTTCGGCTTTTTTCGGAGGGTGTGACACGGCTATATACGGCGCCTGTGCAGTCAGCTCCTGGGTCTGTGCGCAGGCGCCGAGAAGAGCCGAATGCTAATCGGCTGTTTCCGGAAGGCGTGACGCCTTATAGGGCGACATTCCGCGGTGCGCCTGAAATTCAATGATTTTATATAAAGTAAGTACGTGCATTAAAAAAAAAAAAAAAAACAGCATGCTGGCACTGACGCCAGTATGCTGGATGGAATGAAACAAAGTGATTTTAAGGGTGGAACTCCGCTTTAAGCCAGTGCTGATCTTAAATTCTATATGGGCACAATAAAATATTGATGCTATGTTGCTGTGCTTAACCACTCGCCTATTGGGCACTTTCACCCCCCCCCCCCGTCCTGCCCAGACCAATTTTCAGCGCTGCCACACTTTGAATGACAGTTGCGCGGTCATGCAACACTGTACCCAAATTATTTTGGTGGCATTTAATCATCACCCAGGTTTTTATTTTTCCTAAACAAACAAAAAAGACTGACAATTAAAAAAAAAAAAAAATTGCTAGCTTTCTATTATACAATTTAGCATATAAGTAGTTTTTCTCCTTCGCCGATGGGGGCATAGGTGGCACTGATTGGCAACACTGATAGAACTGGTTAAACAGCATTTTGCTTTTAGTGGGTGGTGCTGTGAAAAAGAATAATGTAGTTCAATTATATGGCATATATGGCAATTATTGGGTGAATCAGGTGGTGAGGAGGTAACATATTGCCTCCTCACCCCCCCCCCCCCCCTTGCGGACACCCATGCCCCCTGACTATAGATTTTGGTTTGAAGTGATGTATGGGTTGAATCCGCGCTATGGGGAGCAAAAGTACAGTAGATAAAAAAGAACTGCTGCCCCTACTAATTTACTGCCACCAGGTGGCGTAAAGAGATTGAGATTAAAGGGGGGGGTTTGTAGGTTGGCGCTGTTCTGAGGGGAACCACCGCAAGCTTACCCCTAACTAGATATATACCTGAGAAATGTTGAGGTGTGAACGTGAAATAAAAATGTAAATGAATAAAGAAAATATTGAAAAATAGGGTTAAACCCTCGGCCGGGTATTTGCGGATATTCCAGTGGGTTTGCGTGCTTATAAGTGAAAGTAACAGAAAAAACACTATTTTTCAATATTTTCTTTATTCATTTACTGTGTGGTACGTTTTTATTTCACATTCACACCTCACCATTTCTCAGGTATATATCTAGTTAGGGGTAAGCTTGCAGTTGTTCCCCTCAGAACAGCGCCAATCTACAAACCCCCCCCCCCCTTTTTCTCATAGATTTTGGTTTGTCCCAAGCATGTTTGAATCCACTGGCTGTTGAAGGACTCACTACCTCTGCTGGAAGTCTATTTCATGCATCAACTACTCTTGACCTCTTTGAGGTAATTTCCCTGTGTTGTTGATCCTAGCTTCATATTGATATTACCGTCCTCCTGACCCTTATTCACATCCTTAAAGTGGCTGTAAACCCTTGTGTTTTTTCACCTTAAAGGGTTTGTAAAGGAAAATGTTTTTATCTTAATAGCTTCCTTTACCTTAATGCAGTGCCGTTTTCATGTCCTCATTGTTCGTTTTTGCTCTCAAGTTGATGTAATCCTTCTCTGATCGCCACACTTCCTGGTTGTCTGTTTCCTGATAACCACAGTACTGGGAGCTTTCTCTCTGTGGTCACTAATCATGGAGGTGTGATTACTGTGTGTCTAAAACCCCTCAGCACCAATCAGTTTTGTTTTCCAAACCATCACTGCCCTGTATTGACTCTGTGGCTCTGTGCAAGAAACATGCAAAAACCAAACTAGAAACTGCAGGTACATTATATGTAGTGCCGATCCTGACCTCCCTGGGGCCCTAAGCAAAATGATATGGCACATTAAAAATGAGAAGTGCGGGGGCGTTGATGAAAGTTGAGAAGCGGGGTGAGGGGGCGTAAATGACTTCTTACCAGGCGGGGCCTCAGCACCAATCCAGTTTCATTTTACAAACCATCACTGCCCTGTAGTGGCTCTGTACATCATAGAAGCAGGAAACAACATGAAACTGAAAATGCAGGCACATAATGATTGATTGTTATCAATTTTAATCATTTTTAAAAGGAATCAGTTAACTATTATATCTCTATACCCTGTAAACAGTCATTTCAGCAAAAAAAATAAAAAATTCCTTTACAACTCCTTTAATGCAAAAGCTTCCATCACTGAGCAGCCCCCCCCCCCCCCATTTTAATCACCTGAGCCCATTTGTTCCCCTGCTGAAGACATGCTCTACACCTCTCTGGCTGGGATTCTCGGCTCTTGATTGGATCACTGCAGCGCATGGAAGGCAGGAAGAATGGATCACTACAGGGCATGGAAGGCAGGAAGGATGGATCACTGCAGTGCATGGAAGGCAGGAAGGATGGATCACTGCAGGGCATGGAAGGCAGGAAGGATGGATCACTGCAGGGCATGGAAGGCAGGAAGGATGGATCACTGCAGGGCATGGAAGGATGGATCACTGCAGCGCATGGAAGGATGGATCACTGCAGCGCATGGAAGGATGGATCACTGCAGCGCATGGAAGGATGGATCACTGCAGCGCATGGAAGGATGGATCACTGCAGCGCATGGAAGGATGGATCACTGCAGCGCATGGAAGGATGGATCACTGCAGCGCATGGAAGGATGGATCACTGCAGCGCATGGAAGGATGGATCACTGCAGCGCATGGAAGGATGGATCACTGCAGCGCATGGAAGGCAGGAAGAATGGATCACTGCAGCCCATGGAAGGATGGATCACTGCAGCGCATGGAAGGATGGATCACTGCAGCGCATGGAAGGATGGATCACTGCAGCGCATGGAAGGATGGATCACTGCAGCGCATGGAAGGATGGATCACTGCAGCGCATGGAAGGATGGATCACTGCAGGGCATGGAAGGCAAGAAGGATGGATCACTACAGCGCATGGAAGGCAGGAAGGATGGATCACTACAGCGTGTATATACTTACCTCAGGTCCATCTCTCTCTAGCGATATCCACGAGTATCTTAGCCGTCCGGCAATTGACAGACACAGCAGCGCCGTCATTGGCTGTCAAAGTCTGTTGGCCAATCAGAAGAGAGAGAGGGGGCAGGCTCAGTGTCTGAGTGGACACAGAGCTGTGGCTCGGTTGCCCCCATAGCAAGCTGCTTGCTGTGGGGGCACTCGACAGGAGGGAGGGGCCAGGAGCACAGAAGAGGGATCCAAAAAGGAGGAGGATCTGGGCTGCTCTGTGCAAAACCAACTGCAGAGGAGGCAAGTTTATTTTTGTTTTTTAAAATAAGACTTTACAATCACTTTAATTTAGACGAATATGGCTTACAGCTAATGAAAACCCCAAAATCAGCATCTCTAGAAATTTGAATATTACAGAAGACCAGTATAATATGCAGTATAGTATGCACTCAATACTTGGTCGGGGCTCCTTTTGCATGAATTACTGCATCAATGTGGCGTGGCCTAGAGGCAATCGGGTGTTATAGAAGCCCAAGTTGCTTTGATATTGACATTCAGGTCACCTGCAATGTTCGGTCTCATGTCTCTCATCTTCCTCTTGACAATACCCCACAGATTCTCTATGGGGGTTTAGGTCAGGCGAGTTTGCTAGCCAATCAAGCACAGTGATACCATGATCCAGTGGCGGCTGGTTCTCAACGTTTTTGGGGGGGCGCAAACGGAAAAAAATTGCAGCCTCACTGTGCCCATCAAATGCAGCCACTGTGCCATGCCAAACGCAGCCATTGTGCCAAAGTTTCCCCACTGTGCCATGTAAAATGCCTCCCCCCCCGCCCGGCACTTACCTTTCTGGAAGTCAGCCATCCTCCTAGTCCTTCCACATCCCTCGATGTCTTCTCCCGCCCTCAATGACGCTTCAGCCAATCAGGTTACCGATAACCAGAACCGGTGAACCTGATTGGGTGAGACGCCTGTCAGTCTTATCGAAGGAACGCACCCCCGTACGTTCCATGGATAAGCATCCGGAAGGCTGAGGGCTGTGCTCTGATAGGCACTTCCACACAGCCAACCAGCTGCCGTTATTCAGGTGACCGGCGCTCAAGGTCGGGCCATCTGAATAGACCAGCGGCAGCCGGCAACAAGAACATACATTCATGCAATGCATGAATGGATTTTATTTTCAGTGGCGGTGCGAGAGCCACTGCCATAATCATTAAACCAGGTATTGGCACTTTTGGCAGTGTGGGCAGCTGCCAAGTCCTGCTGGAAAATGAAATCAGCATCTCCATACAGCTGGTCGGTAGAGGGAAGCATGAAGTGCTCTAGAATTTCCTGCTAGAGGGCAGTGCTGACTTTGGACTTGATAAAATACAGCGGACCAACACCAGCAGATGACATTGCTCCCCAAATCATCACCGACTGTGGAAACTTCACACTGGACTTTATTCAATTTGGATTCTGTGGCCCTCCACTCTTCCTTCAGACTCTTCCAAATGCAAAATTTACTTTCATCTGGAAAGAGGAATTTGGACCACTGAGCAACAGTCCAGTCCTTTTTCGCCTCAGCCCAGGTAAGACGCTTCTGAAGTGGTCTCTGATTCAGGAGTGACTTGACACCAGGGATGTGACAGTTGTAGCCCATGTCCTGAACACATCTGTGTGTGTTGGCTCTTGAAGCACTGACACCAGCCGTAGTCCACTCCTTGAGAATTTCCCCCAAATTCTTACATGGCCTTTCCTTCACAATCCTCCCAAGGCTGCGATTATCCCTGTTGCTTGTGCATCTTTTCCTTCAACTTAACTTTCCATTAATACGATTGGGTACAGCATTTATGACCTTTTGTGACTTGCCCTCCTTGTGGAGAGAGTCAATGACTGTCTTCTGGACAACTGTCAAGTCAGCAGTCTTCCCCACGATTGTGTACCCTACTGAACCAGACTGAGAGACCAAAGACTCAGGAAACCTTTACAGGCCTTTTGAGTTAAATCGCTGATGAGAGCGTGACACCATGAGTCTACAATAGTCAACTAAAGCCTCGTACACGCGATCGGGACTGCCATCGGACTTTTCCGTGGATTTCTGTCCGAAGGGTGCTGTCCGTGCACTTGGTATGCATACACACAGCAGACTTTTTCAGCCAACAAACACGAACGTAGTGACGCAATTGACGTACTATGTGTTTTTGCAGTTTTTTCTGCTCTTTACCGCCACCCTTTGAGGAACTTCTGCTATTGTCTGATCTTTAGCATTGGTTCAGAGCATGCGTGCTTTGGACTTGTGTACACATGATTGGATTGGCCGACGTAGGACATTTGTTGCTGGAAAGTTTGTCTGTTCTCACAGCGAATATTTGTCCGATGAAAAAGCGAAAAAGTTTGTCCGATGGAGTGTACACACAGTTGGATTGTCTGCTAAAACAGGTCTGTCGGACAATTGTTGTCAAAGGGTCCGATCCTTAAAGTGTTGTAAACCCGATTTTTTTTTTTTTGCGGTCACAATGTAGAGTATAAGATTTCCTATCATCTGTGCCCAGTCTTGCCAGAAAGAGTTAATCCAGCGCTGAGCAATCCTCTTCTTTTTTTCAGTGAGATAAACACAAACAGGAAAAAACTTCTGTCCATTCTTCCCACTTGCTGTGAGTGGCAGGTTATTTACATTTCTCAGGATTTTTTTTTAATTTCCACCCATTTCTGAAGTCATGTGGTTACTTTTCTGGATTTTGACTGGATGTTAGGGATCATAGCAGAATTAAGTGTAGGGAATTCACAGGAGAAAATGCATGTTGATAAGGGGAGTGTAAAGGTGGGCGGGGAGACTACTGACATCACGACTCCACCCACTGAGCTCCAGACAACAGGCCCACCTACAGAATCTGCAGTTTTTCAGTTCTTAGAACAGACAAAAGGGAGACATTTGACAGGTAAGGATACATGCAGGAGGCATCTATTTCCTTATAGATCAGCACCATGGCAGTAGTTTAGAAAGGATGAGAGTGGATTTACATGCACTTTAAGTGTCAGGAAGAATGTGGAGGTGCAATTCATATCATATAGTAGTAGTAGTCCCTGTAGCTAGAGAATTTCTCATCACTGAGACAAACCATAAACAAGTGGGCGACACAGTTTATTTCTAGTGCCCCCCCCCCAAATTCTCTTAAGTGCAAAGCATAAATCCAAATTAAGACAGACTGCTTCATCTCTCCCCTCATCTTGAGGACTTCAGAATTTTATTTAGGTTTTTTTTCTCCCACAACATAAAAAAAGAAAAAAAAAGAAAGAAATGTATTTAAAAAGATACACATCTGGTCGAGGTATTTCATCTTGTTTTAATTTATAACTGTTTGAAATCCAGTGACACTGACACACGTACATACAGCTACCACGGCCAGCCCACTCCCCGTGCAGCGAGAGGGGGCATGGCTTATT
Source organism: Rana kukunoris (assembly GCA_029574335.1). NCBI lineage: Eukaryota > Metazoa > Chordata > Amphibia > Anura > Ranidae > Rana > Rana kukunoris. The sequence goes on along the minus strand of CM056051.1, from coordinate 500,188,766 downwards.
TTTGACCTGTCTTTTGTAAAATACAGTACTAATAAGTGGATTGCTACTAGCATGCATCCACGGCTGACACTACAGTGACTTCCATACTGTAACTCAAACAGTACAGCCATAAAAAGAAAAAAAATATATTTATATATAATCAAAAGTCAATCCTTTGAACCTATCCTGAGAGGCCTAGTGGTGCGGCCAGATAGTTAATGCTTTTTTTTTTCCAAAGATGCTACAGGCGGTACACGTCCCTAGAACTCCTCAGTTATATAAATATGGAAGAATTTTATTTTGTACAGTTCACTACATTTCTGGCTACCCGTTAGCGTCCTACGGAAAGATATGGGCATAATGCTGAGAGGGAAGGAGGGGGTGGAATAGGCGTTCCGGTGGCACGCAGTGGAATGAGTCGGTGTGGTTATGGGAATGTTCCGGTAGGTGGGTGTCAGTCCTCTTCAGTGCCGCTTCCTGAGCGTTCCTATAGAGAGGAGAACAAGCACATTAGGACTTCAGGCAAATGTAAGCAAAAATTACAAAAAAATAAAAATTAGGAATCTGAGGGGATAATGACCTTTCAAGCGAGCACAACATTAAAGTGGATGTAAACCCAATTTTTTTTATGTCACAATGTAGAGTATAAGACTTCCCATCATCTGTGCCCAGCCACACAGAGTTAATCCAGCTCTGAGCAATCCTCTTATTTTTCAGTGAAATAAAACGGACTTACAGAGAAAAACCTTAGTCCGTTCCGCCCCCTTGCTGTGAGTGACAGGTTAGTTACATATCTCATGCACTAGCCTGGAGACAGGCATTATTTTTTATTTCCCACCCCCACTCCTTTTCTGAAGTCATGTGGTTACTTTTCTGGATTTTGACTGGATGTTAGTGATCATAGCAGAATTTATAGTGTAAGGAATACATAGGAAAAAAATGCATGTTGACAAAGGGAGTGTAGAGGAGGGCGGGGAGTCTACTGACATCATGACTCCACCCACCGAGCTGCAGACAACCGATCCACCCACAGAATTTGCAGGTTTCAGTTCTTATATCAGACAGAGGGGAGACATTTGACAGGTGAGGATCCATGCAGGAGACATCTATATCCTTATAGATCAGCACTATGGCAGTAGTTTAGAAAGGATGAGAGTGGGTTTACATCCACGAGAAGAGAAAAGAACCCTTAGGGGCTCTCCGTCTTCCTTCTTTATTGCCCCCCTCCTCTTTTCTTCTGTCTTTTTTTTTTTATTTTTTTTTATCAAAGACGCGACTCCTTTGTTACCATTTCACTAAACTCATACATTTATTTTTCTGTAGCAATGTCCCCCCATTGCAAACTCTTATGAATAGATCCCAACTATAGTATTTACGTTATTAAAGAGCTACTATAATCAAATTAGTTTGCTTCTTAAAGGGTTTGTATAACTAGATTCCTATGATGTATACTTTTAACCTCTTGCCTACTGGGCACTTTCACCCCCTTCCTGCACAGGCCAATTTTTAGCTTTCAGCGCTAGTCGCACTTTAAATGACAATTGCGCGTTCATGCTGTACACCATACCCAAATTAAATATTTTTTCCCCCCTCACACAATTGGAGCTTTCTTTTGGTTATATTTAAAGCGGAGTTCCACCCAAAAATGGAACTTCCGCTTTTCATATTCCTTCTCCGGTGTCACATTTGGCACCTTTCAGGGGGAAGCAGATATTGGTCTAATACAGGTATTTTGCTCCCACTTCCGGGCATAGATACCCGAGCCCCCACGGGTTTCTATGCCAATTCCTGTGCCTCCTCCATCCTTCCGGATGTCTTCTGGGAGACACACTGGTCCCAGAAGACATCAGGGACCAGTGGGGTCATGCATGCGCAGTAGGGAACCATGAAGATGACGGTGGCAGCACCCGAGAGATAGATCGGCTTCGGGTGCCGACATCGCGGGTGCCCTGGACAGGTAAGTGTCCTTTTTTTTTTTTTTAAGTCATCTGTTGCAGTATTTGTAGCTGCTGACTTAAAAAAATAAAAATAAAGACCAACATTAAAAAAATAAAATAATCTTTCATAGCTGGTAATAAAATTCAGCAAAATGTTGCCTTCACCGATGGCCACTGATAGGCTGCAATGATGGGGAGGCACTGGTGGGCACTGATTGGTAGCACTAGTGGGACTAATCAGGATAATCAGGACACCGATAATCAGTGTCCCTTTTACACAAGCTGGTTATCGGCTCTTTTCTCTTCTCCTGATGTTGTCAGCATGAGGAAAGGAGTGCCGATAACCAGCTTCTGTTTACATCCATGATCAGCTGGATAAAGCTGTTAACGCGGCAAAGAGCTGCTGCCGATTGGCTTTTTACCTCAATCTGTGGTCAGCCGTGTCCAGTGTTTAGAGAAAACTGTTGGGGGGGGGGGGGATTTACTAAAACTGGAACACTGAAAATCTTGTGCTGCTGTGCATGGGAGCCAATCAGCTCTTAACTTGTTCAATTACGCTTTGACAATAAAACCAGGAAGTTGATTGATTTCTAATTTTGCACTCCTGAAAACAGGAATAGACAAAAGTATTATTTATTAGTTTTACTACAGCCATACCAGATACCAGAAGGCCACTATGGGGCCTACACACAGTATTTTGTAGAATGGGGCTTGGGAATGGTGAACTGGTTGGAGTAAAACCCCTAAAACCAGTCTGCCACAGGAACTAAAAAAAAAATAACGACGCTGATTCAGAAGACCTGAGAGCGCTCGATGGAAATCTGATAATCTGTGGAGGTGATGCCTCCTAGTGGTTATGCATGGTACTGGAGAAATGGATCCAGGTCTCATTATCCAAAACCCTCAACTCACCTCCTCCTGCTCCTCCTCGGTGTCGTCATCACTGACCACAGGCTTGGCCCTGCAACCCCTGCTTGTGCGCCTGCGCCCCTTCATTCGTTCCTGCATTTTCTCCTTACGACCCAGCTTAATCTTCACTTTAACGGAGCGAGCTGCAAGACAGATTGAAAAGAGAAGGCTGCTTAAAAAATAATAAAAAATAAGACGGAAACCAGAATGGTCTGGAGTTGGAAAACATCTATATGAGAGAAATGGAGGAAGGTTTGCACGAATCCTGGAATTCTATACAATATTCAAGTAAAAAAGTGTTTTGCCTTCAGTTATATGTTTTGGACAGTGTGTAGAGGGATTAGATCCCCCATCCATTTTTATTGTGTCCCCATTACGGAGATTCACCCTCTCCATTTCTCCTGTTTACCATTATCATTGAAAGTAAAAAAAAAAAAAAAAAAATATACAAATTTGGGGATGTCCCCAGAAAAGGAAGAGAGGTGAAATCTTCCTATGCGGACACTAGTTCTGGTAACCCCCAAGGAATTATCTTAATTTGCAGAGATTTCCTCCCACTTCCTGTTTGGGATGGGACAGGAAGCAACAGAAAATCCCTGCAATGGGACACTGATGGTGAAAAAAAAAACAAAACAAAAAAACTCACAGGGGTTATAACCCTCCCTCTTACTCTATCCAAAATGAAAAAAGTTTGGCCTATAGGTCTACAAAACAATGCAGCAGAATGGGGTTATTGGCAAACAAACTGCAAAACGCAAATCACAGATGCATTTACTGGATTCTTACACTCAGATTCTGAGCCTTCTTCCTCTAATTCCTCCTCCTCTTCACTTTCTTCCCCTTCACTATCCTCCTCCTTCTCGATCTTCTGCCTCACACTGGTGAAGACCGACTGCAGCACAATGGAGTCTTCATATATCTAAACAACAGAAGAAAAGTGTTAATATGAATTATTATTAATGAAGGTATGCCAAACAATATTACAAGAAATAAATAAGATGGTGGTAAACGGACATCAGAAAGACAAATGTTAGAATACAGAACACAAAGAGCTAAACCAGATTGTGTGGAAAAAAAAAAAAGAAGAGTACTACCTGTGCTGCTAAATTAGCCCACACATTTGAGAATATGGGAGGTGGACACTGTACTACTGTCCCCAGGTAATTGCTTTGGACTTCGTCCTCTTCTGTGGTGAGCTCCCCCGTTGTCTTCTGGGACATGTGTGTCCCAGAAAACAAGCTAGCCATTGACAAGGCGCCGCACGACTCGCGCAGTAGGAAACTGGCAGTGAAGCCACAAGGCTCCATTGCCAGTTTCCCTTAGTTAGAATGGCGGAACCGGCACCCGATCTGATGGACGGATCGGCCTTGGGGGGGGCTGACATTGCAGGCTCCCATGAAAGGCAAGTGTCCTTATTAAAAGTCAGCAGCTACATTGTTTGTAGCTGCTGACCTTTTAAAAATAAATAAATAAATAAATATAAATATATATATATATATTTTTTAAAAGGTCAGCAGCTACAAACAATGTAGCTGCTGACTTTTATAAGGACACTTGCCTTTCATGGGAGCCTGCAATGTCAGCCCCCCCAAGGCCGATCCGTCCATCAGATCGGGTGCCGGCGTCACGCCTTCCGGAAACAGTCGATTAGCATTCGGCTTTTACTCGCCGCCTGCGCACAGACCCAGGAGCTGACTGCGCAGGCGCCGAAAATAGCCGGTCCTAGTTCGGGTTTTTTCGGAGGGCGTGACGCGGCTATATACGGCGCCTGCGCAGTCAGCTCCTGGGTCTGTGCGCAGGCGCCGAGAAAAGCCGAATGCTAATCGGCTGTTTCCGGAAGGCGTGACGCCTTATAGCGGCGACATTCCGCGGTGCGCCTGGAATTTAATGATTTGATATAAAGTAAGTACGCGCATTAAAAAAAAAAAAAAACAGCATACTGGCGCTGACGCCAGTATGCTGGATGTAATGAAAAAAAGTGATTTTAAGGGTGGAACTCCGCTTTAATCCCAATTGAGAACTTTTAGTCAATCGTTAACCACTTAAGCCCCGGACCAATATGCTGCTAAATGCCCAAAGGCTCCCAAACAAAATTTGCGTCCTTTTCTTCCCACAAATAGAGCTTTCTTTTGGTGGTATTTGATTGAATGGGCTGCCATCAGTCGGGAAGTGGCCCAGAAAACATTTGGCCACGGCTGTACATAAAGGCCACATTGTCACAGCAGATCACAGGACCGTTATACCACTACTCACCAGAGACCCTTCAAGGTTGAAGGTCTGAGCGTTCTGACATAGCAGCATGACGTCTTTTTCCAGGTCATTCAGACTACGATACTTGTGATTTCTGATCCTCTCCTGGAGAACAAAGTGGGTCACATTAGTCACATGGAAGTTATTACAGGACCCAATGACCACATCTAAAAGGCTCTTCCCATTTACCTTGATCTTCCTGAAGTCCACAGGTTTGCGGATCAGCTCGTAATACTCTGGCAGTTCTTTTCGGGATGGGAGCTGAATGAAGACCTCGCTAAGTTGACGTCCTGTGGCGCTATTTCAGGAAAGAAAAGAGGAAACCTTTAAAGTGTACGTCAAGTAAAAAGCCAAAATCCAGCTTTCAGCATTTGAAAGCATTTTTACTGAGTGAGGTGCTTTTGAATTAGCCCCTAGCATTCTTGTTACAGACACCCGTTGATCCTATCAGATTATAGGTGCAAACATTGCTTCTGTAAGGCTTGCTAGAGATCCCCCATAATATCAATGCTTGTATAAGATGTATGCTTTAACCCAGAACCGTTAGGATTAATTACACAGAAGCTAGAAGACAGCCTTGCAGTATGTTATTGTGCAGAGAATAACAAGGTAAGGCATGCGGTAGAACAAGTTTTAGTTGGCTACACAGAAAATAGATTGCCATGTTTTCATGCTCCTGGGGTAGATGGTTGCACCCTCAGGAATGTTGTATAATTGTGACGTACTGAATTACTCGTATAACCTAATTACTTTAATATGATTGGCTGAACCAAGAGCGTTCCTTTTCTTGTATGTTTGAATAGGTGCAGTGCGCACGAGAAATAAAGCCTAGTCTTTGATTCACCATATCGCTGCGTGTGTCTTGACTTGCCGATGCGTCAGAGTCTTCATACATCCAGAGTTTTTATTTTATTTTATTTTTTTATAATTATGCCGCTTTTACCTTGTATAAACAAGAGCCCGTGCGTCCAATTCTTTTAACCCCTAGCATTCTGTTTTTCTCGAAATCGTTATCTTATATAATCCGGAGATGGCAGGTTGATGGCAGGTTTCATCTTTACTTTGGGCGCTTTGAAGCCCAGCAGTACCCACTTCCGGGATACGGTGAATGCTGGCGTCCCAGCATTCACCGCTCTATCCCGTGCATGTGCAGTGTTGACGGCGAGCCGCACCGTCAACACTGCACAGTTTCCATAGCAACGGCCGGCGTCATAATGACCCGCCCCGTTGTGCTGAGACACAACAGAACTGCTGGTTTCTCACAGCACCCATGGATGTCCACCTGTTTACATCCTGTTTTCCAACACTTGTAATGGCGGAATTGTATCCGCCCTCGTCACATGACCTGCTGCAGAGTCATGTGACATCACAGATCACACGAGATTTGCTCTGCTCTAGAAAGATTCTTCTCCTCTGCAGTGTCACGAGACCCTGCAGAGGAATCCCAGCAAACAATGCGGCGACGCTGAGACTCGCCCAGTCACTAGGGACCCCAACCAGGAAGTGCCAGCTCAGAAAGACAAAATGAAGGTAAGCAGTCAGTTTTGAAATTAAAAAAAAACGATTTGTTTAAATACTGCCTGAGCCTGTGTCTTGGAGCTAATGTTATGAATTCGGGTGAACCTCCCCTTTAAATAAAAGGCTTTGTGGGTGCTCCTGCTCTCCACGTGTTTATGTTCCACCTACATCTCTGTCACAGACCAGTTTACTGTTCTTCAAACTTTAGGGTGGCTGGATATTGGCCAGCGGGAGTAAAAAAAAAAAAAAAATTACATAATTGGTGCCAATGGGAGGAACAGGGCCCCCGTCACTGGTGCCTATAAAGTAATAGTGCTTCAAGTACTGGATAAAAGGCAAGCAGAGGGCCGCATCTGGCCCACAAGCCACAGTTTGGAGATTCCTGCTTTAGAAGCTCAGAAATGCTGTGTAAAATGTGTTTTAGGAGGCTGTAAAGGTGACTACAGCAGCGTTTCTCAACTCCAGTCCTTAAGGTGCCCCAACAGGTCATGTTTTCAGGCTTCCCATTATTTTGCACAGGCGATTTGATCAGTTTCACCGCCCTAAAAATTACCACAGCCATTTCATCTGAGGGAAATCCTGAAAACATGACCTGTTGGGGGGCTCCTTGATGAATGAAGTTGAGAAACACCGGATTAGTCTGCATATAAAAAACAGGTACAACTTATGTAGGTGCATTTGTTTAATCTGTTCATCACAGAATGAATGAATGAATGACTTGTATAGCGCAACGCATGCGAACTGAATCGCCTCTGGGCGCTTTTTCCAGCCAGTGTCTGCTTGGCTGGTGCGGTCATTTTTACCCCATAGATCTAGACACGCTATGGACACACAGTCATACACACATATACATATATATACTGGGCCAATTTTTTTTTGGACGAGATCCAATTTACCTACCAGCATGTCTTTGGAGTGTGGGAGGAAACCGGAGTACCCGGAGGAAACCCACGCAGACACAGGGAGAACATTCAAACTCCAGGCAGATGGTGTCGTGGTTGGGATTCGAACCAGCGACCCTTTTGCTGCTAGGCGAAAGTGCTACTCACTGCACCACTGTGCTGCCCCTAGTCACTTTGAGTATATGTAAGGATTTACATGTACTTTAAACATCTGCCTTTTCATTGTACTAAAAGCTGAGTTCCACGCAAAAGTGGAACTTCCCCTCATGTGTTTCCTTCTCCCCCTCCGGACGGACGGACTGTTTCCCTCCTAGGAGCCTCAGCCACCACCGTTCAGCTTCCTCCTCCTCCTTCCCCCGCCGCCGGGCCAGCAGAAGTGTGCAGGGGGTGCCTGTGCATGCGCTGTAGGTACCGTAATGCTTCACTACCGGGTTCCATTACTGGCTATTGCGGTGGCAGCACCTGACAGCTGATGGAAACAGTAGCTGCGACATCGCTGGACTCCAGGACAGGTAAGTGTCCTATTATTTAAAAGTCAGCAGCTGCAGTGTGTGTAGTTGCTGGCTTTTTATTTTTGCAGCGGTGGGCGGACCTCCGCTTTAAAAGGAATATTTGCATTCTATGCATTGAGATAAAAAACCTTTAGCCCCCTTTCACACTTGTACGACTTCAAAGTCGCGCGATTTTGCAGCGATTTCAACGAATGCCTGTGTAAGTGGCTTTAAAATCGGACCAAAGTAGTGCAGGGACTACTTTGAAGTCGGCACAACTTAAAGTCGTGCCAGTATGAATGGTGTTCATTGAAAATAATGGAGAATGACTTGTCATATGATTTTGCAGTCCAAAATCGTGGGACAAGTCGTATAAGTGTGAAAGGGGACCAAGTGTGCAGAAGTCCCCCTCAGCCCCCTCTAAATAGACTTTAGTATCACTTTAATACTCCAAAGATCACTTTGTTGACCACTCACCTGTCCTTGTACTTGATGACTGCATCCACAGTTTTCTTCATCTTCTTGGTGAGGTTTGGAGGGTTGGGTGAAAGCTTCTCAGCTGGTGGTCTTCCTCTTTTCTTCTTCTTGCCGTCGTCCTCTCTTTCCCGAATTCGCGTGCTGGTGGTAGGAGTGGACATTCCCGGGTCTATATCGCGCTTTCGCTTGCGAGTGGTCTTCTTCTGACGTACCTCCTCCTCGATTTCCTCCAATGTACCTTCTTCTATGGCCTGATCAGAGAACAACTGCATTTGTTACATCTGTACTTCAGCAGCGGACAAATGCTGTAAAAGGAGGAATGCAGGGGAGGGGAATATTTTTTTTGGGGGGGGGGTTTGTGCTAGCAGGGGGGACCACTTAACTCTGCCTTACAAATTGCATTACTTTTTTCCTACCAAGTGCATTAAAATTTGTGAACTGCTCAATTGCACTCATTTTAAACTGCACTGCACTTAGTACTGTGTTTCCCCGAAAATAAGCCGGGTCTTATATTAATTTTGGCAAAAAAAAGACACGGTAGGGCTTATTTTTGGGGTAGGTCTTACCATGTAATGTGCTGTCTTCTCTCCCACTCTACCTCCCTGCCTGTCAGGAATGCCCAGAGTGAACCGAGTTAAAATTATTGTAAAATGATATGATGTACAATGTGTGTGTTTCTGTAAAATAAATGTGCCAAATACCTTCGTTATAGCGCTTCTGTGACCCGCCGGAGCTCTCTTCCCCGCAATTATATTACAGAAACACACACACACATTCTACATTATATACTACTGTAATAGAGTGGATTATTTGATTTTACTAGCATTTTAAACTAGGGCTTACAATGGAGCCCTCTTGGAAAATAACGCTAGGTCTTATTTTCGGGGAAACACGGTAGGAAAAAAAAAAAAAACACAAAATGCAGTTCGTAAGACAGAGTTGAGAGGTCAGTAGATTTAAATGCCCATTCCCTCCTGATAGCACAACTCTCATTAAAAAAAAAAAAAAAAAAAAAAAACTTGTGTCTGAACAGTGATGATTGGCCCCAAGAAAAAAAAAAACACCTCTCACAAACTGAGCATGTGTAGCCCAACTCCATAGACTCTGTGTTATCAGGAAATTATTAGGGGACAGTAGAAGGGGAGGATCAGAGAAGACAGGTTCAAACAGGCTTTTTACACAATGTGGATTAACCCCTTAGGTTCCACAGCGAGTATAACAGGCATACTGTAGGGCTGAAACTACTAACATTTACATAATTGATGAAAATAGTGGTCAACTGTTGCCATAATCGATTAGTTGGTCAGCCGATTAGTCGGCCTGCATACAGAATGCATTATTTGTTTACATATCAGGAAATACAGTGCAACACACACATACAGCTCAGTACACCATCCCTACATGTCAGTAAGTGCCCGAGAGTTTGTGAATGTGCGAGGAGCAATGCCTCATGGGACATGTAGTCCTGGGCAGGAGACAAAAGTTTTATTTATTTTTTTACCTTGCTATAGCGGGCGTACTATACTATACTTTGAAGCCTGCTATGGGTGGGGGTACTCTAAAGTCAGGAGGAGCCAGAAGCGTCAATGGGGGACCCTAGAGGAGGAGGATGGGGGCCGCTCTGTGCAATACCATTACACATAGCAGTCACGTAGTACAAGTTTGTTGTTTATACAAAAAAACAAAACGTTTAAAATCACATAAAGGGCTTTGTAAAGGGAATATCGGTATCTGAACCCAGAGGAGCTGGAAGCCGATAGACTGGGGGTAAGATAAGGCATTATATATACCATTACTTTCACTGTTTCACAGTATAAATTAATTTGGGCTAACTTTACGGTTTTCTTATTAATTCAAAAATTTATTTTTCCCCCCAAAAAAATTTGCTTGTAAGATCGCAGCGCAAACACGGTGTGACAAAGTATTGCAACAACCGCCATTTTATTCTCTAGGGCATAGGTGTCAAACACCCTCCAGGCCATTTCATGTGGCCCTTGCACCTCTCCTGCAGCTGCAGGAAAGCTCCAGCCCTCCCCTGGTCCCCCTCCAGACTCTTACTTTCTGCTTTCAAGCAATGCATCCAGATTCTTCCCAGCGGCAGCATAAGGAAAGGGGGGTGCACTGTGATGCAAGGGAGAGTGGGGTGGCTCTTGACATCTAATCTTACAGATACAACCGGCCCTTTTGAGGGCAATCGTAATGCTGATGCGGCCCACGATGAAATTGAGTTTGACACTCCGGCTCTAGGGTGTCTAAAAAAATCTCTCACACACTAGTTTTTATATAGAGATAGAGAGAGAGTATATATATATAATGTTTAGGGGTTCTAAGTAATTTTTAAAAAGAGGCCTGGTTAAATATTTGCTTTATGCATGATAACTAGAACAGAGACACACCTTCAGCCACTGTTTCTCCGTCAGAGAGTCGCTGTAATCCACCTCCTTCCTACTACGGGAACCCCGACCGAACATCTTCTCCTCCTCCTCCTCACAGGTAAGACGCTCCACCTCAGCATCATCTTTAAGGATCCAAGATGGCAGCTCATCCTCCTCCATCAGGCGAGGCTTGCGCTTGGGATTGCGAGCTTCCTCTCGCCGCCTGTCCAAATCCATTCGCTAAAAAAAAAAAATTAAAAAATTAAACCGAAGCCACAAAATAATTAAGTCCAGGTGACGCAGTCTTAAAAATGGCAGTCACCGGAATCATTGGAACATACTAGGGTTGTCCCGATACCACTTTTTTAGGACAGAGTACAAGTACCGATACTTTTTTTCAAGTACTCGCCGAGACCGAATACCGATACTTTTTTTAAATGTGTCCCCACATTTTTAAAATGTGTGCTCAGTATCGGTCCCGATACAGATACTGGTAACGGGACAATCCTAGAACATACCGTATAAGATGGCCTTTTGGGCTTAAAAACTTGCCTCAAAACCCAGGGGTCGGTCGTCTTATACACCGGTACCAGACCTCTGTTCGGTGTTCCGTCTATCACAGATGTCTTCTCATCCTCGGCTTCGGACGAGAGGACCTCAGTGATAGGCGGAACACAGGCGCCTATCACGGAACAGCACGTGGAGGAGGTGCGGCTTTTCAATAATTGACCCCCGCAGTACAGCAATAAGGTAAGGCACAGCGAGGCAGGTTGACGGCACAGCGAGGCAGGTTGACGGCACAGCGAGGCAGGTTGACGGCACAGCGAGATTTGAAAAAGCTGAATAAAGCCTGTTCCTGTCAGCGTTTTTTTCCTGTCAGCGGGTGTACCGGCTACCCCTCAGCTTACAGACAGACCAGTAGGAAGGGGGTCGTCTTATACGGTGATTGTATTCCAAACCAAAATTTTAGCTGCAAAATTAGGGGGTCGCCTTATACGCCCAGTTGCCTTATACGCCGGCAAATACGATAAAACTAGGCATGAGACCTACCATGAACAACTCAAACTCCTCTTCATGTCTTGCAATCATTTGATTCACAGTTTCATCATCAGGAACCTCATCCTCCTCCTGCAAAATCAATTGTTTATTGTCTGATGTGATCTGCCAGAGAACCATGGGAAAAAGAGGAAAACAAGTTTATTCCAATGCTTGGTAAGGGTGATAGCATCTCCAATCTCTGGTTATATGACTCTAAATTAAGACATGATTTTAGAAGACCGCTACTTTCTAAGACGTCTATATCAGAGATCTAGCTCTCTTTATTTTCGCTCTTCCCCTTATACCTGTATGCAGTGGTGTATTTGGTTTTGTGCTGCCCTAGACAAAAAAAAAAAAAAAAGGATGTCCGCCCAAACCCCCACGGTATATCGTTCTGTTCTCAGGGTCCGATGGTGAAGCTGCAGCCATTCACAATGAACAGCTGTTGCTTCCTCATCAGACCCCCGAGACATGATTCCTCTAAGTGCCATTTATAGAATTACTGCTCGTGGTCTGACGTTCGTGGCGATACCTCACGTGTGTCGATTGCCGTTTGCGTGCGGGACCGACACATGCATACGCCTTTGCGAGCGAGCACGGGAGGACGAGGCACCTTTATTTTTTATTTTTATCACTTATTGCCGTCCCAAGGAATGTAAACTGACAGCAATAGGCATGCGACAGGCAGTGTTAATTTTTGCAGCAAATTTTGATTTAGCCCAGGTTCACACTGACAGCGGGAATTCACTCCTGCACGTGCGCCCTGACTTCGGGGGCGAGTTCAGAGACATCTGTGCGGGTTGCTGTGCGTCAATAGAAATCACAACACAAAGTCGCCAAAAGTAGTACAGAAACGGTATCGGTGCGTCGGACGGTGCAATTGCCACCGATTTGACATGTCAAATTGCATGCCAAATGGCTTCAATGGGAACCAGGGCCAAGTCCTAGTCTTTTGACTAAAATGCCATTTTAGTTTTAGTCGTATTTTAGTCTACTAAAATCTCCAGTACATTTTAGTCTACTAAAATCTAATGGGTGTAGTTAAATTGTAATGCATTATTTAAACATTTCTCTAAAATTTCCAAACTCATTCTATACTCCTGGAGTAAAAATCTAACATATTTATGGTACAGTAAAACCTTGGTTTGCAAGCATAATTTGTTCCATAAACATGCTTGTAATCCAAAGCACTTGTATATCAAAGCATTTTGTTTACAAGGTGTAAAAGAGAAGAGAGGCACCTCTAAGTGTAGCAATAAGTTGCTAAATGTTGTACCTTTATTAAATGTAACCATATTGCTACACTTAGAGGCTCCTCTCTTCTTTGTTATACTCAGTTGTGACATGACGCTACTCTTATATCAACACATTGCTTGTATATCAAGGCAAAATTTATTAAAACATTTTGCTTGTCTTGCAAAACGCTCTCAAACCAAGGTTTTACTGTATTAAGGTTTGAACATGCACTTAGACACAGAATTAGCTGTTGTGATATAGAACGTCTTTAAAAATAAAACCAAGTTTCATAAAACAAACAAAAATCTTGCCTCTTGGCTAACATAAGTGCAACTTTAAAATACAAAAAAACAAACAAACAAAAAAAAAAACCTTAAACTCTATTGGCTGTAATGCTATTGCACATACTACCTGAATATATTACCAACATTAAATATTAAGAAAACCCCTTTACTTAAATGTTTTCCTCTTTCAGCAGCTTAGTAGGTGCCCCTTACTTACCCTTAAGTTGTAGGGCAATTTGTGTTTAAACTTTAATGTGCTATTATAGGCTCTGGATGGAAGTTTGTTGAAAATTTAGAAATGGCCAGCAGAGTAGTGTAAGGCCGCGTACACACGATCAAATCTATCTACTGAAACCGGTCTGACAGACCGTCTCAGCAGACAGATTTGATCGTGTGTACGGGCGAGCAGACGGATTTGGCCAGCCGACAGATTTTAAAGCATGCTTTAAAATCTGTTTGCTGGGAACCCGTCGGACCGATATGTCTGCTGGTTAGTACGCTAACCAGCAGACATATCTGCCCGCACATGCGTCGAATGGATTTAACGCATGCGCGGAAGTGTTTTACTTCCTGGTGCGGTGACGTGGCGGCGTCAACGTCACCGCGCTGTCTGCCGGCGGGGATTTTGGTTTGATCGTGTGTACAGCGATCAAACCAAAACAGCCAGCAGACAAATCTGATCAAATCGGTCTGTCCGACCGATTTGAGCAGATTCATTTGCTCGTGTGTACGGGGCCTTAAACTTAAGACTAAAAATAAAATGGCATTTTAGTCATCTGAATTGTTTTAGTTGACGAAATTAACACTGGTGACAGGTACGCTTTATGGAGAGATCTGGGGTCTATAAGAATCCAAATCCCTTCTCTGCATCTAAAAAGCGAACACACCAGAATCTGTGTTTTGGGGGGAAAAAAATGTAAACTGGCACCAATGGTTTCTGAGTAAACCGGAAATTATGTCAGGTCACGTGCGTCTCCCGGTGGGACGAGAGAGCCAGAGAGAAGCGCTGAAGGCGGCGGGGATTGGGGCAGGCCTCCCCATCTCTGCTTGCAATATCAATCGAGTGGCTAGTAAGCCGCTCCGATTGCCATTACAAAAAGAGCCAACCACCGACTCTAAAAAAACGATACTGGGGTAATGCCTACAGCTCCAGGCATCATCCTGGTACAACCACCAAAAGGATGGGAATTGGTTAAAGAGCCACTTCTGCCCTTCTACCTGGGTGTAGCGCCACCCCCTAAAAAATGCCACCCAAGGCAAGAGTCTTGTTGACCTGGCAGAAGATACGTCCCTGCCTGTATGGCATGTACTAGTTATACTCCAATTGTTCTGAATATTAAGATCATTTCCATTTATGGAGGAGTGGATTCTTTGTCTGCAGACACTTTTAAACGTTTGTTCATAAATCAATAGGGTACGTTTAAAAGACATCCCATCATAGATGTGGATAGGCATCGGTTTATGCGCTCCCAGGACTAGACTGAGTGGTTCCCATATTGTGAAGGGGAGTAAGGGAGAGAGGAAGGGAGAGAGGAAGGGAGAGAGAGAAGGGTTAGAGGGAGAAGGGTTAGAGGGAGAAGGGTTAGAGGGAGAAGGGTTAGAGGGAGAAGGGTTAGAGGGAGAAGGGTTAGAGGGAGAAGGGTTAGAGGGAGAAGGGTTAGAGGGAGAAGGGTTAGAGGGAGAAGGGTTAGAGGGAGAAGGGTTAGAGGGAGAAGGACATAATATTTGTACATTAACTTGTCTATGTGTTAATCTATGTGTTAATGGCTGTATTTCCCTTTTCCTTTACATATATGAGAATATATATATATATATATTCTCATATATCATTGTAATTATGATTGGGCAACAAATGTGACAATACGAGGTCCTGATGAAGCGGGGGATCCAGCAAAACACGATCAATTCTTGTCATGTTGACCATCATATGGGATGTCGTTGGGATCTATCCAACATCTATTAAAGATTTTATATGTTCTTAAATTTTATGGTTGTCGGTTGATTTTTATAAGGATTGTAATAAAGAATATTTTTATGAATCAATTATGGTTATTTGACTCCCAGTGGCATATATAAAAGTGAAACTATACTGACTACCATAAACACAAACTAAATATTTTTTTATATTCAAAGCAAACTCCCCCATCCATGTCATGTCTCAATGCTTTATTTTGTTGCGAAATCATTTCTGGCTTTGGCCATCTTGAGTAAGGGCAAATGTTTTATGTAGCATTTACTTCCTGGAATCCATTTGCCCGCCCTTAGCTTAGGCATGGAGGCAGGAGGGTGTGCTTAGCTGAAGAAACCCCTCATGCCCACCTGAAGACACCTGGGATGTTATGACATAATTTGCCTAGGCATGGAACCCAGGAAGTAACTGAAATGTGAATAAAAGGTTTAAAACAAGCAAATATACTTTCCTATCTATTTACTAATGCTATCAGCATACGGATTAACAATTGTCAATGTTGATTGAGAGAGTGAAGTTCCGCTTTAAAGCCCCATGAGGTTTCCAATTTTGCTTTGGAAAGGAAAAAAGAAGATAAAAAAGGACAAAGAGAGGAAACGCAATAGAAAAAGTCAGAGAAAAGGAATAGAGGGGAGGAGGGGGGGGGGGGGGGGGTGGAAGGGTAAGAAATGAAAAAAAGGAAAGGAAAGGAAAAGCCAAAAAAAGGGCAGGTAAAAAAAAAAAAAGGGACAAAAGACAGAGGTAAAATAAAGGAAAAGAGACAGAAAAGGAAAGAGGAATGCAAAATGAAAAAAAAAAAAAAAAAAAAAAAGGTAAAGCAAAAAGGACTAGAAAACAAAGAGAAAGAAAGGAGAAAGAACCCCTCCCCCCAGAAAAAACACAGAGGGGAGAGAAATAAAAAGGGGAAATATAAAAAAAAAAAGATGGGGCGAGGGAAAAAATAAATAAAAAATAAAGTATTTGATCCCCCTGCTGATTTTGTACGTTTGCCCACTGACAAAATAATGATCTGTCTATAATTTGATTGGTAGGTTTATTTTAACAGAGAGAGTCAGAACAAAAAATAAATAAAAAAACAAAAAAAAAACGCTATAAAAAGTTATAAATTGATTTGCATTTTAAAGAGTGAAATAAGTATTTGATCCCTTCGCAAGACATTACTTGGTGGCAAAACCCTTGTTGGCAATCAGAGGTCAGATGTTTCCTGTAGTTGGCCACCAGGTTTTTTGCGCACATCTCAGGAGGGATTTTGTCCCACTCCTCTTTGCAGGTCCTCTTCCAAGTCATTAAAGTTTTGAGGACGACGTTTGGTGACTCGAACCTTCAGCTCCCTCCACATATTTTCTATGGGATTAAGGTCTGGAGATTGGCTTGACCACTTCAGGATCTTAATGTGCTTCTTCTTGAGGAACTCCTTTGTTGCCTTGACCGTGTGTTTCGGGTCATTGTCATGTTGGAATACCCATCCATAACGCATTTTCAATGCCCTGGTTGAGGGAAGAAGGTTCTCACCCAAGATCTGGCAGTACAAGGCCCCGTCCCCGTCATGCAGTGTAGTTGTCCTGTCCCCTTAGCAGAAAAACACCCCCGACAGGAAGTTCCGGGTGAGAGTCAGTCTGGGTGCCAGGCATACTTGGAGGAGCAAGCAGATGTCACCACCCTCCTGTCCTGGGAAGAACAGCACTGCAGAAGCCTCAGGTATCTGTTTACCTTCCCTACACTGAAGGGTCTCCCTCTGCACATCCCAGGCTCTTAAAGAGGCAGACCCACCTATCTGCACATAGCCTTAAAAGCATAGAGACATCTTTGGAATCGGTAGCAGAGGAGGTGATAAGATCTTATCTTCTGGGGCGTGGCCTGGACATGGCTGAGTGAGGCTGTTTGAGTTCTGAGCTCCCGGCCCTGATCCTCTTTATGCCGGCCAAACTCGCCATGTTATAGGCATGCAATCAGCCAAGAAGCATACCAACAAGTCAGGCACCCGTGTGACCCGTTCCGGTGCTGCGACGAACGATCTACACGACTATTTTCACCGGCAGCCAAAGAAGTCGTCCGGAGCTAAGGCCACAGCACCACGAGGAGCAGCTTGCCAAGACTCGCCTGAAAGACCAGGAAGCGACGAGTGGGCCCATATCCCGGACCGAGCGGACTCACCTTCAGACCCGCTGTCATCGGCGGAGATCCCGGATATCCCCATGGCATCCCCGGCCTCCCCCCCGGGAGGCTCGGCGGCGGAACAGGACATACGCGCCTTGCTGCAGGCCCTCCCCACGCGCTCGGACATCGAGGCCCTCATCTTGCGTCTGGAGGAGACGCACCGCAGGGACTTTCAGGAGGTAAGGGCCGAGGTATCCACACTCACGGAGAGGGTGTCGACCGGAGAGGCATCATTGGTGGACCTGGAGAGTAGGGTGGCGGGCCTGGAGCGCTCGAGGGACCAACATCGGCAGACGGCGGTGTCCCTACAGCTCCACCTGGAGGATGCTGAAGATAGGAGCCGCCGCAATAATTTGCGGATTCGCGGTGTGCCGGAGACGGTAGACTCCATGGCTCTTGACGGTCAGCTGCAAGGTCTATTCCGCGACATTCTGGGAGCACCCGAGGAAGAGGTGGAGGTGGATCGGGCGCACAGAGCACTAGGCCCCAGAGCGCCAGAACAGGACAGGCCGCGCGATGTAATTTGCCGCCTACTACGCTATGCCCAGAAAGAGCGCATCCTCCGTCTAGCGTGGGATCGCGGGGAGCTGGAGATGGTGGGCTCCCGGATCAGAGTGCTGCCTGACCTATCAAGAGCAACCCTGCGCCGCAGAGCAATGCTGAGGCCCGTTCTGGATCTGGCAAGGGAAGGTGGCTTCACATACAGGTGGGGCTATCCCCTTTCGGTCACTTTTCGGAAAGACGGACACGCGTACACCCTGCAGACGCCAGCAGACCTACCTGGTCTCTTCAGATTCCTAGGGGCAGAACGGATACCGGTGCCGGATTGGCTCCAGCTGTTGCCGAGATCGAGCGGGAGGTCGGGCCCCTTTGATGTTGGAGCCCCGGCCCAACCACGACAGCAGCGGCAGGGGAGGAGGAGGAGGAGAGCCCCTTCTGGAGAGGAACCCCGTATCTGACCTGTAAGTAGGCCCTGGGCCACACTCCACTGACTGTCCTAGCCTACACCCCACCACTAGACGATAGCCGGCGCCATGACCGCAGCCGCCCCACCTGGAGCCAACGCTCGTCTTAGATGGCATGGGGGTGCTGTACCATGGCCGTCTCCCCTCCCATCCCCCCCCCTCCCGCGGGTTTGTTGAGCTCTCTATGGGGACTTATGTTGGCTGTTATATGGTTAGGGCCAAGTTTATGCCCAATCCTGCCCGTTAGCGTCCCCGGGTGGGGGTGGGGGGAGGGAGGTTGGCAACCCCTTAGCCCGTCCCGCTGTGCTGGACTCCCCAGGAATGAGCTGAGGTGCACCTGAGGGAGGACTTTGCATGCTGCTTGCCGGGATCACCCTGTTTGGACCTGGGACCGTGTGATGGGATAGACACGGCCCGGCTGGCTGCATTGACTGATCCGAGGTACCGCTCTCTCCCCTGCTCTCATCAGGCTATATCCTGTTTATATTCTTAGCTATGTGCCCCGGGTGAGGCTATGTTACTATCAGTCAGCTGTTTTGTGAGGGTGATCTGGGAACGTGATGCAGCAGTGCTCCCGGGACATCGGCCCTTGCCCCATGGTGGAGGGAGGGGGGTGAGGGTTGGACATCTACCATCTTTCCGCTATGCGAGGACTGCAGCAGCTCAACTCAGCGTGGGAGACCCCTCTTCTGGGCTCTTCGGGATGAAGGCTCATGACGTATAAGGGGATGGTTAGAGAGGTCCCCACGAGACACTTGCTCAGTAGAACTATAAGAGACGGTGGGGCTGTATATGATCTTGCTGGGTGGGGGGCTGTAGCGAAGCCACGTGTTTTCATGATGGCTCTCACGGCTCGTCGAGTCTCGGTAGACGGTATACAGTGGAGGGGGGTTGTGGGGTGGGACGAGCTTTGGGATTGTTGGGGTGGAGGTCTCCAGATCGAGATTACACTACAATTTGATGTGGAGGCCACTCACACCCTCTATGTGTGCTGTGTGCCCCATGGGGTTGAAGGGAGATTGTTGCCATTATTGCTGCTGTTGTTGTTATTGCTCTCATTACTGATATTATTATGGCTGCTCTTGTTATCAAGGACTTTCTCGTGCGCTCGGGCCGCCTCAGGCCGTTTGCTGGGCCTTGCCCACTCTGGGGCTGGGGCTGCCGCGAGCGTGCTTGAGAGGCTGATCGTGCCTTATTTACTTATTTATGTTACCTTGTTTGGCTGGGGAGGGAGGGGACCCGGGAGCTCGCCTTGCTGGCCCTGTCCGCTCACTTCCCACTTAGGCCTGCGCTCAATCCCCAGTCTTGGACTGGAGAGCGCTCTAGCTGTTTAAGCTAATTTAGTTTCTTCTTATCAGTGCCGCACGCTCTTGTGCAAGCACTCTATTTTTCCTCTTTTCTTCCCTCTCGGCTCGTCTGTCTCTCTCTCCCCGCTCCCCGTCCTAGCTCGCACTACATTCTTCCAGGAGATTCACTATCTCTTGGCCCCACCCTACCGTTCACCTCCTTTATCCCTCCCCCTCTACCCTTCCCACCCCTGAGTCACGAGCATGGATACGCTCAAGGTGGTCTCCCTGAATGTTAAGGGACTAAACATCCCGGAGAAGAGGAGAATGCTCCTCCATGATATGCGGAACCTGAGGGCGGACGTAGTGCTGCTTCAGGAGACGCATTTCAGAGATAACAACCTGCCTGTGCTGAGGAACAGACACTTCCCCACAGTGTACCATTCTCAATACACGGAGGCGAAATCGAGGGGGGTATCCGTCCTCATCTCGGCCGGGGTCCCTTGGACCCTGGGGGAGGTGCAGACGGACCCGGAGGGCCGGTCGTTGCTTTTGAAGGGACGTATAGGTCAGGTACAGGTCACCATAGCGAACTATTACGCACCGAACGAACGACAGGATAGGTTCCTGACTAGACAGTTGGACCGGCTATCACACTTCAGATCAGGTCACCTCATTGTAGGGGGGGACTTTAACATCCCTCTAATACCCCAGGAGGACACATCGACGGGTAGGTCCACCGTTTCGGGTGACCTACGCAAACGCTTTTGCGAATCGTTGCACGCGCACCGGCTGGTGGACGCTTGGCGACTACTCCATCCGGGAGAGAAGGACTACACCTTCTTCTCCAAGCCTCATCAGTCATACTCGAGGATTGATCTATTTCTGATCCCCCACAGACATCTGGCGGCGATTGAAATGGCCTCGATAGGTTCTATCACGTGGTCGGACCATGCTCCCATAGAACTACGGTACAGACTGTCTGACACTAGGGCCGACCGGGGTCACCCCTGGAGACTCAATGAGAGTCTACTACATGACAAGGATACTGTATCGGAGGTGGTGAGGGAACTGGGTTACTATTTTCGCACGAATACCACGGCAGACAGCGACCGGGGACTGGTGTGGGAGGCCCATAAGGCAGTGGTGAGGGGTATCCTAATTAAACATGGGGCCAGGCTGAAAAGACAGAGGACTGAACAACTTACCTCCCTGCTTCAAAAACTACAGACCTTGGAACTAAAACATAAACGGACTCAGACAAACCAGACCACGACCGAACTTAATACTACTCGTAAACATATCACAGATTTACTACATTACAAGGCCAAAGCGGCCATGCAAATTTGCAGGCGATCGGTTTACGAATCCGGCAATAAATGCGGGAAGATGCTGGCCCGGGCACTCCGCTCACAACACTCGACCTCATACGTCCCTCACATTACAAAACGAGGGGGCGGTAGAGTATCTCTCCCGCAGGAGATCTCTGCCGAGTTTAAGGACTTCTACCAGGATCTCTACAACCTCCCTAAATTGCCCACGACTGGAGAAGCAGACCGACATACAGACTACCTGGTTAGTTCTCAAATGCCCGCACTTCCGGTTGATACGGTGAAACTACTGGACGAACCGATTACTATGCCCGAAATACAGGCGGCCTTGAAATCTTTCAAGCCAGGGAAGGCCCCGGGACCTGACGGACTCACCACCCCCTATTACAGAATCTTGCTCCCATCCTTGGGAGATCACCTGCTGGGCCTCTTTAATGACCTGAGTTCTGGGGGCACTTTTCACACCTCAACGCTACAGGCGCAGATAGCGGTGATCCACAAGGATGGGAAGGACCCGGGCCAATGTGGTAGCTACCGTCCCATATCGCTACTCAACTCAGACCTTAAGTTGTTCACGAAAGTGATCGCCACCAGACTACAGAGATTTCTTCCAGACCTGGTACACCTGGATCAAGTGGGCTTCATACCCTCCAGAGAGGCCAGAGACAATACGTCTAAAGTATTGAACTTGATCCACGTTGCCAATGTTACTAAGACGCCTTCGGTCTTCGTAGGGACGGACGCGGAGAAGGCGTTTGATCGCGTAGACTGGAGGTTCATGTTCACGACACTTAAACACATAGGACTCGGACGGAAAATGCTTAACTGGGTGACTGCAGCATACACGACCCCGACTGCCAGGGTTAGGGCGAACGGCACGACGTCCGACCCATTCCCGATTACTAACGGGACAAGGCAAGGCTGCCCGCTCTCGCCCCTACTTTTTGCCCTGACCCTCGAACCCTTCTTACGGCGTGTTAGACTGAACCCGGACGTTGCGGGACTGGTGGTGGGTGACCACCAATACAAAGTGTCGGCTTACGCCGACGACATGATGTTCTCCCTGACGGACCCGCTGACCTCTCTACCAGCCCTGATGAAGGAATTTGACTACTATGGTAAGATCTCCAATCTAAAAATCAATTTGACAAAGTCCGAGGCTATGGGGGTGGGCGTCCCTGTGTCACACTTGGCCTCACTCAAACAAAATTTTAATTTGAAGTGGACGGACACGGCTCTCACGTATTTAGGGACGCGCGTTCCGCCACGGATCTCTGACGTGTTTAAGCTTAATTTCCCCCCCCTACTGCAGACGGTTCAAAAATTGCTGTCCCAATGGACCACGGGCTTACACTCGTGGTTCGGGAGATGTAACATACTTAAGATGTCCATCCTACCTAAATTCATATATCTCTTACAAGCCCTCCCCGTGCGAATACCGGCGGATTATTTTAAACGAGTCCAATCTGCGTTTGGGACGTTTCTCTGGGCGGGCAAACATCCCAGGATCGGCAGAGCGATCCTCTCCCTGCCTAAAGGCAACGGAGGCCTCGCCGCCCCAGACATCCGTATGTATTACTACGCGGCCCAATTAAACAGGCTGATAGACTGGTGCCGACACGACCATATCAAACTCTGGCCTCGAATGGAACAGGCACAAAGCACAGTTCTGCTGCGAAACGCTCCCTGGAACCAGACTATGCGGTTAAGCGAGGTGCTTGATCACCCCCTGATTGGAAATACTGTTGCAGTTTGCACCAGGTTGCTTGCACGGTTTCGTCTGGCGTCGGACCCCTCGCCGCTGCGCCCGATTCTGGGCAATCCGTCGTTTCCACCAGGCCTTCTGGACCCCAAGTTTCGCGCACTACGAAACTCGGGTCTGTTTCAAGCCTCGCATTTCGGGGAAGCGGACAGGTGGAGATCTTGTGACGAATTAATGGACATGACGGGTCAATACCGGCTGGACTTCTTCAGAGCCGGTCAACTGAGACACTTCCTACAGACAATGACACCTCCGCCTGGTCCGGGCCACCCCCAGACAACCCTAGAAGAGATGTGTGTGGGCGTGGGCCCACTGCCGCATGCCCTCTCACTACTTCACACGATGTTGATCACACCGTCGGCGGACTACCGGTTACCGAGCTTGAGTAAATGGGAGAGGGATCTGGGACGTAACTTCTCAACCAGCCAGATAAACAAGATACTGAGATTTACACACAAATCGTCAATTTGCACTAAAGTACAGGAGACTAACTTTAAAGTGTTGACGAGGTGGTATAGGACCCCCGACCTCCTCCATCGCTTATTCCCAGAGGTCTCGGACATCTGCTGGAGATGTCAGGCGGAAAGGGGCACTCTTTTTCATATTTTTTGGTCCTGCCCGTGTCTGAGGCCGTTCTGGGAGGGAGTGCGTAGGGTGACGCAGGAATTCTCGGATCGGGAGATCCCGGATGATCCGGCGTTCTTTTTGCTGCATGTGAACGACACTCCTGATCGTGTATACAAGAAATCAGTGGTCAGGCACTTGGTCGACGCGGCGAAGGCGTGCATCCCGTTGTGCTGGAAATCCACGAACCCACCGACGTTGGCCATGTGGGTAAAAAAGGTAGATGACGTAAACACCATGGAAGACTTAGTCCTGACGAAGCAAGATAGAAATGAACAATACTCACAAACATGGTCCTTTTGGAATGCCTTTAAATATTCTGCAGAGGGCCAAGCCCTGAGGGGCGCCCCTTAGCTGTACCAGACGATCGGTGCTCCCAGTTACCCTCTTCAGGGACACCTCATTTTGCTCCCTCATTGCGATCCGCTGAAACATACGGGCCTGACGTGCTCGTGACCCCCCCCCTTCCCTCCTACTGCCCCCCCCCCCCTTTCCCCACCCTTTCTTCACTCTTCTCTTTATTTCTACTCTTACTCACATGCTCTTAGAAAACGAGAAAATGCAGGGGGCTGGTCGCATGGACTGCTGCCTTGATGATGCACCTTACCGAGACGGGGCCCCTGCCCCGGTGTCTACGAGAGGCTGCAAGGCAGGACGGTACAGTCTGGTGTAGATTACAGTACTATTGTGTTGCCTACTCGGCTGCCTTAATTGACACTTGTTGATGGAATGTTGTATTCATGCCTATGTACGCGCCAGTTAGGCGCTAGCTCTTTATTTGTTGATATGTACAACTACTGTTGCGGTTCATGTGGACCGGTTCTCTGTTATGTATAAATAAACAATTAAAAAAAAAAAAAAGAAAAACACCCCCAAAGCATAATGTTTGCACCTCCATGTTTGATGGTGGGAATGGTGTTCTTGGGGTCATAGGCAGCATTCCTCCTCCTCTAACACGGCAAGTTGAGGTCAAAGAGTTTGATTTTGGTCTCATCTGACAGCAACACTCACCCAGTTCTCCTGAATCATTCAGGTGTTCATTAGCAAACTTCAGTCCATGTGCCTTCTTGAGCAGGAGAACCTTGCAGACAGTAAAGGATTTCAGTCCTTTCGCGGTGTAGTGTGTTAAAAATTGTTTTCTTGGCGACTATGGTCCTATCTGCCTTGAGATCATTGACAAGATTCTGTGTAGTTCTGGGCTGATTCCTCACCGTTCTCATTGAAACTCCACAAGGTGAGATCTTGTATGGAGCTCCAGACCGAGGGAGATTGACAGTTATTTGGGGTTTCTTCTATTTACGAATAATCACACCAACTGTTGTCACCCTCTCACCAATCTGCTTGGCCATGGTCTTGCAGCCCATTCCAGCCTTGTGTAGTTCTACAATCTTGTCCCTGATATCCTTGGACAGCTCTTTGGTCTTGGCCATGGTGGAGAGATTGGAATCGGATTGCTTCTGTGGACAGGTGTCTTTTATACAGGTAACAAGCTGAGATTAGGAGCACTCCCTTAAAGGGATTCCTAATCTCAGCTTGTTACCTGTATAGAAGACAACTGGGAGCAAGAAATCTTGCCGATAGGGGGGATCAAATACTTATTTTCCTTATTAAAATGCAAGTCAATTTATAACTTTTCTGAAATGCGTTTTTCTGAATATTTTTGTTATTCTGTCTCTCATTGTTAAAATAAACCTATTTGATTAACAATTAAAACTAGAAAAGCTACAATTTCTGGGGAAAATGTGTGACGTGTTCTTGCCTCCACCAATACTCTCCTGATTGGAGACAGTGCCCCTGGAGATGTAAATGTGATCCAACAGTGTGTCGATCCATTGCCCCGTCAAAAACTGGTTGCTATGGACGGGTTGCTAGTATGCAGCGTATGCTAGTATGCAGAAGTTACGCAGAGCGAAAAAAAACAGAGCCAATTCACCTCACAGCTGTACGAGTGTAGCTAGAATTCACCTCACAGCTGTGGAAGTCAATGGAGGTCTTAAAATTATAGACTGATCATTTGTTTGTCAGTGGGCAAACATACAAAATCAGCAGGGGATCAAATACATTTTTTCCCTCAACTGTACATGAAAAAAGATGAACGGGTAAGAAAAATCAGGAGGGTGGATAAGTAGCCAAGACCAAACAAAAATATATCATCGCAGGAAGGTAATATGAAGAAATAGGGTGGGCTTACCTCATCCTGCTCCTCATGCTCCAGAATAGCCTGCAGAAAAGCCTTCCGCTCGTGGCTGGAGGACTTCTGATCAAACATTCCAGCTTGGATGACCTTCTGATCCACATTCAGCTTGTATTTGGCGGCTGCCAGGATCTTCTCTTCCACGCTATTTACTGTGCACAGGCGCAGAACACGCACCTCGTTCTGCTGACCAATGCGGTGAGCTCGATCCTGAGCCTGTAAATCCTGCACACAAAACAAAAAATAGTATTATGAAGTCTGTTACCAGCTGTTTGGTTAGCTATAGACTCAGGTGACAGCTGCCCAGCTTTGTTTTTGGGCAGATTGGGCCCATGGTTCCTGCAAATGACTTACTGCTCTTATGCAAGTCACATGGGCAGGTGAGACGGTCTGACCTGACTGCAATATACCGTTCCCTGTTATTAGAAGTGCCAGCAGTATGACTGCACACCTTTCCTCTTTTCCCCTCCTGGCTCTTTAGGAGTAAACATGATGTTGGTCTCTCATGCTTAAAGCGGAGGTCCGCCGACAAATTCATTTATAATTTTTTTCTGCTATTCCGACACTTTCATAATCGCAATATAACACTCACTGTTTTGGTGTAATATCTCCCCAGATGTCCGTTTTCGAATCACAAATTGCGTTATAAAAATGGATGATAGCCGGTTCCATCTTGCATGTGGGCATGTAAAGCCCACATGCATTACATTTTCTGGATGCGGAGAATGCTGAGCTGCCACCAGTCACCGCTCGTTCTCGAGCATGCTCAGTGTTAATGGAGCCGATCGCAGTAAACTTCCAGGTTGCCAGCCCGTTGTGATGGCAACAAAACCAAATTTACCTGAATGCCCTCATTTAAAATGGTGATATTGGATACGCCCTCATGTGACCGACGTCACGCGCCACTTCTGGTTTTACGTTCTCCCTAGATTTCACGGGGGTGATCCGCACTGCCTCCTACCAATCGTGACACTTCGTTCCCAGAAAACTGTGTGCAGGGAAAAAATAATATACACGCCTACTCACCCGGGAGAGACACAAAGGAAGTGCCACAATAAAGACTAATCTAAAAGGCAAGTGCAGCACAAAAAAATTTTTGTTGCCCATTTGTACATATGTTCAATGCATTGATGGGGTTAAGATTAAAGGGGTTGTAAAGGTACATTTTTTTCCCTAAATAGCTTCCTTTCCCTTAGTGCAGTCATCCTTCACTTACCTCATCCTTCCATATTGCTTTTAAATGTCCTTATTTCTTCTGAGAAATCCTCACTTCCTGTTCTTCTGTCTAACTCCACACAGTAATGCAAGGCTTTCTCCCTGGGGTGGAGTGTCATGCTCGCCCCCTCCCTTGGACTACTGGAGAGTCTGGACGCCCACTAACACACAGCTCTTTTCTCTATCTGACTCACCTGTAGACCAAGGGAGGGGTCGAGCATGACACTCCACACCAGGAAGAAAGCCTTGCATTACTGTGTGGAGTTACAAACAGAAGAAAAGGAAGTGAGGATTTCTCAGAAGAAATAAGGACATTTAAAAGCAAAATAGAAGGATGAGGTAAGTGAAGGAGGACTGCACTAAGGTAAAGGAAGCTATTTAGGAGAAAAAAATGTTTTTACCTTTACAACCCCTTTAAGTTTTGATTTTCCGTGGACCTCCGCTTTAAGCAAGCCATAGATGGATTGAATCTTGGCTGGTTCAGTAGGGACTGGCTGAAATTCAATCTATCTATGAGCAGGCTGGTTGCACTTAAAAGGGGTTGTAAACCCTAATGTTTTTTCACCTTAATGAATGGCTCCTTTACTTCCCTGAGCCCTGGAATTTTCCACAGCAGAGATGCACTGTCCCTCTGCCTGGGGTTCTCGGCTCTTGACTGCATAAAATGATAGCAGTGCAGCCATTGGCTCCCGCTGCTGTCAATCAAACCAATAACACTGGCGCCAAGTCCTACATTTGGCATCTCCCCCACGAATATCCACATCTCTTCCCTGTAATGTCCACATCTCACCAAGGCCGCCGCCAGGGGTACCAAGATGGCCGCCCCCAGGGGTACCAAGATGGCCGCCGCTCCGGAGCTAGGCCGAAGCCACAGCCTTTCCTATGGCCGCAATCCGCAGATCGCGTGGTGTGCCGATCCGAACGTGGCAGCCAGTTCGGATCAACGATGATCCGTTGCACCCCTAATGGACACCGAATGATGAAAACGTGCCCGCAAGGTAACCCCCCCCCCCCGGAGAGCACCTCCCAGTTTACAATGCTGGGAGGAGCCGCGAGAGCCACTGTGGGATGCCAGAAGACTGTGTTTGGGGCCACTCTGTGCAAAACAAACTGCACAGTGGAGGTATGTATGATATGTAATCGATCAACTTCAGTACAACTAGCCTAATGGATTTTTTGCAAGCAATTACTGCCGGCAGCAGTGATCATTGTGTGTTCGGTCATCAAGTAAGGCTCCCCGCCGGCAGAACCCAATAGCACTACAGGAGGGAATCTTCCATCAACATAGACTCCGATGGGCCCCCCCCCCCCCCATTTTCTTTCTTTCCACCCACGGTGGAAAGAAAGAAAATGGTATATCTATGGGCCGTTCTATTCATAGAGATCAATATGTTTTTGCACATCTGATTGTCTCGACAATCTATTGGCATCTCTACAGTACCATTTCCCAGAAGATTAATAAAACTGAATGACCCTTTGCGTCCCAGATGTTTTGAAACTACATTCCCCATGATGCTCATGCACTCTGCAGTGTAGTTGAGAGCATCATGGGAAATGTAGTTCCCAAACATCTGGGGTGCCAAGGTTCGCCATCACTGGCCTATAAATTCTTGACTATCACAGATTTGGTCTCTCCTGCATACCTGATGTGGGTTCCAGTCACTGTCAAAGATGACGACGGTGTCCGCAGATTGCAAATTGAGGCCCAAGCCTCCAGCGCGAGTGCTGAGCAGGAAGACAAAGTAGTCTGATCCAGGCTCATTGAAGGTCTTCAATAACATTCCACGGTCTTCTGCTTTAGTTGTTCCTAAAGGACAAGAAACATGGTGAGGATTTTGTGACTTACCAGAAGCATATAAGGTATTATTTAAGGAAAAGCCTTGTTAGAACAGCCAACAAGGTACCCCTGCCAGACAGCTTGGCCAGATTCCCAATCTATATTACCATCTAATCTGAGGTATTTAAAGCCACGATAAGCAAAATAATCCTCCATGATGGTCATGAGCGTGGTCATCTGACAGAAGAGCAGAACTTTGTGGTTGGTGACTCGTAATTTGGGGAGAATGCGGTCAAGGACCTCAAACTTTCCAGAGGCACGGTAGAGGTCCTGCCTATAGAACACAGAAGGGAAAGCTTTAATGGAATTTGTCAGCTCGTCATGTACAGTCATCACTTCCATGTTGAGGTATTTTTTGTTATCACTGGAAATGAAGAGAAAATACTCACCCCTG